>CM077571.1:45145740-45767357 GCA_039657325.1 Stephania cephalantha
ACCATTATATACCCTGAAATGTCACCAACTTCATATCACTCCAAAAATCGAATCAGATAATCTCCAATTACAAAAACTAGAGCTTGCCCTCCTCTTCATTGAAAACACAAAATTGGTAACCAAAACCCACAAAGCTTGAAACTTTAAGACAAATCGAATGCTGAAATTATAGAAGAATGAGAGATGGAGTTACCCAATTTGCAAACTAGTCAAAGGGAAAACGCATTTCATAGTTTCATCCTCGCCCATTTCGCCTCGCAACAAAAAACCTTGAAATCTCTGCACACCAAATCAAACAACATTCATGGTTTCCGAGGTTAAAAACAACGACAACGAGAAGAAGAAGAAAAAGAGGGTGGGTTTGGGGATTTGACCGCCGAGCTTCATAACCCAACGAGACACTTTAATTACTGCTGCGACGTCGTCACGCCCATCAATGAAACCCCAATCAGAGAACCAATTAATTCTTTAACAGCACATTCAATTGTATTGAATTGAATGGAAGGTTTGATTAATCCAATCGAGGGTTGATGAGTTCAATTGGGGTTGTATTGGGACGCGTTCGCTTGGCTTGCAAGGCTTCGTGTCGCCGAGAGATGATGCCTCTCGTCAGGGACACGTACTACAAGCGAACTTCATTGAATTCAATTCAATTTTCATTGAAGGAGAAGAAGGGCAAAAGAGTAATTTTGCTTACAAGGATAAGAAGAAGGAGAGAAGAGAGAGTCGTAGTAGTAGTAGGTAGTTAATGGTTTCTAGTTTCTACGGAGAGATGATGTGGACGTAGGAGCGCCGGTGAAAGAGATGAGCTTGATCGGACGGTCGGGAAGTGAGGATCAGAGGATCATGATCGATGATTACCTGTTGTTGATTCATCACGACTCGCTTGCTTCTCCGTGTTTTGCGCACTTGAGGGATGGGGCCCACATAAGGTAGGGACCTTGGACGGATTCGCGCGCGAATCGGTTGGGGACGGGCGGGGTGGGGGGCCACCGCTGCCTTCTGCTTTATAATTTGTCGTTTATAGATGGGCAAGTAAGATTAAAGAATTGTTTATTTTATTTCATTAAATAATAATAGTAGTGTAGACTGTAAGGAAAGTATAGTATATAGAATTTTTTTTTTTTTTGGATTTGATTGTTATGTATTCAGCACTAATCGTAAATCTTGCTTTATTAAAAATCAATTAAGTGGGTAGTTCATTAATTTGATATATGATTAATAATTATATTAGTGGATGTGAATTTGAACCTAATGTGAGCAAGTTCATTTCTTTTTTATATTAAAATATAAAAATTAAATAAGAATTAATATCATAAGTTTAACTAGAGATATGTCAATTAAGTGAATGACTCAATAATTTAAGTATGTGGTGTTGTTGTAAGATGGTGAGGATTTGAGTCTAAGGTCAAAAAAAAGTTGGTATCCTTGTTTGTCAAAAAAAAAAGGTTTAAATAAGATAAAGATTATGAATTTAATTCTTAATAGTTGAGTTAATTATTTTTTTAGTTTCTCTTGAGCTATAATAAAGTTGTGATGCTAATTACTAATTAACAAGTCCACAATAATAATAATAGTCTTAAAAAAGACAATAATAATCACAAAATAATTTTAAATTAATAAGATTATACGGATCAAATTCTTCTGTTGCCCTCGATTTGATGAAGTTGATGTAGGAGTCGTCTAACTTTCATAAAATTAATCAAAAGCTAAAAAATTTTGAGCACTCATAATTATATATGAAAAAGGAAAAAAAAAATCAAGTTACTTAGCTGCATACTCAGATAATTGGTTGATGGCCATGTATACATTTAGACTAGTATATCTACGTGTTGAGATGACAGATAGGGATGCACGTGGAAAAGCTCCAAATATTTGCATTGCAGGTGACATGATACGTATCATGCTATATGCATTCGTCTCTTGGTGGGACCCGCCATTTATCATCATGGATGATAGAGTAGTTTTATGTCGTCATCTGATGGATCTCACATGATATGATCTCTGATCAGGTAGGGCATGTTTTGTGCACTTGTGTGTAGAGTGATATGAATCAAGAATAACAAGGCTTTCCTTCATTGGGATGGAATTTGAGGGAGTGATATTATTTGCGGGAAAGTTATGACTAATCTTATTTGGTCGGCTTTATAAATTCAATTTCTCTGCAAATTATCTCTCCAAGTCTCAACTCACTCCCACATAGGCTTATAGATATAATTACCTCTCATTAATTACTTCTTTATTACTCACTCCCCTATTTTTTATATAAAAGGTATGTATGTCAATTTATGTAGCGGCCTGTGACGACCCATCTCCTAATCTAGGGCACCGCCCGGCCTAATCCGATAATTAAGTCATAATCAAATCCACGCAGGACTTAACTACGTATTAGTCAGCCTTTACAACCTATGCGCCTCTTTTTTCGTGTTCAGGATAAGTAATACACTAGTCCTACCAGTTTATAAAATTTATAGTTAATTAAAACTTTTTATTAAATTAATTAATTAGCGGAAGTCATGTTGATTATGCATAAAGCAATTAGTAACTTATGCGGAAGCCATTTATAAAATCCTAAGTGTGGAAAACCAGGAAATGACATTACATATATAAAGTCCTCAAAATGCAGTGAAACAGTAAATTAGTCTAAGTCAAGTGGGAGAAACTAACGCTCAACCCAATATACAACCCTAAATAGTATCTAAAATATATATATATAACATATACAATCAAAATACCAAAAAAGACCTACAATCGATGCAGTGACGCGCCGCGGGCTCAGGGATAATCGTCGATCGTCTCTTTGTCCGGCCTACTGGTAGACGGCTCTGCACCCACCGTCATAAAAAGGACGGTGAGTACAAGAATAAAACAGTAATCCCCGATGATAAGTTTAATTTGCATTTCCAAATATTCAAATGGTATTTAAAAGTAGGGGTGGGCAAACCGCGGTTTGGTGGTGAAAACCACCAAACCGCGACCAAACCGAATGGCTGCGGTTTAGTGATTTACCAAACCGCGACCAAACCGCGAACCACCAAAACCGCAACCAAACCGAACCGCGGTTTGCGCGGTTTGGTCGGTTTGGTTGCGGTTTTGGTGTGAGGCGGCGGTGGACGTTCGCGCGACGACGGAGACGGCTGTTCAAGGTGAGAGCGCAGCGCAGCAGAGAGGAGAGAGGAGTGAGAGCGCAGCGCAGAGAGGAGAGACGAGGGAGCGCAGAGAGGAGGGAGCGCAAGAGCGAACAAAGTTCGTTTCGCGTCTGGCGGTGTAGGCGATCGATCAGGTCGGAGTTCAGATTCGCGCGAAACGAGGCTGATCCGATGGCGAGGAGACCGGACGAGGAGTACGATTACCTGTTCAAGGTGGTGCTGATCGGCGACTCGGGCGTCGGGAGCGCAGAGAGGAGAGACGATGGAGCGCAGAGAGGATGGAGTGCAGAGAGGAGAGACGAGGGAGCTCTGAGAGACGAGGGAGCGGCGAGACGAGGGAGCGGAGAGACGAGGGAGCGCGGAGAGGAGGGAGTGCAGAGAGGAGAGACGAGGGAGCGGAGAGACGAGGGACGATGGAGCGCGGAGAGACAGAGAGGAGAGATGACTCACGGAGTGAGCGAGCGGCTGGAGGGAGAACAGGAGTGAGAGAAGTGAGAGATTTTTTCTTTTTTTTTGGTTTTGTTTGAGCACTTTAGGGTTTTTGGTGGTTATTACCAAAATACCCTCGGTTTGGTTAAACCGCGGTTTTCTCAAAATGAAAACCGCGACCAAACCGCGACCAAACCGCGAGCTTTAAAAACCAAACCAAACCGCGCGGTTTGGTCGGTTTGGGCGGTTTGGGCGGTTTTTCAAAAACCGCTGCCCACCCCTATTTAAAAGCATATGAATGGGAAAACTGGAAAATAAACCATATGCGAGTAAATACCAGAGTCAAACAAGTGATACTAACACTAGGCTAAGTAGTGGTGATTTAGGTCCGATCGGCAGTGAAACATGTCACTCCGACTCAATAATCATATAGCACAAGGGACTCTAACTCAAGTGTTACCAGGGACTCTAACCCCGGTGTGTAGACCACCTCAGAGACTCTAACCCCGAGTGTCATACAGTGTTAGGTAACATGTGCCGACATCCCCAGGGACTTTAACCCCGTGAGTCGCGCACACCTCGATCGAGTACGAGACTTAAATGCGAAAACTACTTTTTAAATTTCAAGAAATATCAAGTATGGATTGTCAAGGCATAGGCACATCTACACACCTAAACAAATAAGGAATACAAGTCATCTTAAACATTTATAAGATATTCACTAGCCTAATAGCATGCTATTTATCATTCAATTCACATTTAAAACAACAAGAATAGACATAACATGGGATAGAATCAATGAATCAAATCAAATGAATGGATATCATGCAAACTAGACTCATCAAGCGATCATAGACATAAAGAGCACATGATATAAGAATACAAAGGCAAAATAGTCAAAAGGACTATGCAAGGACAACAATTAATAGAAATGAAATGTCAAGTAAAGTTGTCATTGGGTATACTCACAACAACAAAGTAAAGCCCTAGCTTTACTGGCCTCCCGATACTCCAAATCTTGTATTTGCTCTCCCGTACCATTTTCATAGGATCCTGAGTTTGGTGTCTCATTAGTTCAAATATAGTGGGTTTAAGCTCAATTTAGTGGTGTTTATTGTGTATTCAAATTGGTTCAATAGACTTTAAATCAATCTTCATAAATCAGCCCCTAAAGACTAAATTAAGTTTCAATTTCAGTCCTACATTTTAATGCACTTTTAGGCATGAAATGGTCTAAATATCGAAATCCTCCATCAGTACAATTATTGTTGGTCTCTCTCTTAGCTTTCTAGAAAGGTTTAGTTTGCAAGATTCTGATCTAAAATGAAAGATATGTCATGATTTTACTAAACATAAGTCTAATTGGAATTTAACCCGACCGACGGATTTAAAAAATCTATTTCTCCTAATATATAGTTCGTAAAAATGTGAGTTTTGGTCACAAGGCAGAAAATACACCCAAATACACATACTAAAAGATCAGCTCATTTGGATAAGTAGTTAGGGAGTTATGCCCTTAACAAGTTTAGTTTCAAAACTTTCCTTTTTAATTCCAGTACCTGTTTGTAGAGCATGTTTGAACATAAAAACACTTGAATCAAAATACCTTTAGTTAAGAGAAGTTATTCCCCTTTAAATAAGCTTTCAAATGCCACTAGTTTGGATCAATTTGGATCTAAAATGGGCAGATCATGACCAAATTACCCAGGTTGATTCCTAATACAACATGCAGAATTCTAGTTTTGGTGTTCCAACTTCAAAAATTCATATCTATATGATTTCAAAACCAAATTAAGAACTTCAATATAGCCGGATTATCATCTTGAAATGAAGAATCCAAATATATAAATCAATTGCAAATACTCAATCATCTACTATCTTAAATTAGCCTAAGATCATAACTTGTTCTAATTTCAACTAAAAAGATTGTGTACCTAGTTGATGTAGCACCCTAACTTGAGAATTTCTCGCCAACTCCTATGGATTCCTTCAACACCTTGATGATTCACTCCTCTCCAGTAATTCCTTCTTCTTCTCCAGCAAAAATGAATGAGTGATTTGGTTTGCATGTTGTTTGATCACTAATGTTATATATTAAGGTAATGTTCCTTCCTAGCCTTTATCTTCATGGATTTATGTATCACGAGGAATATCTAATGGTCCACCTCTTGCCATGTATCCTACTAACTCCCGCTAACTCATCCTCAAGTGACACAATTTCATTACTCACCTAGTTCCTAGATGTGTCAATGTGTATTTTTAGACCAATCATATGTTTTCCATTTAATTTACTAAACTATAGGCATTTAATTTGATTTACATTAACAAATACAACCATAGGCTTATAAGTAATTCCTTATTTCATATTAGTATTAAATAAGACTTACCAAAATGCTAACTACCCGGTTCCCCGGCTCGCACGCTACTCGAGGCGCGTCCCCGCTCTCGTCTCGACGCCTACAACTGTACAAAACCGACTTAGTAAGTCTACACAATACATAACACTAGGCGTACATAAATACGAAAATACAATATACCTCGACCACGTGCCTCGGTCGGTGCACGTATCACGGTGTAGGTCACACGTCAAGGGTCGGTAATCCTGATTAAGGAATTAAAACGGGGGTTAGAGATTTAAGTCGTGACACGGCCCCAAATCACGAGGCTCGCCACGGGTGCCAACACGGGTCCACAACCCTGCCACGTCAGGTCTAGCTGTGTCCCACGTGTCATTAACCTACACCACTTCATTCAAAACTCAATACTTGACCAACTTACATTATGAAAAGTTACAAGATAGCCTATTGGACTCAATTCACCTGTTAAGATCATTTTTAACAATCAAATTATAGCGGAAGACTTATTAGACTTGATCAAGCAATAAACAAATAAATTTAAATCTTAGGAGCATCAACCTAATGTGGAAAATGATGGGGCATGTGCCCTAGGTAAATCCATTAACTGTCTTTATGAATACTTTTAGTTAATAAAATAGAGGATTTCATTTGCTGTTTATTATAATTAATTTGCATGTTTACATTATAATAAGATCCATGGGTATTTACATAAATATCATAAATGTCCCTAGTCGATCATTATACCGGGAACTATAATGAATTAAGACTAGTGTGAGTCTTGATTGATGATCATATGATGATTATACGTATAGGGATACGAATCAAGATCACGAGTACTTGTTAGGGAACAAAGTCTTGGGACCAGGCGCTATATGAGAACATCACATGGATTAAGTCATAGTTGTTTCTCATGATAGGTATATTTTTCAGTCCTCGACTCGAGATTGCCGAGACTTCAACATTAGGAACACAGTAATTTGACACAATCAAACGTTGTCTTTAACAGGACGATTATAAAGGTTGTGATTGGTTCTTGTGTGAGCAATGTGATGAAATTGTGTAATCGAGATAGAATTTGTCCCTCTCATATAAAGAGAGATATCTAGTGGATCCCTCGATGTGTTAGATCTTGTTAAAAGGCCTAGTCTAAGTGAATTGATATTGATCAATGTCACTTGGATGTTTTCAGTCTACCTAGAGATCGAGACTAGTACGATTGAACATGTTGGATGACAATTCCATGCCTTATGTTTGATCAAAAGGATATCGTATGATAAAATGATGTTATATACACTATTGATTAGGTTGTATCGATTTGATATTCGTACAACTTGGGTAGTCATAATGTCTTGCTAGAGACTGCTTATGACTTGTATACCAAAATGTGTTTTGGTACACTGCCAACGTTGTATGAGCCTATTGGGTCGCACACTAGGAATGGTTTTGCGAGATTTTAAGATGGTTCAGAAAAATGAATTTTATATGATAAAATTCATGACGGAAACGTCCTTGTGGTGTATTACACTTATACTTCTTTAAGTAGGGGTATATGTGTAATTTACTTAACTGTCTATATACAAGGGTTGTATAAATAGACGCTTTAAGTTAGAACACAAAAAACGAAAGATCAAAAGGCCGAAACTCTATTTTCGTTTTAGAAACGACTTAGGGTTTTTGGTACGCTCTGAATCGTTTTGGAGAGAAACAAAAGGTTTGGTATTCTCTCGAAGCTAGCACTTCAAATCTCTACGTTGTTCGTGTGTGGATCGCTGACGATAGAGGACGTTCGTCGTTGGCAGCGCCTTAGAGATCGATCAACCTTCTGAAAGGTATATTGCGATTAAGGTATGATTAAGTTTTTCATGGTTTAAACGTTTTTAATGGAATTAGATTCGGATCATGTTGGGGTTTTTGTCAAAACTGTTTTGTAATCTCCGCTGCGTATGAACCCCAAAACCCAACAGAAAAACCCATAATATAAACATCATAATCAGAAAGATGACCAAAATCCTCAAAATAAGCCATTATACAAGTCATAGGTAGCTCACAATGTATCCCGTATCCGAAAAGTAAATATAAATGTATACAAACGTACGAGAGTGGTTGTAGTCTGTCACAGGTAGTCCTCAAGCTTCCCCTTACCTTAACTTGTACCGGGGCCTGCACTCAAGCCATCACAACAAAACAAATGGTGAATGCAGAGTGAGTAATCCCAAGGAAATTCAATAAGCATTTATAGAAATAAAATACAGGAATTCGAATAAAGCTATTAAATAAACATGTGGAAAATTAAAACAAGCAATTGTGCTCATCGCATGAATACATAATAGACAAGATCAAAATGTGTGTCTACAACCCAAGTCAGACTAGCACCACATTCCGGACTTTCCCGCGAGTCACACTCCAGCATGGCCAGCCTCCGGGTCCTCTCGATGGTCGGCGTAGTCCCACGGCGCACCGACACGTGCATCGAAAAGATCCTCGGGTCGAATTATTCACCGAGACCCCAAGTGACACGTGTTATGGCCTAGTGGACATACGCACAGAATGGCCCGGTAGGAGCGCACTCAACCAAACCGTCCATATAAACCATACCAGAAAGGAATAATGAAATAACTAAATGGAAGACAAATAAGGAAATAAATAAATAAATACTCGAGAGAATTTCAATTGGGTTACTACACACCTCAAATCGCGCTCCTCTAATACAAAAGCGATCTCCACGCCTCCAAATGCGTGCTCCAACACCCGTCGATCAAATCCAAGTACCTAATATTCGTTAATTTATCAATTTCCCAAACTTTGAAATTTCTCAAATTCACATTAGAGTATCAAATCCATCATATTAATTTACATTATACTCGATATCGATCCCCGTTTTTTTTTTATTCCAGGCGAAACGGCGTCGTTGGTGGCGCTGCGCGGCGCGCTTCCTACAGGGTGCTTCCCGGGGTTTTTTGGGAGCCCTGGCTCAAACTTCGTGACCCGAACTCGATCCAATCCCTTATGGTTCACCAAAACTACCATAAGGTACGTTCAAACCACGTTAAAACTCGTCCAAAATTCAAACCAAAACCTTATAAAACTCGATGAAACCCTGATAAAACTCGGCGAAACCTCGAAAAAACTCCACAACTTCAACACCACCACCCACAACATCTAATACCATGATAATTGCTCACATCCAACTCGAAATTATAGCAAAAACCCTCCAAACCAGCGAGCTAACTCGCATATCCAAAATCCATGTCAAAACCCAAAAATCTATACTCGAAACGTAAAGAACGACGATGAGAACGTGAATCTCACCTTGGACTGTCGATTGCTCGACGTATGAACCTCCAAATCTTCACTTGAAATTCACCAAAATTCCCCCAAACTTTGTCCAAAATGAGAGAGGAGAGAGAAAAGGTGGTAAAATGAAATATTTTTTTGGACTTTTATAGTCTTTTTGTCATCTAATGTGTTTGTAGATCCTAAGGACCACTTGGATGGTTGAAATAAGGTAAAAAAGTTCATCTAAGGTGACTTATATTGGTGACTTTGTCACTTGATCTTATTCTCATTCAATCCCATACACTAAACCACAGGCGTTCGGTACTCGACTCCGCGCCGCGACGCGTATCGTTCGCGTACACTCACGTCATTAAACGTATAAATGACGTTTTATATTAATTATTTAATGCATTTTATTCATTTATCATGTGTGCATTTTTTTTCAACCTAGTGTATTGTCATTCGCCTACCCGATACTCGCGTCTACACGCTAATCGAGACGAATACCCGTCACACTATCTCACACGAACAATAACAATATAAATACACACATTGCGATGCAATTCAACATAATTAAGCATAAACATCGCAAATTAGGCAAACAGCACACAAAACTAACTATTTACATATCTCAAGCGTGCCCAGTCCTAACGGTGGGGTCCACTAGATGCTGAATTGGCGTCCACATTTGAAAATACGTCATATTAACGGCATAATTAAAAGTGAGCTGTTACAATTTATATGTTTTATTATTTTTAAAATATCCGACTTCTAAAGTCAAAGTTAAATCAAACATGAAAATATGAACTTCACTTTGGAAGTTAACTCCCTCCCGCAAGAAAACTCCTCAAGTAATTGGCAAAAACGAACGAGGCCCAAGTATTGGAAATCCGTAACGATGATTGACACATTTAAGTAAAGAGAGAAAAAGAGAGAATATAATAAAACACGTGTTTTACGCTAGAAAATGCCTCATGTTTAACACTTTTAAACTTTCAGGGGTTCCTCATCCAAAGATTTACATATATATCAATAACCAATTGGTCTAAGGAATTCAATTACCCTTGGCCTTGATTGAGATCTGAAGTTCAAGTTTTGTGAATTAAAAAAAAAAAAAAAAAAAAAAAAAAAAAAAAAAAAAAAAAAAAAACTTATTTGGGAGAAACACCCTCATATAGGGTCCAGCAATGTCTAAATGTAAATTAGTCAGTGCAATTGGCGTAGATGACCACATCGATAGCCAAAAACTTACCTGTATTATGTATTGTTGAATATATGATCACACTTGATACAAAGGGATCCAAAATATCAAATAAAGCTTTGGCTGTCATGTACACTAACGTCCCAACTTGTTCAAACAAACTTACGAGAAAAGACAATTTTTTTCAAGTAAAATAAAAATTTGCTCAATATATAACCAAATATAAAATCGATTGCCCTAATAAGAGTGCATTGATTCATTAATCTAATTTGTTCAAAAGAACATCTATCGACTACCCTAATAAGAGTGCATAGATTCATTAATCTTATTTGTTCAAAAGAACATCTATCGACTACCCTAATAAGAGTGCATAGATTACCATGAATTTAGCTATGAATGCTAATGTAACATTGAAACAGTGTTACTGCTTATTGGAGATAAAAAAGAGTAACCCCACGTTGACTAATTAAAAATAAGACACTTATAAATGAGGTGTGTATAGCATACCCATGCCTTCACCACTCTTAAGCTAAAGGCCGCACATTAACATTTTGTCACGCACTGTTAATACTTAAATCAGCTCTACACACACAAAAGTACAACATTGCTAAGTTGCTAACTGTGCACCTTCCCTTAATAATTCGGCTAGGAATTGTGTTCTGGAACTCATTGAAGGGTGCAGCAACACCAGCAATGCGGATCACTGAAAAAATTAAGTGAAACAATTGACACAAATACAAGTATTTACAAGACTACTACACACCACTTCTTTTCACTGATGGAGGCCAAGATAATCTTCTCTGGCTGAGACCATCAACATGATTAGGATCACCTATATCGCTGCCATCGTCTTCCTCATCTTGCTTTCTCCAGTTTCTCATAACCAAGTCATTAAAGGTCGGTTCCTCTTTGCGAGGTGGTGTTACACATACTGAGTCTCCCCCTCCCCCTTGCAACGAGGAGTGCTTGGCTGGTGTTGTTGGTGTTGAGTATGCCGAACGACCAACTCGTAAATTTTGAAGTGTGGCAAATGTTTCTCTAGTAGCAGACATGGCTTCAAAGAATCGAGTGCATGATGCCAAAGCTACAGGGATTGGACGTAGCATTTCCTTCAAGTTCAAAAATGAAAGAGTGAAAAACAGTGATTAAAATGTATCCTAAACAGTGATTTTATTATCTTGAAAATAGATTAGGAATGTCCCACCCTAGTAAGTTTACCAAGTTCAAAACAAATGGAAGAAATTGAATACTGAAAGGAATGTATAACATACCCCCCATATGGAAGGTGACTCTCTAAAGTTCTGGCTCCACTGAAAATCTGCTATAGAAGCTGTTAGGGCCCCATAATCACTAGCAGCTTTGAGCAGTAACTCTGAAAATTGTTTCTGAAATAGTGCAAGCAAAAGAAGTTACTTTTGGTAGCAAAACCAAGAATTTAAACCCATCATACCTAAAGAGCGTGACGTGAGCTTTAGCTTACAGCCAACAAAGGGTAAATACCAGACTAGGCAATTCCCATGCCAGAAAAATAACACAAGAAGATAATAATAATATCTAGACTATCTTACTGATTTTAAGCAATCGAATCTCTTAAGATCAAAGACACCTTCTATTTTGGTCAGGATAGTTATGAAATTTGTATAATGTTGGCATTTCGATCAACCGGTAATCAGTAAAATCCAGTAGACACAGAAAATACTAGTTGCCTCGATAAGGCTTCCTGAACCTGATATTCTGCTTCCACAGGAATGCAATCCAATGAATATGGTTGTTGAAGCCGAGCAATTATGCGATCCTGAAAATTCATACCAGCAAATTAAGAGGTCAAGTTTCAATTACAATTGAAAATGAAAGGTAGCCGCCGAACAAGGAAAAGAGATCATAAGAAGGTTTTTTTTTTACATCATATAACAGGGAGTTTTCACATGAAAACATATGGAAAACAAAGTCATCAAATGTAAGTTCAAAATGTCTCTCAATAATGCACATTTAATACATTCTGGCATTTTTGATTGGCATCAAGGTTCTTTAGATTGAGCTTTATACATAAAATGGTTATGCAGTTCTCGTATATGAGAAGGCGGATCGGTTTGTGTTCAAAAAGCATGTTGAACTCAAAAAATTTATTTCGGTGAATATGTGCATATATACATAAATACGTAAAATGTTCAATCCAAGCAAACAAGGAAAAAAGTGTCAATGATGTATCCCAGAAATAAAATAATCTAAGAATCCATCTCTATATAGATATTTCACAATTACAGTTACAGAGACCCAAAAGCAAGATCGAACTGATGACTCAAGTTGCAGAACTATAAATAAACTTGTTCAAGTTGTATGCATCAGAGGCATTTTAATTATACATTGAGGGCAATCATATATATGAAGTGCAATACATTATAATGTAAGGTATTATTATTTAAGAAGCAATTTTCCAACAATGGCCCCTTGAATTCTGAATATAAATTACGTAAATGTCCTTCTATGTGATAGTTTTTTTATTTTTTTTCTAAAAAAATGTAATACAAGCAAGGATCAAGACTTCGATTTTGCCTTATAATTCGCCCTCTTGATAATTGGAATTAATTCGAAGAAATTTAATTTGAAGTGGAGAATTTTGGTAAAAATTTACTAATTTCGAGAAGTTTAAGAATTTTTTATTTAAATGGTTAATAAACTAAAACTCATTTTATGGGATGTCAAAACATGCACAATTGTGCATCTATACCTTAAAAACTCAAAATTTAATGGTTTTAAGTCAATTTTATTGACACACTAGTCATGCTTATTATCTATGGTAGATCATTTTTTTGGGGACAATCTAACTTGATTCTTCTCACTAATGTGAGGTAAGTATAAATCTTCACTACTCTACACACTTATTCAATTTTTTGACAAAAAAAATTGCAAGTTCTCCTTGTTTTTAGCGATTCATATCAATTTGTATCAAAGTTGTTGATTTTTAACTTCATACTTTTTAAACTACATGTGAACTTCGTTTTGATCCCTTCAACCTCGATAAACTTCGATTAAAATTCGGCTAATTTTATTGAATTTTCATTTGCTCACGAGGAGCAAACCCCGCCCCCTTAGGAGGCATTTTTGTCTCAATTGTAAACTTATGAGGAGCAATCCAAATTTTATTTAAGTTTAGTAGACATACCCAATCAATCATAGTTCATCCATGGTGTCACTTTGGCTATGGTATTTTCTTCATTTTAAGAATTTCATTCGTGAGCATGAATAAAATGAAGTCTTTATAGCAAATAATTCATTGCCATAAGCCACTAGATTGCTATCATAATTGTTTCACCACTGAACCAAGAAATCACTACAACTGTTAATGGAAAAATAAAGGATCACATATATTATTTAATTTCATGTGAAATTTAAGGCAATGGGAAGGATACAGTAAATACTATAAGGATTCATGTAAGAAGTGAGAATTAGAAATACCTTGATGTCAAGCTCATGTTACTAATCCTTTACATATTTTTTTTCTCTTGATCTTTAGGTGGGTTTTTTTCCCAAATACACCACACATGCACACATGTATGCAAATTAAAGAATCATATATGTAATCACATACACACTAGAACATGGAAATTTCATGCACTGCATTGAATAGGTTAGAATTGCTGAATTGGTCAAAACCCGACCAGCAAAACGAGCCTCAATCTTATCCAGAATTGGTTAACTTGAAAGATATCTTTTGTAATTCTGTTATAGAGTAAAATTCATTAGTAAGTTACTATTTTCTAGGTATTTATTAGTAGTTTCCATTTTTAAGTAGTTACTATTTTCTAGGTAAAGCAACAACAATTACATAAAATGAACGTAGCAGAAATGAGGATGCTTAGGTGGATGTGTGGTAAAACTCGTAAAGATAGAATAAGAAATATAGAAATTCAAAAACAAGTAGGAGTAGCACCAATTGATACAAAGATTAGGGAAGGGCGGTTGCGGTGGTTTGGTCACCGCAAAGACGACCTACAAATGCCCAACTAGAAAACTTGACTCAATAGAAAGCGTAGAAATTCGACAAGGTAGGGGCGGACCAAAGTTAACATGGGATGCATTAATTAGGAGGGATTTGAATGGTTTGGAAAGCTCACCATCAGTTGCACTTAATCGAGCACAATGGAAAAGTTTGATCCATGTAGCCGACCCCAGTTAATTTGGGACTGAGGCTATGTTGTTGTTGTTGTTGTACTATTTTCTAGGTATTTAATAGTAAGTTATTTTTAGTAGGTTTCTTATTTACTACTAGGGATGCAAATGGGAAGGGTAGGGGATGGGGACCCCATCTCCATCCCCATCCTAGCTTAAAAATTCATCCCCCCATCCCCATATCTATCCCCACGCGGGGATGAACTTTCATCCCCATCCCCATCCCCATCCCCATCCCCATCCCCATCCCCGCCTAATCCCCGCGAGGATCGGGAATCCCTATGGGGAAAAATATTTCCCCATTTCATTCCCCATTGAAGATCCCTGAGGGGAATTTACGACGAATCACTGCAGAGAAATATTTTTTCCCACTTAATATTTTTTTTCGAAAAATTTACAAAAAAGTATGCTACACATACATAGGATCACAATTGTTGAAAATTCCAACCAAATAAAGTATAACATATAAATATAGTTGCAAACAATTCAAAATAAAACATATAATTAACCAAACAAGTTAAAATTATAAATCACATTAAAGTTTGTTTATCACTAGTGTTGTGGGTGAAAGCCTTGTAATATTATATAAAATTGATATACAGTGTAAATAGATGTATTTGATATATACGAGGATCTCCGCGGGGATCTCCATGGGTAATTCCCACGAGGATCCCCAATAGGGATACCCACGAGGATCCCAATGAATATTACCAATGGGGATTCCCCGCGAATATATTTTTTCCTCATCCCCGTACCCATACCCGCGTGGGTATGAGATTATATCCCCATCCCCATTTAAATTCTCCATCCCCATCCCCGTTGCGGGGAATCCCCGCCCACTTGCATCCCTATTAACTACCTAAGTTGTACTTGCTACTTATTAGTTTCTATTTTTATTGTCTAAGGAGTCTATATATACAAGCATTAATGAATCAATAAAGCAAACAATTTAGTAAAAATAAAATGAACCAAAAGAGGAATTGAAGTAGGAGAGTCACGGACTCCGCCTACTCAGTTACCTATTCTCTCTTATCACATCTCGTCTACTGTTTTTCTTATTTTTCCCCCAATTAGTATAGGTCAATGCAAATATTTAATTGTGTCTAGACTCGTAACTAGATCCTGCATGAAGGTTCATAACAACTTGGTATCAAAGCAATGGGTGACATAAAAGCTTTGTTCGCGAAGTTGGAGATCTTTATGGAGCGGATCAACCCTTGTCAAAAGGCTTTCGAGGAAGGGATGGTGGATCTCAATACCGCAGTTCGTGAGACATCAAAGAAACTTGTCAGTGATGATGTTGAGGGACAACATAATGGTCATGGAGGACACAACATAAGATCGGAAGAGTTGGCCAACTTGAAACAAACTGGTTCAGTAGAGGAGTAGCAACGCCAATTTCAATCGCTATTGGCCCAAACAGCTGATCTCAAATCTCGAAAAGAAGCAAATCTTTTCACCGCAAGTTTAACTGAGGATCTGAGAACTAATATGGAGATGCAACAACCAAACAATATTGGTATTGCCATGAACATTGTCCGAGCAATAGTTTGAAAATTCTCCGAAGTTCTCCGAACTTCCCCAAATTAATTAGATTTTTTGAAGCACCGAATTAAAAATTAGGTGTAAACGAAGTTTTACAAAACTTCAATCGAAGTTAGAAAAAATGATAGCATTTCAAGTTTTAATGTTCACTTGTAAGAAAAAGGGAAATGCAGTTAGGACCAGCTTTCGTTAGAATATAATCTAAAGAATGACAACATGTTATGAGATAACAAAACCATAATTTTACTTCATTTATTAGAAAATGATTCTAATATATTGTCTAGTGAAGAAAAAAATAATGTAAAAAATTGATCAATCCCGTCAAAATTGAAGTTCTGAAAACTTAAGATTAAGTATAGGATGAGAAAAAATATGAAATATTATAGAAAACATACTTTTTAATGTCTTTTGATGAAACTTGGACGTTCTCCAACACGTTAATGAAATTATTTAGACTTCTTTATAATGTCGAAGTTTACCAAAATTCACCACATCGAATTACACTTCCCCGAATTAATTCCGAATTTTAAGTGAGCGAGATCATAGGCGAAGTCGGAATTTCGAAACTTGGTTCGAGCTTTAGAACACAAAAGAAAGCTCTCAACAGTTCTCAGGTCCTCGGTTAACCTTGCGGTGAAAAGATCCACTTGTTGTCAAAATTTGAGATTATTTATTTGGGCCAATAGCGATTGAAACTTGCATTGGTACTATTTGGAATATTAGGAAATGTCTAATCTAATTGCCTCCCTTTAAAAAAATTCAATTAGTCTTATTTCACAAAAAATCATGAGCGATACATGCGGTTTGCTTATGTCCAAATGTTGTTGATAGATCCTTTGGTTGTAAACCATCTAGTCCAAAGGCTTTAAGAAAATTTTCATTAATAAAAAAGGGTTTGCTAATAGCTACAAGTTCTTGTCAACTAATAAGTAATAACATAAATAAGGTTAGAGGCTTCCTCAATTGAGAAGGTATAATTTAAGTTGAAATGTAAGGAATAACACTAAGTCTACTTCCCTCGATAGTTAGCATATAGGTCCTAGCATTGAACAAGCATGGTTCTGATAGCAACCCAAAGGCACAAGAGGTGGAAACCAAGTCCCACTCCAAGCCCACACTGAAAGTATATCAGAGGAAGTTCAAGAAAGGCACAGGGTCAAGCACAAGGACAGTGGACGAGAGGTAGTTATGTGGTCCCATAGGAGAGTCTAGAAGGGTCGTGATATACCCACATACGGTATAGCGCAAGAGAGCCTATAGTGGTAGAGTAGGACTATAAGAAGTGAGGTTGTTCACTTCTGGGGGGACATCTTTGGTTAATTGTGTATTTTGGGAAAGACCATTTGGTCTTGGGGAGAGGAGTGAGTCACTCCTTCTCAATTAGGATATGGGCTCTCTCGCGTGTGTAAGCGTTTTGTTTTGCTGATTGATCAATAAAACTCACAGAGGCGACCCCCTCTTTCTGCTCTTGGTTTCGGCATCCATCAAACTGGTATCAGAGCTCCTCATCGCGATTCGAATGGCTCCGAAAGTAGACTCCCGAGTCGATGTCCTGGAGACGGAGATGAAGAAGACGGAGGCGTCCATGGGTGAACTTAGATCGGTTGTCGAAGCACAGCGATCCACCATGGAATCACAGTTCCAAGCCTTGTCCCAGAAGTTGGAGGTACTGTTTCGCCAACAGCTAGCCAGTGGTGGCGATTCTCACCAGTTCGGTGAGACTAGCGGTGCGAGGAACCCAGATCCACCCGACCCAGGGGTACAATCGGAGCCTCTGATCGACGAGCGACTAGATCGACGAGGAAATCCATACCGATCTGGCCCAGAGGTTAGGAAGATCAAGATGCCGACGTGCGACGGAAACGATCTGCTGGTTTGGCTAAACCAAGTTGAACATTATTTCGCCTTGCACGAGATGACGGAGATGTCGAAGCTTCGAGCCGCCCGGATTTGTCTCGTGGGAGCCGCTCAGATCTGGTTGCAGAATGAGGAATTGGAGACGCCATTCGACAGTTGGACGGAGCTGCGCTCTCGGTTGTGCCGGCGATTCACAGAAGCCAATCCATTATACCTTCATCAACAATTCTTCGCTATCAAGCAGGAGTCCACTGTTGCCGAGTATCGCAAGAGATTCGAACTGTTGTCACTATATACAAAGGGGCTACCGGAACAGTTCAAAATCGCGGTGTTCATCAACGGCCTCAACGATCGCATTCGAGTGGAGATGTTGGTAGATCCGCCACTACGCTACAGGCGGTGGTGGAGAGAGCAGACTAGATCGAGAAGAAGATCAGCGAAGGAGATGAATTGAGTGGGAGGCTTCGAGTTGGGCCCAGGCCCGCTACCCAATTGGGCCTACCCAACAAATCCGAGGGACGTCCGCCCACTTGGGTGTCCCACACCATTTCGGGACCCGCTAAGAGCCCAAATGCTCTCCAGCAGAAATCCAGTTCTGTGGTGAGTTCAGCAGCCAAAACCAGTCCCACCTCATCGGGTTCGTCTAGCCCTAGTTCATCGGTTGCCGTCACACTTCGCGTATCTCCGCCGCAGTTCAAGCGCCTGACGGAGACGGAAGCACAGGCTCGACGGAAGTTCGGTTTCTGCTACCGCTGCGATGAGAAATGGCATGCCTCACATCGTTGTCGACCCAAGGTGCTGAACGTGATGTTGGTGAACGATGACACTAGTGATGAGTACAGTGAATCACCTCCAGAGAGCCCGGGGGAACAAGGGGAGTGCGCTGTCTTAGAGCTCTCAGCTCACGCCTTGGATGGAGTCCCGGACCCTCGCACGATCAAGGTACGGGGAGTTCTGCAGGGGCGGGATGTTGTAATTCTAATAGATTGTGGAGCCTCACACAATTTCATAGCTCCGGCCTTGGTGGATTCCTCTCTCTGCCACTTTCTCCGACCGAGGAATATGGGGTTTTCGTGGGAGGTGGAGCACGCCTATCCGGCTCGGGGGTATGCCGTAACATTGCTTTAACAGTTCAAGGTCTGTCGTTGGCTGTTGATCTTTATCCTATAGGCATGAGGAATACGGATCTGATTTTGGGAATGACTTGGCTGAAATCGCTGGGAGTAACTACCATCGATTGGCCGAATCTCACAATGTATTTTGAGATGGATGGCAACCCAGTGGTGATACGCGGCGATCCGACACTTCATCGGGCAGTGGTGTCGTGTAAGGCAATCCAACGATCATCCGACAATGTGGTAGGGTGTTTTTCATCGAATGTTACAATGTTGTGATGCCGGTCTCACCTGAGGATAATACGGCGGTTGAGCCGTGTGTGCGGTCCATTTTGAATTCTTTCACGGAGTTGTTCAACCCTCCTTCCTGCCTGCCGCCTTCCCGCTCATGTGATCACGCAATTACACTGAAGGAAGGCTCGGACCCTATCCGAGTAAGGCCTTATCGGTACCCACAGGTTCAGAAAGAAGAAATAGAGAAGATGGTCTCCGAAATGCTTGAATCTGGGATAATTCAGCCAAGTAACAGCCCTTTCTCTAGTCCGGTGATACTTGGTGAAGAAGAAGACGACAGATTGGAGGTTTTGCGTGGATTATAGGGCTCTTAACAAAAATATGATTCCGGATCGTTTTCCTATCCCCAACATTGATGAACTGCTTGATGAACTCCACGGGGCGGCAGTCTTCTCCAAACTCGACTTGCATTCGGGCTATCACCAAATCAGGGTCAAGGCTGAGGACATCCACAAAACAGCATTTCGCACTCACGAGGGACATTATGAATTTTTAGTCATGCCTTTCGGATTATCAAATGCCCCTGCCACCTTCCAATCGTTGATGAATGCAATCTTCAAAGGACTCTTACGTAAGTCAGTTTTGGTCTTCTTTGATGATATTTTGGTTTACATCAAGACCTTGAGCGACCACTGCACCCATCTCTCGCAGGTCCTATCTATTCTCCAGTCCAACTCTTTATTTGTTAACTTGAAAAAATGTTGTTTTGCTAGGCATCAGTTGAACTACTTAGGCCACATTATTTCCAGTCGCGGAGTCATGGCCGATGAGGAGAAGGTACGAGCCATGGAGTTTTGGCCACTTCCAACTTCCCCTAAAGAGTTGCGGGGTTTTCTGGGGCTTACGGGCTATTATCGCCGCTTTGTCCACGACTACGGCAAAATCGCAGCTCCACTGACTCAACCGTTACGCAAGGATGCCTTTGAATGGACTGATGAGGCCTCTCTGGCCTTCACCACACTTAAGCAAGCTATGAAAGAAGTTCCTACTCTATCCCTTCCTAATTTTGAGGATACTTTTGTGGTGGAAACTGACGCGTCAGGGGTCGGGGTGGGCGCTGTCCTATCACAATCAGAGCGGCCAATTGCTTTCTTTAGTCAAGCTTTATCCCCTAGAGCTCGCAACAAATCAACCTATGAACGTGAGTTGATGGCGATTGTGCTAGCTATACAAAAATGGAGGCACTACCTGCTTGGGCGGCGGTTCTTGGTGAGGACTGACCAAAAGAGCTTAAAATTCTTGTTGGAACAGCGAGAGATTGCTCCTGAATATCAACGTTGGTTGATCAAGTTGTTGGGCTTTCATTTTGATATTCATTACCGACCGGGTCGTTCAAATGTGGTGGCTGATGCACTGTCTAGGTATCCTTCCACAGTTGAGTTGCATTCTATTTCCATCGTTTCCTTTGCTGATAATTCATTGCTTGCAAATGAGGTTGCTGCTGATCCATTCTTGGGTCCCATCTTTCGCGCCATCTCGGCTGATCCGAATGCCAAAGAAAAGTGGTCCTTATCCCAAGGGCAGTTACGCTACAAGGGCCGGGTGGTAATTTCCTCCTCCTCCTCCTTGAAACAACGTATTCTCCAAGAGTTTCATTCAAGTCCCGTAGGCGGTCATGGTGGTTTCTTGAAGACCTACAAGCGTATCGCCGCTGAATTATATTGGCAGGGGATGAAACAGGACATCAAGACATTCATCTCGTCCTGCAACGTATGCCAACGCGGCAAGTATGAATCCGCAACCCCGGAGGCCTCCTTCAGCCTTTGCCCATTCCAGTTGCCATTTGGGAGGATATCTCCATGGATTTCGTGGAGTTTACCTGCTTCGAGGGGGTTTAATGTTATACTGGTCGTGGTGGATCGGCTTAGCAAATTTGGTCACTTCCTTCCCCTTAAACACCCATTTTCTGCAAAAACGGTGGCTGCAGTATTCATTAAAGATGTGGTGAAGTTACATGGCTTTCCTCGGAGTATTGTTTCGGACCGAGACAAAGTGTTCCTCAGCCATTTCTGGTGCGAGTTGTTCAAGTTACAACACACTCAGCTCAATCGCAAGCTTTGCATATCACCCGAGTGACGAACAGGACCGAAGTAGTGAACCGTGTGTTGAGACTTACCTTCACTGTTTTATTTCTCAACGTCCCAAGGAGTGGTCCGACTGGCTTCATTGGGCTGAATATTGGTATAATACTTCCTTCCATACATCTCTGAAGTGCTCTCATTTTAAAGTTGTATATGGTAGGGACCTCCTTCCTTAGTTCGCCAAGGTACTTCTTCTTCCGCGTCACTGTCCGACGTGGGACTGCTGCTGCAATCCAGGGATCAGGTGCTGCAAGAGCTGCGCGACCAGCTCCTCATAGCCCAAACTCGGATGAAACAGTCGGCTGATCTTAAGAGGCGTGACATCTCGTTTGAGGTGGGTGATTTTGTCTTTCTAAAGTTGCGACCGTATCGTCAGTTATCTCTCTCCCGAAGCTCCTACTCCAAGCTTAGCCCGAGGTTTTTTGGTCCCTATATGATCCTTAGCAAAGTGGGGACGGTGGCGTATAAGTTGGATTTGCCTCCTTCCAATATTCATACGGTTTTTCATGTCTCCCAACTCCAACGCCAGGTGGGCACAGCTCAAGTGAGTGTGGATTTACCTCCTTTTCTACCCAACTCGATGGTGCCAACAGTTGAACCGGAGCGGATCTTGTCATATCGACATTCAGCGGCGGGACCGGAAATCCTCATTAAATGGACGTCGCTGCCACCTTCGGATGCTTCTTGGGAGCTTGTTAAGCATATCAAGAAGTCTTTCCCTGCTTTCCACCTTGAGGACAAGGTGATAGCTCAAAGGGGGAGTATTGATAGCAACCCAAAGGCACAAGAGGTGGAAACCAAGTCCCACTCCAAGCCCACACTGAAAGTATATCAGAGGAAGTTCAAGAAAGGCACAGGGTCAGCACAAGGACAAAGTGGACGAGAGAGGTAGTTATGTGGTCCCATAGGAGAGTCTAGAAGGGTCGTGATATACCCACATACGGTATAGCGCAAGAGAGCCTATAGTGGTAGAGTAGGACTATAAGAAGTGAGGATGTTCACTTACGGGGGACATCTTTGGTTAATTGTGTATTTTGGGAAAGACCATTTGGTCTTGGGGAGAGGAGTGAGTCACTCCTTCTCAATTAGGATCTGGGCTCTCTCGCGTGTGTAAGCGTTTTGTTTTCTGATTGATCAATAAAACTCACAGAGGCGACCCCCTCTTTCTGCTCTTGGTTTCGGCATCCATCAGGTTCTCAATAATGTTTAGGTATCCGCATATTGACCATCAATAATCAAGGTTGAATTTGTTCTTGAATCTTCATAGAGCTATATGAAAAAACCTAATATTTATATCTTCAAATTGTAACCAATGTTTTTAAGGCGGCGAGGTGGTGTTAGGCGGTGCCTAGGCGGCACTTAAGCGAACAAAGAAATGTTTACTTAGACTTCCCTAAGAAATAATTTCATTTATTTAGAGATCCCTCAACAATAAGGGACATATTTTTTCACGTACACATTCTCATCAACATATTTTTACCTTCACATTTTTTCACACATTTAAAAATAAAAAATATTTTCAAACAAATAAAATGATAAAAAAAAATTATGAAAATTACAGAGATCTCCCTGAAAAGATCTAAAAAATATTCTAAGGCCCACCGCCTGCCTAATTAAGGACAAGGCGATGGGCACCCCTAAATGCTAGGCGCCGCCTTGAAAACACTGATTTTAACTAATTCACTTTAAATTTCCTCTGCCAAAGGTACACACAACAAATTTTTAATTCTTCAAACTTAGTTTCTTGAATTCAAAGGAATCACCTTGATATAGCGCTGAGATATCTTTAGATGCTCAGTAGATCGCAAATTTAGATTCGTTTCGATGAAAAATATTTAAAAGACTTCTCAACAAATTTCATTTTAGGAATAATCACCTTTAACAATTTTGCTTAATCATCCACCAACATTATGTTGTTATACTTTTTGTAAATCACCGAATTCTCATTGTAAATCACTTCTTTCACAAATCTCACAATTCTCTT
Source organism: Stephania cephalantha (assembly GCA_039657325.1). Taxonomy (NCBI): domain Eukaryota; kingdom Viridiplantae; phylum Streptophyta; class Magnoliopsida; order Ranunculales; family Menispermaceae; genus Stephania; species Stephania cephalantha. The sequence goes on from CM077571.1 coordinate 45,169,199, forward strand.
TCCTTTTCAAGAAACATCAATGGTTTTTTTATAAAGCTAAAAATTTATGATCTATCTATAGCTACGACATCATTTGCCTCTGTTCCTACTGCGAGAGGCTTTGGATATCAATTGAGACCTATCGCAACCCCATTTTTTGGGTATGAAAAATGGGCTTGGGAGCCATCCTCCTTTATCCGGATCTGGAACAAGCTATGTAGCACATACAATATTCCACACACCTGAAGTTTTAATCATGGAGATTTTTTAAAGTCACTAGACCGGAATGGTACATAAGTAAAATTCAATTAAAAAGATTTGTATTTGGGACACAACTAGTAGGCCTCATGGATCGAGCATAATTCTAACAATAAAGTAAGAAGTATGTTTTGATCCTATATTTATTGAGACATTCGTTGCTATAATGTCTAAAGTGGACAACCTTTCCCAAATTTTTATATTTTTAACGCACTAAAGCTCATGTTGAGTTGTATCCAAATACTACAAGAAGTGCAATTTCAAAATGCATGTTTCCCTATTTATTGGACAAATTAATCAAGAAGTGTATCAATAAAATTTGTTTCTCTTTTAGATTTAATACAATTTAAATAGTTTTTTCTCCAAAAAAAAAAAAAAACAATTTAAATAGTTACAACACGATTACCACCTAGTTATTGCTAAAGGGTACAAAATTTTGCACATTATCTACTTTAAAACCAATCTAGAATCATTTATTCGAAATGTAAGGGAAGTTCTAACCTCATCAAAATTTTGTCTTGTGTGTAAATTAGAGAAAAACAATAAACTAGTAAACCACTATATGAAGCAGTTAACAAAGATTTGAGTTAGCCAGAGAGTTTTAAGCACAAGAAAGCATGGAGGGAGATTGAGCATGAGAGGTACAGCATAGATTGAGTAAGAAAACTATGGGCGTAAAAGAGCAAAAAATGTTGAGGAAGAGAGGCCAAAAGAGGATCAATAAAATTTTAATTTTTCCAATGATTTTCGTCACCTAATATAAAAAAGTGATCCAAGAAAATATAATTCACTATAAAAATAAAGTTTAGTAGAAAAGGTACAAGGCATGTTAACAAAGGGGGTCATGAGAATGGCAACATGGAGAATTGGAGATGAGGAATAAGGCGTTAATAACAAAGTGGTTATGGTGGTCACCAAAGGAGAAGGAACCCTTGTGGGTTGCGGTTATCAAAAGCAAGTATTGGACAATTGGTAGTACGTGGGATCTAAGTACAATGTAGAGAATGTCTCATTGAAGTCCATGAAACTTTATAGCATCATTGTCGCACTTATTTTACAGATGTACTTCTCTTAAACTATATAAATGGGAATCCATTAGACTTTAGGAAGATCCAAGGTGCGGAGGCTCTAGTTTTTCCATTGATTTTCCATCTAGTCATGCATTTGGATTCATAATAAGTTTATTACTTACTGTCTTTGAGTCTAATTATCAACATGAGCCTCAATTCGGTCCATCTTGGAATTTCAATGTTTTGAGAGCCCTTACAAGTAGGGAGGAAGAGGACAATGTTCGTTTCTTGCCTTGTTTAATAGTGTCCATATATCACCTTTTCATCAAGATTCAATGTCTTGCAGGCCTGTTTTCATGTAAATCCTTCTTCAAGAGTCTTATCAATAATCCAACATTTCACATATTTCCATTCCACCAGCTGATTTGCCACGGAAGCAAAGGTATTTTCGATGGAAAGCAAAGGTTCCATCTACTTTTTACTAATGGAAGAATCAAGTAAAGATGTTTTTAGATGGTTTGTGGCCTTGAAGAAGATTAACACCCATAACACAATGCAGACAACAGAAAAAGAACCCCAGAATGATTTGTCTCCACATTGTTGTTGTCTTTGCATGCAAGAGGAGGAGAGTGCAGATCATCTATTTTTCATATGTTCTTTTGCAGATAATATATGGAAACAGTAGTCTTTTTCACTAATGGAAGAATCAAGCAGTCGTCATAATCGTAACATTTTTACATTACCCTCTACAACCCACCTTAAGAAGCGACATAATTTTTTTTAAAATAGTTGTGTTGGCTGTAACCTTTCACGTACGAGATTGACAACAGTGATTACATATAGTATATATCTTATTGTTTCTTCTAAAAAATGTGCAATTCAATGTAGGGAGTTCTTTGTAAAATTTTGATATCGATACTAAAGAGAAGTATGAAAAGCTTCATGTTGTTTATTTATAATATATTAAAAAAGCATGTTGGTTATAATATATGTTTTCTTATTATTTTATGCATACATTTTCTAAAGCAGAATGAAAAGATTATCAACAACTCCCTTACCTTGTTCTGAATAACGTCTTTCAATATAGCAGTAATCCTGGACAAGGATTCACACTTCTTTTCCATCTCGCTCACATGGGTTAAATAAGCTACATTCTTATCATCCTAAATAACACAAATATACAATTAGTCGAATAAGGATTCACAAAAAAGCTGCAAGCAAATACTTAGAGAGGTATATTGGTGAATGAAATATTCATTTCTTAAACTAAATGGAGCTGGAAGTCTTGATTCTTGAATATAGAAAGAAAATACTTAAAGGCGTTGATTTAGACTTGTAAGAACAAAGCATGAATGATTAAGGGCACCTTGTTGATAAGGATTCTCTAAAACATTGCAGCTTTGTGTAATAGCCATTATACAATCTCATAGTGATACGTACTAATCTAATTTATCCAAGAGAAAAGCTTCTGAGATGGAGTGGACATCTGACCTTACGACCTTGAAGTTCCACCTGCAAGTCTGCAATTTTCCTCTGTACAGTAGACAGTTCTCGAAGGACCTTAATCAAGTCATCACTCTTATCACCGGTAGTGATAGAGGAGCTTTGCATGTCTTCCTGCAAAATAGAGACACGCTTGAAGAAAATATGCCACTCAAGAAAGTTTGAGATTCTGCACTGCAATGGCAAATAAGATTTGAACAAGTAATATACTCCCTCTGATAAAAAAAATATAAGTCGTTTTGACCAAAACACACAAATTAAGGCATCCTTACGAATGTAATTTACATATATGTCCTTTGACATAAAATGAATTAAAGAATTAAAGAATCATAAATGTTTGGGTTGAATAAGGGTAAAAAACAATGAATACACTCTCGAATTTTGAAAACGACTTATTAATTTTGAAAGAGGGGTTATTGCTAGAACGACTTGTAATAATGGCCAGAGAGCGCGCGCGCATGTGTATATATATATATATATATATATATATATGGGATACGTGGGTGCTTCTACCATGGGTATCAAAAAGATACCCATGGCATGGAGACTTCTAAGGTGACTTACTATAGGAGGTAACGTTGGTAACAAAACAATTAATGAATATAAATTTCGCTTTGGAACTTTCAAAAACATTTAATGTAAGCTTGACTTAACAATTTATTTTCTTCAAGAAAAAAAAAACAATTTATTTTCTTAATTTTTATCAATTTAATATGCCTAGTGGCATGACTTAACTAGTTCTCCTTTTCTTCTTGAAAACAAAAGTCAAGCTTACATTAAATGTTTTTGAAAGTACCAAAGCGAAATTTATATTCATTAATTGTCTTGTTACCAACATTAACTCCTATAGAAGGTCGCCTTAGAAGTCTCCAAGCCATGGGTATCTTTTTGATACCCATGGTAGAAGCACTAGGAACTTCTACCATGGGTATCTTTTAGAAGGTCACCTTAGAAGTCTCCAAGCCATGGGTATCTTTTTGATACCCATGGTAGAAGCACCGGGAACTTCTACCATGGGTATCAAAAAGATACCCATGACATATAATGACCGTTAAATGAAAATCTAACGGTTCAAATTAAATGTAATACATAAGTTTAAAAATTGTGTAATCTATTGTCTTTGTAAATCAACAATTAATGCATATAAATATAATGCTCAGACTTGATAAAATAATATTCTTATTTTTGACAATAAATAATATTCTTATGTTGAAAATTAAAATAAGAAATTAAGTTTGTGTCGCATATTTTTTTAATGTTAAAATATTTTATTTTGTTATTATATCTTTTTCACAAACGAAATATATATAATTTTAAAAAAGAATACAAATGAAATATACATCATAATTTAAATTAAGTGTTAAATTTTTAAATCATGTAGTATTCTTTAACTATATTAACAATTTATTTTCTTCATGAAAAAAAAAAAAAAACAATTTATTTTCTTAATTTTTATCAATCTAATATGCCAAGTGGCATGACTTAACTAGTTCTCCTTTTTCTTCTTGAAAATAAAAGTCAAGCTTACATTAAATGATTTTGAAAGTTTCAAAGCGAAATTTATATTCATTAATTGTTTTGTTACCAACATTACCTCCTATAGTAGGTCACCTTAAAGTAAAGAACTAACCATAGAGAAGAAGACAAGAAAAAAAGAATAGACGAAGAGCAGGAACATAATAAGACGCTAAAGTGAAAATGAATATATTTTTTCTTTTTTTGAGAAAGGGAAAATGAATACCCAATGAATTAAGGTATGCACTTCAAAATTGCCATCCACATATTACCCTCAGACATACAACTCTATGTCAGAGAGCACATTCCTCAAATTTAGAAGTAACCATGGAGCTACTTTATAATCCAATTTCATTATTCATTAAAAGGTGAACAATCATTTTTTTTTCCCTGTCCTTGATTATAATTTTCATATTAGGATTAGAGCTAAATTTTTGCACTAATAAAGCCTCCTTATTTGCTAAAAACACCAACACAAAAGCCACAATAGTAAAACATAGATCAGAACAGGACACCACAGCTCAAAATATCATTTCTCTATTTCATTTCTCAAACAAAACCCCACATTTTGCAAACTTCCACCATTGAATTTATGACAATTAATGAGGGATGGAATTAAGCTCCTTTGTCACTTTAATTATTCAAATTTGTTGCACGTGAATAGAACAACCTAACACATTGATATCTATATATTCCATTTTTATAGCGTAATATTGGCGCGTCCTTACATTTTTCATAAATGACTTCCTCTCATGCATTTATTTTATTAATTTCATTCAACCCTTCAAAACGGCCATGGTATGGTGTACCTACTTCTAGTATTTGTTCATTGATTGAGGCCTATTAGTCCAAACACTGAAAAAATCAGTTTTCCCCTCACTTCAATATAATGTAGTAAGTTCCACCACTACTCTTACCAACCTATTAAGTCATTGCACCAAAATTCTAGAAAAAAGAAAAAGATATTTGTAGCCATCAGTTCAACCACTAGTTAAACTTTTGAACATTATTTAACTTAACAAAAAAAATCCAAATTTAATAGCTAATATAAGAACAACTTTGAAGAAATGGACAAAACAATGTGGATAGAACAACAAATGTCGAGAATGTGATTATACCTGAGATGGAGGGGGAGGAACAGAGAAACCAAGATCAGAAGCTATAGACAAAGCATCAGACATCCCACCAAGCCGTCTTAGAGGCTTCTTTCCAACCCATGTTGTGTCACTTCCCATTGACATATCAGCTTGCTCAACGTTGATCGAAAAAGCTTTAACGCCTTGGATAATTAGAAGGACTTCTTCGAAATACTCACCAATAATTATCTGGAATTTAAAAAAAAAAAAAAACAACCAGAGTATAAAGAGTTTTTCTCACCAGAGAATATTGGTTAAAAACTTAAATGTCTACATGAACATGAAGTAAAAAAAAAAGTAATCAGCAATTTAGCATATAAAACATTTTTCGAGAAGGAATTAGCATATTAAACATTTAATATTAAGCTAGCTCTTACAACCCTAAAAAGTAATATTGCCTTAGTTATTCCACAAAAAAGAATTGCCTAAACAAGCAGGGAATCATTGAATGAAAATATGCAGCCACTTATTGAAAATGGTTTTTTGTTTCCATTAACATTCCTAAACAATTCTCATCAGTACTAACAGCGCAAACTAGTCCTAAAAGAAATTGAATCAAACTAATCACTAATGACTTATGCAACTTCTCAAACACCCATAAAGCATTTAACCTAAAAATTCAATTTCATCTCCACCCAAATCGACTCCAAAAATGTCCGCATATAAAAGGGAAATGGGTTTGGAGAACTCTTCCATAAATTCTTCGATCCTTTCAAGTCCTGAAACCAAGGAAAAAAAAGTTCGACAATTGCGTCTCTAGAACTGCAAATGCACAAACCACTTTCAGTACTCCTTCGACAACTCCCAATTTGTTAACAATGTCCTAAACCTCAAGAATTCACTTCAACCCTTGCAATCCAAACTAATTCAAAATCATTAGCTATCAGACCCCTCGTCATTAGGGCATCTGACCAGCTTAGATTATACAAAATCCTCCGATAATCTAGTCATCCTCTAGAATAATTCATTAATTCCTTTTGTGACGTCATTTCTCTAAAATCCTCGAGATACATATTAATCCTCAATTTTAATTCAAAGTCTTGATTATCTTACAATTCTCAGTTGAAAGAAAATTTTGGCAGCATTTTCTCTATAAATTGGACTGCTGAAAAAATCAAAAACCTGATAAACAGCTTTAGGAGAAGGCCTAGAAGGACTCACATCTCCACAACAGTTCACAATATAATATCGAAATGAATCAAACTATCAAACTTGAATCATGTCCACAAGTTTTTACCTTAAAACTCATTTACAGTCATGTCGGCTCCATAATCCCTAATTACAGTTTTAGACTTTATACATTATTTAATCCTCAATAACCATGCCTATAGTATCATGGCATACTTGGATCGTAATGCCATTACCATTGTTACACGGCCTATCACTCATACCCATAACCAAGAAAACATAATGTTATGTAAAACAATTCATTCAAAAAAAAAAAAATAATTCAAACAACATTTTAGTACCCTAATGAGCTCCTCTTATCCTTTCATGAACTTCACAACCTGAAATCGCCAACTGAAGGTAAAATGATTTCAGATAAGTAAATCCTACACTGTCCAAATTACATTTATAGCCAAATGCAAGATAATAAGAAATATAAATGCATTTCAACGAGAATCAACTGGTAAAATCAACATGTGGTCACATCCTGTTAGCGCGTCACTAACGTGTGATCAATACCAGAGCGAAATGAAAACAATACAAGAGGTAACTTCTAATGCACTATATGAGGATAATTGTCAAGCCGCGATAACTCAATCCATAGGAGCTTTTTTTGTTTATGGCAACTCCTTTCGGATCCCACAGGAAACATACTCGGCGAAGAGCCAACTATCAGAGTCTTAAGACTCGGACGCTTGACCCACATTACCCCTTGATGCATGAGTGCATGATCAACAAATATGATGCATAAACAAGGAGTTAAATGCATCATAATACGATAAATAATGATAAAGTGATCGTTGTAGGATTTACTTACCATTTGCACACAACCCCTAAGTTTACCCGAGTTTCTGATGTTCTTGTGGACTATTTTCTTTGGTTACTACACCATTTGCATGACTTTAGCAATAATTTCCATCATCCAATCCTCCTACTCCGAGGTTTTTGCCCTTTTGAGTCACCAATTAATCCATGAAAAAATCCCCTTTAAGGTCCTCGACCTACTCGTATTGATTCCTGAACATTCATGCAAGAAACCATATTTATATCTCAATTACGCAAAATTAACACTTAGATAAATTCTTATCAACTACCCACATTTGGGCTCCAATTTCGGAGATCCAGCTACTCCATTTTCAGAGTTCTTGACTCCTTTGTATAGCCTACATATTTAAATTTGAAACCTCTTCGAGTCTTTAGTCAAAGTATAAAAATTTCCTTGTCCAAAACTAAGCCAAAACAACTCCGAAACAAGCCTTCAATACTTAGTCAAATTATGGGTAGTGCGGATTTTTCAGTAGCAAGACCTTATGTTCAACGCTATATTTCGACCTCTAAACCTATTTTTAATCATTGAAATAGGATACACCAAGATTCAAACAAACCTATTCACAAGTATTTTGGACATCTATATGGCCTTTGAATCATTCATTAAATATGGCTATTTGCAATTGTCGAAACAGTTTACAGTTTTGACAATGGTTTGCAGGCTATGTTGGCACCGATTGTTTACCACCCAAACACATGATTCTAACTTGGTGCTTTTCAGTTATGTAAAATATGATATACAAGGATTAAAATAAACTTAACTCCATGTAATTTGGTTAACGTTTGATACTTTAAATTATCGTCCCAACTTGCTTGCTTGAGACAGATTTGGGACTTAGCCAAATTTCTGGACATTTGGACTGTACAAGACTGAGGTCGTGACCTGTGTTCACGCCCTCTAAAACACTACCAAACCTCCTCCGAATCCAAATCTGACTTACATGGACCGAATTTGACATACAAGGATCAAAACCCATAAGAAAAGTCGATAAAAAAAACACCTTTGTTTGATTGCCCAAATCATCTACCCAACTCGGCTAGAAAATAGGACTGCAGAACACTAAAAATAGTGAAGTGGTTTTTCAAACTACCTCCAAAGCCCATGAAAACTTCTCCAACGTCCTGATCGATGCTCAACAATCCAAATTACGTATAGAAACATCGATTTCCAGTCATTATACCCAATTAATTTCATTGAATTTACTTTACTAATTAAAGTTCAACCAACACCATAACATTATGAAACTCAAAAATCTTTAAGAACCCATTGGCTCTTCCCCAAAACAGCCCATCATTTTTCAATTTAACAGTGAAAAAAACCATGAAAACCTCACAAACTTACCTCAATTCCAAAAGAACACCAACTGTTCTTGATTTCCCTTCTTTTCTCTACCTTCAAATGAGTCTTTAATCAACCAAAAATGGAGAAGAAGATGGAGGGGGGGGGGGGGGTGGGGGTGTGGGGGGAGGGGTTTGTAACCAAATTTATTTGTGATTTCTACCTAAATTACCCTTTTACGGTTTTACCCTCGCGCCCTTATATGTCATTTCCCATTTTTGTTTTCCTAAATACATATTTTTTAAGAGAAATTTTATTAATAATTTTTGACTCAATACAAAACCAGACATACAATCAAGTACATTGATTCGCTATTCATATTTGTTTAAATAAAATGTCATTAATTTGGCTGTAAATGCGAAATTGAAATAATTTAACAATCGGAGACTGATCTCTACAACGTTGAAACTCATAACAATATACAAAACTACTAGAATCACAAAACGAATAACAAAACTTCTCAACAAGGAAAAAAAAAACATAAAACTTCTCAACAAGGAGAAAACAAATCAAAGGCTTTCAACTAGAAAAAAAAACTAACTATAATAAAACTAAAGACAAGATCGATCCAGCGCCGCACAAACCAACGTCACATCGTTGATGAAGATGCACCGCAATAAAGATGAATCAATCTCCACAAATTTGATTAAATTTATTGGTTATTATATGAACAAAATGCAAAAGGGATTTGATTGGAACCACCGCCTATCAAAGATGATCGCCAGTGGTTCAAAAACAAAAATCACAAAAAGTGAATCAAAAAGAAGAATTTTAAAGTTTTGGAGAAAAAAGATAGGTGGCTCCATATTATGTAAGTTTTCCTAAATACATATACTTAACCAACTTAAACGCAATAAATCACTATTTAAACCCTAGAAATTTCTTAATTTCGTCAAAAATTGAGCAACAATGAACAACTCCATCACATACCCACAACTTCGGACAATGCCACTCGATATCAAACTAACTTTAATTTCGCGACAAAATACTTTATTATACAAATACTACTAGGTATTCACTAATGAAAAATAACATCGACCTAGAAATTCTTGTTTTTGTTAACCTATTTGAGTCATAATTCACAACACGTGTCGTGATTAAAACCCACTAATAAACTCGTAATTAGATCATGATACATATTTATTAAAATCAGACATGTCACATTAGCACACCACAAACTAACCATATCGACAAAGTTATTCTTTCAGTGTATACAAATACCTAAACCACTCTTATATATTGAAAGAAGCGTAAGCCCACTAGAAAGCAAGTATCAATGATTTGTAATTGAAACAAACGCATGTTGAAGCTAAAAAGTAGTAGATTACTGGATTGTTCAGCTTTTGAATTGAAAATCGCAAAATCAAGCAAGAGAAATTAGGGTTTGAGAATGGAAGACCTGCAATCAACGAAGAGGACGAGCTGTGATCAAAGATCTGAGTCCCTTTCCGGCCGAATTTCAGTGAATAAGAAGATCCAGATCCAGAGATGCCATGACCAAAACCTAGGGTTTCGAATTTGAATCGATCTACCGAGGAGCATTAAAAACTTTTTTTTAATATAATAATTGGTTGATACAATATATCTACTGACATTTCACACACCGCATTCCTGCTCCCTTGGATTGTGCATCGAGATGTGTATGTTCGTGATTTGAGGTTTATTCAAAGGACCTCAAACAACTGTCAAATGTTAGTGTGAAATGTTTGCTTACAGCATCTCCTTGTTATATGTATTTGCACTGCCATCTCAAAATGGTTTGAAATCGTTTCTTCGTCTCACTCGATGCGCTCCTTCACGGAATCGACGACTCTTGGTGGTTCGTCGTCTTAGGTAAAACCCCTGTCCTGTCCTTGCTCTCTCTGATTCATTGTTCGCTCTTTTACATTTTGGGGCTTTTCATCTTAGGTAAATTTTTTTAGAATTGAAGCGGCATCGCCATAGCAACCAACCATCAATAGGTCCATGATCTATCGAATTATTAAGTCATCAACCAATAACAAGGAAATGGGCGTCGACGCAAAAATGAAATGAACAATCAATAGGATTAGTCACAATTAGAAATGCACAGTTTTTTCTACATCTATGAATCTATTATCCATATACAACCACTTATGGGGAACAAGAATTTACTGTGTTTGAGAAAGAAAGTAAATGAGATTAACAAACAACATGTTGATTTTGTTCAAGATAATGTGAAGCTTTTTTTTTAAGCTCCTACAAGTTCATAATAAGTTCATTGGATGAAGGAGATGAAAACTCAATCATTTGTGACGATAACAGGAGAGCCCCAAACCCAAATTAATTGGGGTTGGAAGTTCGATCGTGTGTAAGAATTTACTTTAGTACCTCAATTACAAAGTATTGGTTCACTTGATAACCTGAAATGTTATTCTAAAGTAAACTACTAATGAAACATTGCTTAAATAAATTATTTTATTTAACCTCGAATTCTAAATTTTTTGGTTATCATGATAACTATATGCAAAGTTATAAATATAGATTTGCATTTCTTTGTAGTTCTTACATATTCTAAAATCTGAAAGAAAAACACTAGAAAATAATTAAAAAAGAAACCCCTTATCAAATTTGAATGCCAGTCGTAAGTTATGTATGAAGAAAATTTGCAATGGCAGCCCTTGAAACACTCATTAAACAAAATAATACTGACGTTGTATGAAGTCACGGATTTACAATCTTGTGCTGCTACAATAATTCGTTCTCTTTAACCAAGACAAGCCTGGGTGAGTGCAAATTAGAGGAGTTGGAGAACATTTTTGGGAATTGTCCGTGGAAGGTGAAGAAATCAGTCTATGTCTTATGAATGATTCTATTGAAATTTGTTCATCATGATGGGGCGGGGTCTAATAAATAACTTATATATATATATATATATATATATATATATATATATATATGACAAGTATATCAAAGAGCATCAATTGCCAGTTAAAGAACCCTCACTCAACCCCCGTTCCTTTATGTCTCGATCTCTCAGCCATTTGGCAGCCCAAGTCTTCCTCGTGCTCAAGGGCAATTTGTCCTCTCTTTCTCTCTCGATCTCTTAGCACTTTCCTACTGATGTTGTATGGTCATTCACAGATTTGCAATCTTGTATTCATACAAAAATTCGTTCTCTTCAGCCCTAGAGACGCCTTAAAGGGTGTGCAAATTGGAGTAGTTGGAGAGTTCTTCGGGATTGTACATGGAAGGTAAGCCAATCAATCAATCTTTACATGTTTTTGGCTCTTAACTTCATCTGTTAATGCGCTAGTGTAATCAATGGAAAATTGTAATGGAATGCTAGGTTTCATGAATTTGTGTATCAAATGGTGGAATTTGGATAATTGCATTGAAATTTGTTAATCATGATTGGGCGGCGCAATCATTTGGTTCTTTGATTGAGGGTACCGATTGATGAGAAGACCATTTTGTCATTTCATTTCATTTGAATCAAATTGTATGTCAAAATTGTTCCAATCCCAAATGCCTATCGAAGCTGATTTTAAATTTTCAAGGGCCCAATTTTTCAATGAACAAAAGGATCATGTTTGTTGTAGTTTTTTTTTTTTAGAAGAAACAACTATTTATTTTTTTGATAATGATAATGATATATACTTGATATAGACATGTCACATGTGTAATCGTTAGAACTCAGTGCACGAAAAACACGAAAGTCTTTTCTTTTCTTTCCCAAAAAAACTCAAAATTTGAACATTATTTTGAGATGTGTGGACCGAAATAATAGTCCCACATCGGATAAGTGAAACTTCGAAATGAAGTATGTAAGTGATGATCTCCCCTCAACTAGAATCGAAGCCTTTTGATATAAAACCCCACACCTATAAGTTGGGGAAAATATTGGTATTGGTGGAGATCAATGGCCTCGCGTGGGTGTGCGCGGGTAGAAAATTAACGCATTATATCAGCCCAATTCCTTAACCAACATGAGAACATTTATGATAGTGATTTTCTTAAGAAATGTCAATCTAAATATTCCATCACCAACATGAGAACATTTATGATAGTGATTTTCTTAAGAAATGTCAACCTAAATACTCCATCAATCATGGTTTGTTGACCTCTGGGTGATGCAGGTTGTGCTTTTTGATTACATATTGAAAATTCAAATATGAAGAAACTTTTAGATTTTGGAAGAAAAGCTCTATTCTATGTCAGGGTTCTCTCTGGATACGAAGAGAGACGAATCAGGTCATATAGATTGGAACTCCGAACAAAACTTGAACAGGTATGCCATCTTTATCCCCTGTGTTCATTAACTCCCGCTTGTTGTTATGTAGTTACACTACGATTCCAAACTACATTTGGTTGCTATATGGTTTTGTTTTCTTTCTTAGCTGCCTCACACTAGCTAAACAAATTTAAATTGGGATGGTAGCAACAACAATAGCACTTGATCTGTTTGGACAAAATTGAATAGCTACCGAGGGATGTTAGCATGACTATTGCAGTGTAGATGTAGGGTCAGAGCTTGTGTCTAAGGGTTTAGCACGCAATATGGATATAATAGCCTATTAGAATTACTTAAATAACACAAGATTTGTATTTTGATTTTAAATGCCTTGTTACGTCATTATAAGGATGTTGAACTTTGTAGCTTAAGTTAGTTTGCTTTTACTTTTGCAGATCCCCTCGTTAGAAAACTTGACACAAAAAAAAAAAAGTTGAGAAAATTCAACAATATATGTGTAGATATGAGAACTCGGGATGTATTAATTAGGAAGGATTTACAGGATTATGAAAGCACATCATCAACTTTATTAAATCAAGTTGAGTAGTTGCCTTTGATCCATGTAGCTAACCCTAACTACTTAGGGATCGAGGCCTTGTTCCAACACTTGTTGTTTCCATCTAAATGTTCCACTATTACGGAGTTGCCCTGTTGGTAATTCAGCTATTGTGATTCATTTACTTAATTTCACTCCCAAGAACTTAAAATTTTTTGCCTCTGTTGTGATGATCCTCAGTTGTTGGCACTCAAGTGTCTTTGTTTGTTTCTTTTGGCTAGGCGCAAGCCAAAAAAGAAGCCTTGAGAAAGATTCCTGAGCAAGCTATTCTAGCGGAGGTTCGTCGCATGGTTGAAGAGATGCAAACACTAAATAGAAAGTTGGATGAAACAGTGAGTAATTCTTCCTTAGGAGAACTTCTACAATTATTTTGTTCTTTTTAAACTTGTGGGGAGGAGAAAGACTACCCTTCAACTGAGTTGCTTTGCAAACTTTGTTCTCTTGCCAGCGCAGGTCATAAAGCCCTCAAAAGAGAATATAAGTCTTTGAACCAACTCATTGATTAGAAAACTGATTTCGGAATAACGTTAATTTGACAAACATATTTTTTATGAATGATCTCATTATACAAACGTCTGTTCTTCCAGTTGTTAAATCATTAAATATACCCATTACATGGATACATGTTGTGTCTCTTTATTTTTAATAACATTGAGCATCCATTCGAGTCTATTAGTATTTTCTGATTTCCATCATTAACTGCTTGCAAGTTTGATGCTTCTCAAAATTTATTCAAAAAGAAAGGATACTGCTTGGTAGTCTTGGACGCGTTCATAATGGAGCTGAAAATTTTGGTTTTATTCTACTATTACTTTTTTTCTGAGGAATAGGCGGTGTATCTTATGAGTTTTTCCTTGTAGGATTTGCTGAACTACCAACTTGGATGGCTCGAGTCTTAGGTGCAAATACTTTTTTACTGTGTTTTAAAAAGTAATTGTTAGTGACTTGTTTTTTCTGAATGATGGTGTAGAATTAGCCAATCCCATATTATTTAATGTTCTCAGGTCATAAAATGTCAAGATTTCCTATCATCTCATGAAAACACGGATTAAAATCAATGAATTACTATGCAGAATAAATGTATATTTAGATGCAAAGAAAAATTCGGGGAGTGGAGATCGGTCTAACCTTATGCAGATTAAATGTAATGTCTTCACAGGAGTCTGCCATTCAAGAGTACTTCAAGCCTTTTGACAAGCAAGCCGAAGTCATAATGAACACGCAGCTCAAAGCAGAGGAGAAGAACATGAGAGAGATGGTGAAAATCATGCATGAGCGAGCTTTGCAGGAGAAGATTGCCCAAGAGAGTATGTCCAAATCTTGCAGTGAAGACGCGGAACAAAATAAACTAGACAAGAGCTCAGCTTCTACCGGCTAAATTTAGATAAAACAACTGTTGTAACGTCATGTGGCAGCGATTGATAAACATTGGCGTCGCTTTGCTTTTTCGAGAGTGATTTAAATCGATCATCAATCAAATACTTCAAATATGTCAGTACAATTAGGTTCTTATGCCAAATATTAACTGTCACTCATTCGTGGCGGCAGTCATAGTTTTGCATCTACGCATTTCGCAGAAAGGTGGCTTTGTCATTAAATGCTGTTGCATTTGTAAGATTTTGAAGAATAAGGATACGACATTTTTGTTTCAGTGTTGAATTTGAACACATGACCTTATCAGGAGTAACCTAATCTGATGAATGACAATGACTTCTGTATTTCAATTCAGATTTTTAGAGTTGCAGCTTGCAGGGTTGACAAGTTCTATGCTATACTGTTGATCTTTCTTATGTCTGTATGCATGAAATTTGATTATAAAGTGGGGATTGATTTTAAATTAGCTTAGAACTTGAGAAAGTGATAGAAGATCTGAAATTCATGAATCAATAATGATATTTACATCTCAAGAACAGATCGCAGCAAACCTCATGGAAAACCAGAAGAATGAGAGGTTTGTACTCTGAAGAGTTCATTGAAACATAACAATTTAACAAGCACCTGAGGTCCTTGGGATCTTCAATCTGATTTGCAGTTATCATCTCCACCATGGAATCTCTAAAATCCTTTCTTGGATCAAAGGAGCACTTGTCCATTGCCACCATAACAATGCACTTTGTGCCGCCACTCTTGCCGTCGCCATACCCTCTACTTTCTCTCCTCCTACCTTCATTTCTTGATTCAACAAACCTCTCTCTTATCATCTGATCAAGTCTCTCTTGCACCATGGCATGTGCCAAGCTCGAAATCCTTGGCAACCGATCAGAACTTGAGCCGCCCTCGACGCCTTCTGAAGAAGAGACACTGAGCCTACTACAACTGCAGCAGAAGGCATTGCATCTCTTTAATTGGGTTCTCTGCTTCTTCATCTCCCTTGAACCTCTCATTGATGGAGAGGAGAGAAGAAAATGCATTCCCTTGAGCAGCAATCATTTACTACAATTGTAAAGGGTGGCGGCATGACAATTTAAACATTTGTTCATGTTTTGTTCCAAAAGTGCTTTACATGGTTTTTAATTTGATTGGTTTGTAAGAGTGTGAACACTTGAGAGGGAAGCTTTTCTTTTAATTAAACTAAGGCTAATGATGTAAGAGCCTAAGAGGACCATCCATTGTTAGGTGGCATTGCCCTCAAAAAGCATGATTTAGATCTCAAAACACTTTGCCTAATTACAGAATAACAACAACTGAAAATTTAAAGAAATTACACTCCAAAGGGGTGTGGTGTAATGGTTTCGAAAAGGGTTTTAGTACTCTGACTAAGGCAGAGGTGATGAGTTCGATTCGTAGCAACTACGATATTTCTCCTTCGACCTCTGAGTTAGTGGTAAGAGCGTCCTCCCTACCCCGAGGGATTAGTCGGGTCCACCATCAGTTCGGTGTCAGCGGCGGTGGCTCAAATACCCTCAGCTATCAAAAAAATGAAAAAATTGCCTAGTATATAAAAGCGATCCTTTGGCGTCATAATAATTTTATATATAAAAATTGCTTGCAAAATAAAAATAAAAATGCATGATTGTTTTTTTTTTTTTTTTTTTTTTTTTGTTTGTTTTTAAACCCAGTTAACTGATCAGTTAATACTAAAGTCTGATAAAGGTATTAATTAATTTGAGCATGTGGTGACCAATAAAGAGAACCAACTCAAACCCATGGAAGTATAAATTTGAGGAGACATGTTGATTGGAATCTAGGGTTTGTTGGGTTGTTGAGAGACATGCAATGTAGTGTATGCTGTGTTTTAGGTACACTTTCTATTTTGGAGATAGGTTACATGAACTGGACGGATATTTCAGTTGAAGCACATTTAAAGCAACTATGTGTTTTTTTTAATTTGAAAAGCTTGCTAATGTCATTTTTTTATTTTTTATTTTTTAGATAAATATCGTCATTTGTTTATGAATAGGTGCTTGTTCATCTCATCATGGGTGAAATCTTCGTTGGATAGCTCACAGCCTGTGTGGGAATCTCAGTTCTGGACTCCCCCTTGTCTTTTATACTCTATATGTAGGAGGTGCTATGCTGTGGTGACACCATTACAACAACAACAACAACAACAACAAACAACATCAACATCGCCTCAACACCACATTAGTTAGGGTTGATTACATAGATCAAACTCTTCCATTGTTATACTCCCTCCTGTCACAATTGTAAATTTAAGGTAAAGGAATCTTAATTAAGGAGTGATTTAATTGTAAGGTAATATTATTATAGGAAAATGCTAGAATGACACACTAATTGACACCCCAAGTGACACCCATGTAACGTGGCGCGCGGATACAATTAATTGAGACTTACCTTCATGATACAATTAAGTCTCTAATGGTTGTTGGATGATGTGTATGTAACACAACTCCAACCAATAAGACTTTTGAAGAACTTTTGAGAGAATGATGTTTTGAACTAAAACAAACTTTGATTAAAAAAGATTTATGTTTCAATGTTTCTCAAATGTCTTTTGTATGTACTAGATCTCTTTAATTTATAGAAAATCAAAAGACTTGATGTCTATCCAAAAAGGGGTGAGTTTTGGTGCAAATAAGTACAAAAAACGAACGAAAAAGGACCAAATAACACTCGAAAATCACACATATTCGGTTTGGGCACTGAGGCACTAACCCGGCGCTTCAGCGCCAAGAGACAGAGAGTTTCTGTTGTTAGGCGCTGAGCCTGGCGCTACAGCCAGGTTCAACACCCCCACAACATAACCTTTTAAAAAAATCCTACACAACATGACCTGAACACCATATTAATTGAGGTTGACTACATGGATCAAACTCTTCCATTGCCCTTAATTTAGTGGTGACACCATTAAAGCTACTTGGCTACATATATATTAAGTTACACAATTTTTTTTCTTGAAGAAATAGAAATTTCATTAATCATTAATGGCTCTCAATACATTCAATGGAATATGATGAGACATAAAATCAATCACCTTAATTGACAAATTGATATGCTAATCCTAATTGTTCAAAAGAACATTTAACTGCTATTAAATTAGCTTTCAAGAATTGCAACTATAACAATGGAATAATTTGACAATTAGTGATTGTGCTCCTTATAACATCAGGACATGATAATACACAAATATATTGCTTGAGTCATAATGAAAAATATCACTTCTGATAAGATAAGTAAATACAAAACTTTCAACGAGGGATGACAAATTCAACAATGTGAAAAAAATTGTAGCATCCCCTAACCCGATTAGGGCAATACCCGGTTTAAAACCTTAATTAAGCCCCGATAATCCCGTTAGACTTAACTAGAGCCAACAGCCTCTCCTTCAATCTCTTGATAAACACCACTATACATCGAATATCGACCTAAAATAAATATCAAACGCAGCGAAAATTAAAACTTTTTTCGATATTTGAATGTTATACAAAATTAAGTCAAAAACCTCCCATCCCTTGTAATATTACAAAACTGTAATTCAATACAAATATATAAGACAAGGAGAAATTTATTACATCGAAGAGAAGATCAAGACTCATAAATCTTATTTATCTCATAATCGTAACGCTCATCGGTTTTCCTGAAATGTTAATTGGGGTGAGCGCTCCAACTTGCTCAGTAAGTAGGGATTCACATAGTCATCAACATTCCATATGATAATCAAGAACGTTATACGCATCGATGTTAACTAACATAATTATAAAAAGCATATATTTCAATAAATAACAGATGCAAGTCTGTCTATCAATGATTATTACACTATGATTTTCATTTTATTTATAAAACTAGGGTCGATTACCCACTGACCTCATCAATATGATTGCTAGAGCAACACATTGGTCAATGTGCGTTGTCTAGTCAATCCATTAATGTTCAATGGTTATATCTAAAATCCTCTAGTGAATATGTAATCCATGCAACATATCTAACTGAGTAGGAAGTTACATATAGGCGGGGAGATCAACCCCGCATCCTATATAACCTGGTCTCGGTTCCAAGAACTTACTCTCATGAATCACATTAAACACCGTTTTCCATTTATTTAAAACATCACAGTGTACATAGTCCCCAATTCAGTCCATAAAATACATACACTAAAATGGCCAGACAACATTAATAAATAAGCGAATTCATGCTTTCCTCGATTTAGGTTTTCGTTCGAAATTCCCAAACTTTTTGGGCACTCAAGCTTTCTTGAGGATTCAACACATATCATAAACTATTTATGATCAATATAGGTCTAATACCCTATATTTAGAACCCCTAGTCCAGTCCCTAAGTGTGACGGCCCCAGTTCTTACAAATTGGGCCCCGTCCGACTTAGATTTATGTGGTCCCCCAGTCAACTCTCGCAAAGTCAACGCAAGCCTAGTCAGCCTTCTTATGTCATTTCATCGTTAATTTGATATTTTAATATTGAGTTATTAATTTTGCAAGATTTAAATTAGTAAGCAGTGGAAAGAAAACAAACGAAGCAATTTAAATAACTCTAAAACACTTAAAATTGGGAAACATATTTGTGGAACTCTGTTATATATACCATTTATACATATGGTGGCAAAATGAGCATATACATGTATCAAAGTGTCGTTCAATCCCAATATCCCAAAGTTTTACAAAAACATCAAAATGTATATATAATACAAAAACCAACAGTATTGCAAAAGTATGAGTTGCTCCGAGAGTCCTCAGAGGTAGTCACCAATCACTGGCTCTTTGTCCTTGCTAGACGAGGAGCCTGCAATTATCACTGCATAATAAGACAATTCCAGGGAGTAAATCTAGAGAAGTCTTAATAGTACTTCAAGAATTAAATAAATAGTCGATAAATCATGCATGAATATAAAAAGAACAGGAAATAAAGTAAGTGCATGATAAATAGACTGAAAATAAAAAGCAGTGAAAGGAGGGTGTCGTGGAAACAAAAGAGAGAAGTCAAGTGGTCTCAAATCCATCGAGTTGCAACTATACAACCACAAGTTCGACTTCCTAGAATCACAGCAGCGCCAACAAATTCAAAATTGTCGTGAATGTAAGGGCATCAACGACGCCCCGAATACCTCACCTCCCGTCCAAGACCCTAATCCAGTAACTCGGGGTATGGTTTCGGTTGCGAGTCGGTTGTCATACCCAGGAGATCACCTTCTCGACTCACTCGGCCCTCAGACACTAACTAGGAGTGCAATTTTATAAATAGACACAATTAAAGAAATTAAATTTAAGAAGTAGAAGAGAACTACTGATAATGCTCCTACTTGTTTACTTACTAATAACCACAGAAATCTCCAAGTCACGTAAACCGCTTGACGTACTCGAAGTCTGCATGATCATCTTACATTCGGTGCGTTCGAATTCCTTAAATTGTTTCATAATTTTTATTAGACTCAATTACGAGTTTTATTCGTACTTTATTTTGATTACGCACGCATTTCAAGGTCGATCTCGATGTGAATCACCTCATGAACACTTTTATTGTTGTACGTATCTCGAGGCAAATCTCAATTATAGTATCCATGGTTGGACCCCAACATCAACTTTGACGAGTGTCTCATCGATAGTTTAGGTCCGTAATTTCAATCAGAAAATCCAATTTAAATATTAGTTTATTTGGTTCTATTTTCTTTTTATTTACCTCAATTTTCAAAAATATAAGATTTCTCGAGTTGTGACCGCTTTAGCCGCGTCTTGGGTCAAACTGCGTTGGTTGGATTTTGGCTCGACCAATTCTCAAAAATTTGGTCTTTTATTCTTTTTCTTCTTAATCAATTGATTATTTTTCTATTTTTTTATTGATTATACTATACATAAAGTATAATATGTATATAAATGTATAATATATATATTTATGTATGTGTATATATATCTCATTTTATACATACAAATGTTGCATATGTATATTTATTATTTATTATTTTAAATTAGCACGCAATGCTTGCACACACATATCGAGGCGATGTTTACGTATCAAATTTTGCACAAATCCCGAGACATCTGTGAACATCAAATCTCAATGCGGATATCGAGACAATCAACACCCCACCCAAATCTCGAGGTACACATATATAAGCTCACCCATACATACCAAGCACACACACCATCTTCTCCAACTAAACTCGCACAAGAATGACACTTACCTCGATAAAGGTGGTCGTCATTAAGTGGGTGTGGTCACTGGAGCCGAGAGAGGAGCCGAAAGAGGTGGAGGGCGTCGTCGGTGACGGTGGTTGCCGGAGCCGCAAGGAGACCGAGGGTGCCAAGAGAGATGGTGAGGTCGAGCTTTGTGAAGTCGCGCAAATGAGAGAGATGGGAGGCCGTGACAGAGAGAGTTTGCTAGGATAGGATAGGGAAAATGAGAGCAAAAAATGAAGATGACCGCTATGGGCACCCCACCATTTCATGAAGGCACCCAAGTATTTTGTAATTCTCCCAGCTAAAATGGAAATGACCATTTTGCCCTTTAATATATAGTGACTCAAACCCCACAAACCATTTTGAAAATGAAACAGGGGCACCCCACCACCACTATTTTCTTCGCAAGTGAACCATAAAGCAACATTGCGTTTGCCAAGCGTATCGATTGTTGCGGCTTGACATCATCCGACAGCGAGGTAACAAAGTTTGCCAACCTAATGATGCTTTGTATGAACTGTAATTTCGGTCAAAAACTGAGAAAATGATGGTTTGATTTGTCAACGTAGGGCTTGGTAAATTCGAGCAATCCGAGTTTGTTTGCACTATAAAATGGAAGATTGTAATGCATTGGTGCAAGAGGAGGTAGAACAAGAGGTAATTTTTGAAATTTAATGTGTTATATATGCGGTTTCTCAAATTTTAAGTCGATTTTTGCACGGGCGCGAATGTCTCGGCCTCGCAGGACCGAGAGTTGTAGAAATGTCTCGGTCCACATCAACCGAGACTTCGTCGTAGTTCACGTCATGCTGTGAACCTAACGAAGGCATAATCTCGGTATGGATCGACCGAGACAATGATGTAGGTCTCGGTTGGACATGACCGACACTATGCATATATTCGCGGATTTGTACAACCGAAAACGTGGTTTTTGGGGTTTTTTGGTGAATTAACTGTGCATTTCGGTTGATCATAATGTTACAATGTTTGTATTGCAGGTAATGTCGGTCTCTACTTTATTTCAAGACTACAAGGATACGTTTACACCTTGTAGGCCATTTCCTCTAGAGAAGCGGCAATTTCATGGCTTCAAATGATAGGCCGGGAGAACATGTTTGTTTTAGTGACGAAGCACTACGATGCGGGGCATTAAGCGCGAGAGGAAGGGTGAAACTTGCGTGCGAGAGGTCCGGAACTTATAGGGGAATGTCTCAAAGAGTTGGGAAGGGAAAGCGGCCAAAATTTCTTGAAACCAAGAAATGAAGAAGAAGAGGAAAATGGGAGGACTCAAACTGAGTACGAAGAAATGTGGATGCCCTTTCCTTATTAACATCAAGGAAAATGCCGACTCTTTGTGGTACGTTACTGTCATATGTGGGAGGCACAATCACGAGCCCGCGAAAAACTTGGACGACCACTCATATGCTGGAAGTTTGGATAAGGGGGAGCAGGTGGTTGTTGTGCAGATGACAAAAGGGTAATGTAAAGCCAAGAGACATCCTCAATACGTTGAAGCAAAGAGATGTTACAAACGTATCGACAATGCGGACAATCTATAATGCAAGACAGAAAGTCCGAATTGAGGATGCGGGTGGGAGGACTCAAATGCAACGACTGTTGCACATATTGGAGAAGAATAAGTGGATGCCGTGTCACAGGAAGCATCCCGATACGAATGTCGTCACTGATTTGTTTTGGGCACATCCTGATTCAATCAAGTTGCTAAGGTGTTTTCCTTCGGTAATTTTGATGGATTGCACGTACAAAACAAATAGGTATCGAATGCCGTTATTGGAGATTATTGGCATCACTTCTACGCATTTGACGTTCTCCGTTGGGTTTGCTTTCATATCACAGAGAGTCATGCAAATTTTGTTTGGGCACTTGAGAACTTGAGATCCATACTGGATGGGTGGCCTAAACTTGACGTGTTTGTGACGGATCGGGACTTAGGCCTTATTAATGCCATCAATGCAGTATTCCCATCATCGTCTTACATTCTTTGCTCTTGGCACATCAACAAAGTAGTATTGGCCAAGAGTAAGAAGATGTTTGGAGAAAACGAAGGCTTCGCTCGTTTCATGGATAGGTGGACGAGTGTCATGTATGCTAAGTCCGATGCCTTATTTGAAGTTAGGATGAATGACTTGCATTCTGAGTTCGGGAATGTGAAGGGTCTTCTTGATTACTTGGAGAACATATGGGTAAAGACATACAAGGAGAAATTCGTACAGGCTTGGACAAATCGAATCATGCATTTTGGGGAAACAACAACACAGAGGGTTCTGCGCATTCCACTCTGAAGCTACATCTTGGCAACAGTCAGGCAAACTTTGAGACTTTGTGGAATGTGGTTGATGGCATCCTTAGGATTCAACACAACAACATCAAGGCTTCATTTGAGCTCAGTTTGAATGTGGTCCAACATGATTGTATTGATGAGTTATATCGCCGATTGCATGGTTATGTCTCTCAACGGGGGCTTAAGTTAATTCGAGAAGAATTAGAATGTGGGGAGGACGTTGGACACGACTCAACTCGTTTTGGTTGCGAGATACGTACCACACACGGCCTTCCTTGTGCCCATGAGCTAAATTTCCATATATTTGCTGGGACACCCATCCCTCTCGACGACATTCATGTGTACTGGCGAAAGTTGAGTATGATACCTGAGAATCCTGTGGATCCGTATGGGTACAATGTGCACGATGAGATTGAAAGAGTCATGCAAAAGTTCCATGCTTGCACTGAAGAGGACGATCGCATCAGGATTATTCAGCAACTCAGGGAGATTAGTCGACCTTCATCCACACTGGGAGTGGTGCCACCTACGAAGATAAAGACAAAGGGAAAGAAACTGGGGTCTGCAAAGAGAAAACACGATGAAGCCGAATTTTCCACGACAAGATTGCCTAGCGGATTCGAGTACGTTCTATCAGCGGAAGAGGCTTCTAGGTCGAGGAAGAAAAAAAGTAAAGTTGGTCCTAAAATGCGTCGTACAAGTCGACGCACCCAAAGTGCATCTAAAGTGCCTTACTCTCATTGCATAGAACCGTCTTGGTTGCCATTTGTTGACAGCACTATCGATGTGATAGGCGATGGAAATTGTGGATATCGGTGTGTTGCCTCCGGGCTAGGTCTTCCCGATGTAGACGGTTGGAGGAAAGTTCGTACAAGAATGTTTGATGAGTTAATCGGGTACGAAAGCCTTTGGCGTGAACTGCTTGGAACGAGTTACGAAAATGTCAAGACTGTCGTGCATTGTCCAGATAATCATGTTAGTGCCTCCTTCGAAGAATGGTTGACACTTCCAGACATGGGATTGCTAATATCAACGGCCTTTAATGTCATTCTAGTCAACGTCTCGCATGGCAGTGCCTCGACGTTCCTCTACGTAGTGCTCCACCGGCGTCGATACAAAGCAAACTTATCATTGTCATGGTTAATGAAAGGAATATCCATTGGGTTAGGGTAAATGTGTAGATTTTTTGTGAATTGGTTTTTTCTCATCCTTATCGCCGCATGTATGTGACGATCGTGATCTTTTGTACTTCTAACTTTGACAGTGAAGTTGACCGTTAATGCACCGCTGCCATCCTTATATCCCGCGTGGGAACGATATGTTGAGGAGTGCGCTAAAGGATGGCGTGATGGAATTGTCATTCGTGAAATCGTGGCGGTCGTACCTTTTGAAGAAGGAGCTCTATCCGTGGTAGATTTAGATTCTCCATAGTTTGACATTCATGTTTGCCGAACCACCGCATTTTTTGTAAATATTATTAACTCTGACAATGAAAAGTGATGTAAAGTGGTGTTGTCTATAATATAAAGTGAGTTGATTTCCGTGCATTGTTGTTAATATCTTATGATGTCAAAAATGATGTTGGTACTATGTTATGGTTTGTAGAGTGAGGTGTGTACAATGTTATGGTAGTCGGTGGTGATGTTGTTATAGTGTTTTCGTTTGTAAACTGATGTTGTAATTGGGTTTTGCTTGGTTATTGCTCCCAAATTACCCATCTCGGCCATGCCCGTCCGTCAGCTAAGCATAACTCTCGGCTGACATCAACCGAAATAAAACTACCATTCTCGGTACGTTTATACCGAGAATTATATAAACATAGCGGTGTGACAAAGCCGAAAGTACTCTATGTTTGGGTCGACAGCACTCTCGGCATGTCCCAACCGAAATAAAATGACAAATCTCGGTGTTCTCATACCGAAAACCATGAAAACTCCTCTTTAGTAAAAGGCGAAATTAGTCTCGGTTTCGGGGAATACATTGTTAAACTTAAGGTCTCAGAGGGACATGGCCGAGACGTGTGAAGATGTCTCGGCCCCAACATTCCGGGACCAGTTTCTTGGTTTCGGTCCTGAACGACCGAGACCAATTTTATGGCACAATTTTTCACATCTCACATGCACAAACATTACAAACATAGTTTATTAACTCAACACTTCGGTTTTGGGACGTTCAATTTCCGGCACATTTTTCACAACCGATAATGCACATGCTACACGATGAAAACATTGAAAGCGCCAAAATATTCAAGTGAAAACAATGAAAGCGCCAATATTCCGCCTAAACAAGTGAAAGCGCCAAACATATCAATCACAGTTTTACAACACCAAAGAAAACAATGAAAGCGCAAATATTCCGGCTAAAATTTAAAGTTGAAGCGCCAAACATAACAATTACAGTTTGACAACACCAAAGAAAAACAGTGCCAAATATTCCATCATTCTCTCAAGTTCTCATGCCACATATAGCAACGGTTCAAGAACCATTCAACAAAACAATGAATTAATTGTTCATGAATACAAGGAAAATTGATCCAACAATAGCAATGTCGATGTCCATGTGGCTTCATTCCTTTAGCTTCTTGACATTCCTTCGTTGGTATTCCTTGCCATGCAACCTCTTTGGGGGACGAGCGGCGACCGACCCGTGCGGTACATTAGCCGGGGTGGAGCGTGTAGAAGTGCTATCGTGCTGGGACTGTCTACGGCATGCTTCGGTAGGAACTGATGTGTCGGTGGCGCCGGTAGCGGTGGTGGGTGTCGTAGTGGAGGTCGTGGGACCGAAACTCCTCCCCGAAAGGAAATTGACGATGTCACTTGCCATTTGCTTTGCAGACTCCAACGTACACAACTCCGGCGGCAATAATTTCCACCTTAACGCCGCGTCCAACGCCCTCCTATTACGCTGATCAAAAGAAATTTAAATCCGTTAATAGAACACATATCGATAATTGAAATGAAGGTTTTTCTAACACTTCTACCTAATACTTATACCACAGTCAATACCTCAAGTATCTCATTGTCCACGATAGTCGTCGCGACCGCGTCGTCATCGAAGTACCTCGGGTTGGTGAGCAATGGGTGAGAGACTTTCAGGAACCAAGGTAGATAGTCCGGTGTAGCCAGAAACTCGAACTCTGCCATCTCACCGCGCACTTCGGGGGCCAACAAATGGTTGCGCCAACGTTCCCAATTGTCTGCTTGGAAACCATACTTCACCGAGTATTTTAGTGCTGAAGGCCCTCTATGTGCTTCCAATGGCCGGTACGGAGGATCTGGTATAGATTGCACGTGCCCAAACTGCCTCAGAATCCTCTCCGGATGGTAGGGTTCCACCACATCCATGTACTTCAGTGTGCTACTGTAGAAGGCCATCGCGTGCACAACGCCATTCTCCCGGTGATTAACATATGGGTCCCAAGTAACCTAATGAAACGTATACAAACATAATTAAAAACCCTTAACGTAAGTTCTCAACTGATTCAGTTTCAACAATGGAGTAGAGTCTCACCTCACTTGGGCGCAACCCGTCCAATGTTCGCCTAATGGACCCAACCTTGTCTTGACTCATCACGGTCTCGTGCCTTTGAACCCATCTGCAGACACGAGGTTGCACGTAGTCCATGTATTTTGCATTTGGTGTGGCGAACCCGAGCTTGAAATGCTCGTACACCCATCCCTGCGAATAGATACAACGCTAGTTAGAGAGGAACTGAATAGTAATCACAAAGGCAATAATTCAGGTCGATTTAGTATAAAACCTCAAGTAATATGAGGTATCCGGCAATTTGAGAAACTTGTACTCTGGTGGCCGAGCCCAAGTGTCGGTATAAGTATGCTAATGCAGCTACACCCCATGCATACTTTCCCACGTCGTCCAGATCTTCGAGGAGCTTTAACAACGCAATAGACACCCGAGATCCACTCTTATCCGCAAATAGGGTGCAAGATAGTAGGTACAACAAGTAAGCTCGGGTTGTGCACTCTACAGGAGGGTAAGTGGTGTTCCTCGCACCTGCTTTGGGGCACCATCGACTCTTCAACCAACATTTTCGGACGGTGAGCCCCTTGCTGATGTTCACTTCCTCCTCAGCATCTTCAATGATAACACCAAGTAGCTTCGACACCAGCTTAATTGCATCCGAGCGAGATTCGTCGGTGTACCTCGCAAAGTTCTCAACTGCCACCACCTTGCCCGTGACAGAATCTTCAGCCAGCATCTTCAGCAGCATGCTCACATCCTCCAAGGAGATCGACATTTCACCGAATGGTAAGTGAAATGTGTTCGTCTCCGCCGCCACCGCTCCACAAAGGCATATATAACCTCTTTGTTGGCCTTGCGGTATAACGATCTATCGGCGTATTCAACCACGACCGCTAAATAATCCTCCGGTGCGGGGTGGCGGGGATGTAAGTCCCATTCTTGATCTCGAGCACCGTGATTGATACACTCGAGTGTCGGCCGATCCTGCAACGACAAAAAACATTCAGTCAACTAATTGAACACCCCAAATTTTAAAGTACACCAATGACCATAAACGGAGAAATGTATGTACCTCATTGCTCCATATCGCTAAGGCGACATGATCTTTAAAACTCTTCAACAGCGATCCATCTTCGGGACCACCGGGGAAAGGAGCACACATTTCCCCCTGCCCATGCGACTCTCTCTCATTCTGGGCACCTCCACCACTAGTACTCCCACCCACATTACGATCACTACTATGGGTGTCCGCCGATGCTGATGAGTCACTACTGCTAGAGTCAGATGACTTAGAGGCATGCGCCTCGTCTTCACCTCGGGCAACGACAAGATCTGAGTGTCGCTGTGCGTCAATGTTGGACCCCTCATCGTGCAATTCTAATTTCTTCGCACGTCCTCCACCAATCTCACCCTTTCCCTTCAAATCCACCTTCTCTTGCTCTTTCTCTTTCCGATAAGATGTCGTCGGGGGTCTCGGCGCCTCGCCCCGGTTAGCCCTCGACACCTCAACACCAACCTCCTCCCTTGTCACCGGTGCTTTCGAACGAGCCATACCTGAAAACACTACAACATTTAAGCGTACGGAACAGAACCAAAAGTACATTTCTAGAAAAAAAGTTCAAAATCATCCATTTCTGTTATCTCGGTCAAGCAGGTTCGAGACATACGACATAATTTCGTTCACTCCTTATCGAAAGTGGAAACACAGTCTCGACAATGTACAACCGATAGAAATGCAACGTTCTCGATTGTACACCACCGACATGGCATAACCTATTCAATTCGCTTTACTCTCGTGATGTGCAGAGCGCGTCGACTCTAACCGTCTCGGCAATGTACAACCGAGAGATAGAGTACATTCTCGGTTGTACACCACCGACACAACATTAACTAACACTAAATGTTACTCTCGTGATGTCTCGACCGAGATAACACAATTAAGCTCGGCCATTCGTAACCGAGACTGTGTGAACTCTTCCGGCCTGCCTGGCCGAGAACGACGAGTTCCCAAATATTTACCATCTGTCTCGGCCACGCTTGGCCGAGACAGTAAAAACACTATCTGGCCTGTGTGGTCGAGAACCACGAATTTCCAATAATGGAACCATTCAATACACCGCCACACAAACATTACAACTACTCTACCAAATGTAACTTAATTAGACTATCAACGTACCTTCAAACGATCGATTTCGCGCCTTGAGTGTGTGTACGACGAACTTCAACCGAGCCCTAATTTGGAGACGAAATCCGCCCAACACCCCGAGCCTTCAAACTGGAAAAACCTCATACAACGGAGCCGAAACACGGAGACGAACGAACAAAAATGATTTTCGGGATTCCTCGAAATGGCCGGGTATCAACGATTTCGTGGTTGCTCAAGAGTTCGGTGGTGGGGGTGGTGGGGTGCCTCTGTTTTGAACAAGGGGTATTTTGGGAATTTCGGGCCTAATTTCTGGGTGCCCTTGGTAAAATGCTTAGTGCTCTCAACATAATGGTGCCTTCATGAAATGGTGGGGTGCCCTTAGCGGCCCTCAAAATGAAAGAGGAGAGTTCTGGTAGAGAGAAAAGAAAGTGAGATTAGTTTGAGAGGAGAGAGAGAGAGAGAGAGAGAGAGAGAGAGAGAGAGTGAGTGACGTGAGAAGGGTGAGAGAAAGCAAGGTGAGGTGTCAAAATGTGGATGGTTGAGTGCATTGTATTATCTTTATTTTTTAGGGCCGCTAAGGGCACCCCACCATTTAATGAAGGCACCCAAAGTTTTTGTAAAAATTTCAGCAAAAGTGGAAAAGACTATTTTGCCCTTGTATATATAGTGATTCAAACCTCACAAATCATTTTGACAAAGAAAAAAAGGCACCCCACCACAAGGTTGAACCACAAATCCACACCGCGTTTGTCGACTTTTTATCGATTCTTGCGGATTGACATCATCCGACAACGACGAGTAAACAATGTTTGACAACCATATGATAGTTTATTAGAACTGTTTAGTTGTGGAAAACAAAGTGAAAATGATGATTTGTTTGTCAACGTAGGGTTTGGTAATTTCTTCAAATCCGAAGTTGTTTCCACTATATAATGGAGGATTGTAATGCTTCGGTGCGGATGAAGTCGTCCTTGAGGTAATTTTGCAGATTTTTTGTGTTTTTTATGCGGTTGGGAGAAGTTTTTGTCCGGGTGCGCGATTGTATCGGCCTCGCAGACCGAG
Source organism: Stephania cephalantha (assembly GCA_039657325.1). Classification (NCBI taxonomy): domain Eukaryota; kingdom Viridiplantae; phylum Streptophyta; class Magnoliopsida; order Ranunculales; family Menispermaceae; genus Stephania; species Stephania cephalantha. Next base: position 45,199,322 of record CM077571.1, read on the forward strand.
ATGTATGGTGATGTCTCGGTCCTAAAGGACCGAGAGGTGTACTTAGGTCACGGTATGGTACGCCGGTGTACAACCGAGAGTATGAGCACATTCTCGATTGTACACCACCGACACCACATTACCTACCACTAATTGTAGCTCTCGTCATGTCTCGCCGAGAGAACTAGAGTACTTTCGGCCATGCGTAATCGCGACACCGTGAACTCTTCCGCCTTTGTGGCGAGACTTCGAGTTCCCAAAAGCGTAGCTTCACGTCTCGGCCATGCGAGGCCGAGGCTGTAGCACGCTCTCTCGGCTGTGTGGCCGAGAACCGCGAATTCTCATTTCTTTAACTATTCAACCGAACCCTAACTTGGAGACGAAATCGGCCACACCACGACCCTACGAACCTCAAAAAAGCGTAAACCAAAGGAGAAACACAAGGCGAGACACGGAAAACACGATTTTGGAGATTCCTCTCTTTGGTCGATTCAAACTAAATGGGTTCTTGCACAACGATTCGGTGAAGGTGGTGGGGTGCTCGGGGTTCGGTGAAGGTGGTGGTGGGGGTGGTCGGGTGCTCGGGGTTCGGTGATGGTGGTGGCGGTGGTGGTGGCGGTAGTGGTGGTAGTGGTGGTGGGGTGTAAGGGTTTTTTGCACTAGGGGTAGTTTAGGTATTTCGGGTCTAATTTTTGGGTGCCCAACGTAAATCGGTTTGTGCACACATTAACTGGGTGCCTTCATTAATTGGTGGGGTGCCCTTAGCGGCCTTCTTATTTTTTTCGCTTTATTTCTTTTGCATGAGTTGTCATCATTTTATTGGTCCACTCATTCACTTATCTAACATCTAGTTGCATTATATCTCTCCCATTTCAATCATCACTGTGACGACCCAGTTCCACAACCTAAACTGGGCCCTACCTGGCCTAGACTTACGTGGACCCCGAGTCAATCCTTGCGACGTCAACACAAGCCTAGTAAGCATTCCTAACCATTTATCAAAACATTTTTAGTGAGTTATTCAAATTTGTAAGTTATCAAAGTTTATGCGGAAGCGATTTCAAAATAAATAAAACAGTCTACATTCATGCAGATAGAAAGAAAAGTATAAAGAACGCATGAATAAATAAAGAATGTAAATCAAACAAAAGCATATATGAGCGTCTAGGAATTCAAACAGAGAGGCGCAAAGTAGTCCCGACCAATAGGTCGTTAAGTCTTGGCAACACATCAAGACTCGGGTTCTAGGACTTGGTACACTCACAAGCCCTAAACCCACGAGATAATAAGACTTCCTGGAACTGGCACGCTAATACCTCACACCCCGTCAAAATCAGTAACCAGTGCAGTGCATCCCGAGGTAATGACGCTGGTATGTTACCTCAGCCCGCCACTCTTTCCAATGACCACCGTTGACTCACTTGCCCTCGGACAACTCAATTAGAATGAAATTCCAAGGATAGATATCAAAGCAATGAACAACAATATTCAATAGCTTAAAATGAAATACTGTACAATTTCCTAGTTGGTTTACTTACCTCGATCCACACGCTTATTCCTAACCTATCCGACCTCCCAACACTCCAAAACGCGTTCTCGAACCTCCGTATATCTTCCTTAGATTTCCTGATATCATTTAGTATCAATTCAGGTCCAATATCCTTGGTTTAGAATTTTTAAATCATACAAATACTGCGACCAAAGTACGCTCGAGAACTATTTCTAAAAATAACACTTTATAATAATTTCAAAGTCTTATCAACTAGCCCACTAGAGTTACGGTTTAAACTCTGAAAACCTCATAATTTGTCATGACAACCAAGAAGGAACTTGTAGTATTCATGGCATACTTTTCATAGACTCCAAGAATACTCAAATCGGATCACAAACGGAGAAGTTACGAATTTTCTAATACGGCATGCCAACTTGACAAACTTTATTTATTTTCAACTAGAAAATGTCTCCAAATCAATATTTTCGCAATTAAATCCTCAAAACTCAATAATAAATGCCACGAAACCACTCGATACCAACACCAAAATATTTCTACGGCTCGTGGAGTCAAATATCAAGTATAAAACATCTCCAAAATAGTTATCAACTGAATTGCATTAATTCAAATCATCAAAATCCTAACCCACGTCGGTGAAATTTATTCCAAATTAACGCAAATCAATCCAATACACCAATTAACGACAATTCATAACAATTTCTATCGAAACCCGTGAAAGAAATTGAAAAATTGCGAGAATTTAAATTGAATTGAGGAAAAATGGTCGGCATTGAGAATTTACCAAATTGCGGGCTGAATACCTCGTTTCTGCCGCGAAAACTTAGCTCGAATTAACCATCTTGCGATCCTCTACGATTTTGAGGAAAGTAACCGGGCGAAAATGAGATGTCGAGAGCTCCGCGAGTGAAAATCCAAATTGAGGGGTTTAGGGACGAACGAACTGATCATTCGTTCAATGGAAACCAAATGAGTTTTGATTTTCATTTCATGTTTTATATATATTTATATATAAACTTAATTTCTTTTTATTTATTAATTACTGAAATTCATATTTTGACGTGTTTTGACTTTCGGTGCTCGTTTTCGATCCCGTTTTCCACCAAATTGAACCAAACTCTCGACAAAGTAGTCCATCTTCATAAAATATCCAAAATACTGGTTTTGGTCACGCCAAAACCTCAAAAATCTTAACTTCGTCCATGACATACCCAACTCTCACAAACCAATTCTCTTGTCATATTAACTTACACCAAATTAAACCATATCTCAACTTCGACTACTGCCAATGGACACGAAACTCGAAGTAAGATCATACCTACACATTTTTGAAATTAATTATTTTAAATTATTCAATCCTTTGTACAATAAATAATATAAGCATCACACAAAAATAGCATACCTCGGTGTTTACACCGAGATTTGGACATACGGATCACGACAAGTGGGTCCCACATACGACCCTAAAATGGCACGTGACACGAGTTAGATTCTTAGGGTCGTTACAATCATACCTTACTATTTTAACCCCCCTAAATCATATTAATTAATCACTTTATTTAAAACTATGACACATTTAAATTAATTAAAAACATAGCCTTATAAATTATAGACCACATTAATTTTTTTTCTTATTATATAATTTCTCGACTATATAGGTAATTTAACACGTTGTACTGCTATATTTCAGTCTCGATGCCCGAAGTTTAACCGAGTCTTCTACGTGGGGATTAGATCAAGGGTTAAAACTTATAATTAGCATGTAATTAAAATTTTAATTTTTCGAGTCGTTACACCAAGTCCTCCAGATATTATAATCAAAACTCAGCTAATTTATTATTTTTTGGATGGGAGTGCGCTCCTTCAGTAAGTGGAATGCGCTCCTGCAGCTGAGTTCATCCTTACTGATGAAGGGAGCGTGTTTCTCTACTAGGTGGAGTGCGCTCCATCCCTGCACTACCTCGACGGTGAACAGGGCGGCAACCACTGTTCCATTACCAAATCTCCAAAATAGCCTCAAACACTCTCTCAAATCATTAGGGAGGACCTTTAGTGAGATAACAACTCATTTCCAGTATTCAAACACAATAATTCACAGAGAAATCATCACTAATTTTTGAATTAAACTTAAAATTCAAAAACCAAACTCACCCATAGTGATGATCTCTGATCTATAGCTGTTTGAGCTCCTAATTTTAGTGGGAAAATCCTCTCATGATCCACTCATTCGAATCAATGTCTATCTCCCTCTCTCTCATTTTCTCGAATGATCGAATGAACTGAGGATAAATTTAATGATTTTGGATTTATATATATATATATATTTCTCGAGATACACATCGCACCATCTCGAGGTTGATCAAGTGATTGATGTGTTAAAATAACACTCCTTAAAGTGACACGAATTTTAACACCAGCAACACTTACGCTCATCTCAAGGCAATCCAACGATCTATATAATTCAAACCAAACTTTATAGTTTTAATATATATATATTTATATATCAATTAACTATATATAAATATATATACTTCATGTATTTTCTCGCCAATAAATCCACCGGACATGCCTACGAGTGTTCTCGGGTGTGCACATTCATTTCACGACCCCCTCGTCGCACATGGTGTACCGGTTATTTATTTTAATTACTTATTTTTCGATTATAGGCTTGTATATAAACTCTCTTTATACAACAACCTATAAAACTCATTAAACATTCCAAACAAATACAAACCATCACACAAACCCACGCACACGCTAATCGAGGTACGCCGAACTCGATCACTAGCCTAACTTGAGTTAATTAAGATTTTGATTAACATTAATCACCAACTTAAGGTAACAAGTCGTTACAAAAAAACTACTATGAAATAAAATCTAGTTACGAGTACCAGCCCTATAAACATAAGTTCATGCACAAGTTTTGAGAAGGATGTGGACGTAGCTGGAGAAGTGATTGTTACCAATAGTAAATCTGATGGCCACTACATAGATGAAACTAATCATCTCATCATATATGAACAAATCTAAAGTTTAATATTTGATAAATAAAAGGCAAAAGAGGTTATTGGAATCACCGCTCATCATAAGAGATGATCGACGGTGGTTTGAAAGGTCGAATAAAAAAGAACTAAGGAAGAGTTATTAAGTTACACATCACAGTAGTCTGATACATATTATTGAGATGTGCAAGGATATTCATCTCTAGCCATCACTTAAACTTACTTTTTTTGTATTACCTACGTGGTATCTGACGTCAACCGTACCGACTCGGGCACTGTCAGACATTTAAACTTACTTTTGTGCATGGATGACATACTTTACTGATCTTGATTTGGTGTAGTGGTTGAGATCTACTAACTAGCAATCGATCACAAATAATCTGTTACTTGAGCAATTGTTTCTGTAGACTCTCCTATTTTTTGATATGTTTTCGGTAACAAGAGACTCCTCTCTTTGGTCACCCTAGCCTCTCCCTCTTGATATATGCTTCTTTAAGAAATATTGAAGACTTGCCACTTGGAAGCATAATTAGGCTGAAACCCAAGTGAAATGTGCTCAACAATGATTGATTTTTTTTTTTTTTGGGTACATAGACAATAATTGATTTTGATTGTAGGTGGGCAACTTTTCTAGAATTTTGTTAGCTACATACTGGGGTGATGCACTTTTATTTTCTCAAACTTAAGTGATGCAATGCACTTTAAATTTTTCTTTTTTTTTTTAAAAAAAATGCACTTTAATTTGGGACATATTTTTTTTGACAAATGCTATATACTTTATTTTGACAAGCGGTGCATTCTTGTGGAAGCCCTTTTAATTTGTGCTTCTATATAGGTAAGAAAAATTTCAATACATTGCCCCAAAGGGCGTGATGTAGTGCTTACGAAAAAAGCTTTAGTACTCTAATTAAGGTGGTGTATTCAATTTGACAAATCCATAAATTTCTTTAAATGATGGATTTTCATAAATTTTATGAAATTTGATGGATCTGAAAGGACTTGATCTAAATCCATCCAAATCTTATAGGTAAGGAGTGAGATTTTGTTATATGTATTTTTTTGTATACAAATCCACCAAAATCCATTAAAATCCACTTAAATCCTAATGTCTTTAAAATTTGAATACACCTAGACTTTTTACAAATCCATTAAAATCCATCAAAATATTAATTAAATACCTCTTGACTTTTTAAAAGTCCATTAAAATCATTTAAAATCTTAATTGAATACACCCCGATTTCAAAATCCTTCAAACTCTTTTAAAATCCTTTCAAATCATCCAATTGAATACACCCCCTAATGTAGATGTGATGAGTTCGATTCACGACAACTGCATGATTTTTCTTCGACATTTGAGTTAGTGGTATTAGTGCCCTTCTAGCTCTCAAGGAATTAATCGGGCTTTAATCAGAGGGACCGATGCACTTTAGACACCCACATTCATAACTTTTTGTTTTTTGCAATATACTTTACCACGTGCTGGTGTGCCGCAAATCAAAACGCCAGAATTCGCCCTGCATCCACATTACTAATGCATCGAGAGGTGTGTTGTTAACTGACCTGACCATAACGGGTCGGGCGTCGCTGAGTAGCCGACCCGGTCCGCCTTTCCCGTAAACCCTAAATCCCCAGAATCCCAACCCCAAACCCTAGACCCTCGCCCATAAATTCTCGTCTCCTCTAAATCCCTCATCGTCTCCACCTCCTCCTCTGTGCTCTAAGGCATCTATTCCTCTCTCGCAAGTAAGCTTATCGATGTTTTGTTCAATCTTCTAGGGTTTAGATTTGTATTTTCGCTTTCAATCCCTATGAGGAAGCAATCCCAGAAAGATAGGAAGTGCCGTATGACACTCCAAGCGTAGCAGCGATCCTGCAACCCGATCATCATCGTTGTTGTGAGGATTCTACAGGATCTCTGCTACGTGCGTGATTTGAGACGGGTCTCTGAGGGTTTTGTTTTGTTTTGTTTGATTTTGCACTGTTGAGTAGTGTTTTAGGGTTAGTGTGTGTGCTGTGTTCGCTCGATGCCACGTTGTCGGTAGCGAAGAACTGTCGATGACCGTCAATGTTCAGATCGAGCGAAGAGAGACGAAAAGGTTTCGCATTTTGATAGGAATCTGTGAATCGATAACGACTCTTTCGTTCACAGAGCCGATTTGTGCGATTACATATAGAGTCTTCTATATATGTATACATTAATTGTTTGAACAAAAAGCCGATGATGAAGAAATGATTTTAGTTGGAATTACCGACTGAATCTTTAAATGTTGACACACGATCGACTATCTGAGGCGTTATATTTGAAATTCTAGGTCTTCGATTGCGGAGAGATCGCTGTGACGACTCTGAAAATTCAAGCTCAACAGACCGGATTGCAGGTCTCTCTCTAAGCATTGAGGAGCGATTTGCGTGTCGATAACCCGCTGATCTGAGCGTTCTCTTCGTTTTCATGTTTGGTGTTTTGATTCTCGTTTTCGTGAATTTTGTTCTTCGTTTGTTTTTCGATGATTTTTTTTGAGGAAACGAAAGATTGCGATGAGGATATCGAAGCTCCCTCTTCTGATTGGAGTGTGAGGAAGATCGCTGGCGGAATCGAACCAAAAAATCAATCGCCAACACTGAGTAATCGATTTGTTTCCTCTTATTGTAATCGGTCTTCGTTTTTGATTTTGATTGATTGGTTTTCATCCGTTTTTATTTTGGTTTGTTTGGTTTTGTTGGTGATGATCAAGTGATGAGATATGGAAATTTAATCTTAGGACACCTTTCAACACTGCTTTCGCTGTCGTGAAAGTTGTGGATGGGAACAAAATTCCAATCCTGATGATGGTTTGGTGACATTTTTGGTTTAATATCTGATTTTGATTTGCATTTTAATTTTATGAAATTTATGTTTTAAGAAGTATTTTCAAGCTCAGCCGAATGGTATTTGGATGTCACAGTTGAAAAGGGTTGACAAGAGTTGACGGTATAATTTAGGCAAAAACATTTATTTTTTTTGGTCTTTAAACTTTGAGGCATTTATGCTTTTAAGGCTTTATGCTTGTGGTCCTTAAACTTTTATTAGTGTAAATTTGGTCATTAACTTTCATTTTTATACATTTGGTCTTTAAACTTAGTATTTGGAAGTCACAGTTGAACAGGGTTGACAAGAGTTGACGGTATAATTTAGGCAAAAATATGTATTTTTTTTGGTCTTTAAACTTTGAGGCATTTATGCTTTGAGGCTGTTATGCTTCAGGTTCATAAACTTTTATTAGTTTAAATTTGGTCATTAACTTTCATTTTTATACATTTGGTCTTTAAGCTTTTTGAGTTTGTTATGCCTTTGTTCCACTTTGAATTTTTTATGTTTTTGTTGGTCGTCTATGTGAGTTGTTCGATTCAGTAAAATATAAACCATTTATTCTTTTTGACTAGTTATGTTGCACTCTTATTACACGTATAATTACATGTATCAATAGAATGTAACACTTTTAATGGCTGGAGGATTGAATGTACATTAATAAAAGAAGGATCAAAAGCATTACAGGATTGAGCAAATGCATGTATACAAAGAAAAATAGAATTTATAGGAAAATTTTGACAATTTTATCCAATAAATATTTTGACAATGTTATCCAATAAATAAGAAATATTTATCTAATACAAACTCTGATTTGGATCACGAGATGTTGTGCCATTACGTACCTCTTGTAGTAAAGAAAGTTACAAATCAATCAAAAATTTCAAATAAAAGCGATTGTGGTCAAGATTACAAATAGATTAAAAACTTTAAATAAAGTTTGAGGGGCCAGATCAAGGAAGTCTTAACCACTTAATAAAAAAAAATGCAGAAGTTAGAGGGATTCATGTAAACGTCAAATAATCTAACTAGAAAGAGATGTCAATTGTACACGTACAACTAATTTTTTGAAAAACAATTTATTAAATATAAAATTAGGATGTTTAATTGACGCTCATTTTTTACTTTCGTATACAACAACACAGCCTCATTTCAAAAATAATTGGGGTAGGTTAAATTTTGCCTCTTAGCAAAATTACTATGCTGCCTTTCGTATAATAGGGTTTGCTCATCCTTACCCCACCTTCCAACCCTAATTCCAAAAATCGAGCTCACTTATCCTCGACTTTGATTGATCAATTCGATTTGATTTTGGTGAGATCACATTGACTTTTTGTTGGTGAAGTTATTCCAACCATTGTGGGTTCAATTTTTGGATTGTTTGGTGGTTTTTGCACTTTTTTTTTGTATTATCATTAGAGGTGTTTAAAGCTTTGATTCTGGCTTAATTTTGGGGAAGAAGACCATTTACAATAAAACCATCTACTCATTATTTTTATTTGTTGTCATTGATGTTTTTTTAGGATTTCAAGAATTTCATTGTTCTTGTTACTCTGTGTCTCGATCATACAGGGTTGAGACTTTGGCTGGCTTTTATTGTTTCCATCGAGACTTTTGATGAGGTCTCGATGTAGTCGATCTACACCTTTAAAGAGTTTTTGATTTTATGTGATTGAAAACCCTCGGGTGACACTTTCTCGCTTATAATGTGTGCGCTTGGTTTGGGGATTGCACAGACTAGAGAATGCAAGACAAAAATGCATTGATACATCTCAAAAATTGAGAAATGGAGATTTCAAAAAAAAGATATATTCAGCAATTTAAATTCAAAATTGAGATATGCTCGAGTATCGAACTATGTTAAGCAAAAATTGGGATTGGTTTAGTTGCTTCATTAATCAATTGCGAAGTGTACCTTTCAACCACATTCCTCAAAGATGCATGTCGAAGATTGAATAATTCATTAGCATTTTTAGGATGTCGCCTTTGCCCGGTAAAATCAGAAAGATGATAACGAACACCTCGAAAAGGAGCTAAAAATTGATGTCGATTCGGAAAACCACAGTCCACCAAAAAATATTTACCTAAAAACATACTAAAAATAAATAAATTAAATATAAGAATATAAAAACAAGTAATTTTGACATTAATTAGATCGTACCTTGTGGTACTTAAATAACAGAATATAAAAACAAGTAATTTTGACATTAATTAGATCATACCTTGTGGTACTTTAAGTCCATTTCTCCTAGATAAAACATCACTCAATATTCTTGAGTCATGCAACGATCCTTCCCATCCGCTAAGAACATCTATGAACTCCAAATCAAAGTTACATGCAACTAAGACATTTTGGGAAGTGAAGCCATGACGATTGCGATAGTTGCTACTATCATTTCCAACAATCATTGCTGGAATATGGGTACCATCGATAGCTCCAATACAATCCTAAAAATAAGTGCAAGAACAATTAATGACCACATCATCATCATTATCATCATTATCATCATCATCATGAACAACAATAGCAAAAATTACTTCTATTATAACAACTCTAGCAATAATTAGAACTTACTTTGAAGTAAGGATAAAATCTTGTATTATCTCTTATGATTTGTGCGGTAGAGGATTTAGGCTTTGCCATCATATCTACTGCAATTATGTTCAGAGCCCTTAAAATCTTGTTGAAACTTTGGCTGGTGCTAAAATGCGATCTATTGAAGGTTTTTCGAATCAAACAATATTGAGAATTTTGACCCACATTGAGTAAAAACGTAGCCAACATTTCTTCAATAGTTACGAATCGTGTATCATGTACCAGAACTTTTTCTCTAATAATTTTACATAACTTTCGAAACACATCAGGATACATCCTATAAATTTGTCGAAAGTGTTATACATCCTCGTTCAATATTATTTCTATGTATTCAGACCCATTTCTAGTTACAGAGCGTCTGGTTAAGGGTCGTGTAACGGGCTTACAATACATAGAAAATATAACTTCATGCAATGTTTGTAGAAGTGCTTGCATAGAAACCAACAAACATTAAAGTATTTCTGTTAGTTCTTCCACCTCGTTCTTTTCCATTTCCACTTCCTCTGATTCATAATATCTTTGCATATTTAAATGAGACATTATGTAAATAATATCACTTAAAATCAAAAAAGAAAAATTAAACATGCTGAAAAATATAACATTCAACAAATGGAAGTTTAAAACATGGTTGACAATGGCAATATTGAATAATACTAAAAAAATATTATCAACTTCAAACAAAGTATTATTCATCAATCCAACATTCTGGCGGAGTCTGAAAAAAAAAAACCACAATCTCTAACTAATAAAATAAGAATGTAGTAATTAATAAAATAATAAAATAAATTTTAGTGGCTTCCAAAAAAAAATTCTAAAATAAATAACTACTTATTCTGTCAATTGAAACGCTATCCACTTAGAACGTTCTTTAGAAGACATTTATATGAAATCAATCTTTTTGGCTTTTGTGTTCAACAACTCGAGGACCTTGAAACGAGTACTATCAGGGAAATCTGGGATTTCCTTAATAAGCTTCCAACATCCTTGGTCTCTAGCCATAAATCTATCAACCTTATCAGCAAAACTAGAAATTGTTTCGATCAGTTTATTGAAAGAATCCATTCGAAAATTATTATTTCTGCTTGAGTCTAAATTTCCTTCTTTCTAAGCTCTGTTCATCTTTATGGTTACTGAATGAACCTCCAAATTTATTGGCTCAATTGTTGGAGGTGCATTGAAGATTCCAACTGTTGGAGGTTGATTTAGGTTTTTCTGTTGATGCTCGTTTCTTTGTACAAAAGCATCGGCATCATAGTCGTAAGTAAGATCTTCCAATACATCACCACTAGTTTCATCTGCTTCAAATGTCCTAGCATCAGTATCATCCCCAAGTCCAATCGAGTATCTCCCCGAGGCAGTTGCATTTCCGACAATTATCCTTAAGTCATCATAATCAGTAAACGTGTCCGTCTGATAATGTCTTTGATTAGGATGAGACTTGTCAAAAACAAAAGGAGTTAATACATACTTCTGTACAATATGTTAATGAAATAATTAAAGATCTCACCTTGAAGTATTCCTCACATACTTCATCGCTTGCCGTGAATTTTTTGGTAACGAGATCCCATTCAAATCCAGAGTTGCAACGCATAAGCTCAACATAGCCTTGATAACGGTCTTTGAACCATTTCCATCGACTTTTGTAATTCAAGAAATTTCTTTCACATCCAAGTGTTGCATTAAGAACAGGAAGTATTTTTTTTTCAATGGTTGCTTTAGTAAAAGCACCATTAGTATCACGTCATCCACGAGTTGCAACATCAACCAACAATTTAAGCAACTCATTGCTCTCTTCCGCAATCCATGTAGTATATTTTACCACACATTTTCTTTTTCTTTTTTTGGTTTTCAACAGTTACTTGTGAGTCTCCCATCGCACTATAATCATATATATAAAAATTGTCATAACCTAATAAAACATTCCTAATGGTATTTTGCTAATCATTAAAAAAAGCTCACTAACAATAGAAAAAAAAGAAAAAGGAAAAACAAATAAGCTAATTGTAAATCTACTTCTCACAGTGTTACGTGCATGATTAAGCCGTTAAATTAGTTGTAGAGAGGATTTGCAGTACATATTGTACATGTGCATACATGCATGACAAGTAAATCTTGAGAACTTAACTACACATAACATTTAAATATGTACAAATCAACATATACTAGTTAAACAACTTCGATATTTTTGATAAATTGGAGGCGATACTCCTTTGCACCAACCAGTTTCGAACCCATGTCATTTCACTTCCACAACCAATACCAAATCATTGGGCCACCCAAATGGTTGGTCAAATTTGGTATTAGATTGGACTAGTTAATGGCAATACTCCTTTGCTTGCTCCATTACAGCTCACAATTCCTTCTTCAGGTTACTTACCAATTTTTTAGAGATTTTTTTCAACAGTAGTAACAATGGCAAGAATGGGTGAATACGTTGATAAAAAAGCAAATGGAGACGGTCATGTGTCCAATTTGTGCATTAACTGGGTGAATTTCAAAATCACGGGACTACTTCACTTTTGAGTTATAGTACTCACATAAACAGCATAGTGAGGAGAAAAATAGACCCTCCCTTTCCCATCAAAGCTGTTGCAGCAGCAGGAGGCACAATTCCATGGCTCGCCTCATTGGCGGTTATTGGAAGATCAAGTGCTAATGCAGCCAAACCCAAAGAAGTTGCCAAAGAGAAGGGCACTGCAAACCAGACCACCCCACCCAACAAGTACCCCTTATAAGTTGAAGACGGTCTCGCAGCAATGGCACTAACCCATTATCCCTACAATACCAAGCGCCAAATCTAATTATATACTTCCAATTTGTGCACTAACCCACTATCAGACTCTAGTTTTCTTTGGGTAAGTTATTTAAGTTGTTTTAAGATCTCGCAATGTTGTAAAGCCCCTTTTTGAAATCAATGGCAAGGTCAGTCCTCACTGCTACGGTCCTCACTGTTTCCGTGTCTATAAAAATTCACATTGAATACACCTTACTTTTAGAGACTCTCTAAAAGTTTTAATTGAATACCCATACAGGGGTGTATTCAATTAAGATTTTAATAGACTTTTAGTTTCTTTATAAGTGGATGACTTTTTTAAAATTTATAGATTTTTGTAGACTTTTAAAGACTTTGATGAACTTATACGTGAACTTCATTTTGATGACTCTTCTCAACATTTAAGATTTTTAGTGACTTTTGTGAACTTCTTAAACATGATTTTGATGATCGGTCAAAGCATAATTATATTGCTTTTTCTTAATAACTATTACTAAATTTCTTGAAAGTATTTTTATATTTTAATAAAAAAATCATATATACATATTAATGAGTTACTATCAAAATAGTAACATAACAAATAAGTAAATAAATATCAACTAAACAAATAGGTAAATGAATCATCTTTTAGGGGCAAAAAAGAATAAATAAGATCATTGTATAAAAATCTTGCACTTTTTTGACTTAATTAAAAAAAATAATGTTTTTTCTTTAAGAATGATTGTTTAAATTTCTTAAAATGCACTTCTTGCATTTGAAAAAAAAAATGATTATTTTCTTCAAAAGTAATACACTTTTTGAGATTATAATTATGCACTTAATAAACGAAACTTCTTTGTAAAAAAATCGTCTAAAAATGTACGATGATGCAAGAATGACATCTTATATATTAATAACAATATCATTTTCATAAACATAGACATTAGAGTATAATGAGTGAGCAATGAAATACATGAGTTGTGGAGTGTTTGGAGAAGTTGATAAAAACAATTGATAAGAAAATACCTTATGAACAATGAAGTCTTAATTGAATAAGAGAACCAACAAAAATTAGAAGTCTCTAAAAGTTTCTGGGTTGAGGTGAAGAAAAGTTGAAGATTTCTTTATGTGTATTTTTATACAAAAAGTCTATAAAAGTCTAGATTTGTAACAATTTTAATTAAGTATTTTTGGATTTAAATTGGGAGTTAAGTATCGAGGTGGGACCTACGTGTTATGGACCAGAAATCACGAGCAAAAATATTATTTTTGTGTGTCGCGTGCTCAAATTAGTGTATTATATTTTATTCGACTCGAAATAGAGTCAATTTGAGGTGTAGACTTGGTGTGTGCGCCTTTCGCAGTCCGTTGAGAATTTTTTCAATGTTTGGCGAATTTGAGGTATTTTTGGGGTTTGATTCGGGCTTAAAATAAGAGAAAATGGTAAATGACCAAGAGGGGCAATGGGTTGTTAAAGATGAAAAGATGAATATGAGGGGCAAAATGGTAATGTGCCTACCCAAAATCCATATTCAAGTGTGAATCGAATTTGGGGTTCGAACAAATCAAACCGATGCCTCTCCTATTCATTTCAAACTTCATTGTCTTCCTCACGAGCTCTCTCTTCCTCCATTCGAGTTTATCTCCACCGTCTCCCTCTGTGCTATCTTCTCTTCATTTCAAACTCTCAATTTCATGTTTCTTCTCTCTCTGTCCAGTCGAGTAATCACTCGTCTTTCAATTTTTCATCACGCTTGGGCTGTGACCACGGTGAAGAGGAAAAACAAAAGGATAGATCATTGATCGAGGTAAGCTTTTGAATATGGGTTTGGTTGATTAATTGTTGATTGAAAATCTTGATTTGTATGGTCTTCAAAGATGATGAGTGTAGGTTCAGTTGTTGGAGGTGTTTCAAGTGTTCTGGAATTGATTTCCAACAAATTTGATCAAAAATTGATTTGATTTTGGGTTAAAACTATGAATTTTAGTTTTAGGGATTATTATGGTGTTCTTGAGTTGAATTAGAGAATTGAGAACTCAAATCTTGTTTCTAATTCATAATATTTATTGGGTTTGGGTTGTAATCGATGGGATTTGATGGGTTTTAATTGAAAACCATACCTTTTGATGTAATTTTATGATTTTAATCAATTGGAGATAGAATGGTGGTGATTTCAATTGGTTTGGTGGTGAAAAGCAAAATTAGTCCACACTGTTCATGTTATGCTTTCTTAATCATGTCCAATTTTGGGGCTCGAATCTATCGACCAATTGATAAATTTAAGGTCGTTTCTTTGATAGTTTGTGATGCTTGTATGCCAAACTTAACTCACGAGAATCATCTTGGAGTTTGACTAAGTATAAAAATGTTGCAATAAGCTATTTTGGCTTAGATTTTGTCGAATTGTTCACGAGTATTTGTCTAAGGGCTCAATTGGTGGTTTAATTTAGATATGTATGCTATTCGAATGAGTTGAAAACTCCAGAAACGGAGAAGTCAAATCTCCAGAATTAGAGCTCAAAGACGGGTAGTTAGTAAGAATTTATCCAAGTGTTAAATTTTGTGTAATTGAAATATAAATATGGTTTTCTTGTCTGAATTGTCAGGGATCGATACGAATAGGTTGGGGACCTCGAGGGGTGTTTTTATGGATTGATTGGTGACGCAAATGTGCAGAAACCTGGAATAGGAGGACTCGAATGATGAAAATTAGAACTAAAGTCTTGCAAATGTTGTAGTAACCAAGGGAAATGGTCAACATGAGTATTGAGAGCTCGGGTAAATGTAAAAACTTATGGAACATAGGTAAGTAATCTTTACAATTTATGGAATGTATCTTTGTACCAGCGTTTGTGTTTAGTCTGCATTGCATTTTGCATCATTCTTGGCCATGCATTCATGTCATTTCGGACGATGGCTTGTTAGTGCTATGGCTTACGGGTGGGACTCGGAGCTAGATTTCTTGACCAGATAGACTGGAACACGGAAGACCCAAAGCATGCAAGTTTTTCGGGGAGCATGCATTGGACTTTTACTACTGTTTTTAGGTTTATAATTAGGTCGATCAACATGTTTGTGAACCTTGAATAGTAATAAAAGGGTTTCATGTTGTTATATAAATTTCTTGTTATTTGGAAATGCAATTACATGTCTCTATGTATTCGGACTAACTTTTGCAGGAGTACAGAGCAGTGTAGGAGTTTACTTACCTGACATATTCGAGTTGTTTTTGATGATGTCAGATTCTTGGTGAAGACAAAGAAGAATAAACAAGACCCGAAAATTTTTGGTGATTGTTTTTAAGTTCTAAAATTTAATTCTTGTTGTAATCATATTATATTATTGTTTTGGGTTTTCGGGGTGAAAGTATGTCATATTTTACTTCTAAAATAATTAGAGAACAGTTATGAGATGGATTTAGAGAGTTCAAGTTAGTTTATGGTTTATTTTTTATGGTTATGTGATTTGTGGAGCAGTTCAAATTTGTTTAAAGGCTTGAAGTCTCAAACTTGTAGAAGTCACTAGTTTTAGTATTGAAATATAATTTGATGATATATTGTGAATTGCAGGGAGTTGCGAGTCCTTCTAGACTTCTCCTCATTCTGTTGTTTATTAGGTGGATTTTTTGGCACGCCACTTTTAGGGAAGTTGTTGCTGAATTTTTTAGAAAATACGGAAAATAATCTGTATGGTTTCCTAATTTGCTCCAATTAAACAAATCATGAATTGAGTTTCGTTGAGGATATAAATTAAGTTTTAGAGCATTATTGAGGATTGAAATAAAAATTATTTTTAGGTTAAGTTAATTGAATTGATTAGGTGCCTAATTAGGGGAATTAAACTAAGTCAGGACTTAGTGAGACGACCCTGACAGTTAAATAAGGTTGGATCTGATCTTGCCAGTGCCTTAAAAGTAAGGTCGTACCACAGAGATTGAAACCTTTGAAAAGGTCTCGACCAACTCCTATTAAGAAGACTTTTGAAGAGGTATTAGCTCTGTATAACTGTAACCCGTTGGCGACAATAACAACAAAAGATTTTTGAAACTTCAAAAAATACATGAAAATGATAAAAAAAAAATTACTTGGTTTTGCTTGGAATTGCTAGATATTCTCGATTCCATCGACATTTTGTGCTCACAATGCGAGATTCAACCTTCAAATCAAAGCTTTAAACCCAACAACAATACAAAATCAACTTAAAAAACTACAAAAAAAACCCCACAACCAAGAAGTTGACATAAAATAAAATGGGAAATGTAGTTACTATGTCGATTCGATATGGTTTTACTATCGAATTTTGGTTGGAGGTGAAGGTATGATTCGAGAGAGGGAGAGTCTGTTGTCTATTAATTGACTGATGTTTGGGTGAGCAAAAACTTTTTATATGGAAGATATCAAGGTAATTTCGCACAAGGTAAAATTAGAATGCAAAACTAAATTTACCGAGTATGTTACAAAAAAAAGCGGAGTGCATTTAGCTGCTCCCTTTCACATATTCGTTAATGATGGAAGAAGTTTAATGGAAAAATTCAATTGATTTTTGAGTTTTAGCGATTTTGTTAAAATTGAATTGAGATCAACTTTTAAGTGTCACATCTAAACCCATTGTCAGCTAAAGTTCCATTTTGTGTTTCAATTCTATTATGCATCACCGTGCGCACTTTTGCTAATCTTAGTGACTTTCGCCAAATAATGGGTAAATACAAATTAATCCCGAGGTTTACCATAATATACTTTTTAATGCCTGTAATTAAAAATAATCCTCTGTAGTTTACTTCTAGTTAGTGTAAACATTCTTGAGATAGTGACAAATTAGAATATAATTATTAAAAAAATGCTAGAATGACACCTTTAAGTAACATTATGATGTGGCACGTGAGCCCCACGTAATAATGAATGTGCGCAATATAGTTTCGAGTGCATCAGACGACTCTCACGAATAGGGCCCATGCGCCATATCAAAGGCGTGTCACTTCGAATGTCATTTTAGTATTTTCCTAATTACTATATTTTTTGGTGACGTAGCATATTTGTTTTACCAACAATACCAGCTAAGTTTTTCCAAATTCTCTCTTAGTCTCTTTGCTTGTCACCTATGTTTAAAACAATTATCAACTTTAGTCCCTTAACTATTCGTTGTGTTTATGTATTTTTTTAAGAATTATTTATATATCTCAAATTAATAAAATCATAATTTGCAAGAAATAAATAATAATAAAAATGTAAGTATGTTTATTATTTAATAATAACAAAAAATGAATATCTATATTTTGTAAGAATTGGGTTAACAATCAAAAATAGTAAAGCCACGTTGATATCTACATTAAAATAAAAATATGCAAAAAGGTGTTATAAGTTTATGTATACGAAAAAAAATTAAAACTATTAATTAAAGAATTATACCTTGCGTTTTCAATTTATAACTTTTTATATTTTATACAAATAAATACACATTATTATTTTAAGCTATAAAAGTTGTAGGTCAACGTTAAAATCAAATGCCAATTAATAAGAATGCATATATACATATAAATACATACAATTTTTTTTTCGAAAAACGATATTAGAAAAGGTTTATAAAAAATTCATGATTTGAAAGTATTGGATCTCTATATTCGTGTGTGTCTCTTTTGTAGTGGTAGATTAATCTTTTTACTAACTCAATTATGCTTTAAAAAAAGTTGGTAGGAGGCACAGAAGTGTATATTTTGGAAACCACAAGGACTAAAGTGCATATTATGATAAATTTAGGTACCAATTTGTATTTTACCCAAAAATAATTTACAAAAGATGGATATCAGGTCTAACTAAATCAAAGGCCATGAGTGGGAATTATCGAAAACATGGAGCATTCTGTAAGTTTCAAACATGGATATTAGGTCTATGGTCAATTCAATGCAATTCCCACACTTTCCAAATGCAAAAAGGTTAATTGTTGAAGTTCAAAAACCAACAAAAGCAAAGACCTGAGACAATGCATGATTGGGACACTTGTGCATTCTCATCAGGAGAAAAAATCAATGAAACTTGCACTAGATGTGCTGTAGGTATTCTCATTAACTTGGCATGCAAAAATTACATTTTACAAAGGAAGGTAGCATTCCTTTCTGGAAAAATGAAACAATTTTGTACATTACCGCATTTGATCAATGAATTTTGAATGGTGCTGACGCAAACAAATTTTGGCAACTACATTTGTTGCCAAGTTCTCTGTGAAATAGCACCATGCAGCTTGAACCTTAACCTGCGGGTATAATAAACCTGCGCTGCATCAGTGTTAGTCGTCTACTTTTCTTATTACAATGGGAAATTCTTCACCTGAAATGGGGTCATTTTGGTGGAAAAAAAAACCCCGTTTAAGAAAACTTGGCAGGCACCCTTAAGCTCAGCTCATCTCTTTCTCAGGTCCCAAATATAGAGTGCTGCACACCGAGACCAAAATTATGAAACAACCAAGAAGTCCGCCAATGGCGGGAGTCGCCATCGAGAAGCCTAAGCTCCATATCCTCAGCAGAAGTGGCTGAAATAGATGGTTAAGTATTAAAAAGGAAAATTTAATCAAGATAAAACGGTGCAAACATAAAAACCTGTCATTGCCTAACTCCATCTTCAAGCATCTTAAATTTCAATAATAGTTGTATCATAATAAACGGAGCAAACATAACAATCATTTGTATGAACAGAAGATAAGTTTGTTTTAGCAGGTCAAGGGCAAAGCAAAAAAGCTCACCTCAACAAAGAAGATATTTGCAATTCTGCTAGTCTTTTCAAGCTGAAGTCCACGAGCCAAGAATACCTACACATTAGCGGTCATCCTATTATTTGAATGTCTCGAAACAACAATATAGACATGATTCCATTGCATAAGAGGGTGAACTAATAATACATTGAAAACCCATGAACAGGATAAATATAAACAAAAAAAAAGGGATGGAAAGCATACTTCCGCAGAGAAAGCCAGCAGCCCAAGTGTGAAGATGACGAGAACTGAATAGAAATCTGGTAGCATTACACTCTGAAAGAGACAAATATAATTGAATGGCAGAGAACATTCAATACACAACACAGATGAGAGAATATGTAGCTGACGATTTGTAAATTGTGCATGAAAAGGGGAGTCCAGTACCAGACTACCAGGTGTCTGGGATGTGTGCCTGTGATGGTCTCTGGTGATGCACTAAGGCGCACAGGTATGGAAAGGGCGTCAATGGCAATTTTTGCAGAACCAATTCAATATTTTAATATGGAGAATACTACGGAAATACTTATGGACAGCCATGAAAGAGGTAGATGAAGTTTTAAAATACAGTGCTTTACATGTATCTAATTGTTCCCAGCGACAACAAACTTACGTCTGAAACGAAAGCACACATAGCTGCAGTGGGCGAGGCCAACAAGCTAAAGTAAAAGACTGTGATTCTGCAAAATGGAGGTAAACAATATGAATATGCATAAAACCTTGCTACAAACTTGGAAGTATAACAAATACAGTCTCCAGTTTGCACAGCATCTGGTAAAAATCTGAACATTCAACAAAAACAGAACAATTTTATATATCACAATACATCGACAGGGTGATCTTACACAGCTTGATCGGAGGCCTTTGCTCCAGCTCGAACAAGACAATAGCTAATCCCACCACTTACTGATGAAAGAACACCAACTAATACTACGTATATAGGGTGGTTTCCTCTGATAGAACTTGTGCTGTTCGAATCCCAAGCTTCAACAGAACCTGCAACAATGCACAATTATATAATCGTACAAATTGACTATAAGAGCACAAAAACCCCAAGAGTTTGAGATCAATTGAGTTTGTGCATTTCAATAAATTATTCTTCGCTTCTCACAAAATAGGTTTTACAACTTTATTACTTTCGATAAGCGTCAAAAGATTACATCAATCTGTGAAACACAAACTACAATTAGGAAAGTTGCGAGATGTTCCATACAAATATTGAATAAAGTTTGGGCTTTTGGTCAGAGCAAGTTATGCTGTATGCATGCCATACGTTGGCACCCTGCGACACATGCACAGAACTAGAAAGATATTCCAGTTTAATTAAAGGAACAAACTAGAAAGAATCTACTGAACTACTTACCACTAACAAATTTAATTGATTCTATTTCAGATAGACACTACCAAAGTAACAATCCGAGAAATAAGAAACAAATGTATATGAAACAGGTCATGAATGAAAAAAAATAAAATAAAACAAAATCTACAAACATGAGCTCAAATATCATATAGCTATTAAACTCGAATTTCAAGTTAACAACAGTGTTTTCAAGGCGTTTGGAGGTTTCCACTGCCAAGCCCTTAATAAGGTAGGCAGTGGGCCTGAAAATAATTATTAAAAAGTATTATTTATTTATTTATTTATTTTTAAAATATTTTGTTTATTTCAAAATGTGTGGAAAAGTGTGGAGTTGAAAATATGGTGGGGAGAAAGTATGCCTCTTATTGTTAGGGGTCTCTAAATAAATTAAATTATTTCTTAAGGAGGTCTAGGTATATATTTTGTCACTCGCCTAGGCGCCGCCACAACTGGGTCGGGCTAAACCGCCTAACACCACCTCGCCGCATTGAAAACACTGGTTAACAATAAAACCAAGATGACCACAAACATTTTTTATCTGAATGATGACTACTAACATGTTACATGAGTAGCTTATGAAAATGAAAAGGGGAGTCGGTAAAACCAATAAGTTTAATCAAATAGCTTACTAGCAACAAGAAGATTAGAATGTCCCACAAGTAGCAAAATAGCCAATAGTAACGATAAAAAATGGTGTAATTAGCTAATAACAAAACCTTAAACTTCAGAGAAGAGACATGCTTGAAAATGAATTGTACCTTGCATGATCCGAGCTGGAGGTGAAATGAGTACGAGGCCAATGAAACTACAAATTTGACCTGATAAAAGAAGCAACCATAAAATATGAGGGATGTTTGCCACTGATGAAAAATTGAAGATAAAGATGAATAAGTGCGTATTGGATAAAGTACTGCTTCTTATCCGTCCCTAACAAACTTCTCTGTCTGTTATCTTTTACTAAAGGATACATAAAAAATTACAAAATTAAGGACATCAACAAAAGATATATAAATACAGAATTGTGGTATCTAGTTCAAAGAAATAAAATAGGATGCCACAGAAAGGAAGGTAATTCTAAGTAGCTGCTTCCTTCCTAATAAAAAGAACACTGCATTTGAAACGACTTTCACACTAGAAATTCAAATCTAAAATTGAATGATGATATGTTACAATGATCAAAAATAAGCAATAGCATCATCCGTATTAAAACAGTTAGTGGAAAAAAACAACTATCAACATCAGAAAAGGCTGCACTCACTTGCATGCAGAAGGTACAACCACTACACTCTTTAGAAGAAAGAGATCAGGATGCTAGAAAGGTCGTCAAGTACTTTCTTTTTCCTAATTCGACAAGGACCATTTTTCCCGCGTATTTTTTTTTTTTTTATTTTTTTTATGATTCTAGTATGTTCAATATGGTACGTACATGACCTAATAGACCATTCATTAAAACTTCAAGCACCACATATGTACAATAGTACAAATGCAAGCTAAAGAAACATTTATATATAGCATCTAAGGAGTAACAACAAGTCTTAGTAGCACACACTATCATACCACCAAGATCTTCAAGTTCAAATTTTTCCTTCAAAATAATTTTGGCTGCCGTTGAAGCTATTAATGGAGTCATGAAGTTCAATATGATAGCATTAGAGAGAGGTAGCCGTTGGATGCTGCAAGGAAAGTGAAACAAAAATCTGGTAACTGGAGGATGATGAATTTAGAGAAGTAGAAGATTGAGCAGAATATAAAGTAAAGAAGCAACAACAACAACAACAACAACAACAACAACAACATAGCCTCAGTCCCAAATTAACTGGGGTCGCCTACATGGATCAAACTTTTCCATTGTACTCGATTAAGTAAAGCAGACAAACAAATTTTAAACCAAACTATTAAAAAAAACGTAAAGACTGTAGAAGATAAAATTTCCAAAAATCATGCAGCATTTGCTCATTTGCGTCAACAGCGGTGTTCTAATCTACCCTAAGTATTGCTCCAAGGGATCTCCAGATTATAGGTAATCTTTAGAAGCTGGTTCTTGTACTCTGGAAGCCGAGTTATTTTACAGGAAAAGGGTTCTGAGTATCATTTTTTTTTTTTTTTTTTTTTTTTTTCGTAAGAGAAAAGGAAAAAGAAAAAGGTATGAATATTTGCATATTAAGGACCTCCAGTTCATATGGATGTCATCCAGTAGAATAAGGGCAAATGGCAGGGCTTATCCAATTACAGATCAAGGCATACTTCCAAAGCTAAAAAGTAAAATGCTGTAGGAACAAATAATAGCTTACCTATAAGCAAAACTGAACAAAGAAAGATTTCCCATAATGGCTCTTAAAACCAGAAGACTCCTTGCGTGTCTTGGCCCAAACATTGATTGCCCAGTTCTTCTCATCCATACAAATGAGGATATCAAGATAATTATACATCTCGTAAAAATACACAGGAAGATAGGAATGTGTTGGACTGTATAAAAAAGAATAAAGCTGACTTCAGTCTTACATCAACATTTAAATCAAACAGGGTATAATGATGAGAAGGAAAATGAAGAACATATCATCTTAACTTGTTTCTTTTCAACTCAATCAGTTTCGAGAAAAAAGAAAGTTAAGTTTCCAACCCAACAAATCAAGAATATAAAACAGTATATTACTGTAATTTTTGCAAGGTTTCAGCATAACGAAAATATTAACCAACATCTATTAAATACAAAATTAAAAGTTAAAGCTCTAGTCGCAGATTGTTTAATTGTTATATCAACAAAAAACACATACTTGATAGTCCTGAATTCATCATGATGCATATCACTTCATTGTTAAGAAAATCATGAAAAACAAAACTCGTGTAAATAAAATAGAAGACGACAAATGCTACTGAACTAACATTTAAAAATAAAAAGAATATCAAACTCGTAACCGAGAGCTTAATTCTAACAGTAAAGAACTTTCCTTTCATTTGTCACATAAACAAAATATTTATTTATTTACTTATGCATGTATTCAGAATCTTATATAAATGCTAGAAAGAAAAATAACCAAAGACATTTGCTTGAGTTGAAAATGCTGCTCTAAGGCTAAGCAAGCTAAAACTATATGGTCTGTTATCATTTGACAGCCTAAAAAATGTAAATATCAGATGGAGGTTCTACAAAGAGAGGAAATACCAACAGACAATGTGGTAAAGACTGAGAACACAAATAGACCAGAAACATCACAAGAAAATAAACTGATTACAGGTGCATCTTATAATTAACCCATCAGCATCATTGTTCGGTGAAGTAGTGCAACAATGATCAACGAAATTGACACAATAAAGGACAAACTATTAGACGAAAATGAGCAAAAAGTAGAATTTAGTTTAGCAGTCATAAGATCCATTTCACCATTTTGTAGCAAAGCAATCAGAGAACTTTGAAGACCATATGAATCATCCACTTCCAATTCAGATGATAGTAGCTCATCATTTTGCTTTGCTTATGGTAAATCTTCCTTGAGAAACCTATTTAATTTCCAACTTAAAAGTTCATCACCTGTTTTAATGATAAAAAAAAATATTTCACAAAACTATTGCACAAAAATAATTCATGGTTTCAACATTTTACAGCAATGCAATCGGATAACTTTGAAGACCATTAAAATTGCCACATTCACTTCAGAGTTCAGACACAGTATCCCATAACAAAGAATTTCTTATAGTAGATAATTCTCGAAAACCTACTTAGCTTCCAAATTAAGTCATTAGTTGTTACGATGACAAGGACAGTATTTACATCACATCATCACTGCACAATATTTCTTTCACCATTTTATAGCATGCAATCAGAGAACTTTGAAGACCACTAGAATCTTCCACATTCACTTCAGATGATAGTAGCTCATCATTTTGCTTTGCTTATGGTTTATAATCCCTGAGCATCTCCTTAACCTTCAAATGAAAAGAAGGCAAATAATTGTTTAATAATGAAAGGGAAGCAACAACATAGAGTCAACCATACCAAGACAAATTTTTTTTACAAAAATATTCCTTGTGATCAAAGAGCACTAATCAACAGGTGATCACGATCCCATCATGATCAGTCATCCACCACAATTTAGACAACAATGTCATTGATCAAAGATTAAAAACACAAGGACTGTTACACTATATGTTAGAATTACAAAATCAAAAGACATAAAACAACAAAAAAAATAAGAAACTCACAGCTCCATATCTCTATATGTTACAATCAAATAGAGCAGCAGTAGATAGTAGGAAGCTGCAAAGGCACAGAGAAGCCAAAAACCATGACGATAATACATAATTAACTCCACTACTACAATTATTCACTTTAATGCAAAATTAGACTAAGAAAGAATGTCGTCACAGGGTTTATAATGTGGAAAAGTCTCATTCACAAGCTCTTTCACTCTTTAACTAACAAAAAAACCATATAAAGACAAATAAAAAGATAAATTTCACTAAAGTTAAAAATTTGCACAAATCAATTCTTTTTTCAGTCAGGGAACATATCTGTATGCAAGGATTATCTCTATAATGCCATGGACATATGGTTTATAAACCATTTAATGAAAGTAGATAATTTATTTTCCCTCTGAGAATCTTCTTATAATAGTACTACTGTTGGTAACTTGGACTCGCAAATTGTCTGATGAAAAAGTTCTAATAAAGCAGAGTACATCATGTCCTAAGTTTCTAACCAACTACATGAATTTGCAAACTTCGATAGACTCATCATAGCAAAATCTGTCGAGTTCAACTACTCCATATCATATAAGAGATGACATACTGTTGCTCAAAATAGAGCAAGGAGACTTTTTGCTTCATCATCTTGTTAAAATCATTCCTACAACCATCAAACCAAACTTACTGAATTTGGAGCACCTTGAGTATGACATAAAAGAAAGCAAATCAATCAGCATGCAAGCGAATCAAAGTTGAGAAGAATTACTTAAACTAAGTTGAAGTAATCAATTAGTCCTTGCATAGTAAAAGTAATAACTGCAATATTTTCATATTTTTTCCACTGCTCTTGCCAATAGACAGGTATGAGCCTAGCAGCAGCTAAAATGAAGTAGGAAAAATTTCAGTATAGCACCATGCTCGTATAGCCTGCCAACCAAGTAATAAAGAACAGACTATGAATTTTGGTGCACAAAGTTTTTTTTTTTTTTTTTAATAATCAAAGGCAAAGGAGAAAGTAATTTTGATCCTAACCAAAAAGAAAGTAAGCGAAATCAAAGAAAAATGCCATCAGCTAAAACAAAAAAAGCGGTTCACGCTTTAGACTTCAAATATCAAGTTCTATCTTACACTATGTGATCATTTCTTTATCTGTGTAGTCAAACCACAGATATAAGTGTTTTGGCAGCAAATACATCCGAGTGACATGTCCTTGCTCATCAAAAACATATCAATGCTCTCGCCAATATTTCAATGTAGCACCCTAATATACCTCTCTATACTTCCTTACACCCAACTAATAGAAGCAAGGGGCTAACTGGTGCATGTAATCATTCAAATGGTCAAAAAGTCCGATAAATATAGTGATTAAAACCTACAGTTCCTAAACTTCTTCAACATTTCTACAAATAAAACAATATACAAAAAGCATTCAAATGTTCAACAATCTTTGAGCCTGCATTGCACTGGAATCTCCCTAACAATCATACAGTTCAAAAACATTCAAAACAACATTAGTAGAGAACGCAAATGCGATCACAGAATACTAACATAATTCGAAACCTACTAACCAGAGAGCGCTTCCGAGAGAACAGCCATGACAAAGTAAATGACCGACGACATCGCCGCACAGAGGAAACCAGAGTACTTGGATCCACTCCATATCCACGAAACCATCCGCGCAACAACCGACACCTCCAGATCCACCACTTGTTCCTGAATCCACAAAACGCCATCAAACCATTACCAGATCCCAAACCACCACCAGAAACACAAGGTTTTGACTACATCGACGAAATTTCACAGATCCGAAACAAAGCTTGAACTGATCTAACGAACGCACCTTAGGCTTTCTCCTGGAGTAGGAGAGAGAGAAGATGTTGATCTTCGGTTTCTGGAGCAGAGGAGCGGCGGCGGCGGCCTCCTCGGTTAACGAATCAACAACCGCAGCGGCGTTGCTGCCATTGCCGACCAGTTCGACGAGGTGATCGGTTCCGCCATTGGTCGTCGTCGTCGTCGTCGTCGCTGAAGACGCCATGTGAAGTGAAAGCGAAACCCTAGTCGCTAAAATAGCAATTAGGGTTGTGAAAATGGGATTAGTAGATTAAACATTGTTATTGCGTTTTTTACTCTTCTGTGAGCTTCTTAAATAAAGAGTAAACAATAGAGATGATCTTGCGGATCCGTTTTGTCTGAAAAGGATATTTGAACGGTCAGAGGAGCCGAGGCGAAGCATCTTTCTAGGGTTTGTCTTGGCTCAGGTCAGGTGCATGTATCAAGTATGGAAAATGATGAGGGCCGCTATGGGCACCCCACCAATTCACGAAGGCACCCATATTTTTTGTAATTCTCCCAACTAAAATAGAAATGACTATTTTGCCCCTTCATATATAGTCACTCAAACCCCACAAACCATTTTCAAAGCAAAACTGGGGCACCCCACCACTTTGGATCACAAGTGAAACCTAAAGCCACAATTGTGTTTGCCGAGCGTGTATCGATTGTTATGTCTTGACATCATTCGACAGCGAGGTAACAATATTTGCCAACCTAATGATGCTTTGTAGGAACTGTAATTTGGATAAAAAATTGTGAAATTGATGGTTTGGTTTGTCAACGTAGGGTTTGGTAAATTCGAGCAATCCGAGTTTGTTTGCACTATAAAATGGAAGATTGTACTGCATTGGTTCAAGAGGAGGTAGAACAAGAGGTAATTGTTGAAATTTAATGTGTTTTATTTGCGGTTTCTCAAAATTTCAGTCGATTTTTCACGGGCCCGATTGATTCGGCCTCGCAGGACAGAGAGTTGTAGAAACGTCTCGGTTGACATCCACCGAGACTTCTTCGTAGTTCACGTCATGTTGTGAACGAAACGAAGTCATAATCTCGGTATGGAACGACCGAGACAATTCTGTAGGTCTCGGTTGGACATGAACGAAACTATGCTTAGATTCTCGGACCTGTATAACCGAAAACGTGGTTTTTTGAGTTTTTTGGTGAATTTACTGTGCATTTCGGTTGATCATAATGTTACAATGTTTGTATTGCAGGTAATGTCGGTTTCTACTTTATTTCCAGACTACAAGGATTCGTTTACACCATGTAGGCCATTCCCATCTAGAGAAGCGGCAATTTCATGGCTTCAAATGATAGGCCGGGAGAACAAGTTTGTGTTAGTGACGAAGCACTCTGATGCCGGAGGGATTAAGCGCAGGGGAATGGTGAAACTTGCGTGTGAGAGGTCTGGTACATATAGGGGAATGTCACAAAAAGTTGGGAAGGGTAAAGCGGCCAAAATTGTTTTGAAAGCAAGAAATGAAGAAGAAGAGGAAACGGGGAGGACTCAAACCGGTACGAAGAAATGTGGATGCCCTTTCATCAAGGAAAATGCTGACTCTTTGTGGTATGTCACTGTCATATGTGGGAGTCACAATCCGCGAAAAACTTGGACGACCACTCATATGCCGGAATATTGGATAAGGGGGAGCAGGAGGTGTGGTGCAGATGACAAATGGTAATGTGAAGCAAAGAGACATCCTCAATACGTTGAAGCAAAGAGATGTTACAAACGTATCGACAAAGCGGACAATATATAATGCAAGACAAAAAGTCCGAATTGAGGATGCGGGTGGGAGGACTCAAATGCAACAACTATTGCACATAATGGAGAAGAATAAGTGGATGTCGTGGCATAGGAAGCATCCCGATACGAATATAATCACTGATTTATTTTGGTCACATCCCGATTTAATCAAGTTGCTAAGGTGTTTCTCATCGGTAATTTTGATGGATTGCACTTACAAAACAAATAGGTATCGAATGCCTTTGTTGGAGATAGTTGGCATCACTTCAACGCATTTGACGTTCTCCGTTGGGTTTGCTTTCATATCATCAGATAGTCATGCAAATTATGTTTGGGCACTTGACAACTTGAGATCCATACTGGATGGGTGGCCTAAACCTGACGTGTTTGTTACGGATCGGGACTTAGGCCTTATTAGTGTCATCGAAGAAGTATTCCCATCATCGTCTCACATTCTTTGCTCTTGGCACATCAACAAAGTAGTATTGGCCAAGACTAAGAAGATGTTTGGGGATCACGAAGGCTTCGCTCGTTTCATGGATAGGTGGACGAGTGTGATGTATGCTAAGTCCGATGCCTTATTTGAAGTTATGATGAATGACTTGCGTTGTGAGTTCGGGAATGTGAAGGGTCTTCTTGATTACTTGGAGAACACATGGGTAAAGACGTACAAGGAGAAATTTGTACCGGCTTGGACAAATCGAATTATGCATTTTGGGGAAACAACAACACAGAGGGTTGAGTCGCGCATTCCACTGAAGCTACATCTTGGCAACAGTCAGACAAATTTTGAGACTTTGTGGAATGTGGTTGATGGCATCCTTAGGATCCAACACAACAACATCAAGGCATCATTTGAGCTCAGTTTGAATGTGGTCCAACATGAATATTTTGATGAGTTATATCGCCGATTGCGTGGTTATGTCTCTCAACGGGCGCTTAAGTTAATTCGAGATGAATTGGAACGTGGAGAGGATGTTGGACACGACTCAACTCGTTGTGGTTGCGAGATACGTACCACACACGACCTTCCTTGTGCCTACGAGCTAAATTTCCATAAATTTGCTGGGTCACCCATCCCTCTTGAGGACATTCATGTGTACTGGCGAAAGTTGAGTATGATACCTGAGAATCATGTGGATCGGTCCGGGTACAATGTGCACGATGAGATTGAAAAAGTCATGCAAAAGTTTCATGCTTGCACTGAAGAGGACGATCGCATCAGGATTATTTAGCAGCTCGGGGAGATTAGTCGACCTTCATCTACACCGGGAGTGGTGCCACCTACGAAAATAAAGACAAAGGGAATGACACCGGGGCGGGTGTATGTTGAAAAAGGGAAGTAAGATAGGATCAAAAGAAAACACGATGAAGACGATTCTTCGACGACAAGATCGCCTAGCGGATTCGAGTACGTACTATCAACAGAAGAGGCTTCTAGTTCGAGGAACAAAAAAAGTAAAGTTGGGCCTAAAATGCGTCGTACAAGTCGACGCACCCAAAGTGCATCTAACATGGCTTACTCTCATTGCATAGAACCATTCAACAAAACATAAACTAATTGTTCCTCAATTCAAGAAAAACTCAAGCAACTACAGAAATGTCGATGTCGTTGTTCCTTCATTCATTTAGCTTCTTGAAATTCTTTCGTTGGTATTCCTTGCCATGCATTATCTTTGGGGGGCGAGCAGCGACCGACCCGGGTGGTGCATTAGCCGGGGTGGAATGTGTAGAAGTGTTATCGTCTTTGGGGACCGTTTCTACTGGGCGCTTCGGTAGGGGCTGATGTGTCGGTTGCGCCGGTTGCGGTGGTGGGTGTCGTAGTGGTGGTGGTGGGACCGAAACTCCTCCCCGAAAGGAAATTGACGACGTCACTCGCCATTTGCCTTGCAGACTCCAACGTACACAACTCCGGCGGCAATAATTTCCACCTTAACGCCGCGTCCAACGCCCGCCTATTACGCTGATGAAAAGAAAGTTAAATCCGTTAATGTAATACATATCGGCATTTAAAAGAATGGTTGGCTAACACTTCTACATAATATTTATACCACATTCAATACCTCAAGTAGCTCATTGTCAGCGATAGTCGTCGCAACCAAGTCGTCATCGAAGTACCTCGGGTTGGTGATCAATGGGTGAGAGACTTTGAGGAACTAAGGTAGATAGTCCGGTGTAGCCAGAAACTCGAACTCTGCCTTCTCACCGCGCACTTCGGGGGCCAACAAATGGTTGCGCCAACGTTCCCAATTGTCTGCTTGGAAACCATACTTGACCGAGTATTTGAGTGCAGAAGGGCCTCGATGTGCTTTCAATGGCCGGTACGAAGGATCTGGTATAGATTGCACGTGGCCAAACTGCCTCAGAATCCTCTCCGGATGGTAGGGCTCCACCACATCCATGTATTCAGTGTGCCACTGTAGAAGGCCATCGCGTGAACAACTCCATTTTCCCGGTGATTAACATTGGGTCCCAAGTAACCTAATGAAACGTAAACAACCATAATTAGTAACCATAAACTAAATGCAACATTTAGTTTCAAGAAGGGTGTAGTATCTCACCTCATTTAGGCGCAACCCGTCCAATGTTCGCCTAATGGACCCAACCTTGTCAAGATTCATCACGGTCTCGTGCTTTTGAACCCATCTACAGACACGATGTTGCACGTAGTCCATGTATTTTGCATTAGGTGTGGCGTGCCCAAGCTTGAAATGCTCGTACACCCATCCCTGCAAATAGATACAACGCTAGTTAGAGAAAAAATGCAAAAATAAATAGTAATTACTCAGAAAAGAAGTCTAGTCGATTTAGTAAAAACCTCAAGTAATGTGAGGTAGCCGGCAATTTGAGAAACTTGTAATCTGGTGGCAGACCCCAAGTGTTGGTACAAGTACGCTAATGCAGCTGCACCCCATGCATAGTTTCCCACGTCATCCAAATCTTCAAGAACCTTCGACAACGTAATGGATACCCGAGATCCACTCTTATCCGCAAAAAGGGTGCAAGAAAGTAGGTACAACAAGTACGCTCGGGCTGTGCATTCCACATGAGGATAGTTTGTGTTCCTCGATCCCGCTTTGGGGCACCATCGACTCTTCAGCCAACCTTTTCGCATTGTCAGCCTCTTGCTGATGTTCACTTCCTCCTCAGCATCTTCAATGCTAACCCCAAGTAGTTTCGACACTAGCTTAATTGCATCCGAGCGAGATTTGTCGGTGTACCTCGCAAAGTTCTCAACTGCCACCACCTTGCCCGTGACAGGAATCTTCAGGAGCATGCTCACATCCTCCAAGGAGATCGACATTTCACCGAATGGTAAGTGAAATGTGTTCGTCTCCGGCTGCCACCGCTCCATAAAGGTAGTGATAACCTCCTTGTTAGCCTTGCGGTATGAGCAGTCTATCAGCGTATTCAACCCAGAGCGCTGAATAATCCTCTGAAGGCCCGCGGTGTCAGGTGGCACGACTGTAAGTCCCATTCTTGGATCTGAGCACCGTGATTGATACACTCGAGTGTCGGACGATCCTGCAACAACAAAAAACATTCCGTCAACTTAGTGAAAACCCAAAATTTTAAACTACTCCATACAAGGAGAAATGTATGTACCTCATTGCTCCAAATCGCTAATGCGACATGATCTTTAAAGCTCTTCAATAGCGATCCATCTTCGGGACCACCGGGGAAAGGAGCACACATTTCCCTCTGTCCATGTGACTCTCCCTCATTATGGGCACCTCTACCACTAGTACTCCCACCCACATTACGATCACTATTTGTGGTGTCCGCCGGTGCTGATGAGTCACTACTACTAGACTCTGATGCATGAGCCTCATCTTCGCCTCGGGCAACGACAAGATCTGAGTGTCGCTGCGCTTCAATGTTTGAACCCTCATCGTGCAATTCTAATTTCTTCGCACATCCTCCACCAATCTTACCCTTTCCCTTCAAATCCACCTTCTCTTGCTCTTTCTCTTTCCGATAAGATGTCGTCGGAGGTCTCCGTCAGCCTCGCCCACGGTTACCCCTCGATACCTCAATACCAACCTCCTCCCTAGTCACCGGGGCTTTCGAACGAGCCATACCTGAGAAGACTACAACATGTAAGCGTCTGACGCACAAACATAAGAGGAATATAAAAAAAAGGAGCAAAATCTTCCATTTCCATAGTCTCGGTCAAGCAGGCCCGAGAAACAAATAAAAATCTCGATGACACGTGACCGAGATATCAATATCAGTCTCGGTCATGCACAACTGAGACAATTTCTAATTTCTCGATTGTACATCACCGACATGACATCTACTACACACTTCGAATTACTCTAGCATTCACAGCGTTACGCTACCTAACATAATAACACAATTACAATTTCGGCGACGCGTGACCGATATACCCGAATCAGTCTCGGTCACTCATTGCCGAGACTATAGTGTCTCCTCTCTGGCCGAGAACCACGAGTCCCCAAAAACTTCCCCTACGTCTCGGCCATGCTTGGCCGAGACTAAGCTAATTTTTTCTGGCCTGTGTGGCCGACAACCACGAATTCGCATTGCACGTACCATTGAATGCACCGCTACACAAACATAACAAATAATCGACCAAATACAACTTAATTAGACTATCAACGTACCTTCAATCGATCGATTTCACGGCTTGAGCCCGAGAACGACGATGAATCCGAGCCCTAATGTCGACACCAACTCTATCAATTCGGTGAGCCTCCAAACTCGAACGGCACAACCAAAATCCGCCTACAACAGAGGAAAGATGAGAGGAGCGAAGACAAATCCGGGGTTCGTAGGTTGCTTTCAATGGATTGATCTCAAATTCTAGGGTTCATATGCACGGTGGTGGGTTGGTGGGGTGGTGGGGTGCCTCCACTTTGGTGGCAGGGGTATTTTCGGGATTTCAGGCCTGAGTTTTGGGTGCCCTTCGTAATTTGCTTTGTGCCCTCAATAAGAGGGTGCCTTCATGAATTGGTGGGGTGCACATAGCGGGCCTCAAAATGATTGGGGTACCATATTTGGAAACCTAATTTGGCGCACCTACCAAAGAGCACCGTTCAATACGCCTTAAATGCGTATCTCGAGAAGTATCGACGCGCCTATGGGTGTTCAAAGTAGGTACATTCACTACAAAAGTGTACAAAATAGCAACGGGAAAACCGTCGTTATTTTAGTACGGCCCGTCGCTAAAGAGGGTTAGCGACGGGATTAGAGATGGATATTCCTGTCGCTAATCACGTCGTCGCTATTTCGCGACGGGTGTCAGAAATAGCGACGGTTTAGCGACGGGATCCCGTCGGTAAATCCGGTCGCTACTTTTTGACGAATTCACAAATTTTTTTTGAAAAAAATAGTATTATTTTTTTGAAAAAAATAGTATTATTTTTTAAATTAAAATAGTGATTTTTTTCAAAAAATACTTAAAAAAACAAAACAAATAAAAAACTGTTGTAAACTAAGTTGTAAGCCAACTAGAACTTACGTTGGACTTGCTAGAGACTTAAGTATAGAATGCATAAACTAAGAACTACTAGAACAAATAGAGAAGAGTAGAGAAGAGAGAAGAGAGCTAGAGATGAGAATGTAGAGATTTCATTCATACATTAGTGTGTGAATTACAATGAGGTTGACACCCTTTATATAGGTCATTTGGTGATGATGATAATTGTAATTGTACAATGTGTATAAGTTATACATACACCACAAGTCATACAACACATCACAAGCAACATAGACAAAATATGGAAGAGTTGGTGTACATTGTAGAGGATTACAAGTTACATGAAGTGTGAGAGCCATGCTTGATGTTACAATTCAATGTGAGAACCATGCTTCACAATGTGGTCACATACATGCACAAGTGTCCATCTATTTCATAACACTTCCCCTTGGATGATACTTGTTAAAAGAATGTGTCTCGTTAAACTTCTACTAGAAAAAAAAAACCCTGTGGAAAAAATCTAGTAAATGAAAAAGAGTATAATATTTGTAACGACCCGTAAAGTATACGTGCCACGTGTCATGTGGTGGGGAAACTGGGGTCATCACAATATTGCTTTGTAGTATAATATTTGTTGATTGCCTCATTAAAAACCTTGCCAGGAAAACTCAGTAGGACAAAACCATAGCTAAGGAAAAGAGTGCAACATATTGATACACTTAGAGATAATATAAATGTCTCATTAAAACCCCTACTAGAAAAACCCATGTGGGAAAAATCTAGTATAGGAAAAAGAGTACATTAATTGCTCTCATAATTTATTTTTTTATTTTTTTATATGAAGTGTAATAATGTTAGAATTGCTTCATTAAAAACCTTGCTAGGAAAACCCAGTGGGATAAAACCATAGCGAAAGGAAAAGAGTGCAATACACTAATCAATCTAGATACAAAGTTTTGATTTTGTTAGAATTGCCTCATTAAAAACCTTTGCAAAGAAAACCCAGTGGAATAAAACCATAGCAAAGGGAAAAAGAGTGCAATACAATAACCAATAACTCATTTTGATTCTCCCCCTTATGTTCACATGGGTGAGACATCTTGTGCATTTTGTTGCACATGGACATCGTTTTCTATATGAACCATTTAAATTTGAAGCATATGATTGCCACTCTTTTGTATATAGTACTTGCATCAAGTTATTGATTTATAACTTGTTGCTACTGAATGATCCTTTGAACTTCGAGTTCATATTAATTTATACATGGATCATAATACAACAAATTTAATGCAATTTGATGTATTTCAAGCAATTTTATGTCATTCCTTTTGAATTGGCTTATATCTCCCCTTAACGGTGAGAAAACTGCTTCATCAAAGTGACAATTAGCAAAACTTGCAATAAATTCCCTATTAGGGATCCAATGCATCTTATAATATGATTAATGAAGAGTTAAATCAATATAAGTCTCCTATTGATTTGCATTGAGATAATCTCCAGCTGATAAAAAAATCCAATCCGATAAAGGATGTCCGTGCGAATTTACGATTTTTTCACATTATTGATGATTATGGATAATCAAATAGATCTTTCCACATTATGAATATCATTTGATTTATGACGACATTCGTTTTAATGTGTCTTATATATTCCAGAAGTTAAAGCCGAGAATATTATACTCAGATTAAAACATATTCATATAGATAAATTTTATATTATTATGAATAGACTTCTTCTGAACGAAACATTAACAATAAAATTGT
The DNA here is from genome assembly GCA_039657325.1 of Stephania cephalantha. Lineage (NCBI taxonomy): Eukaryota > Viridiplantae > Streptophyta > Magnoliopsida > Ranunculales > Menispermaceae > Stephania > Stephania cephalantha. The sequence goes on from CM077571.1 coordinate 45,235,076, forward strand.
TGCACCAGATATTGCCTGAACGTTAGCCTCCGCTAAGTTCGAATTCGAGAAATATTTACTTTTATATTATAATGTACATGCATGTAGCACGATACACAAGACATAAACTCATCGCTTATATTTAGGTCACGATTTAAACACATCTCGATGTGCCTGTTTTATCGAGCCATTTTCAATGATAAAATTCATAATATTTTGCCTTTGATTTTGAAGGCATGGTAAAGGTCACAAAAATATTCGAGTATATATATGACAATATTTAGGCAAAATAGCCTTTCATATATGACCAAAAAATGTCACAATTATGAGCGCTCATTGTCAAAAATTATTTGCCATTTGTAGTGGTGCACCACTTTTGTTCCAATTTTTGGTGGAATTGTCAATACGACATTTACCTGATATTTTCACTTTTTCCACGTCCATAAATTTATTATTGCGATCATAATCATTATATGCAACATATGCTTCTTAATTTGAAGCTGAACTAATTGGACGAGAGCGATATTATATTTATAATATCTCATTATTTTACTCAGCTACCATTATTTTACTCAGCTACCATGAGATAAGAAATCAATCCTTAATATTTATTAGATTGACGTGCGCACTCGATATTTGTTGCAATAATAAATCGAGGCAAGCCACGTGACCTTATTTTTATTGTCTCATCAGTGATATTTCCGCATAGCCTCAACATAGAGGTAATTAAAATTGCGGAATTATAATTAATATTTGAATGATTAAATTTTGTAGCTTGAGACTCAACCGCTCATTTTGAGCTTTTGGAGCATTACATTTTTTTGGTATTTATATATTTATAACTCCATAGGGTGAAAAAATATATAAAGTGAAATATTCACTTTTCAAATCTCTAAAGAGATATTGACAAATGATTTAAATTTTGTATAACACAACATAGTCTTGCATAAATGTTTTATTCACAAATTATAGTATTTAATTGTAATGACAAGTAATTATTGTCGGTAATATAATAAGGCAACAAGTTCAACAATGGTTGAATAATATTTTGAAAATAAATTTAATATAAAATAGTTTACCCCTTTTCATGTAAAAACATAACATATGATTAAATATATGTTCACAACTAATTCATTAATAAACAAAATGTACTATTCGTATGAGTTGGTGGGACAACCTCAAGGTTGGGTGGCGAGACATAGTCTACTTAATACCATGCATCCTCGAATGGGATAACCCGTCTCCCTTTCAATGTTTAGCTTTACCGGGAACAAGACTTACCCACTATCAACTCAAACTTATAACATTATTTGTATTATAAAATCAAGAATAAAACAATAACTAATCGTTTGTAGTTTTAAGAGAAAAACTATATGTCACACATTGACTTTTGATTTCTGATGTAGAAGATCGTACAAGACGCAACTACAGAGCATACTTTCGCAATCGATGACGTTATAATGCTTAGTATATGAATAAAGTATATATATAGAAGTGATGCATGTAATAAAAGGAAGAAACCATGATAATATAGAAATAAATTGAACTTATTTAAATAACAAAAGTTATACATTCCTAGCTTTGTCTCCTTAACAATCCTTCTTGAACTTCAAGATCTCCTTAATGCTAGAGCAAGATCGTGCTGATAACGTGTTGCAAACTAAGTTGTAAGCCAACTAGAACTTAAGTTGGACTTGCTAGAGACTTAAGTATAGAAGAAATAAACTAAGAACTACTAGAACAAGTAGAGAAGATGAGAGAAGAGAGAAGAGAGCTAGAGATGATAATGTAGAGATTTCATTCATACATTGGTGTGTGAATTACAATGGGGTTAACACCCTTTATATATGCCATTTGGTGATGATGATAATTGTACTTATACAATGTATACAAGTTATACATACACCACAAGTCATACAACACATCACAAGCAACATATACAATACATGGAAGAGTTGGTGTACATTGTAGAGGATTACAAGTTACATGAAGTGTGATAGCTATGCTTGATGTTACAATTCAATGTGAGAACCATGCTTCACAATGTGGTCACATACATGCACAAGTGTCCATCTATTTCATAACAAAACAACAACAAACCCTAAAATAAAAGTTTATTCAACAATGACAACAACTACAACAAATAATAACAAATTAAGACAAATAAAAATAGTAAAAATAATCTAAAACAAAATAACCGAGAATTAAAAAAATTAAAAAAATAACATTAAACTTGTTTTGACAAGATCCGACGGTGGTGAGTGAAGCGTGACGAGGAGATCCGGCGAAAGAGGCGAGAGAGATGCAGCCGGAGATCTGACGAGAGAGATGCGACGACGTAGAGGGAGAGCGAAGGTGAGAGATGGGGAGGACAGAGGGAGGCGGCGAGGCAGAAAAGTAAGAGGTGAAGAAGTGGCGGAGGCAGAGGTGGAGAAGTGGCGGAGGCAGCAGGGACGACGGAGGCGAGAGCGTGGGCGGCAGACATAAGGTCTGGAGCGGCAAGGCAAAGACGTGGGAGGCGAAGAAATGGCAGAGGCGGAGGTGGAGAAGCGGCAGAGATGGAGAAGTGGCGGAGATGGGTGGAGTGAAGGAAGGTGGTGAACGGCTGTGAGAGAGAGAAGAAGAAGGGGTAGTTTATAATGGATTAGGGTTTGGGGAGTACGAGAGAGAGTGTGGGACCCAGTGCCACGTGAAAAAAAACGCTTTATTGGGCGGAAATTTTCCGCCCAACATTTAGCGACGGGGACCCGTTGCTAACCCCGTTGGCAACCCGTAGCTAAATAGCGACGGGAAATAGCCCGTCGCTATTTCCCGTCGCTATTTGATTGTAACGGCACAAAATCTCTAATCGTGTTTAATTCCTTAAACATGATTAACGACCCGTACCGTGAGACCCAGATCATGATATGTCCATTTACCGAGGCAAGGGCCGAGGTATATTTTATATTTGTTGTGATGTATGTCTAGTGTATTGTATATGTGTAGGCTATTAAATCACTTTTATACGGGTGCATAGGTATCGAGACGAGCGGGGACGTACCTCTAGTCGCGTGCCGACGTAGGACTGAGGTAACGGCTTATGGAGTAAGCTTAATTAATTTGAGTTAAATGTGAATTTATGTTGGTTTTAGAAGTGGCTAATATGGTCACATTCAAATATGAACATTAGTGTGCCTAAAGTTGTGAAATAAAATAATAAGCATTAGATGTGCATCGAGACACGCATTAACTCATCAAGAGACAAGGTGTCAATTTGTTGAGTCACTCAATTATGACTCGAGGGACAAGTGGGACAAGGTGGTCCATAAGTTGAGCCTTGAGATACGTGTGAACACCATGATCAATGGCTAAGGTTTAAACATATCAACATGGTTAAATGCAACATATAAGTCAAATTTTTTTGGTTTCTTATCTTTATCAAATCGTTTGTTCAAGGAAGGAGAGAAAAAATAGAGTTTGCTGGTGTGGATTTGGTGAGGAAGAGGAGAGTATCCATTGAAGCTTTGGTGAGGAAGAAGAAGATCATCAAGCTAGGTAACTTCTCCACACCATAAACTTTGTGAATTCATGAATTTAATGTTGTTGTTGCTGTTTTGAGTTTGGGTGGGTGTTAGGGACCTCTTGTAATGTGTATGAGAGTCCTTAAGGCGAAAACAAAGCCTATATGTCGTAAAAACTCAAAATTCGAAGTGCATAATTATGGGTTCTGCTGCACATAGCCCGCTAGGTCGATAATCTAGCGCGCTAATATTAATTAGCGCGTTAGATATGTGAAGTAGCGCACTAATGTTCAATTAAAGCGCTAATGTAGAAAACTAGCGTGCTAACCTTGATTAGCGCGCTAGAGGTGTAATATAGCGCGCTAATTCGTCTCTGTTGGTACAAAAATCAGCAAAGTCCAAACATGGTTTAAACACTATAAATGGGTCTAAACTCACTCTAAAACCTATCAAACAACTCCATGGAACTAAGGGGAGATTTCGGGAGTTTGGGAACGCATTTCAGAGTGCCGAAAGATATGATAGGCTAGAACAAGCGTGTGAATTGTAAGTAAAGCTGTGAGAATTTTATATTTCATTTCATTCACTCTTATTGATTTATTGGTCTATTTGTAGACATTGCTACTTGTAATATCACATCATGTTGTTCTTGTGTCTATTCATGATTGAATATTGTGACATGATGCCTTGTGACATGTTTCATTGCTTCCAATTTCTACTCTTGATATTGTTCTTGATAGATAATTGATGAAAGACATGCTATTGGGATAATTTGGATTTGATTAGACTTGTATTATATTCCTTTAGGCTTTGTAGCGTATCTAGTTTTGGAATCCTAGAGATTTTGAATTATTTGTTTTTGAAACTAAAGTAGGGATTATCTAGTGTCCATTGCACGAAAAATGCGCGGTTCATGGGGACATGGGTCTACCGGGTTTCGGTACTCACCAATACCGTGACGACCCCTCTCCTAATCTAGGGCAACGCCCGGCCTAATCCCGTAATTAAGCCCTAATCATATCCACGCATGACTTAACTACGTATTAGTCAGCCTTTACAACCTATACGCCTCTTTTCTTGTGTTCAGGATAAGTAATACACTAGTCCTACCAGTTTATAATATTTAGAGTTAATTAAAACTTTTTATTAAATTAATTAATTAGCGGAAGTCTTATTGATTATGTAGAAGCAATTAGTAACTTATGCGGAAGCCATTTATAAAATTCTAAGTGTGGAAAACCAGGAAATGACATCACATATATAAAGTCCTCAAAATGCAGTGAAACAGTAAAATAGTCTAAGTCAAGTCGGGGAAACTAACGCTCAACCTAATATACAACCTCAAATAGTATCTGAAAGACATACATAACATATACAATCAAAATACCAAAAGAAGACCTACAATCGATGCAGTGACGCGCCGAGGGCTCAGGGATAATCGCCGATCTTTTCCTTGCCGACTGCTGTTGGTAGATGGCTCTGCACCCACCGTCACAAAAAGGACGGTGAGTACAAGAATAAAACAGTAATACCCGATGACAATTTTAATTTGCATTTCCAAATATTCAAACGGTATTTAAAAGCATATAAATGGGAAAACTAGAAAATAAACCATATGCGAGTAAATACCAGAGTTAAACAAGTGATACTGACACTAGGCTAAGTAGTGGTGATTTAGGTATGGTCGGCAATGAAACATGTCACTCCAACTCAATAATCATATAGCACAAGGGACTCTAACCCAAGTGCTACCAGGAACTCTAACTCCGGTGTGTAGACCACCTCAGGGACTCTAACCCCGAGTGTCATATAGTGTCAGGTAACATGTGCCGACATCCCCAGGGACTCTAACCCCGTGAGTCGCGCACACCTCGATCGAGTACGGGACCTAAATACGAAAACTACTTTTTAAATTTCAAGAAATACCAAGTATGGATTGTCAAGGCATAGGCACATCTACACACCTAAACAAATAAGGAAATACAAGTCCTCTTAAACATTTATAAGATATTCACTAGCCTAATAGCATGCTATTTATCATTCAACTCACATTTAAAACAACAAGAATAGACATAGCATGGGATAGAATCAATGAATCAAACCAAATGAATGGATATCATGCAAACTAGACCCATCAAGTGAGCATAGACACAAAGAACACATGATATAAGAATACAAAGACAAAATAGTCAAAAGGACTATGCAAGGACAACAATTAATAGAAATGAAATGCCAAATAAAGTTGCCATTGGGTATACTCACAACAACAAAGTAAAGTCCTAACTTTACTGGCCTCCCGATACTCCAAATCTTGTATTCGCTCTCCCGTACCCTTTTCCTAGGTTCCTGAGTCTGGTGTCTCATTAGTTCAGATATAGTTGGTTTAAGCTCAATTTAGTGGTGTTTATTGTGTATTCAAATTGGTTCAATAGACTTTAAATCAATCTTCCTAAATCAGCCCCTAAAGACTAAATTAAGTTTCAATTTCAGTCCTACATTTTAATGCACTTTTAGGTATGAAATGGTATAAATATCGAAATCCTCCATCAGTACAATTATTGTTGGTCTCTCTCTTAGCTTTCGGAAAGGTTTAGTTTGCCAAACTCCGATTTAAAATGAAAGAGATGTCATGATTTTACTAAACATAGGTCTAATTAGAATTTAATCCGACCAGCAAATTTAGAAAATCTATTTCTCCTAATCTATAGTTCCTAAAAATGTAATTTTTGGTTACAAGGTAGACAATATATCTAAATACAACATACGAGAATATCAGCTCATTTGGATAAGTACTTAGGGAGTTATGCCCTTAACAAGTTTAGTTTCAAAACTTTCCTTTTTAATTCCAGTACCTATTTGTAGAGCATGTTTGGACATAATAACATTTGATTCAAAATACCTTAAGTTAAGAAAAGCTGTTCCCCTTTAAACAAGATTTTAAATGCCACTGGTTTGGATCAATTTGGATCTAAAATGGGCAGATTATGACCAAATTACTCAGGTTGATTCCTAATTTACATGCAAAATTCTAGTTTTGGTGTTGCAACTTCAAAAATTCATATCTTTATAATTTCAAAACAAAATTAAGAACTTCAATATAGTTGGATTATCAGCTTGAAATGAGGAATCCAAATATATAAATCAATTGCAAATACTCAATCATCTACCATCTGAAATTAGTCTAAAACCAGAACTTGTTCTAATTTCAACTAAAAAGATGTGTACCTAGTTAATGTAGCACCCTAGCTTGAGAATTTCTCACCAACTCCCATGGATTCCTTCAACACCTTGATGATTCACTCCTCTCCAGTAATTCCTTCTTCTTCTCCAACAAAAATAAATGAGCGATTTGGTTTGCATGTTGTTTGATCACTAATGTTATATATTAAGGTAATGTTCCTTCCTAGCCCTTGATCTCCATGAATTTATGTATCCCGGGAATATCTAATGGTCCACCTCTTGCCATATATCCCACTAACTCCCACTAACTCAACCTCAAGTGACACCATTTTATTACTCACCCAGTTCCTAGATGTGCCAATGTGTATCTCTAGACCAATCGTATGCTTTCCATTTAATTTACTCAACTATAGGCCTTTAATTTGATTTACATTAACAAACACAACCATAGGCTTATAAGTAATTCCTTATTTCATATTAGTATTAAATAAGACTTACCAAAATGCTAACTATCCGGTTCCCCGGCTTGCACGCTACTCGAGGCGTGTCCCCGCTCTCGTCTCGACGCCTACAAGCTGTACAAACAGACTTAGTAAGTCTACACAAAATACATAACACTAGGCATACATCAGTACAAAAATACAATATACCTCGGTCACGTGCCTCGATCGGTGCACGTATCACAGTGTAGGTCCCACCTCAAAGGTCGATGATCTTGATTAAGGAACTAAAACGGGGGTTAGAGATTTGGGCCATGACAACTACACTTGCGCGTCACACGAGTTATAGGACTCGGGTGGTCGACAAGAATGAAATTGATGTTGTATAAGCGTAAAGCACAACTCCGCTATTTGTGTGAGATATGTTGAGCGCAGCTCCATATAGTAGTGGGAAAGGTTAGGTGATAGTTCTCACCGCCGATCGGACGTAGATCATCTCGACTTAGCATGTGTCAGTCTATACATTTTTAACTGTGGTATTTACTTGCATTACTTGATTCTGTAATTCTTTCGCTACTTTATGCTTTTAAATACTTGTCTTATATTTTGGAAATGTGACATATAATTCTCTAGATATTACTTAAATATTACTATACTCACCGTCTAGTTTGTGGCGGTGGGTGTAGGTTCGTCGAGCAGCAGCAGGCTCGGGAAGGATAAGATCGACGATTTTCTCTGACCATTTCGGCGATTCTCCTATCTCATTTTGTATGACTCGACTTTTGTTGTATTATTACTGCTTATGTTTTTACTGTACATTTTGGGTTGTACATTGGGTTGAGTGTATATTTTCCCATTTTTGAGACTCATATATATACATGCATGTGATGCTGTATTTTCTTGGTTTCCCACACTTAGGATTTTGAATAATAAAAGCTTCCGCATAATCTTTAAAATATGTAATTTGTATTAGAATAATAAATAAATCTTAATTAACTCTGAAATCTAATAATATCCGAACGTGTGTTTTGAGGAATATAGGGACGAAAGGCTGACTAATCTTATGTGATTAGGATTAAAGCTTGATTACGAGATTAGGTCGGGCGATGCCCAAGCTGAGGCCGTCACATTGATGCAATTTTTTGTAGTGGTTTAGCATCTTCCATCATATATATGCAGGCCTTGTTTTGTTGGGGTGGAGTTGGGGGAGTAGGATAACTTGCATGGGAGTTAGAACTAATCTCTTTTAGTTGATTTTATAAATCCAACTTCCCTGCAAGTTACTCTATCTAGGGCTGTGCAAAATTTCGATAGCTCGAATGACTCGCTCGGCCCGCAAAGCCCCCGTCTCTTTTAGGCCAGGCCCAAGCTCCATGCGAATCAAAGTCGGGCCTCACCCCGATGGCCCGTCATTTCGTACGGGTATAACATTTCATATTATCGGGCAGTGCACCCCGCCTGACCACCCGATTTTCATCAATTGAGTTGTTCACTCCTCAATTCATGAATAAACAAGTTTGAGCAGTCGTCCACCAAATCCAGGGTATCTCTCCTTAATTACATCTCTTTCCCACCTATTTAGAACTTCTTGGTTCCTCGACTCATGAAATTGATTTAATTGAATCGTGGGTTTCGTGGGATTGTAGGCATGTGGTCTATTTGGGAAACATATGGAGAAAGACATGAGATCGAGATTTTGTATGATTTAGATTTGAAATCTGTGGTGTTGTAGATGATGGGGCTTCCATGGGGTCTGATGAAGTGAAAAGAGAGAGGAAGGGATATAAGCCCTTAAATTGGGTGTCGGACTTCCAGCGTGTAGGAGATGTAAGAGCCTGATAGTCGGACTGGCAAGTCATTAAGAGCTTGCGCTAGCTTGAGCCTGACCCTTGCACACCCCTAACTCTATTTCCTAACTCACACTCTCAGGCATCGTTTGGTTCGTTTTTGTCAACTTACATGATGTTTTCTTATAGATGAATATCATATTTTCATGTTTGGTTCAACTTTAAACATATATTGAATTGACATAAATACCCTTCAAATAAAAGAGATTGATGTGAGTAATAAAGAGGTAATTAATGAAAGATATTTGTGTCCACAAGTCGTAAGGAGATAACTCCCATAGGGGTGGGGGAGATTTTTTACACTCTCAAGTGTAAGTTAGAGGATAACTTGGAGGGGAGTTAGGTTTATAAAATCGACCAAACAAGATTAATTTCAACTCCCCTTCAAGTTATCTCACACTCCTCAACTCCACCTCTAACTGAACAAGGCCTCAAGAGGCAGATAACTCCCCACCCCTCCTATAGGGGAGTTATCTCCCTAAGGACAAATTGACAAATTAAACTACCCCTCATTAATCACATCTCTATTTTAAAGTTGAACCAAACATGTAAATATGAACCCCCATTGAGTTAACTCCCATGTGAGATAACTTACATGTAAGTTGACAAAAATGAACCAAACGAGGCCATGAAGTTCTCAAATGATAAGTCTTATAACTTGGAATATCATAGTGTAATCCTGATAGGACACTCAAAATTCATCCAATTTATGTGCGTATATACGTCATGATACCTATTGAAGGGACACGTATCGAGGTGTCTTATCGGAGTTATCCTGCCATGGTCTTTTTTGTCTAAAGAATTAAAAGTGCGACACAAGTATATGAAATAAGGGCATAAATAGGGTGGAGAAATCTTGTATGAGTGAGAATCCCAATAGTATTCCTGATTGGGAATCCACGTATTTAACACAAATATATTAATGTGGCTTTCATAAAAAGTGTACCCCTCTCTTTTAAGAAAAACACTTCCCCACGTAAGAGAAGTTGACACCTGGGCTCCTCGAAAGTTGGCTTAAATAGCCAACCAAAGAAGAAGAACTTGCAAAATTCCCAGGAAGTGTACTTCCTTCTTCCTACTACCCCCAAATTGAACGAGCCCTAGTCAAGAGACGTATCGGAAAATACTAAATAGAGATTGGGCTTGGATCAGACCTAAGAGGAGAGGGTCTTTTGGCTTCCCCAGGGCCGTGTAAAGCTTATCTTGCTTTAACAACCACGTTATGACTCAAGTTTGTGGTAGACGTAGAGCTAGGCGAAGTGGGGCGGGTGGCGTGAACTCTGATTCGATCCTAGTATTCAATCCCACCGCTGAGATGTTAAGTTGACTCCTTAAACTTGATAGGAAGATGGCGTTGCACCTCCATGTTCCCATCGAACCCTCGTGCACAGGAGGAGACTACGACTGTATCCCCAGGAGTTCCATGGGAGGTAGATCACCACACACATTCTCCAGTGAATGATATTGGCGTTATATGTCTCAGTGCCATCGAACTTGCACTTTCTCAAAGAGATTTTCAACGAAAGACTAGATTGGGTTGGTGTTCGGCGATGAGTATCCCCCACATCTCTTAGCGAAGTGAAAACAACTTGGAACAAAACCAAGGAGAAGGAGATCCTATGACTCTCCCGAAAAGTCTTAGCAAATTTTTTCTTTCACAAGCGACCTAGAACATATTTGGACTACAATGAATTTATCTCATACATTAGGGCCATCTATCACATGCATAGAACTAAAGAAGGTATTCCAATTTTACTAAAGGTATACTTGAGAAAAATCTACTTTTAAATTATGTTGAATCTATTTCAGTGAGACACTTATAACAATCAATTTTTTTTAAAGATGTATATGAAACAAATTGTGAAAAAAAAACTTTACAAACATGAGCTAGATTCTTGGTAGCTACATTATACTCATTTAGTTCTCCTGAGTTATAGGGTTATGGCGCAAAACTAACTCTCATGGAATTAGTCAAATAAAAAAAGGAGGGGCATAAAAAGGTTTGAATACCTATGTTAAAAAAGTGTCGCGCTACGAGCACCCCGACTGTTGCTCAGGGCACCCCATTGATATGGGGATCCAAGAATTTTCTTAGGGCACCTCGAGACTTTACCAAAACGTCATTTCTTTGAATCACGAGCACTCTACCATGAAAACACATAAAACTAGTTAATATGAATACCTCATCCCCGAGCATCGACTGTTGCTCAGGGCACTTCATTGATATTAACACCCCACCACAAGTACCTCGATAGTTTCCCAGAACGTGTATCATAAATATTAATAATGAAAAATCAAAAAATGTAATGGTTTAGAATTTACTAATCATAAATTTGTCCTTAATTAGGGTTACCGACCCAAGACGTGTCCAGGAGCGGGTACACAGTCCTAATACTCGACGTGAGGACCAAGAAATATGTTAGATTTCAATGTGGTGTATTCCTACTGTAATGTATATGTGTAAACTTTTTAAGTAACTCCTACTAGTATATAGATGTCGACACGTGAGTGGGGACGAGCATCGAGTTGCATGCCACTGAGGACCAAGGTAGAGAGTGATGTTGTAAGCTAAATTTAAATTAATGTAGCTTAAATAGCTAAATTAAATGTGCCTGTAGTTCAATTTACATAAATGTGGCCTAAGTTAGTAAAATAAAACAATAATCATTGATGTTTATCGAGATACGTGTGAACACATCACAAGATCAATTGAGTATGAATTTGTGTTATCAAGGATGAGTTAGTGGAAAGTGACTGATTGTAAATCAAGATGAGGTACATTAGATTAGCCTAGAGATGAGTGTACACATTAAGATCAATGGTTATAAATCAATCTTATTAATATATATATATATATATATATATATATATATATATATGATGAGATAAGCATGCAAATCATTTACATTTCTACTTAGAGGAGAACGAAGAAGTGGAGAGAAATATCAGAGAGAGATAAGTTGATTTGAAGGAAACTTTGGGTGAATTTGAAGAAGCTGAATTAAAAGTGAGGTCTTCTACAACTTGGTAAGTTGAGCTACACCTTTAGTTTTGTTTAAATTGATTATTTGATGATATAATTGAAGTGTAAGTTGTTGTTGTTGTTGTTGTTGTGGATGATATATTGGATCTCTGGTGGAGGGGAACAAGAATCCAAAGCGATGGTGATGGCTATTTGAAGAGAGAAAACCCAGAAATTCGGGTCCATAAATTCTATGTTTATTGTGCATAACACGCTAGGTGTGCTCGCTACCGCCCTACCTGCGCATAGCGCGCTAACGAGTATGAATAGCACGTTAGGGGTCTCTAGCGCGTTAACACACAGTCCCTAGCGCGCTAAGTCTTCTGAATAGCCCTTTTTTATGCACTTCCTTAGTTTAAACTCAAACACCTTAAACAAGCTTAACACCCTAACAAAAGGTTTAAACACACTCTAAAACATGTGTAATCATATTAGGGACCTATGAGAGAGTCTCGGATGTCGGGTACCCATTTTGAGGTGCCGAGAGGTCGATTAACTTAGGAACTTGGTGTGCTTTGTAAGTAAAATGATTGAGATATTTATTTTCATTTCTTTCCTTTTATGCTTCTTATTTATAGTCATTTGGACTAATGTGTGATTCGTGTGCCGCAAGTATAACAACTCGCTTATAGTAATAGTGTAACCAACTTACGTTGACTACAAATATTGTAACGACCCAAATTAATTAAACTAGGATTAACGTTAATCTCGGGGATTAACGGGTGTAATTTGAGCGTTAAGTGGACAACTCGATTAACTCGAACACGAGAACCGAGAAAATATGTTATTTGTGGAATGGTGGTTGTGTAAATGTGGTGTTTAAACTTATTATTATTATATTGCACTGCATGTGTGTATGTTGATATCGGGCGAGGTTGCGTGACGGGTGTTCACATCGAAAAGCGTGTCGACGCGGTTGTCGAGTAGGCGAACTACGCGTACACTAGGAAACTCCACTAACTCACATTAAGATGATTAGTTGATGAATTAAAATAGGTAATGTGACCATAGGCTAAGTTAATTCAATTAAAATCATAGGCTATGGTGTACATTGAATTTCGTGTTGAGACGCGGGGCACTAAGTGCCGGGTAGTCAAGGGTTAGTGGGACCACAAGTTGATAATTTTTGGTGAATAAAACCATTAACCATAGATATTATGATGGGCCTAAGATAAGGTGATTAAATCAAATAAATCAAGGTCTATAGTTTGAAGTAAATTAAATGAAAAATCATATGATAGTCCTTGAGATACACATTGGCACATCTAGGAACCAGGAAAGCATTAATTTGGTGTCACTTGAGTTTGGTTAGTGGGAGTAAGTGGGCTAGGTTGTTGCAAGTGAACCACTAGATAAACCTCGGGATACGTAAATACATGAGGATGAAGGGCCAAGAATTAACATCACCTTGATACATATAACAAGTTGATCATACCATGCAAATTGAAGCAAAAACCAACTGAATTGCTGGGAAATCCGAGGGAGAAGGATTTGTTACTGGAATTAGAGCTGGACAACATCAAATTGGAGGAATTAAACTTATGTAATCTTCTTCTTCATCATCTCCTCAATCAAATGAACTCATTTTGGGAGTTTTGATGGAAAATCAGATTTAAGGGTTATATCCCTGGTTTTTGGTGATGTGTTGATGAATTATGTGTTACATGATCATTTCCAATAAGGAATTATCAATGGTTTTGATTGAATTGGTATTTTGATGAAATGGGAAAACTAGTGAATTCATGAGATTTGAGGAAATTGATCAAATTGTTGTTTTAAAGTTGTTCTAATTATTGTTTTGGGTCAATTTGATATGAAGAGGGTGTTAAATGGAGTTTAGTTAGCAAATTGGGGACTTTGGGACATAATTTTCGAGTTGAAAATTTTGTCACAAAGCGCAATTAACGCGCTAATGAGGAAAATTAGCGCGCTAATGATTCTGGGCAGAAACTCAAATTTAGTTTCGCGATTAGCACGCTAATAAGCCCTATTAGCGCGCTAACTCAACACCAAAAACTCGATAAAAATGTGTTTTAATAACATAGCTAGTTGAAACCCACTTTTGACATACTGATTCTTAGATTTACTATTTTTAACTTATTTTGAAGGAATTAACCTAATAAAAGACTATTTAATAATTTTTAGGTTTTGAAATAAATATTGGTTTTAAGAGTTAATAGACACTAAATTAATCTTAAACGCACTATAATTGAACTGAGAAGAGACCGAACTCAGGGATATCAGGTATCGGGAGCTAGTCGGGTCGGATTCGGGAGTCCGAGGAAGTCAGAGTGTGGATTGAGGTGCGTAAACCCAATGAGAATGCTTTACAGAGTTCATGGTTTTGGTTTTATCGATATCGTATTTCATGTGTGACTACTGGTGGGCACATATGGGTTTTTACTCCTATTTGGTTTACGTATATATTGGTTGTGGCTAAATCTCTTGTATGAGTTACTTGTGTTTAGTGCTCGTGTCGATGGCAGTATAATATATTTACGACTGTCGGGAGGGATTTAGGGTGTTCCCTTGACTTGAAATATCGTCTGGAGGGGTTCATCCGTGTAACCGAAGTTGGGTTTAGTCACTGTAAGCCTGTAAGTATCTACGTGGTTCCTAATTGACTTATCGATTACTGGCTGGTGTAGGTCAGAGTTTTCTCGTGATTAGACGGATGTTTATTGATTATTGCTTCGTTTCCAAGCTTATTTAATTGGTACATGCTGCTTATTTATTTCACGCTATTGCTTTTGCTTGTCGTATGTTGCATGCATTCATGTGAATATAACGTACTGTTGCCAGGAGTTATATTCGCATGTCTCGTAGTTTATCAATTTTATTTCATGAATATTGTATGGACTTCTCTTAGGATTTTACTCACTGGACTCATCACTGTATTTGTTAGGTGACTGAGTGTAGATCCTTCGACGAGCATGGACAATGACAAGGAGGTACTGGGCGACTACCTCTGAGATTGCAGAGCCAACTCGTGTGTGACTACAGTATGTATTGATTTTACTTTTGTTGGGTTTTGGGAACTGTAGAACAATGATTACATGTATATGAAACTTTTTTATACTTATTTCGCCTTGATATATACATGGTATCTTTTGCCGGGTTTTTCACTACCTAGGATTGTTAAATACTGCATAAGTTACTTATTAAAAGACTTCCGCTGTAAAATTATCATATAACCTGATAAATTGAGTAACTGGCTAACTAAATTATTAATACTTGTGTAAATGTTAGTTAGCATAACTAGGGTTAGTTGGAAGAATGTAAGCAACAATTTAGGACGCGAGGCGTCAAGGATAAGCGGGCCATGACGTGGCATGACTTGGTGACGTGGGATGCGACGTGGAGAGATCTCAAGGCGGCCTGGAATTTGGGGCCGCCACAGATATCGTCCTTAGGGAAAGATGCATGCACTCATTTTGTACTTAGCTACAATTACTCTATTGCTAAAGGAAATCCTTTTAATTGGTTTTATAACTAAACTAAACTAATATATACTCATAAATCAATGCAAATTACGTAAACTCTTATATTAAGACTATCTTAGTTCACAACTTCACCTAGGTAATGAAATACTATACTTTTCAACTCACTTTATCATCTTTATTATGTGCATGCAATGCTTGATTAGAATATACAGATTTCCTTCAAATCCACTTTAACCTACTGTCGTGACGGAAAAGATTATAGTGTACAAACTAAAACTCCACTTATCGGTGTGAACAACATAAGCTCCATATTGCTTTAATGTTCCAAATCTTTATATATATAACCAATTAAATTTATTATCCGTGCCTCCCTAATCAACAACTATCGCTTGATGTTGTGTATTTTACGGTTGTACCGTCCATATCCGACTTAAAAACTTTAATGACCATGATAACTTTTAAAACCCAATATCAACAAACACGTGATCAAGATGTTCATAGTATTACGTTCAGAATAAATACAAATTCTAACAATTGCACTTTTTATATTTTTATTCTACTCATGTTCATAGCATAACATTCATACCATATGATCCATTGATCCCTAAGATTAATAGACTACTCACACTTCATTGAAACAAACATGCACATAGTTGTATTCATTGAAATAAGAGATGTAAAAGAAATACTTCAATTAAATCAATAAACACAATACCAGAATCATCGCACGTGAGTCTTCAATGTCTTCCTTCCATAAATCGTCTTAATATTTAAGAATAAGTAAATCTATGCTAAACTATGTTAATGGTGGCTAATCCCTTCTATGCTATATGTTTACCACACTTTTCTATCTATTTATACTCCCTAATCACGTTTTCAAACAATTAAAAACCCTATTTTATAATTTAACACGAAATAGAACTATAACTTTCTATTTTTTCTGTCTTGGCACTATCATTTAACCCCCGATGTGTGTGTATTGTCGCGGTGCCGCCACTATATCACCACTTTTGTGTGTTTTTTCTCTCTTTAGTGACCTCGATGTTGTCCATCCATGTCTTCGGCGCTGTCCCTTTAGTCTCCAAGCGTCAACTTATCTATCTCATTTTCTACACTTGCCTTTGTAACACCCAAAAATTAAAAATATCGAGATACGCATTTGTATGCCTAAATATATGTATTATCCTTGTTGAATTGCACATTATTTTGCTTTATTATACATTTAGATGAATATTAAGTGATGTAAGTGATGCATTTTTTTGATACATCATTTACTTGTTTGCATCTCATGATTAATCATAAAGAATAATTATAATATCATGATAAGGATAAAATAGTCATTTCAATAAATATAGTGATAAGTAAAAAGTAATTAGCTTAAGGGACAAAATAGTCATTTTAGTAAAAGGTTAAAAATAATAAAATACCAGTAGTAACAAGGTAATTATCATAAATTAAATCTGCAAAAAATAAATCGGTCTTGCCATCGAGAAAAGAATAAGAAACTTCTATAAATTTTATCTTTACATTATGATTGACAATGACACTTAACATCTTTAGAAAAATGATGAAAAGTTTCTTTTATCTTTATCTTAACATTATGATTGACAATGACACTTTAACTTAATCTTTAAATAAAGAATAAGAAGTTTCTAAGAAGTTTCGTTTATCTTTATCTTAAACATTATGATCGTAACGACCTTTGACGGTTTATCTTTTCGTTTACGAATTCGTTATAAATAATGAATCTTATCTTTATCATGTCATTATGACTTTTGTTTTATTAAGCTGCTCTCCATCTATAAATAGAAATGAGAATGCAATCCATTCTCTCATTTTGTTTTAGTTTCTATCTCTCTCCTTTTATACGTTCTCTTGGATTAACTTTAATAAATATGTCGTAACCATCATGGGGATGGTGATTCTTGTTAAAGTAATAATCTTTGTTATGCATTATTAATTCGATGCATTTGCATTTACATCTTTGCATCTTTATTGCTATTATTATTCTAATTACTTATATATGTTTATCCACATGTGCGACTCTTGTTGACGGACATTTTAAAGCCCACCAGTGTGGTATTATCGATCAACCAATATGGTCAGTGCTGAAGAGCATCATTGGTGTTGGTATTTGACCTTAGTGTGGTTTGAGCCAACACGCACGACTCCTTGGGTCCACCGGTGTGGTTTATGCTTCGGGCATATTGAGGTCTGCCATCGAGCTTGATTTAATTTGATGCTTTTGTGATGTTTTGTTATATGTGTTGCATTAATGGTGTGTAATTTAAGTATTATTGGGCAGCTGGCTCATTAAATTAACAATTTCAGGTATTTAGTTAAATGGGTTCAATTACGAGCACGAGAGATTCGAGAAAAGAAGCTTATACACAATAAAAATTTATTATTTTTATCGTGTATCTAATAAAATAGATATTTTTTTGCCAAATAGCTAATGATTTTCCTATTTATGAGTTATACTCAATTTCGTAGCGCCTGTGAGTTGTCCATCTTGAAATTGAGTGTGCGTATCCTGAAATCGGGGTGTGATAAAATGGTATCATAGCAAAATATTTCTTATGAAAATCACTTTCTGTTTTTCAACTAATTTAAGGAAAAAAATCATCGTGACATACGGGTATATTTAAGAAATCTTATCATTAATAATATTAATTTATATAGAGTTATTAGAAAATAGTGGTAAAATAAAAAATCAATTTTTTTTTAAATTAAGCTTTCTGTGGAAAGAAGTAGAGAGATGAAATTTTTTTTTAAAAAATAAAAATAAAGGAAGAAGCTGAAACAGAAGGCTTGAAAAAGAATCCACTAACTAGAAAAAAATAAATAAGTAAAAAAAAATTGGAGAAAATTAGAGCTATAAAGAGAAGTGATATAGTTGAAGAAAAATAAGAAACCAACAATAATTTTAATCCAAAAATAGATTTAATGGAGTTTCTAAGATAAAAATTTGCTCTTTATTGTCCATAGCCTACTATAAATGGGCAACTGCCACACATGCTTGGTGGCGAACATGTTTGTGTGGAAAGAAGTATATAGAAAGAACTAGAGAATAAAATTTGATCTAGGGAAATTTGAAGACTACATATCTTAATAAATATAAAAGACTGATTTATAATATATAAGGGGGAACTTGGAAAAAGCTATAGTAGCTACCTCATTTGGGTTGAGGTAAAAAAAAATCATTAGAAGTCAGTCAATCAAAGCAAGTGTTCTAATTCTCACCAAGATCATGAATTTTCTTACCTTTTGAATTCCTTGGTGTCAAAGAGCTAAATATGAATAGCAAGCAATTTATCTTTATCCCAAACGAAGGCCTCCTCCAATGACCCATCCACATACACAAATGCAAATACTCGGTTCGCCTTTTCTAATTCTTCCAGTAAAGCATTAATCCTCAGTTTTTCCAAGCAAGTGCCTAATACTGCTCATATAGGAGAAAAATGAAAACAATAATATTAACAATTCATCAGCCACTCTATTTATCTTTTAAACTGCCCCATGCATTTTCATGTATATAGCCATACGTGCATAAATCTACATTTCCATAACATGTGTTGACCATTTTACACTTGCAATAAAGAGAAATAGAGGTGTAGATTGCTCCAAGGAATAGGATGAACAACTTATTCCACTCAACACATTGAGTGCGCATACAACATACCCAGATGTTAGCAAGGAAATAAAATAGAACAACTGGCCCAACTGTAATCAGAAAAATAAAATAAAATAAAATAAAATAAAATAAATCTTACACTTATCCATATAACAATGAGATACTTAGATGATAAATAACCTACTATGGATAGAAAAGAAAATTAATGCGTTATATTTATCCGTATGTAATAATAAGAAGCTTCTAGATGATATTCTACTATTAAATAAAAAAGTAATAATAAAAATAATTACTAACTATTAAAATGCTCTTTATAAAAATAATAAAAAAACTATTAATGGCTTTTTAAAGGTCTATAACAAGCCTATTAATTAGACTCTTGATCTTATCAGATGTCAGTATAACACTACATTTTCTATGAATGCACTCTCTATTAATGATCATTGGCTAAAAAAAGTGAAGTTAATGAAATAATTGAGTAAAAAATGACCATAGTCATTAGAATTAAGTGATAGCATGTTACAATCCTCTAAATTCTACTTCTTGAAATCAATCCACTATGATCAAATGTTGGGATCAACTTTTAAGTATGCCTAGATAAAACACCATACTTACTGCACGCCCACCACACAAATCTAAGCATACCATGAAGATATTCAAGTAATGTAAGAAAAGTACTGGTTTTAATCGATCTGGTTACACCAACAAATAAACAAAAGTCAAACATTTAGGTACGGGATAAAAGCTTGCAAGCTCAAGCCACATTCTAGCTTGCTGTCATGATTAGCTTTATATTAAGAAGAGATGAAAAAAAAGGGTGGAAAAGACAAATAGATGAATGAATTGATACCAATTGAGATCCAAGTAGATGAAGAGTGGTAATTATGCAAGGCGACATCAGACCACCTAAAAACACAATCCCTAAATAATCAAGGCTGGCAAGTCATTTACATTAATGGCACCAATTTTTAACTAAAACAATACAACCTCTTATACACTATTATAACCACATAGGATGTCAACATATTCAAGGAATCAGGATAAGTCAAGAAGACCATTTATATTCATCTCAATGGGCCAAGAAGACCATATATATTCATTTAAATCAAGTATAATTAGTCAATACAATTGAAAAATCTTTAATAGAACTAGGAAAAACGGGAGATAGACAAATAGACATTTAGAGACAAAAAATGTCCATATATAACCCTGGATTTTGTTGGTACGGGAGATCTATTGTTGGGATGAGTTTCAGAAGTAAGTAGACATGCATCTCCATATTCAACTCTAATTATGCTCTTTAATGAAAAGAAAAAAAATTAAATATAGAGTATAAATTTAAATTTGTTTGTAATTATATAAGAAGAGTTGCAACAAATGAGTGGCATGTTTGCTTCACAAATACAATAGTCCAGTGCGTATGGGATTAAGTTATTGTAACGACCCTAAAAATTCTAACTCATGCCACGTGACATTTCAGGGCTATGACCTGGACATGTTGTGACGTGGCGCACTCAGTCAACCCTTGCGAGTCGACACCGATGTATTTTATTTTTGGATGATTTGTGTATTACCCATCTAAAATAAAAATGTACGCAATTTAATTATTTTATTTTGATCACCGCTTTGCGAGTAAGGTAATTTTCGAGATGCATGCATCCATGGGTATGAGACTATAACTTGATCGATAAATAAAAAAAAGTACATAAGGTTTAAAATTGTGTAATGGTTTGATTAAATGAATTAATTAATGGTTGATGGCAAAATAGACAATTCCTACAGTGCACACATGTGTCACTTGTTGGTGGAGGGAGTGTGACAAGTGAGTGTGAAAAAATGAAAGTAGATAAGCGGAGAGAGAATCAATGGGTGTGCGGTGTTTAGGAGTTTGGAGTTTTGCTTTGGAGAAGAGAAGGAGAACAAGAGAAAATAAACTCTAAAGTAAGTCATTATCTTCAACTTCTACATTCCTTCAATCTTAGGTAGCTAATGTGTATGGTAGATTTGAGTAATTTACGGTTAGAAATCTTGATTTTCATAGAGTTGATTTGATAAAAAAAGAAGGGAAGAAGATAAGTATGATGATTTAGATGAAAAGAAAAGAATATAAGAAATATATATAATATATGAAATAAAAAAAGAGGAGGGCCAGCTGCCTCTCTGTTTGGTCCCCCTCTCCTTCGTTTTCACGATGGAGAGGAGGGAGGGGATCGCACGCTCGTGTGTGCGATCTCGGCCCCGCCCAACTGGGCTGAACCGGGCCCGGTTAAGCCTGGGCCTGGTTCAGGGGCCCAACAACCCCTAATTTAATTAAAAATATATATTTTTAAAATATTTTTACATTTTAATTTATAAAAATAGCAAAAAATCATAAAAGAAATTATAAAAATTCAATAAAATTAAGAAGAAAATAAGAAAAGTGAGGAAAAATTGTAGGAAATTGAGTGCGAAAATTTTTCGGGAAATTTTACAATGAGATTTCCCTCGAAAAACGTGCCACCACTAATAAATTTCATATTTTGAATTATTTTGAAACTTAAAAATCTAAAGTACGTCAAATAGGCTCAAACACACCTAATTCATTATAAATTGATATAAGGGGCCTAAGAGATTAATGTCGGGTATCGGGTACGCATTTCGAGGCGTGTGAGAACTGTGATTTTGATTGGTATTTTGCGTATTGAGGTAAGTAAACCAGTAAGAAATTTAATATTAATTCTTTTTATTTTCTTGCTATATTTGATGGAATTATTGCTATTATTGGACTCTAATTCCCTACCGATTGGCTTAGGGTCTGAGTGGTCTGGTCTAGTTGTGTCCACTCGAGGGTTGAGCAACGGACTAGCTCTCATGACATCCCAACGGGTCTGAATCCTTTGAGTGTGCATCTGCCATGTGTCATGGCTTCTCCCAGGTATTCGAGTTCCATTGTGGTTGAGCATCCAGTTTAGTCTATGACTCCCTATGGAATGTTTTCTCGGGGTGCGACTCAAGCGAGCCGACAGTGCCAAACGGATTAGATGCGGCCGATGCGGCTTTGACCCGCTGCACCAATGTTAGAAACTTACATGTTTTAAGTGGCTTGGAGCTCACGTGTAGAGTGTCAGCACCACTTACTCCCTATCCTTTGCTTTCAGGTCACTTGTTCCCTACGTTACTGCGGTCTGTATATCATGCATTTTTTGATTATTTCTCAGCACCTTATTTCTTTCCAGCATGATTTATGGGCTCGTTTATTGTTTAATCTTCAGGATTTACTCACTGGAATTGTCTTCGCCTTTAGTGACAATTGCAGTCCATCCAGTAGCAGAGATAAGGAGCATGTGATCAGTGACTTCTTCTGAGCTTCCCTTAGAGTTAGCTCATCTCTATTACTATAGTAGGTTTATTTTGATATTTTGGACTGTATATCATGCATTTTTTGAGATGTTTGATACATGTATATGACACTTTTTCACACTATTTATCACCAGATATATATAAGATCTACTTTTACAGGATTTCCACACATAGGCATGTCCTGACTACCATTTATCTATTTAAGTTGCTTTAAATATTTTGAATCTTGCTGCATAAATATTAAGAATTGTTAAATTAAATAACAAATTTAATAGGCAACTAACGATTGAATAACTCGGATAAGAGGCTGACTAAGCCTGCGTTGATTCTGTGGGAATTGACCGAGGGTTCACGTAGCTTTAGGCCGGACGGGGCCCAGTTTGTGGGGTCTGGGGCCGTCACAGTTGGTATCAAAGAGTAGGTTTTTACCTTTAACTTTATGTAACCCACAACTCGACCAAAATACAAATTTAAAATTAGGACACAACTGCACTTAGAGTGGAAATCCTATGATCCTGACTTAGAGTATTAGTTGGGAAGTGAGGAGAGGGGAAATTAAGTTTAGATTATACATGTTAATTGACTGATATGTATTATATATTATTAACGATAGTTAAGAAAACTGATCGAAACTCACTATTTGCCTTTGCAGACCGCGATGGCTGATCAGCGGGATACTTGTGATGAGAGTGAAGCTACAGGTCCAGGCCCTATTAATCCAGCTGACTTTCAAGCCTTGACACAGAGGGTTGCTTCACATGATAGACGTCTGTAAGAGGTTTTGACTCTTCTTATGGGGCAGTTGCCATCATCATCGACCCCTACAGCGGCTTCCTTACCAGACGCTAGTGCACCTACACCTCATGCGACTCCGTCACATTCTATGGTGCATGCATCACGAGTTAATGTCGTAGTATACATACCCGAGACAACAACGCCAGCAGTTGCGACATTGATTGAGAGATATTGGCTTTGATTTGACACTAGAGGCCAGACTGACTAGGGAGTACTAGAGGTACAGACCGAGGAAGTTCAGTGGCAATTCTGATGTATCAGAGGCATATAAATTCATCAGGAGTCACAAGAAGATCCAAAGACTTTTGAGGTTAGAGGATAGCAAGACGCATGGTTGGCAGTTTTTTCTTCTCATGGGGCGCAGACACCTGGTGGACCAACCTGGTAGCCTCCCAGGGAGAGCCGTAGAAATGGAAGGAATTCAAGATATTGTTCAACCAGAAGTTCTTTCCACCTTCAGTGAGGATCGCTAAGAGGTCGAAACTCATGCATATCCGATAGAGGCTAGAAGAGTCCACGATTCAGTATATGGGGAGATTACAACAGTTGTTGTCGTTTTTTTATGGTGTTGCCGACGGTGAAATGGACTAGGTCCATTTATTTTGTGAGGGGTTGTTTCAGCCATTGGGGCACGATTGTTACGATAGAGCCGAGTAACCTGGATATGGCTTAAGAGCACAACTTTATTAGAGAGGCTTATCTTATCATGCACCCCGAGGATGGCGCCCTACGATCTGCATATACACCGACTGCTTAGAGTTGAGGGCAGAGATCTGATCAGGATCATAATAGAGACAGGAAGAGGAAGATGAACCATCAGAGGTTCGAGAGAGAGCAGAGTGTAGGTTCTGTTGCACCACATCTAGTTTATGCAGCCGAGCCTCCTCCAACGCAGAGTTACCCAGCCAGACCTCCTAAGGCACCACGGACTTCTCAATCAGGGCAACAATTCAGGGCTACTAGGACTGGAGGCAAAGGTAGTGGCCAGTAGGGTCAGAGGTCAGGACAGCAAAGCCAGAGGTCAGGCCAATGGCAAAGCGGACAGTCTGGGCAACAGGGACTGAGACTATGTTTGATTGTAAACAGGAGGGGCATATTAAGATTAATTGTCCACAACTCGTTGGCGTGCAGCAGAGCTCGCAGCAGTAGCGACCGCGAGAGAGAGAGCACACGCAGTGGCTCAAGCGGGCCCACATGCGACGTAACAACTTATAGAGGGTATGATTTTTATTTGTCTTCGCATGATGCATACTTTGATTGATTCGGTTTGACCGTGTCTTTTATTTCTAGGCGTATGGCAGACGAGTTAGGGTTGAGACCCATTAGGCTTAGCACACACTTGATCCTCAGCACTACGGCTGTCGGGGACAAGATTTACCCTAATATGGCTTGTGAGGGTTGTACCATCGAGATAAAGGGACACAAGATGCCTATAGACCTCAGAGTACTAGAGTTTTTAGAGTTTGTCGCGTTATTGGGGATGGGATTGGTGGCATATCACACAGCGATTGGATTGCTTTGAAAGAAGATCACATTCGGATTCTTGAGCAGTCGAGTTCAGTTTTTGTGGCGTTTTGACGCAGCTTAAGAATATCAGAGGTAGAGTGGCTACGAGCCAGGAGATAGAGATCGCCAGTATTCTGAGTATAGTAAAGAAGTTGGAGGTGACTATTGACGAGGTGCCCGTGTTGTGTGAGTTTCTAGATGTGTTTCCCGAGTATTTAACTGGATTACCACCACCACAAGAGATTGACTTTATTATCAACCTAGTCCCTGAGACGAAGCCGATTTCAATACTTTCATATAGAATGGCACCAAATGAGTTAGAGGAGCTGAGGACCTAACTTGAGGAGTTGACAAATTTAGGGTTTATTCATCATAACATGTCTCCATGGGGTGCTCCAGTACTGTTTGTGAAAAAGAAAGATGGAAATTTGAGACTTTACATTGATTACAGACAGTTGAATCGTGTTACGATCAAGAACAAGTATCCACTTCCTCGAATAGATGAATTGTTCGATCAATCGAGTGGTGCAGTGTGGTTTTCCAAAATTGACTTGAGGTCAGGGTACCACCAGCTTAGGATCATGAGTGAGGATAGAGAGAAGACTACCTTTATTTCACGTTATGGTCATTACGAGTTTGCACTCATACCGTTTAGGCTGACGAATGCGCCGACGATGTTTATGGACTTGATGCACCGCGTGTTGAGACAATACTTGGACCATTTTGTGATTGTCTTCATAGATGATATTTTAATCTACTACATGACTCGTGAAGATCACGAGGGCCATCTCAGAACACTCTTACAGACACTGAGAGAGCACATATTTTATGCTAAGTTTAGCAAGTGTAAGTTCAGGTTGTCAGAGGTCAGATTTTTGGGACATGTAGTTGAAGTTAGTGGAGTATCAGTGAATCCTTCAAAGGTCCACGCAGTAATGGATTGGTGTATTCCATAGTCAGTGACATATATTCGCAGCTTTATGGGTCTAGCAGTGTATTACCAAAAATTCATGCGCGATTTCTTTAAGATCGCAACACCGATGATGAGGTTAACTCAGAAGGATACCAAGTTTGAGTGAGACGAGAAATGTGATCAGGCATTCATGACATTGAAGGAGAGATTAACGACAACACTATTGTTAGTATTGCCAGAGGTAGGAAAGGGCATGGTTGTGAATACTAATGTGTCACAAGTCAGATTAGGGTGTGTTCTGATGTAGGGAGACATTGTGATTGCTTACGCGTCTCGACGGTTAAAGACTCAAGAGAAAAACTACCCGATGCATGACTTAGAGTTTGCAACAATGCTATTTGCTCTGAAGATTTAGTGTCACTACCTGTATGGCAAAAGATTTAGTTTATTCACTAACCACATGAGTTTAAAGTATCTATTTACACATAAGAACCAAAATATGAGACAACGCAGGTGGCTAGAGTTCCTTAAGGATTACGACTTCTCCTTAGAGTACCATTCGGGGAAGGCTAATGTAGTGGCTGACGCATTGAGCAGTAAGAGATCAGACGCAGAGGTTGTTATTTGTCAGATGACACATGAGTTTGCACTTCTCAAGGCGACATATATGATGGGTTCAGTTGACATTTTGACTACTACAGAGGCACACATTTATGGACAAATGAGGACTTAGCTTGGCTCTATTCAGAGGGTTTCAGAGGGTCAGCAGGCCGATGAATAGTTCCAGAGACTCCATGAGTTGGTAGAGAGTTCAAATCATCCAGAGTGGAGTCAGTCGACAGACTCGTGCTTGAGATATAAGGGACGATTATGGATTCCATTAATGGTCGAGTTACGTACAGATATACTTAATAAGGCTCACCGCTCACGTTTTATTGTTCATCCATGCTGGACTAAAATGTATCAGGATATAAAACGTCTATTTTGGTGGCCTGGGATGAAGGCAAACGTAAGGGATTATGTCAGGAGTTGCAGGATTTGCCAGCAGGTTAAGGCTGACATCGGAGGCTTGGAGGACTGTCACAGTCACTTCCCATTCCTTAGTGGAAGTGGGAGCATATTGCCATAGATCTAGTTAGCGGTTTACCTCGAACTCTGTGTAAGCATGATAATATATGGGTGATTGTTGACAAACTAACCAAATCTGCACACTTCTTACCGTTTCTACCAAACACAAGTTCGAGCAGTTGAACGTTTTGTATGAGAGAGAAATTATCAGACTTCATAGAGTGCCACTATCTATTGTGTCAGACAAAGGATCGTAATTCACATCCATGTTATGAAGGAGCATGTAGGCACAGTTTGGCACGAGATTACAAGATAGTACGACGTTCCACCCACAGACTGATGGACAATCAGAGAGATTGATTCAAGTGTTATAGGACATGCTCAGAGCTTGTGTGTTGGAGTACGATGGGTCGTGAGAGGAGTATCTACATTTGTGTGAATTTGCTTACAATAATAGTTACCAGGCTAGCATCGGAATGACACCGTTTGAGGCACTTTATGGCAGGTGTGTAGATCATCAGCATGTTAGGTAGAGCCTGAGGATATAATAGCAACTGGGCCAAAGATGATGGTAGATCACACAGAGAATATACGACTAATACGTCTGCATCATCGAAGAGCTCAAGAGAGACAAAAGAAATATGCTGACAAGTATCGAGATGGGTTAGAGTCAAAGTGGGAAAATTTGTCTATCTAGAAGTTTCACCGCTGAAGTGTTACAAACAGTTCGGAATCAAATGAAAGCTCGCGCCGAGGTTTTAGGTCCTTTCAGAATCACAGAGAGAGTTGGCAAGGTTGCATATAAGATTGACTTACCACCGCAGTTGGCAGACATTCATCTAGTGTTTCATATATCGATGCTGAGATTAGACAGGTCGAGAGAGGGAGAAAGACTAATAGTGGACTTGACTCAGATTAACTTAGCCGAGGATATTACTTATGAGGAGCAGCTTGTGCAGATTTTAGACTGCAAGGTGCAGAGTTTGAGGAACAAGGACATCCAGTTAGTTCTCATTAAGTGGCAACACCACGGAGATGAGGAATTAATGTGGGAACGAGAGTACTATATACGCGAGAGTTTCCCGTTTCTCTTTTGATGTCGATAAGTAATTTTGTTTTGGATATTTCAATTTCGAGGATGAGATTCTTATTAGTTGGGAAGATTGTAACGACCCTAAAAATTCTAACTCATGCCGGTGACATTTCTGGGCTGTGACTTGGACTTGTTATGATGTAACACACTCGGTCAACCTTTGGGAGTCGACACCGATGTATTTTATTTTTGGATGATTTGTGTATTACTCATCTAAAATAAAAATGTACGCAATTTAATTATTTTATTTTGATCGCCGCTTTGCGAGTGAAGTAATTCTCAAGATGCGTGCATCCATGGGTATGAGACTATAATTTGACCAATAAATTAAAAAAAGTACTAAGGTTTAAAATTGTGTAATGGTTTGATTAAATGAATTAATTAATGGTCGAGGGCAAAATAGCCAATTCCTATAGTGCACACATGTGTCACTTTTTAGTGGAGGGAGTATGATAAGTGAGTGTGAAAAATATGAAAGTAGATAAGGGGGAGAGAGAATCATTAGGTGTGTGGTGTTGTAGGAGTTTGAGGTTTTGCTTTGGAGAAGAGAAGGAGAACAAGAGAAAAGAAACTCCCAAGTAAGTCATTATCTTCAACCTCTACATTCCTTCAATCTTAGGTAGCTAATGTGTATGGTAGATTTGAGTAATTTATGGTTGGAATTATTGATTTTCATAGAGTTGATTTGATAAAAAAAGAAAGAAGAAGATGAGTATGGTTGATGATTTGGATGAAAAGAAAAGAAGATAATATATATATACTTATATATGAAATAAAAAAGAGGAGGTAGAAAGGCAGCCAGCTGCCTTTTTGTTTTGCCCCCTTTCCCCTTCGTGAAAACGAAGGAGATGAGGGAAGGGATTGTACGTTCCGTGAGTGCGATCCCAAGGCCCGTTGGGTCGGGCTGGCTCAAGCCCGGCGGGTTGGGACGAGCTCGGGCTCGGTTCAAAGGCCCAACAACCCCTCATTTAATTAAAAAAATATTTTTTAAAAAATATTTTTACATTTTAATTCATAAAAATAGCAAAAAATCATAAAAGAATTTAGAAAAATTTAAGAAAAATAAGAAGAAAATAAAAAAAGTGAGGAAAAATTGTAGGAAAGAGAGTGCGAAAATTTTTCGAGAAATTTTACATCGAGATTTTCTTCGAAAAACGTGTCACCACTAATAAATTTCATATTTTGAATTATTTTGAGATTTAAAAATCTAAAGTACGTCAAATAGGCTCAAACACACCTAATTCATTGTAAATTGATACCAGGTGCCTATGAGATTAGTGTCGGGTATCAGGTACGCATTTCGAGGCATGTGGGAACCGTAATTTTGCTTGGTATTTTGCATATTGAGGTAAGTAAACCAGTAAAAAATTTAATATTGATTCTTTTCATTTCCTTGCTATATTTAATGAAATTATTGTTATTATTGGACTATATTTCCCTACCGAGTGACTTAGGGTCTAACTGGTCTGGTCTAGTTGTGTCCACTCGCGGGTTGAGTAGCCGACTGATTCTCGTGGCTTCCCGATGGGTCTGAATCCTTTGAGCGAGCATCCACCATGTGTCGTGGCTCCTCTCAGGTATTCGAGTTCCATTGTGGTTGAGCATACGGTTTAGTCTGAACGGATTAAGTGCGGCCGATGCGGTTTTGACCCGCCGCACTAGTGCTAGACTCTTACACGTTTTAAGTTGCTTTGAGCCCACGTGTAGAGTGTCAGAACCACTTACTCCCTATCCTTTGCTTCAGGGTCACTTGGTCCTTACCGTTGACCACTTGCAGCTATCTATCATGCATTTTTTATATTCTTTCTCAGTACCTTATTTCTTTCCAGCATGATTTATGGACTCGTTTATTGTTTAATCTAAATTACTGTTGGACTTCTTCTGGATTTACTCACTGAAATTGTCTCCGCTTTTGGTGACAATTGCAGGTCCCTCTAATATCAGAGACAAGGAGCCTGTGATCGGTGACTTCCTCTGAGCTTCCCTCAAAGTTAGCTCTTCTCTGTTACTAAAATAAGTTTATTTTGATATTCTGGACTGTACATATGATATATATTTATGTTGTTGGTTACTTTGGGGTTCATTTTGGGTTTTAAGACCTTTGATACATGTATATGACACTAGCTCCTCATTTTTATTCATCATCTACATTGAATAATTAAGTTCTCATGCATGGGTTGTGCTTCTCTTTTTTTGGGTAGATAGATAGATAGAAGGAAATCATGATCTCTGTCAAACGTCTCTCTAGATTTCTTTTGTAATGTTTCAATTTACCGAATTAGGGTTTGATCTATCTTGTCAGCTCAAACGGTTATGAAACCTCAAGAATTGGGTTTTTTATCTGATCTACTTATGAGCCTTTTCTTCCTTTCTAGCTAGATCAATACCTAGAACATAAATTCGAGGATTTTTTTATTTTTTTATGCATAAGAAAAGCTATATATTTGATCAGGAGTCGAAGAACAAAAGATCTATAGAGGAGTACTTTGGCAATATTTCAAGCTCAATCATTGGGACTAGTTAGTGACACCGAAAAATATGGTTTAGTTTAGTTACCTGTATTAGGTATTAAATAATCCCGTGGACTAATCCTACAAGCGAACACCGGATTAGCCGATCTAGAGTGGCTAATCCAACCTAAGAAGGTGAAACAAACACGCCAGAGGTAATACGTTTGAAAATAGAAGGCGATTTACATTTCATTCTGGTTGTTGCCACCAAATCTCTTGCTCCTATTAAGCCCAGCCTTAGTAGAAGTGGGTATCGACACTGGGTGGATAGTCTATCAGCCCTTAAGTGGTTTTACCAGCCATTTTGGAGGAGCAAAAGCAATGTCTCCTTGCATAATATGGATACCAAATGGTCAATCGAATTTTTATTTAGAAAAATGTAAGAGATAATTATGGATATAGTTATCGATCCACCGCATGTAGGCTGACATGTGGCAAGCGCAACAACCTTTTAAGTTGACCCATCAAATTACAACATTGACTTTTTAACTAATTAAAAAATAATAATACCAACCTTGATGACTTTGATCGATCGAGACTTCTTTGTTGAGTGACTTTGATCCCCGTTAACCATATTATTGATTAGCTAGCGTAAGGTTCACCGTTATCTTGATGGACATGATCGGTTAACCATCAATTTAAATTAACACAAAAATGACCATATTTACTGCTCAATTGACTATTAACTCCAACAATTGACCATTATTGACTGTCATGGACCAGATGACCTAATAAATGCGTTGATTGATTTGAATCAATAATAATCTCATTAATGTATTTAATAGGTATCAGTGATTTTTCTCATTGACCACAACCTCTACAACTAGTTATCACCTAAAATGGTAAGGAGAAAAATTCATATATTTAGTAAACTATGATACTTTTAAAATTTTAGGTTTATAAACTATAATTTTTTTTAGAACTATTATTGTTTCGCCAAGGCATGAGAATAAACTGGCTACCAAAGACATACAAGAAAAGACTGGACGACATATAAAAGATTATTAGCTAGAACTAGTAATAGCTTTAGAGGTATATTAATTAAGGTAAGCGGACTTAAAGTTGTAACAATATGATTTATGCCTTAATCAAAAGACATTTGAAATTCTTAAATTTTTTTAATCCTATAATCCAAGTTAAGCTACTTTAATATTTAGAAAGAAATTATAAAGGAGAGTATTGAAAACTAGAATATAAATGTATAATAGTTGACTCGAGAAGACCATCTTTGACAGAAAATCCTATACTATAAGATGATCAAAAATCCAGACATTTAGCGAGGACGAGTGCTAATTAAGCATGATATGTGAAACTGAAAATCTTAACTAAGATGGATTGTGACCTTTGTTTGGCAAACACTCTGAATCTAGTGTATGACTAGTACTAGTAAGTTCAGGCGAGATAGAGCGTCTGAATTTATAAAAGGCTAGGAGTACATTAAATGATGAAACTTTGTGTAATAATGCTATATGGGTAGATAATCTTGACTTGAATGTTGCTCTTATTCTTGAGTTAAAACGGTATGGGACATGGTAACTCGATGAATACGAATGAGGTTCTTATCTTGATTATCCCAAGTCTTTTTGAATTAAAGTGGAAATATTAACAAACTACATTCCTATGCACTTACCTTAGAAAATTATATGGTAAACCTATACAATAAAATGTGCTATTGAAGCACAATTGACCAACCAAATAAATAGATCTACATTAAAAATATATTGAATGTGTTTCATGTCTATATTGTAATATTCATAAGCACTATATATCTTATTAAAGAAAAAAAAAGAACTATGATAAAATATATTGATCCAAGAACTTTTCAATTTTGATGACGAAATCGCGCAAAGGGAGGAGATTGTAACACCCTAAGAATTAAGAATCTTGAGATACGCATTTATATGTCTAAAGATATGTATTACCATTATTGAATTGCACATTATTTTGCTTTATTATACATTTAGATGAATATTAAGTGATGCATTTTGTTGATACATCATTTACGTCATTTGCTTGTTTGCATCTCATGATTAATCATAAAAAATAATTAAAATATCATGATAGAGATAAAATTGTCCTTTCAATAAATAAAGTGATAAGTAAAAAGTAATTAGCTTAAGGGGCAAAATAATCATTTTAGTCAAAGGTTAAAAATAATAAAATACCAGTAGTAAAAGGTAATTATTATAAAGTACATAAATTAGTAAACTGAACCTGTAAAAGATAAGTCGGTCTTGTCATCAAGAAAAGAATAAGAAACCTCTATAAATTCTATCTTTATATTATGATTGACAATGACACTTAATATCTTTAGGAAAAGAATAAGAAGTTTCATTTATCTTTATCTCAACATTATGATTGACAATGACACTTCAACTTAATCTTTAAATAAATAATAAAAAGTTTCTAAAAGATTCGTTTATCTTTATCTTAAACATTATGATCGATAATGACCATTGACGATTTATCTTTTCATTTACGAATTCGTTATAAATAATAAATCTTATCTTTATCTTGTCATTATGACTTGTTATTATGACTTTTGTTTTATTAAGCTGCCCCCTTTATAAATAGAAATGAGAATGCGATTCATTCTTACATTTTGTTTTAGTTTCTATCTCACTCTATTTATGCATTCTTTTAGAGAAACTTTAAGAAATATGTCGTAACCCTCATGGGGATGGTGATTCTTGTTAAGATAATCCTCTTTGTTATGCATTATTAATTCGATGCATGTGCCTTTACATCTTTGCATATTTATTGCTATTATTATGCTAATTACTTATATATGTTTATCCACATGTGCGACTCTTGTTGACGGACATTTTAAAGTCCACCGGTGTGTTATTATCGGTCCACCAATATGGTCAAGTGAAGACGAGCACTATAAATGTTGATATTTGAACCTTGGTGTTGTTTGAGCCAACGTGCACGGTTCCCTAGGTCCACCTGTATAATTTATGCTTCGGGTATATTGAGGTATGCCTTCGTGCCTGGTTTAATTTGATGCTTTTGTGATGTTTTGTTATATGTGTTGCATTAATGGTGTGTAATTTGAGTATTACGGGGTGGCTAGCTTATTAAATTAACAATTTCATGTATTTAGCTAAATGGGTTCAATCATGGATAGGAGTGATTCGAGAAGAGAAGCTTATACACAATAAAAATGTATTATTTTTATTGTGTATCTAATAAAATAGATTTTTTGTTGCCAAACAATTAATGATTTTCCTATTTATGAGTTATACTCGATTCCGTGGCGCCTGTGGGTCGTCCATCTCGAAATCATGTATGCGTATTTCGAAATCGAGGTGCGACACCTTCTCTCCTACGCCGTGCCTAGGTTCTTCACGCTGTGCCTTGTGCCCTCACGACGCCACGCCTATGAGCCACGACGTTAACCATACTTTGGTGTGTTTTAGCTCCGTTTTCTTCTCATTTTTGCTCATTTCCTTCCTTTATGCCTTATTTACTTGAAAATGCATAATTACACCATCAATTTGAGCTCATTTAGGGATATTTATGTTAAATATAATACTAAACTAACCCTATATATAAGTCTAAATAACCAATTATCAATGCGCATTTTGTAATCTTGGTGCCATGACTTTGCGATGTTCTTTCACATTTCATGAGTTTGTTATCATGACATTGGTTGATGTTTAAATGATATTCATTGACTCTTAATTAGGTGCTATGTCATTTTTGATTGTTAAGAGTGTTAATCAAATAGAACATCATGCTACTATATGTGAATGATATGTGGTGTGATAAATCTAATTCCTTTTGTGCATTAGTATGCAAATACATTGTTGGATTCCTAAACCGTGTTATTTCTTGAATTATGAAAGTAGTTCTTGTATCTAGGACTATGATATGATAGACATGGGTGCGGCACACGAGGTCACTAGATTTTCGGGGTTGTCAGGATCTCACCACTAGCTTGTGCGACACACAGGGTATGTGACCCGGGGTTGTCGACAAGTGTGTATATATAACAAAATGGGCGTTATGAGTATATCTACGCCCCAAATAGTGGAACAGAGTTGATGTGATGTAATTTCATAATCAACCGGCACTAGATCATTACTGCTTAGTCGAGTGTCAGTTTCATGTTGTTTAACTAAAGTATCTTATAACATGATTCTTTTTAGCTTTAAATTATTATTGTTATGCTTTCATATAATTTTGTATATTTCGAAATGTGGATAAATATATCTCAGTGTTACTTTCTACATTATTGTACTCATCGTTCTTTTTATGACGGTGGGTGCGAATACTTCGAGTAGCAGACTAGGGAAGGAGAAGATCAACAATTAGTTTTGAGCCGTCGACGGATAGTTTATGCTACTTTTGTAGGTGATGATTTTGTGTACTTACTACTTACGTCTTTATGTATAACTTTGGGTTGTATATCGGGTTGAGAGATTAGACTTCCATACATATGCATGTATTATTTTGGTTAGTTTTATATGATCGTCTGTTTACCTGGTTTTCACAGTAGGTGTTTTTATAAAAGCTTCCGCTAATCTTAATAAGTATTCCGATGAAAGTTAACATAATGATAACGACTTCTTAATTAACTATGTAAATTATAATTAACTAGAAATGATTAATACCTATGCTAAGCATGTGTAATGAGGTGAATGAAATGAAAACGTTGATTTATACGTTGTTAAGTTCTAGGTGGAGTGAGTTAGGGCTTAATGACGGGATTAGGCCGGGCGGTACCTGGTTTAGGGAGCCGGGTCGTCACAAAAAATACTTAAAAAAATGTCTCAGTACTACATGGTCGATAATCAACATGCTGTATCGATACCCTTTGTCCGACTACATTCATCAAGTCTCGACACTCATTGTCCGATACATGTACCAAAGGGATCAAACATGAGTTTGGTCACCCCTATACCGAGACTTATTCCAAGTCTCGGCTACATTCAACCGAGACACAACAATATTTCTCGGTCTCATGTGACTGATAAAGTCATGTTCGTGGTTCACTTTCAGAAATGGTAAAAAAAGCACAAAGCCATGAAAATTGACTTTATAGTGTTCGACGTCTGCTTCCCACTCGTTTTCTTCAGCCATTAGACCCTAAAAACGCTTTAAACTCGTCGAATCTAACAAACCCTACAATACATAACCAACACTATTGTCACCTAAAAAACACTGAACTTAGTATAAGCCGGGGTGCGCACTCTTTGATTGACAAACGCAATGTCCGACCGGCGGCGGATCGACTTCACTTGGTAGAAAAATTGAGAGTTTGAAGGTGGGGTGCGCAGGAATGTGAACGAAATGGGGCATGTGAGTGAATCGATTGGGTTGGGAGGGTAAATATGATATTTTCTTATGAAACCAAATTTTTAATTCGAAAATGCAAGTTGCCCTTATCATAAGCCGGGGTGCGCACGAATAAGTATATATAATTAAAACTTTAAAGAGTTAGGACAGTGCAACCATAATACTACAGACATGTCATGTGAGCACCTTGTGAAAATGAAGTGGTTATCAACAAAATCGACCAATTTTACCAAATACTAGCTTACTAGTAACAGCAAGGTTCCTGAAAAAAAAAGAAAAAAAGTAACAGCAAGGTTAGAATTTCCTACAAGTAACATAACCGCAGACAATATCCAATTAAAACGGGTAATTTGCTAATAAGAAAACCTTAAACTTCAGAGTAAAAAACATGCTTCAAAATGAACTGCACCTTGCATGCTTCGAGTTGGTAGTTGAATGAGAGCGAAGCCAATGAAACTACAAATCTGATCTGATCTGATAAATGAAGCAACAACAACAACATAGAGTCAATCCCAAAATTAGTTGGAGCCGGCTATTTGAATAATGAGTAACAAAAGTTTTACGCTGACTGTCAACCTACTGCAACGACTTGAGACCTCCCTCCTTTATTTTCCGATATAGAAAATGAACTTTGAAGTATCCTCCTTTATTTGGATCTGCTACGAGCTCATATAATGTTCTACATAGATACTTGTAAATCACAAAGGGATGGGAAATAAAAAATGAGGCTGTTTGCTACCCATGAAGCTATGATAATATTTACAAGTACCTTTTTCTTTTATAATATACAAGTACTTCAATTTGTGTACATAAATGACCATCTCTTGGACTTTGGCCTTCAATACACGCCTGTATTCGTAATTTTTTTTTACTTACAATTGCCTTGTTCAATATTGAACCAACAATGGCGTTAAAAAATCAATCATAAAACATACACTAACACTACCAAGTACAAACCAATTAGCCATTCTTCCCTCTTTGGCATTGCAGATGTTTATCTTCATCCATTCTAACTTTCTCTTTGAAACTAGAGCATGCTCGGCTCTTGATCTCAGCTTCTCTCCAACATGGCCACATGTCTCATCCATTTCTTCTGTAGTTTCGGGAATTAGATCACTCGCCACTAGATGGGAAGTTGGCATTCAGTGACATCTCTATTTCCTCGAGAGAGCGCCCTTTTGTCTCAACAAGGAAATACTTTCCAAACAGCGCCGAAGTTAAACATACTGCAGCAAAGGATGCATATACAGGGGCGATTCCGAATTCCTCCACCAATTGCAGGAAGAAAAGGGTCACCAAGAAATTACAAACCTGAGAGACAACATGAGCACAAGCGAGCAAATTCAAATGTTAATCATGTACGTTTATAATTCATCCATCATGACTTCAAAAAAGAAATAATTCATCCATCTTAGTGTACAATGTGGACTGTGGTTTTACATAATAACAGATGGGTAAGCTAAGCCCTGATGTTGCAAAATGCAAGTAACATCCCATTCTATGCTATGTTCTGATTCATGAATTAGTAAAAAACCAATACATACCCAGTGCACTGAGAAGCTGAAGCCCATGATTTTCCCACGCGTTTTGTTGCTGCTAAGCTCTGATATAATAATTCCAGTTATTGGCCCAGCGCCTATTGAAAAGGCAAAGATGTACCTGCAAAAACACATGCATTCTAGAGTCATCTCAAGAAAGTATCTAAGAAAAATATGGGAATGCCACAATAGAGGATTGAAAGCACCAAACCGGCTAATTATGTGCCATGCAACAATAATATAGCCTCAATCCCAAATCAATGTGATTTGGCATTCAGGCTTTCTTGTTGTTGTCATTGTTTAGTAGGTTTATCAATGCGGAGAGTAAGAAGCCCAACAACAACAACAAGAAGACAGCCTTAGTCCCAAATTAATTGGGGTCGGTTACATATATATACTCTTCTATTGTGCTCGATTTAGTGCAATTGATGGTAAGCTTTTCAAACCATTTAAATCCCTCCTAATTAATGCGTCCCAAGTTAACTTCGGTCTACCCTTACCTCGTTGAATTTCTTCAGTTTCTATTGAGTCAAGTTTTCTATTGGGGGCATTTGTAGGCCGTCTTTGCAGAAAGTAAGAAGCCCGATCAAAAAAAAAAAGAGATAAGAGATAAAAATGAAGAATTAGATTCAGGATATCTTGTTTATAGCTGGATGAGGCTTATAATAATGTGTCTCCTGTAAAAGAGCAGAATATCACATGGACTGCGATAGAAATAACTCAGGCAAACATACATGAGGGTTCCAACGATTGATAAGCTATCATGAAGTTGTTGATCGATTGGAGAACTGACGGCATAAACCACCAGAAGCATTGAAGCAGCCTGTAAAAGCAAGAGATTCGATTAAGTTCAAAGCATTGTCCGACTAGCTCCAAGTAACATCCATAATACAATGGCCTGACAGATGATAGGCAAACAATTACCCTATGAGTTTAAACGGACTTACCCTTACCTATAAACCATTGTACTTGCTGCCGTGCTGATGAGATATTGTTTTCACAAGAAAAGTTTTGCCATTAAGTGATTTTTTTTGCGTATTTTAGTTTCATCGAAAGTCACGTACCATTGCCAAGTAGCTTCCAGTGAGAAGCTTTTGCCTCCCTTGCTTCTCAACTAAGTATGAAGCAACCAATGCACCTAGTGATAACAGTAGATGAATAGTTACGAATTATTGCCAAAAATCCAAAGCATGATAAAGCACCAGATACATGCAAATAGGCCAGAAACTGAAAATACAATATGACATCCTCACCTGCCATATTGGTGAGTCCAACGTAAAGACTTGCTAGGGCACTATTTGTAATGCCAACATCTCTAAAAGTTAAAGAAGAAAAGAAAAACACACCATTTACTCCAGCAAACTGCTGCAGAAAGAAAAGTGCGCCTCCAATTAAAGCAACTGCAGCATTCAAGAAATTCGTGGTCTTAGTTTGCATTCACAAACGAGTATTTTTAGAAGCAAGAAGCACTGGAAGAAGATCGGTTCAAGGAAAAACAAAGCACCGTAAACGCGTAACAGCAAAGTATCCTATTAAGGCTCATATAAACAGTAAATTCAGTAAGAGAAATGTCCTATACTCTTATTAACAGAAATACTTCCTCGTTGACCTCAAAGGGGTTATCATGCATGGCCTAGATGTTTAATGTGGAAATAATTTCATAAGACCCACTTTTAAAGTCAGAACAGTCAGCGGAAACATTGGTTTCGATTATTATAGAAAGCATACAAAAACTCAAGCATCACATTGAGTCACTTGGCAACTTTATACTACCTCGGCTATGGGGTGCTTTTGTAAGTTCCAGCCAGCTACTCTCCAAATCACTGCCATCAGTTTTTATGACTGACTGAAATTCTTCAATCGATTTCTCAACTTCATCCTTTCCCCAAATATTGCTGACAACTGTTCTAGCATCATCCAGTCGTCCCACCTATTCCATGAAGAAGACTAAGGCTTTTAAAACGTGAAGAACAATATGTAAAGATTAGTTTGTACATGAACATGGTAAAAAATCATACTTTGCATAACCACCGAGGACTCTCAACAGCAAACTGCATGCCAATTATCAGGATAAGGCCTGGGACACTTGCGATGTAAAGCATATCTCTCCACCTGTTAGGGAAGATCCAGCAAATGCAATGCATAAAAAGAAATATTGATCAATAAATACCAAAGGAATTACATTAATAGATTCATTCCAAATATTAGGTTGGTAAATGTAAAAGTAGGTGGGAGACCAGAAGCTAAAATACTAACTGTAAAAGCAAAATCTGGTTCTCATCACAATAAAATGAAGCAATACAATAACAGAATGAATTTTACTTGTATTAAGAGAAACCCACAGAATATAACATAGAACTATACATGACAAATGGATTAAACATTCAATTTTTTTTTAAGAAAAACGTATCATTTACCATTCTTCAAAATATACTAGAAATGGCTTCAATAAATATACTAGAAAACTCTGCAACCTTGAATCCGGAAAATCTTGAAACAATTATCTGATGATCAGCATGTCGTGTCTTTTTAAGGGATAAAATCATACATATATTAGATGAAAAGCCCCAGATTTTGTTCCAACTTTTGCAACAAAGAACAATAAAAAGGAAGAAGGAAAAGAACTTACCAATGTGGATCAGTCTCTGTATGAATTGCAAACAATAGCGATGCAATAATACCCGAACATGTTCCAATTTGGCAAACGCCTCCCAATGCCCCCCTATACTTTGTCGGAGCAACCTAAGACAATTACCAGCATATCTGAATAAAGAGGATCACACAATACAATCAACTTTTGAAATAAAATTATGCACACCAACAGTTCAAATCTTACGAATTCAAGAAGTATAAATACCTCTGAAATGTAAAGCGGCACAAGGGCAGTGGTCACACCAATGCCAAGGCCAACAAGAAATCTTCCCAACAATATTTCTTCAACTGAGAGCGCTCTCGCACTAATCCAAAGCAAAACAACTATTATAACCGTCTTATTGTGAATTATACCAACAAAAAGCAAACCAACCAAATCAAAAATATTTTTTTTTTAAAGAAAAGGCATCACATGAGAAGCAACAGAAATCACCTTAAAATAGCACCGAAAATCAAGGGTATGCTAACAATCTGAATTGTTCGCCGACATCCCAACTTATCAATCAAAGAAGCAGAGTTTATGCTCCCAATGAGTCCACCAGCATTGAACATGCTAACCACGAGACCTTCAACAAATGAGTTCCCCTCAAAACCCAACTCCCTTGCAACAGAGACTATAGGACCATTCATCACCCTGTGAAGTATGAAGTGTGAACCACATCAAACATTCAATCCTCATTAAATTCCAACCCAAAAAGCCTCCAAAACTCACCCTATGTGATACCCGAATAGGAAATTAGACATGGAAGCCAATAAGATGTGTGGAAAAGCTGGTAACCATCCCAAATCAACCCCTTCAACAACACCCTTTTCAACCAAACCCACATCTCCCTCATCTGCAAAGCACAAAAAAAAAAAAAAAAAAAAAAGCATACAAAAAAACCAAAATCAAAATCGAAATCAATCTTTCCAAACTAAGAATTTGGCAAACAATTGGTTGGTTCAAGTAGTAAGGGATTCGTTCCCTTTAGCGAGGTATCGAGTTGAGTCTCGTAGATGGAAAAAACTTGGTGGGGACGGTCGCCTTCAAATGGTACGACAATGCCCGAAAGTTGATTAGTCCAAAAAAAAAAAAAAAAAAAAGATCCCATTGCATAAAAGATCAAAATGGGTACCTGAAGTTCTCACCTTTCAATGAAAAGGAACACTAAAGAATCAAACTTTGTTCCTAAAACTCATAACCTACACTAAAGTTTAGCAAAATCAGTAACACCACCAAATTGTCAAAAATCAGTCTCAAAAACAAACAATCTGACCCCAAAAATCATCAAAGATCAAAATGGGTGCCTAAAAAAAAAAACCAAAATTTGTTCCTAAAACTCACAATCTTCACTGGAATTAAGCAAAACCAATAACGGGTACCCGTGTTCTGAACCTGAAACTCAGAAATCTCTTCTTTCTTGCAGGCCAAAGCTCTGAAGAGCCTTCTCTGCCTTAAAGATGATCTAAGGAGAGAGCAATTGCGTCTTGGACGGAAACAGGGGTGGGCCCGCTTTGGGTGAGGTCGGGCGGCGGCGATCGGCGGGAAGGACGGGTGGATCACTGCGGCGGTCGGCATCGGGAGATGGGCCGGCGCGGTGTATGTACACGTGGCAGGTGGAGGGGTGTTGGTAGTGGGAGTGTGTTAGCACTGGCGATTGGGAGCTTGACAAGTGTTGGATATAGTTTGTGGAGCCCATGATGTTAATGGGTTTTGGGCTTTTGGGTCTAAATTAGAAGGCCATGGACTACTACCACGCATCTACTTGGGCTATCATTCCACTCTAAATGATTTTGAGGGCCGCTAAGGGTACCCCACCTTTTCATGAAGGCACCCAAATTATTTGTAAAAATTCCAAAGCAAAACTGGAAAAGATCATTTTTTTTTGTATATATAATGATTCAAACCCCACAAATCATTTTGACAAAGAAAAAGGGCACCCCACCACCAAGCTTGAACCACAAAGTCACATTGCGTTTGGCGGCGTTTATCGATTCTTGCGGATTGACATCATCCGACAACGATGTAACAATGTTTGACAACCATATGATGGTTTCTTAGAACTGTTTAGTTGGGTAAAAGCGTGAAAATGATGATTTGTTTGTCAACGTAGGGTTTGGTAATTTCCTCAAATCCGAACTTGTTTCCACTATATAATGGAGGATTGTCTTGCTACGGTGCAAGAGGAGGTTGAACTTGAGGTAATTTTGCGAATTTATTGTGTTTTTTATGAGGTTATCGAAGTTTACGTCGATGTGCGCGATTGTTTCGGCCTCGCGGAGACCGAGATATATTGAAATGTCTCGGTCATAGAGGACCGAGCCCTCTCTAACCTCTCGCCGGTGTACAACCGAGAGTAGGAGAAAATTCTCGGTTGTACACCACCGACGCCACATTACCTATCACTAATTGTAGCTCTCGTCATGTCTCGGCCGAGATAAGCGAAGTATTCTCGGCCATGCGTAACCGAGACACTCGTGAACTCTTCCGCCTTCGTGGCGAGATCTGCAGTTCCCAAAAATTTAGCTTTATCTCGGCCATGCTTGGCGAGACAGTCTTCGATCTCGGCTGTGTGGCCAAGAACCGCGATTTCCCAATTTTTTTACCATTCTACAAACCGCCACACACACATTACAACTACTCTACCAAATGTAACTTAATTATACTATAAACGTAACTTCAAACGATCGATTTCGCGCAAAATATGTGTGTTCGACGATCTTCAACCGAGCCATAATTTGGAGACGAAATCGGCTCACACCCCAACCCTACAAACTGCAAAAAACTCGTACAACGAAGGAGAAACACACGGCGAGGGACGGAAAACACGATTTCGGGGATTCCTCTCACTGGTCGGTTCAAAACAAATGGATTCTTCCACAAGGAGTTCGGTGAAAGTGGTGGTGGGGGTGGTGGGGTGCAAGAGGTTTGCACGAGGGGTATTTTGGGTATTTCGGGTCTAATTTTTGGGTGCCCCAGGTAAATTGGTTTGTGCCCACATTAACTGGGTGCCTTCATGAAAAGGTGGGGTGCCCTTAGCGGCCCTCATGATTTTTTGAAAAGTAAATTAGGAATCGATAGTTGGTTGGAACAACTGAAAGTGAGTTGTTGTCTCTTAACTATTGACTCGAATTCGAGTCGTGAGAACAAAAATATCAACGTTAGCATCTCTCCTAACTTATACAATGCACGACTCGAGCGAACTTAGAGTTGTCGGATAGTCTAGATATACAGTGATTTAAACGAAAAGAAAAAGTAAATTAGAAGAATTAACTATTGACTCGAATTCGAGTCAATAGAACATGAACATCAACGTTAGCATCTCTCCTCACTTATACAATGCACGACTCGAGATGAACTCGGAGTAGTCGGATAGTCTCCATTATATAAATTTGATATTCCTCGAGATACGTACTACGTATCCGGAGGTCAATCTATGTCTCAAAACAAAATTCGAATGAGGCGGTGTATGTTTTTTTATTGTGGAAATATATATTTGATTTACTCAAGATTCGCATCACACGAATCTCGAGGCAAATCTAATGATTCATTTTCATTTTTTAATTTGATCTTTCTCGAGATACGTGTTATGTATCTCGAGGTCAATTTTATAGCTATCAATAAAATAATCACCACCTATTGACCGACTTACTGGTGATTTATTATATCGGTATCATTGAGATATGTATCACGTATCTCGAGGTAGATCAAATGGTTTTATAAACAAACACCACTCGATTCTCCTCGAGATTGGACAACACGCATCTCAAGGCGTGGACAGATTATCATCAACAACAACGTTCAACCATTTCAACTCCTCGATGACCACGCTGCGTGTATCTCGAGGTGAATCCAATGTATACTTTTATTTGATTCACACTATAGGATTTGTTTTTATATATTTATATATATAAACTATATATATAAATATATATGCACTTATGTATTTTTGCGGCTATAACTTCGCCACGTGCGCCAACGACCACCTTCGAACGTGCACGCTATTGTACATCCCACACGTGTCACCCTCGATCCCGCATGTAACTAGGCATCCACCAATTTATTAATTATTCTACTTAATTTCGTGATTATCACTTATTTCTAACTCCAAGTTAAATTTCGAAAAATACCTTACCAAAATTAGAGAAAATTCTCCAACGCGTTTCGAAACTCATGGACACTACTGCGTATACACTCCACTTGTGTGACGACCCCAGTTCCCCATAAAATTGGGCTCCGCCCGGCCTAAACCCACGTCGACCCCCGAGTCAATCCTCGCAAAGTCAACGCTGACCTAGTCAGCCTCAAATAATTACATTCTCATTAAATTTGTATTTTTCACATTGAGTTATTAAGTTATGTTTTTTACATAATAATTTACAGCGAAATTAAACTTATGACAAGATTAAATAACTCGGATTTCATTAAAAGTGAAACAACCTACAGTGTGGAAACCCTGAAAACCATCATATAAACACACTAATCCTATATCACTAGGTCCCATTATGTCCCAGTGTATTCCAAAATAATAATATACAATAAATACAACATAAATGGCAAAACATACAGTCGTGCAAGGAAGGAACCACTCCAAAAGTCCTCAAAGAAAATCACCGATCACTGGTCTTTTCCCCTTGCTCGTCTCTGTTCGCTCTGCACCCACCGTCACAAACTAAACGGTGAGTACAGTAAAGTAGAAAGTAATAACTAGAAGGATATCAACAGTAATTCATGAATCATGTAAAAAAATAGTCCAGATATCATGCGGGTATTAAAAGATAGATAAAAAACAAAGAATGTGCATGATAACAGACTGACAGGCATTTATGACGAAATATGAGTGCCTAGGAATCAAAAGAAGCAACTAAGTGGTCTTAAATCCACAACAATCCACAACAAACCACAACAATCTAGTACTCGGGGAAAACTCACGTTTGTTGGGTAGCTGCACCCCTGCAGGTAGTGTTCACGTTAGCCCAACTAGCTATAATCCCATGAGTACATTCTCGACA
Source organism: Stephania cephalantha (assembly GCA_039657325.1). Lineage (NCBI taxonomy): Eukaryota > Viridiplantae > Streptophyta > Magnoliopsida > Ranunculales > Menispermaceae > Stephania > Stephania cephalantha. Next base: position 45,279,831 of record CM077571.1, read on the forward strand.
CACTTAGGCTATAGACACCAACCAAGGAATAAAGAATGGACTTCTAAACAAGGGCATTTATCAATTAAGACAATAAATATGAAATATGAATTACTATGCATTTCCTTAACTGGTTTACTTACTTACCTCGGATTTGCGCTATTCCGCCCTCGCGCCTCGGACACGCTCCCAAAGCGAATACCCGAACTTCCGAGACATTCCCTTAGGTTCGTGAGGTCCTAAAACATGTTTTTAGATCAAATTATAGTGTTTTAGAGATTTTTGGAAATTTTCAATTTTAGGTACTGCCAGGGGAATTAGCGCGTTACTTTAGACCCTTAACGCGCTAATCCATATTAGCGTGCTAATTTTTGTCATTAGCGTGCTAATTCACAATTAACGTGCTACCTCACAGATCTAGCGCGCTAATCAATATTAGCGCGCTATGTGCAGCATAACCGAGAACTCTGTAGTTCGAATTCTGAGTTTGCATTACACATAGGCTTTGTTTATTGTTTGGGAACCCTCGTACACATTAGTAGGGGTCCCCAACATCAACCAAAACACAAAAACAACAACAACAACACCAAACACATGAATTGAATGAATGGACCAAGTTATGTTAATGGAGTACCTAGTTTGATCTTCTTCCTCACTTCAATGATTTCATGAGCTTTCTCCCACCTCTTGAGCACTCCAGCAGTCCCTACTCTTCTCTTCTTGCTTGCAAAATCGTTTAGGATGGAAGTGAAGTGATAAGTTTGATTGACCAAAGTGGCATATATTGTTGAATTTGATTAAACCTTAGCCACTCATCGATTTGCACTCTCACATCTCAAGGCTTATCTTGTGGACCATCTTCACACATTTGTCCCTCAAGTCATGCATAAGTGACTCCAAACATTGACTTACTTGGTATCTAGATAGCTCAATACGTGTCTCGATGCACATCCTAAAGCCTTTGTTTTATTTCACTAACTTAGGCTTGCTAATTAATTTTTCAATGGGTGACCACATTAAAGCTCTATACACCACTATAAATAATTCAACTTACACTTACCCCATAAGCCACCTCCTCGGTCTCACGTCGACACGCAACTCGAGGTACGTCGTCGCTCATGTCTCGACTTACCGAATGCCTCGCGTATACCTTACTCGCAATTTCGGTACAACAAAATAAACATACACTTGGACGTTAGGAATTCACATTTTTGGGTATAAATAAATAATACATACACCACGGAAAAAAATATTTACCTCGGTGTCAATTCTAGAGGTTTCGACAAGTAAGTCAAGTCACGACGGTCTAGTCCACGGTTCTGAAACATGACACGTGGCACGTATAAATTTGAGGATCGTTACACTTGACCCTATTTCACGTCGAAATAATGTATAATACATTAAATAGGCACACAACACTCAAAAATAATATTAAATTTTTGATCTCTGATCCGTAACACGTAGGTCCCACCTCAGATACCTAAATCCCAAATTAAATTTGAAAATACTTAATTAGCTACCTAATCAAGTTTATAAATTCTCGGATGTCACAATGGACGTTGTATGAAGATGGGTGATTTTTTCAAGAATTTTGGTTTAATTTAGTGAAAAACCATATCGAAAACGAGTGCCGAAAATTAAAGCATGCCAAAATAGGGATTTCAGGAATTAGTAAATAAAGAAAATTTAAGCTGTTGACAAGCATATGAGGGTTTATATAAATATATATATCAAAAATCAAAACAAACGTTTTGATTTTCAACAGAACGATGAAATCATTCGTTCCCTACCCCTCTCAACTCGATCTCTCGCTCGGCGATCTCCCGATGTCCGATTCTCGTCCATTTTCTTTTCGCAAAACAATAGAACGTCGCGAGATGGTCAGTTCAAGCCAATTTTTCATGACGAAGATGATGTATTCGGTTCAAAATTTGATAAATTATCAATTCATGGCATCTTTCCTCAATTTAATTTAAATTCCCGTAGTTTTTTTATTTCTTTTGCGGTGTTTTGATGGAAATTGGTAGGAATAGTTGTGAATTGATGTATTGAGTTGATGTGCGTCAATTTGGTATAAATCCCATCGACGTAGGTTAGGGTTTTCATGAATCGAACTAATACAATTAAGTTGATAACTATTTGGGTGATGTTTTATAGTTGATATTATTTTTACATTAGGTTTTTGGATGAATTGATTATTGGTTTTGATCCAATTTGACTCTATGGGGTGTAAAATATTTTGATATTGGTATCGAGTGATTTCGTGGTGTTTGTTGTTGAGTTTTGATGATTTAATTGCCCAAATATTGATTTGGAGAAGTTTTTAGTTCAAAATAAATAAAGTTTGCCAAGTTGACATGACATATTAAAAAATTCATAAACTCTCTATCGGTGATTCGATTTGAGTGTTCTTGGAATCTATGGAAAGTAGGACATGAGTAGTACAAGTTCCTTTAAAGTCATCATGACAAATATTAATGTTTTCAAGGTTAAAAGAGTAACCCAAAGTTGGCTAGTTGAAAGGCAGTTGATACAATTATATAAATTAATATTTTTGGAACATGTTCTCAAGCGTACTTTGTCTGTAGTTTTCATTGGGTTTCATGATTTGGTTTCACTTGAAGCTTGAACCAAAATATATTGGATATGCATGGAAGCTATTGGAACTATTTTCAAGGTGATCCGATGCTTCGGGACCCCGAAAATTAAGCTCAAAGTTGGTTGGTTGAAAGTAAACCATACAGTGGTCTTTACTATTTATGAAACTTTATCTTTTGACCTGCATTTCTGAGGAGTCTGCATTACATTTCACATCATTCTTAGTCATGCATTTATGTCATGTTGGACGATGGCTTGTTAGTGCTACAACTTATGGGTTGGATTCGGAGCTAAGTTTCTTGACCAGTTAGACTGGAACACGAAAGACCCAAGGCACATAAGTTTTTCGGGGGAGCATGCATTGGAATCTTATTACTGTTTTTTGTTCATTCTTGGGTCGGCCAACCTGTTTATGAACTGTGAATAATAATAAAAGGGTTTCGTGTTGTTATTTAAATTTGTTGTTATTTAAAAATGCAATTACATATCTCTATGTATTCAGACTAACATTTGTATGAGTAAAAGCCAGTATAAGAGTTTACTTAGCTGATATCTTCGAGTTGTTTTTGATGATGTCAAGTTCTATGTAGAGACAAGGAAAAATGGGCAAGACTCAAAGAGTATGGTGATTGTTTCAATTTTAATAAAGTTTAATTCTTGTTGTATATTATTCTAATATATTGTGTTCCAGGGTGAGCGTAGGTAGTGAAATACTCTCGAATTGGTTATGAAAGTCTCCTAAATTAGTTTAAAGTAAATTATGAGATTTATATTCCAGTTTGGGTTTATTTAAAATTGTAAAGTCGTAACTAGGGGGATCAGAGACTTTAAGTAAGTTTAAATATTTTACATTGACATATATTGTGAATTGCAAGGAGTTGTGAGTCCTTCTAGGCTTCTCCCCATTCTGATGTCTATTACGTGAATTTTTCTGGTAGCCTACTTTTAGGGAAGGTGCTGCCGAAATTTTTAGAAAATACAAAGAACAATCCGTATGATTTCTTAATTCGCTCCAATTAAACAAATCATGAATAAAGTTTCATTGAGGATACAAATTTAGTTGACTCGCATATAACGTAATCAGTTTAGGAAACTTTTAAGAATGCCTACATGCAAGATTCACAAGAACGAGAGTTCACACTCAAGCAACAACTAACATATCTTCGCAAAGATGAAGATAAATCCATTGATGATCACATTCTTCTTTTCAAAGGATTATGTGACAACCTTGCAGCCATAGGCAAATCAATGTCAAATAAAGAAAAATGTATTTTGCTTCCTAACAAATCTTGGTCCTCAATATGAGACCTTCACAACTACCATGCTAAAGCCCCCAAGGCCATCATACTCTGAGTTGGTATCTCAACTCCAAAGTTTGGATCAACGACGTAGTTGGTTCTCCAACGGCACAAATTCTATAACTCACCAAATTTCTCCTCAATTGGCCTTTTATGGTCAGCATCAGAGAACACAAAAGTTCTTTGTTGATAACCAATTTACTTCCACCGGGCGTGGTTTCAAAGCACAACAACCAAGGCATTTCAATAAGGAAAAATCAAACAACTCTCCTTTTGGCGCCAAACAACGTCAACCTCTACCACCCGATGAGTGTCGAATGACCTTTGCTGAAAGGTACTTATATCGAGAAGAATATTGTTAGTATTGTGGAACAAAAGGTCATAATGCAAAAATATATTGGTGGATTCAAAAGAAATCTACCCAGTCAAGTGCATGCGGCTCTTACCTTGGACAACTATGTGGTAGATACCGATCGGACATTTGACACATGTGCGTCAAATCATATGACAAGTAATCAAGGTATATTAACTAATTTACACAAATATGGCGGATCTAATTCGATTATAATTAGAGATGGGTCCTCTATGCCCATCACAGATATTGGTGATACTTATATAAATCACAAAGGCACTTCCTGACCACTTCACGATGTACTTTTAGTACCAAATTTAACAAAAGATTTATTATCTATTAGTCGACTTACTACTCAATTTCTTGTAAATTGTGAATTTTCTAACAGTGACTTTTTTGTTAAGGAACAGACGACGGGCAACCCATTATCACTGGGAAGTGTAAGGGTGACCTTTATATTACCTCCAATTCACTTGAATTATATTTTTCCTCTCGCTTCAAATATGGTTCAATGGAAGTTTGGCATTAGCGTTTAGGACATCCTCAATTATCTACGCTACATTTTTTTTAAATAAAGGGTTTATTGATGTTATTTGAAGCATTAAGCCTAAGCATCTTTGTGATAGTTGTCAGTTAAGAAAAATTAGTAAATTGTCTTTTTCTTCTTTTGAAAGTTCTAGCGCTGGTGTATTTGATAAAATTCATTGTGATTTGTGGGGTCCGACACCTATACAATCGATTGGTAAATTTAAACATTATTCTTGTTTGGTAGATGATTTTTCTAAATATACTTAGATTATTCCTTTGCAATATAAATCTGACTTTGTTGATGCATATATATCATTTGAAAAATATATTGATAGGTAGTTTAGCAAAAAAAATTAAAATTTTTCACTCTGATGGTGGTGGTGAGTTTCTAAATTCAGAATTATCTTCTCGTTTTAGTTCATCTGGCATAATTCATCAAGTTTCTTGTCCACATACTCATGAACAAATATGTATGGTAGAACGACGTTATAGAATAATTCGGGAATTGGGGATGACAATGCTTTTTCATAGTGGTGTCCCTTAAAATTCTGGGGTTGAAGCTTTTAGTATGGCAGTGTATCTTATGAATCGACTTCCATCTTCAATACTTAATTTTGATACTCCATATTTTATTTTGCATGGAACTCTTCCCATTTACTCTTCGCTTCGTGTTTTTAGTTGCAGATGTTTTCCATACACTTGGGATACACGAAGTCACAAATTTGATTAAAAAACTATTCCATGTGTATTTATTGGATATATTGATCGTTATAAAGGATACAAATGGTTTCATCCACCCAGTAAAAAAACTTTTATTTCAAGGCATGTGGTTTTTGATGAGTTATTTTTTCCATATATAGCTAATTAGTCTACTCATATTTCTCCTAATACAAATCATGTTATTAACATTTTTGATTCTTGGTTGCCTTATACTAATGATAATACTTATACATGTACATCTTCCTCGACTCCACCTTATTCAAGTCCCTTACCATCCCATGTTGTGGATCTGTAACAAATTGAGTCCCAAAACCACTTAGACACATCACCCTATTCCTAACCCTTCAGCTTTACTCATAACCCAATCAATAGTGATTGCACAAATTGACATACAATCTGCAAACATGAGTCCAACTCATGTTGATGATTCACTTTCCCTTTCCATTTCTAGTTCTGTACCTATTTGAGATTTTATAGACCCACATACATCTTCTCAAGAAGTCATCTCTTCTCATTCTAATGTTCATGATGAAGTCATCTCATCTCACTCTGATGTTCATGAAGTATCATAAGTTCTTGCACAACCTAATCACCCAATAGTTACCCGCTCACAACTCGATGTGGTTAAGCCAAACTCAAAATATGCTATGATTATACAACTCATAATATACCTCGTGAACCTTAGAATATTCGAGCGGTGCTAAGCCATCCAGGTTGAAAAGCTACCATAAGTGATGAACTTACAACTTTGCAAAAAAAAATCAGACGTGGGAACTTGTTCCACGAACACTAGTATGCATGATATTAGGTTAAAATGAGTATTTAAATTAAAACTTAAAGTTGATGGCTCTCTAGACCGACTCGAGGCTCATTTAGTTGTCAAATGTTACAATCAAATTGATGGAGTAGACTATAATGAAACTTTATCTCCTGGTCATTAAACTCAGAACTATACATATGGTTATTATTGTTGCTCATGCAAAGCAATGGCCCATATGTCAATTATATGTCAAGAATATTTTTTTACATGACATAATTTGAGAAGATACATTCATGGAATAACCACCCGCGAATGGTTGATCCATTGTATCCCACACATATTTGTAAACTCAAACGAGTCCTTTACAATCTAAAACAAGCACCTTGTGCTTGGTTTGACCGCTTCAGTTCTTTTCTTCTTAATTATGGCTTCTTTTGTAGTTTAGCTTACCCATCTTTATTTATTTTTAATTCTGATTATGGCTCATTAATATTACTCTTTTATGTTGATGATATGCTTCTTATAGGCTCAACGTTTTCTATTGTTAATTCATTCATTCAAACTTTTAGTAATGAGTTTGTAATAAAGATTTGGGGCCTATACATCATTTTCTTGGCATTGAAGTCTTCAAAACAAGCGATAGACTTCTTTTATAACAATTACATTATGCATTTACTATATTGAAAAAGTCAAATATGGTTGATTGCAAACCTATGAACACCCATATATAATCCAATTTAGGTCCTTTAAATAATAATGCACCAGTAGAAGATCAAAGCTATTTTAGAAGCATTTTTGAAGCTTTACAATATCTTACTCTTACTCGTTCAGATCTTTCCTATAATGTTAATTATGTTTCTTTAACTTATGCATGCTCCAACTTTATGTCATTTAAAATTGGTTCGACGTATCCTCCGATACGTCAAAAGAACTATTAACTTGGGTTTATATTTCACTTCTAATATAACACTTAATTTGTGTGATTTTTCAAATGTTGACTGGGCAGGTTGTCCCACAACTAGACGCTCCACCTATGGGTGCACACGGATTAGATCCAATCTAATTAGGGTCAATCTGCAATCCAATTTAATTATTGCGGATTGGGAAATTATAGTCCAATCCAATCAAAATAATTCATCAATTCAACTCAATCCAATTTGCATAATGCGAATCGGACTGGATCAAGTTGCGCGAATTGACAATTTTCTATCACAAGTTTCATGAAATTAAACTTAATCAAATGAAGCACAAAAATTTATACCACATATACATCTCATGAATGACAAATTTATAATATACATCTCACAAATCTATACCATATTTCCCACAAGCTTCTCTTACAGTAACTTTCAAAATGCAAGTTCCTTCATAAATAAATATGACATCCACAAACCTACAACACACACTCTCACAAAGCACAAAAATGTGCATGTTGCAATATACAACCCACAAAGAAGGTCCGAAGCAAATAAAAGAGTTAAGAACAAGCATAGTCCTATTAGTTCTTATGAAAACCTAAACATAATATACAAGTGAAGTGATAACAAGGAAGAAGAAATTTCGTCATTGTTAATCTCTATTTTCTTCAAGTCTTCTCATATCTTAGGCATTTGCTTCCCCTAAGTTTTTTAAATAATAATAAAAAACCACACACACACACACACACACACACACACACACACACACACACACAAAGAAAAAAAGATAATAAGCCATGATCAAGTAAGGTAATTTTATATTATTAAGATATATATTACTAGGATAAAAAAATACAATGCATAGTAAAACAAAACATAATCGAAGATAGATAATTCCCTACATTTGAAAAAAATGGGGATTACCCACTATAACACTTCAACTGTGTTGTTTGATCAACCAAAAAAGAAATAAAAATGAGAAGATTACCCAACAAACATCAAAACTAAGACTAATTTTAAGTTCTCAACAAAAAATCAAAACCCAACAAATCAAACCAAATTACAAAACTCAAAAAGAGAACAACAATAGTGTAGTGATAAAAAAACGATGAGAGAAGAAGTTAAACACAATGATCAATGCAGATATGAAAACTGATTCATAACTACAAAGAATCTGGATCATATATGTATATGTGTTTATTTTATAAATAGATTGGATCAGATTGGATCCGCGATTTTTTTTTTTAGTGTAGGATCCGTAATCCAGTCCAATCCATGCGGATTAGGGATTTTTCAATCCAATCCAGTCTAATGGTTAAAAAATTGATCCAATTAGCGATAATTGGTTCAAGTTGGATTGGATTCGCAGATCATTACAATCGGTGTGCACCCCAAGCTCAACCACTGAATACTGCACTTTTCTTGAAAAAAAATCTTATTTATTGGTGTGTGAGAAAATAACAAACAGTCTCACGTTCTAATACTGAAGCAGAATATCGTGCTATCGCTCATACAACTGCAAAATTAACTTGGTTGTCTTTCATTGTGAAAGATTTGCAAGTCCCAATTCACTCTCTTCCCATTCTATATTGTGATAATCTCTACGCTCTACATCTAATCGTGAACCCAGTTCTTCATGCCCGCAATAAACACATCGAATTAGACTACCAATATGTTCGTGAAAGAGTTGCTCTTGGGTTACTCACAACTAATCACATTCCCCCTGCCAAATAAGTTGCTGATATTTTTACAACGCCAGTATCTAAAGCCGCTCTTCATTATTTTCAAGAAAAACTCTACCTCCTACCTTGACATAGTTTGAAGGAGGGTATTAACGGTAAAGATCATGATCAAGAGAACATTATTCAAAAGAAGGTAAGTATGGACTAATAGCCTTGACTTGTATGGTGCAATTCAAGTTTCAATCAAAAGAAGACAAGTGTGAGCTAGTAATCACGCCTCATATGGTAATATGGTGTAATTTAATCAATCAAGACCAATATGAAAAGTTTATAGTCAAGATCAATTATGGTCCATATTCTCATCATTTCTTGTAAGGAAACATTGACCTTATAGAAGAGCAACAATCAAACATTTTGCCTTTTATGTAATTATATTGTGTATATAAATATGTAGCTTGCTATTGTAAAATCATCTCAAGAAAGTACATTCAAACTCAAGTTCTGTATTCATCTAATTTTTATCTTATAGTACTTTTTTTATAAGAAATAAACAATTTGCCCCCACCAATGTCAGAACCCATGACCTCTTACTCCTATACCCCATACCAAATCATTAAGCCACCTAATTGGTTGGTCATTACTTGTAACACAAACAGATTAATGATATATTTTTTTAGATTTAGAGAATAATGAATTAGTTGTGAATAACTACGCAATAGACTATTTAATTATTTATTTTTTGATGAAATTTATTTATTAGTAGTGGATATACTAGTTAGGCGCACCGGTTTCATATTGAGTGAAACGAAATCTTATAAGAGTGCACTCATATATATAATAATGAATGATTGGTACAGGAGCAAAACAAATCCAATGAATAGAGATTTGTACATAAAAATTTGACCTTTTTGAGTAGCTGTTCATGGTATACCTACCATCAATAATAGATTCCAAAAATCAATTAATATTAATTCAAGACCCCAAGACCCTACCATGAACTCCATGTATGACTTTGATGTGTGACTTTTATCAAGTACGAACAGGAAAATACCTTAGGAGGAAGGTAAAATGTACACATGACATAACTTCTCTGATTTGCTTTGATATTTATTTTTATTCTTTTTTGGGGTCTTTAGATTTAAGGGCATTGAATCGAGTTTTAAAATATATTTATATTTAACAATAGAATAATTAATTAGATATGATTGATCTAAATATGGAGATTTGGTTTTATAGTTAACAAGTTCGGATCGCGTTGTTGTCACCAAACTTAGCCTGATAAAGTTTTGTGTTGAGGATCTTGGTCGGGGTGAAGCCAGGATTTTTATAAGCACTAGGCTAAAACTAATATATATATATTTTTAGATATTTAATAATTGAAAAATGCTTTGATCCACCAACTAAGAAATGAAATGTAGGACGAACACGCATTCGTTCCCCGCCCTTAACTTGCGAGTGCGCATGCATCCCTTGATTCTCAGGTGTGCACACATCCCGAGGTGTGTCAAAAAGTAAACGACGAGTGCGTATCTAACATACGTGTCCGTGCTGGGGCACATTAGCATTTCCCTTAACAATTATATATGTTAATACACTACATGACTTAATTTAAACCACAAATCATTCAAACAAATATTAATGACTTTAAGATTACAAGTGGCAACAATTAGAATAGATTAAACTAAATTTTAGATAGAATATAATTTTTAACAAGTAACTCATACAAATAATATATTAAAGCATGAAGTGTTTTCATTAAGAACATTACTATTTTAAAGCAAAACCTTCACGTCAAAATATGCAAAAGCGTCATAATTGAAAAGTGGTGTCAACTGCAAACATTAACAATTAAATAAGAATAATTGATAAAAATCAAGTATAAATATTCATATGTTCAGTTGCAATCAAATATAAGTGTCAACATAAATAAAAGAGAACCTACCGTAGTTGCACTTTTCTTTCCTATAAAGAATTGAATTCATCTATCACTGATTCTAGATCATTATCCTCAGTGAATTCTCGTTTAATATACATCCCCATAGTATCCGTTAAAAACCTATCTTCAATTTTATTTCGAAGATTTGTTTTAATAAGGCTCATAGCAGGGAATGCCCGATATGTGGTTGCAATGGACACGAGAATAGTCAAAACAAGACGAGTCAATCTATCAATTAAGTAATAGTGTTGTGACTTGCTTGTTTGAATCAAGATCTTCAACGAATCAAAGAGTGTTTGTATCCTTTGGAAGCATTCATGGTACAGTACATCGACCTCATAATGCTCCAATTGACATCTCAAATGATGCATGTCTTGTTCACTGAAATCGGTAGGATAAAGTTTTTAGGAAAGAAGACATATGTCATCAACATCAAATAATTTGAAGTTGTCATTTGGTTGTAAGGTAGATGCAAGCTTCAAAATTTCTAAGGCATTGTCATCAAATCTGGTGTTTAGCTCTTCCAACTAGTAATCAATTGCAGAGTTGAACACATCATAGTGACAATGATGACGAAATGTAATGAGATCTCTTTGCTGACAATAACGACATGTACCTTCTTTTTAGGAAGCATTCATATCGAGAACATCAATACCATACATTCTATATTCCGATTCCACGTACGTTAAAATGTGGTTGAAGCGCTCATTTCTTAACCTTTGGAGTAGAACCTTTGTTGTGGCAGCTGAATCTAAAGCATTCAAAATATCTAGAGACTTGTGTTGTAAGGCTTCACAAAGTAAGTGTGTAACTCCCATGATTTTATGCATTAAATGCAATATGAACATGAAATCGAAAGTTTCCATATCAATTAAACAACCAGCTATTTTCCATGAACATTACAATTTAGCCCTTCATTTTTTTTATGTTTTTAAGCACTTTAGTAGTGGCGTAGTACATATTAACCAAGCTACAAATAGAATCAAATTGAGAACTCCATCGAGTGGTTCCTGCGTGTTGCAAATTCCCCATCTGATTAGCTCCCCTGCCAGTTTCACGTTCTCCATTAGCTATCTTTTGAGCAATACAATCAGCATGGATGGAATGTAACTCACCAATACGCTTAGAAAAAACAACTATAAGATTTACAATGGTTGTCAACTTTGAAAATAACAACCAAATCGAAGTTTCCTCTGAAGAAGATGCAACCAATGCTAGTTGCAATAGGTGAGTAAAACAATGCACATAATATGCATATGAACAATCTCTAAGAAGTAAAGCTTGTAATCCATTCCATGCTCTACACATATTACTAGCACCATCATATCATTGACTACGTATATCATGAACGTGTAAGTTATACCGAGCAAGTGAGTTCAATATATGCTTTTTAAATGTGAAAGCAGTGGTATCCTTAACATGCACAATATCAAAAAAATGCTCCTTGATAGAACCTTGGCAGTCAACGAACCTCAAGACAATTGCCTTTTGCTCCTTCTCAGATGCATCCTTAGTTTCATCAACTAAATGACAAAACTTTCTATCTCCAACTTCTTCACGAATTTTAAATCTTATCATACGAGCCATTATATGTAAAATCTTTTTTTGAATCATAGGTGAGGTGTACTTTGCATTCCTTGGAGCATTATTTAATACTATAACAGAAAATTTGACTTGTGCCACGTGCAGGGTCAAGGTTGTATGTGGGACCCACTCGTCGAATACGTATGTCAGAATCTTGAATGGAGACACCGAGAATGTCCAATTTAAGATTTTAATGCTAATTGTTGAGAAAAATATATACGGGAATGCGGAGAAGCAGAAACACGAACGGGGACGCGTCTCGAGTCGCGTCTTGACGACGTGGCAGAAATGTGGCTATAGTGGCTCTATGTGGTTTTAAAATGTACATTGGATATGCCTCGTGATGCGTGTAGCGCGAGTATTGAGATTTAAAATGAGGCGGGTTGGTGCCTTGATATGCTGTATTTGTTCGGTTGATGAGTTGCCTCGAGATTACGAATCTCGATTACACTTTTGATTTGAAATTAAAAGAGATAATGATAAGGAGAAAAGTAAATGTATATATATATATAAAGAGAGGATAAGATCAAAAGAGGGAGGAGAGAGAGAGAGAGAGAGAAAGAGAGCAAGAGATCGGAGAAGAGAGACGACGTCCCAGCAGCTCGCGAACTCGCGGAGGTGGCGACTCCCGCGACAGACGCGACGGCGGCATCGATCGGCAGCAGTGGCGGATGACGGGCAGCAGGCGCGCGACGGAGCTCCAGTAGGGGCGAATCGGCGTGGCTCGCGGGTGATGCGAAGACGCGAGCTGCCGGTGCAGCGGCGAGCCAGGGAGGAGGCTGGTGCGGACGGCCAGCGTCCCAGCAGCGGCTCGCGACGACGGCAGATCGGAGACGACACAGGCAAGTGAGCGCGGTGGGAGCGGGACGCGGACCCGCGGTGGCTTGGTGACGTCCGGCTGCGGTGGAAACGACGGCCAGGAACTAGGCAGCTGCGCGGCGCGGAGGACGGCGGCTCGGCGACGCCGGTGAGCAGCTGCGCCGGCGAGGCAGCGACGGCACGGGAAAGGGTCGGATCGGCAGCGATGGCGCGCGAGCGCGGCGGCGCGACGCAACGCGGTGAGACAGCTTGAAGGCCGGCAGCGGCGTGGCGCGGTCGGTAGCGGCGGCTCTGGCGCGAATGGTTGGTCGGCGGTGGCTCCAGCAGCGGCGCCGGCGAGCGGCCGGCGAGGCAGCGGCAGCGACGCGGTAGCGGTGGCGACGCGGTGAACGGCGCGGTGGCGCGTTATCGACCGGTCGGATGCGCGATTTCGACGAAATCGCGATGACGCGATGAATTCGAAATTGATTTTAAAGGCCATGGTGAGTTTTATGTTGAGGAATTTGGCTGTGATTCGTATGATTTTTAGTAAATTAGCCCTAAAATGTTTAAATGGACACCAGGGACTTATGAGTCGGGTGTCGGGTGCGCAAATCGAGACGCGAGCGAGACATTTTGAGGTTCGCGATTTCTCGAGGTAAGTAAACCAGTTAGAAAATGTACAGTATTTCATTTGAGCTTGCATGTTTGATTGATGTTGAATCATGTCCTTTTCTTGGAATTCTCACTCTTATGAGTGTCCAGAGGCCAAGTGAGTCGTACTCGTGTCTCGATTGGAGTGGTTGCTTTGCCGCAAGCCGGGGCCATGACCTCGAGTCACGGTATTCGGAATGAGACGTGCTTTATCCGGGCGTAGTTGATATCCCTCATTCGCGACATTTTAGGTACGGCGATGCGTATCAGATGACCGAGTACGCTTGGCGTTGCGCGACTCTGCGACCCCGACCCCTGTGGCACCGCATTCGGTGGTCTTAGACTACTTGGGCACCTCTCTTTATTGTTTCTTGTGACACTCATTCTCGTTGTACGTTCATTGTTTTACAGTCTCATGATAATGCATTCCATACAATTTTCTTTTTATCTCGCATGACTTTTAGACTTGTTTCATTTTATCTTGAATTCTTGTTTAGATTCTCTTTGGATTTTACTTACCCGGGCTCGTCAATCTCATGTTTGATCGAGTGCGAGTATCGAGACAGTAGCAAAGGAAAGCTCCATAGCTAGGTGAATATATTTTGTATATATTTTATTTACTCTCCTCGATGTGATACATTTATGATGGGTTCCACAATTAGGTTGCCTAACTCATTGATATTATTGTTGAGTTATTTCATGTAGTGTTGCTTAAAGCTTAATTTGTAAATCTTGAAAAATACTAATAACTCAACTTAAACTTTTGAATTTACTTGTAATGATGGATTGGAAGGTCGACTAGGCTTGTGTTGACCTTGCGAGGCGGCTCGGGGTCCACGTGGGTTTAGGTCGGGCGGGGTCCAATTTGTGGAAAATTGGGGCCGTCACGAGTTGGTATCAAAGCGAAGTTTTAAATACTCGACTCTTGAAATTAAAACACAAAATCGGCGGAAGTTAGGAATGGTTGAACTTAGAGTGGAACCTATGATCTGGATCGAAGTCTTCGTTGGGAAGTGAGGAGAGTTGGAGAAATTAAAATTTGAACTATATGTGATATTTGATGTGTTGTATTATCGATAGATATACGATATTTACTACAGTGTGTCGCGTGAGACGCGATGAGTAAAAAAAAAATTGAAAAAGATTGACGATAAATTATCGGATTCGGAGAAATTGATAATAAAGAAGATTGATGGTAATGATTAATTGGATAGAAATTACAAGTATATATATTTTGATAGGAACGAGACTTTGTATTTACAAAGGTTTATAAAAATGAGCTTTTGGTATTCTTTGGTGAAAGGCTCATTCGGAGAGGTTTGGTAAGGGCAGTTGAACCACTTTGTTCTGTTTCAAATGGAATCAGTTAGTGATCGATGTTTTATTTGCCTACTTGATTTCATTTTTGGTTAATCAACAGCTTATGTCAGTTGTTTACAACATTGTGGAAAATGGAAAAAAAAGGAAGAATGGCAACAAAATGTAAAACTAGAGTTTAGTTAGTTCAATTGATAAATTGAGATAATTAGCATTGTTGGTTTGGTGAAGCCAATGGAAAATGAAACAATTCATTTTGAGTAAAATGAGATAATTAGGATTTTTAAGGTTTTCAATTTGAAACTTTGGTATTACAAAGGGTATAGTTTCCAATTGAAACTTAAAATGTCATTTAGGACTCAAACAAACTTGTGAATTGGTTTTCAAGCCATTTAGAGGAATTTTGATCTTCTTTAGGACTCAAAAGAGTTCATTAAATTCATGAGTTCATTAAATTCATTTCAAGTTGTTTAGTTATTCGAGATTAAGGATTTCCTATAGTATTGAGACTTGAAATGGAAGTTTGAGTCTCTAAATGATTTTAAATTGGTAATATGGAGACAATTGAATAACCTTGAGTCTACTTGGGACTTGAAATCAATGTTCGGGAACTTTGAGAGCTTTTGGAGTTTTAAAATGCTAGAACAGATTGGATTTGTGAAAATGGGATTGAAAATGAAAAAGTAAATTTTGAAATAACTTTGTATTGTATTTAAACGGTTTTAGGATTCGGTTGTGTTGTTTAATATTTTTTTAAGAACTCGAGAAATTTGAGGGTCTTAGTGGAATGTAAATGCCAAAGTGAATTTGTAAAGTATGCGAAATTGATTTTGAATATTGAATTGGAGTTCAAATATTAAGAGTTGAATTGTATTGACTTAATAGGAAATCAAGAAAATAAATAAAAAGGACGAAGAGCAGACTTTAAGGGAGCAGAGTGTTGAGATGACTTGAGAGCCAACGATTACATCATGTACGGACTCCTTAGCTTTGATGAAAGCTTTGGAGTAGTAGTGTTGGATCAGAAGCCCAAGTAACTCCACTTTAGTGACACTATGCATTTATAGTCTCAGGGTTGGTGAAGTCGACCACCACCTTTAGGGACTTATAAATGAATTAAGTGTTACGAGCTGAGGTAGAGTCCGCGAATCGTTCTAACGGTTAGTGACCACCTAAGTATAAATCATACGAGATTGTACACCTCAAGAATTCTCACATGCTAAAATTTGTTCAGATGCGTTAGTAAACATACTGAAAATAATTTTCGTGCAAGTAGTGCATGTTGTAAAAAAATAATAATAATAATAATATATCAGATATGGTATATTTGTTGTGTTATAATATACATACGATATCGGTAATTTTACACGATTCGAGGATTCGTGGCTATGAAAAATGCGATGACGTTTGGATTTGGGTTTAGGAATGATTGTGGGGGCGGGTTCGCGGTTTGCAAGTCCGAGGAGATGCATACTCGTCGGACATAATTGCATCGCACGACGAACAAGCTGCGGGAGATTCTTCGATTGTTAAGGGCACATGTTACACCGTCGTCGTCTACGTCACCGGCGCTAATTATTCAAAGCGGGCGTGTTTTTGCGGTTCACAACCCACCGAAAAACTTCCGGTTCGAGCGGGACTGCGGTGACCGAGGTGACACATGTTCGGCGAGATAGTATTTCCTATACCGAGACACGGTGAGGATACGCGAGCACGCCCATTGATACGGGTGTTAGGGCTACGATTGAGGCGAGGCGAGGCTCGTGAGTTTCGGAGGCATCATCCGGAGAAGTTCCACGGGGGTACTAACCTCGAGGTGCGAGAGAGGTATATGAGGAGCCACGAGAGGATACATGATGTATTGGCCATATCGGCGCAAATGCGGTAGAGTATATCACCGGCTCCATTTGGTCGGCGAGGTTGATGTGCAGTGGCGTATTACGGAGGTGTCGATGGGGAACGATCCGTAACACGAAGAGGACAAAGTTTCGAGGCAGTTCGACATAGGACGGGAGTCGGTTGCGGTACATGGATCAATATATACGTGTGATGAAGTATCTTTGGGGGTGCGGCGACACGGACACGACCGACCAAGCTTACTACGTCATACACGGTTTCCTAGAATTTGTTGGTTATGTTGGGTGACGACGGCTCCGAGCACAATACATGAGGCTTAAGCGAGGGCTATGGTGGCGAGAGTGTGAGAGCGCACGCATCGAGTACCGGTGGTATTCTCGACATTGTCACATTCGGTGCGAGGGCGGAGATGATCGAGAGGAACACGAGGGTTAGACGATCGTGGCGAGATAGATCAACCTCGGCGCGTATTGCGTTTCCACCATATGCGGCGTATATGACGTCGGGGTAAATGGTCCGGCGTAGAGTTACGCTAGTGCACTACGGTAGCCGCCAAGCATCGGATCCTCAAGCATCAATACACCATTAGAGGGTTGATGGCGAGAGGTAATGGCCGAAAAAAGTGTCGAGAATTCCGATCAAGTGCGAGAGATAGGGACGAGAGGTTTAGTCGAGGCTCGAGTACGGGGACAAAGACAACATGTTCCATACGAATCGAGATTTCAACGTACCTGTTTGGGAGTGTTGACTGCCAAGTCACTTCACCAGGACGTGTTTACCACAGCGGGCAAGCACAGCAGAGCTAGGAGCAGATTCATGCTGTTGTCGCGCAAGGTCCGACTACTACCCATCGTAATCGGATAGAGGGTATGAGTTGGGTTGGGACCCACTCGATCAGAGAGACGGATAGACAGGCAGAGAGCTTGATTTACATTCTCGCGGACATATGCAGATATAAATATGTTATTGACGGTGGATCATGGGACTTATGTTTCGTTGTATTCCAATATATGTTGCGAGGATGTTGCCCTGACATATATTGAGGGGTGGAGACAGATGGTGTGTTCATTGCTTGGAGGTCACGGAGGAGCCCAGCTCGTCACGGAGGAGCCCACTCGTCACGGAGGAGCCCAGCTTGTCGCGGAGGAGCCCAGCTCGTCACGGAGGAGCCCAGCTTGTCGCGGAGGAGCCCAGCCCTACAGAGTAAGATGGGGGTATGGCCTTGGGCGAGTATGGCCTTGGGCGAGTATGACCTTGGGCGGGTATGGCCTTGGGTCTTCAGTCATAACACACTATCGAAGTGCGTAAATTTCGAGGACGAAATTCTAATTCGTTGGGAAGATTGTAACGGCCGAAAATTTGACTTGTGCCACGTGCCGAGTCAAGGTTGTATGTGGGACCCACTCGTCGAATACGTATGTCCGAATCTTGAATGGAGACACGAGAATGTCCAATTTAAGATTTTAATGCTAATTGTTGAGAAAAATATATACGGGAATGCGGAGAACCGAAACACGAACGGGGACGCGTCTCGAGTCGCGTGCCGACGTGTGACCGAAATGTGGCTATAGTGGCTCTATGTGGTTTTAAAATGTACATTGGATATGCCTCGTGATGCGTGTAGCGCGAGTATTGAGATTTAAAATGAGGCGGGTTGGTGCCTTGATATGCGCGTATTTGTTCGGTTGATGAGTTGCCTCGAGATTCGTGTTGCACGAATCTCGATTACACTTTTGATTTGAAATTAAAAGAGAATGATAAGGAGAAAAGTAAATGTATATATCTATATATAAAGAGAGGATAAGATCAAAAGAGGGAGAGAGAGAGAGAGAGAGAGAGAAAGAGAGCAAGAGATCGGAGAAGAGAGACGACGTCCCGGCGGCTCGCGAACTCGCGGAGGTGGCGACTCCGCGACGAGCGCGACGACGGCGGCATCGATCGGCAAGCAGTGGCGGATGACGGGCGACGAGCGCGCGACGGAGCTCCGGTAGGGGCGACCTCGGCGTGGCTCGCGGGTGATGCGAAGACGCGAGCTGCCGGTGGCGAGCGCGAACGAGGAGGAGGCGGGTGCGGACGCCGGCGTCCAGCCGGCGGCTCGCGACGACGGCGATCGGAGACGACACGAGCAAGTGAGCGCGGTGGGAGCGGGACGCGGACCGCGGTGGCTTGGTGACTTCGGCTGCGGTGGAAACGACGGCCATGAACTAGGCAAGTGCGCGGCGCGGAGGACGGCGGCTCGCGACGCCGGTGAATGCAGCTGGCGAGGCAAGCAAGCGGCGACACGACGAAGGGTCGGATCGGCGCGATGGCGCGCGAGCGCGGCGGCGCGACGCAGCGCGGTGAGAGCAACTTGAAGGCGCGCGGCGCGTGGCGCTGATCGTAGCGGCGGCTCGGCGCGAATGGTTGGTCGGCGGTGGCTCCAGCAAGCAGCCGAGCGGCGAGCGGCGGCGAAGGCGGCAGACGACGCGTAGCGGTGGCGGCGCGGTGAACGGCGCGATGGCGCGTTATCGGCCGTCGGATGCGCGATTCGTCGAAATCGCGATGACGCGATGAATTCGAAATTGATTTTAAAGGCCATGGTGAGTTTTATGTTGAGGAATTTGTTTGTGATTCGTATGATTTTTAGTAAATTAGCCCTAAAATGTTTAAATGGACACCGGGGACTTATGAGTCGGGTGTCGGGTGCGCAAATCGAGACGCGAGCGAGACATTTTGAGGTTCGCGATTTCTCGAGGTAAGTAAACCGGTTAGAAAATGTACGAGTATTTAATTTGAGCTTGCATGTTTGATTGATGTTGAATCATGTCCTTTTCTTGGAATTCTCACTCTTATGAGTGTCCAGGGCCAGTGAGTCGTACTCGTGTCTCGATTGGAGTGGTTCTTGGCTCGCAACCGGGGCCATGACCTCGAGTCACGGTATTCGAATGAGATGTGCTTTATCCGGGCGCCGTTGATATCCCTCATTCGCGACATTTTAGGTACGGCGATGCCGTATCCGATGACCGAGTCCGCTGGCGCGTTGCGCGACTCTGCGGCCCCGACCACTGTGGCACCCGCATTCGGTGGTCTTAGACTACTTGGGCACCTCTATTTATTGTTTCTTGTGACACTCATTCTCGTTGTACGTTCATTGTTTTACTGAGTCTCATGATCATGCATTCCATACAATTTTCTTTTTATCTCGCATGACTTTTAGATCTGTTTCATTTTATCTTGAATTCTTGTTTAGATTCTCTTGGATTTTACTTACTGGGCTCGTCAATCTCATGTTTGTCGAGTGCGAGTCGCAGACAGTAGCAAAGACAAACTCATTAACATTGACATTTAATCTTCCCAAAAGTTTATCATTTCTACGTAATTTCCTTGATTCTTAGAACTTGAAGATTCATCACGACCTTTAAATGTGCATGCTTGTAAGGAAAGCCATCGAGTACTCTCAATGATAATCTTTAGTCTCAATCGATTCTGTTGAGCTTTTTCAGATGTTTGTGCATTCAACAACCTATCAATATGGTTAGTAACATTCAACAAATCCTCCATAGCTTGTACGCAATCCCTATATGGAGAATTGATACTCCCAACATGCGTCAAAAACGCACAATCGTGTCCATTATTAATCCTCTTCCAAGTTGTAAAACCTACTTTAGTCAATGTGCAACGAGGTGCAATACCACTTTCAAAAAGATAACACGAAAAACAAAATGTAGCATTTTTTTATAGGAGAGTACTCCAACCATGAGAGTTTTTCAAACCAACTATATTTGAATCTACGGTATTGTTTCCTAAATAGAGTTCGAGGATATTCTGCCAACTTAAGTTGATACAGACCCATTTTTATGTAAGCCCTTCGTACTTCATTTCGCAAATTGATGGGATATTCTCGAATAGAAATACGTATTTAAGAACTCTTTCAAGGGAGTTATAATCAATCCTGATTCTTTGAGTTGAGGACTTGGGGGTTCTACTTCATTAATGGGAGTTGGTTGTACAACATTAGATGGAGGTGTGTCACTTCTTGATATTTCTCCTCTCGACTTAAAGAATGAATAGAGAGTTTTTGGTCTCTTCTTTCCATAATGTTCCATTAAAGACAAGCTAATTAATAGATCACAATTATTTAAAATTAACGATGTAAACAAAAACTTGAAAAGAAAAGCTTCTTAACTAAAAAATAAATCTATTTTACATATTATGGATCATCTAAAAACAATTCTTAACTAAAAAAGAAAACCAACTTATTTTTATTCACATGAGTAATTAATGGTGCTTATAGAATTATAGTCTTTGCACTAAATGGAGCACAATGAAAGAGTTTGATCCATGTAGTGACCCCAATTAATTTGAGTTTGATCCATGTAGTCGACCCCAATTAATTAAGAATTGAGGCTAAGTTGTTGTTGTTGTTGTTGTTGGTGTATAGATTTAGGGTTTTAATGATTTAAAAGAAGAGAAAAGTGAATAAGCAAAACAATAATATGAAGACAAAGACAAATTAAAAGAGGGATAGAAAATATAAATTATTGATGAAAATTAGATGAAAAAGTTAAAAAAAAAAAAGAAAAATATAGTTTACCTAAGCTTTTGAAATAGTTGAATGGAATGTAGGATCACCAATTACTTGTTCTTTTCTACAATGGGACCAAAATTTGTCTCTTTTCTTCTCTTGTTGATGTAGATGTGGCACATGGTGGCCAATGAAAGAGTAGAAAATTTAGAGCAAAGTGGGAAGAGGACGACTTGAAGATGAAGAGCACGGCTTCAGAGGGCTTCTATTTTGGTTTTTTCCTTTGTTTTCGTTTTGTGTGGGCATTGACGTTTTTAATTTTTTAAACGCAGGTACGCCCTTGGGCAATTGAGTTGTATGTTTTTTCGGTTGGAAATCAAATAGATGGACTGGGCATAGGATTAAAGTTGGGCTAAACTAATGCATGGGCTTATTACTATTAATTTTATTTTTTTTGGAGTTGCCTTGGGCTATCCGCCACTGCATGGGCGAATCTAAAAAATCTTGTTAGAGGGGCGAACTTTCACTTAATATTTTTTTCAAACAAATAATTATACTAGAAAAGAAAAATAAGTATAATAAACTAATAATCAATATAATTTGCAATGTAAATTAAAAATACCGCTAAATTCTACGTGAAGGAAGTCGAATCGTATAACTTTGCATGTTTTCTAAATTAAAAATACCTTTCAATAAGTGCAAATTATTATTAGACACATAGAAACAACTCGATTTCACAATGTAGAAACCTTAATATTCACAATATAAACCTTTCATTAAGTGTAGAAACTCTAACTCATCATATAAAGTTTTACTATGATGTAGAAGTAGAACACCAAATTTTCATCTCTTTTAAGTTTAGTAATCAATGAATATTGAAGAGTTAGAAATCATAACTTTGGATCACTTCTCAATGTATGATGCTTCGCCTTCTCCTAAACTTTTCCACAATTTGGTTAGAGCTCCAAACAATAAAACAATAGAGTTTGAAAAGCTCTTTGTATTTGAGTTTTTGCAACGATATTTTTCGTAATTAAGTGTAAGTTTTGTCCTTAGTCGAGTTTTTGGCCAATAACTTTTTAACCACAACTTGGAATCAAGATCCGTGAAGTTCTGGTAAAAATAGACTTCAAGACCTTTCCAACAAGTATTTATATGACCCATTTAGAGTTGTAGTTTTTTTTATATAATTTTTTGCAAATTGTTACTTAACTATATACATAAAAAAACTTATTTTCTTAAATTGCACTATACAATACATAATGGCATTTGGCATGATAAAATATACACTAAGACACTTCAAACATATCATATTAGTAATTTCACATACTATATTTATATTCCATCAAAAAAGTATGTCGACCGTAGCGATAGGGGCGGGAGACGGGGGCAAGTGGCGTGACGACATAAAAATATATGAGTACTATAAAAGGGTTCGGGAGCGTAAGGGGGCGACCGCCTACCCCCTAGATTCGCCACTAGACCCTAGCTAGTGTTTTGATTGCGCCAATGTCACCGACCATCCATCTATCTATCTTTTTTTTTTTTTTTTTTTTTTTCGAAACATCTATCAATCTTTCAAATATATACTATGTACATGTATACGCTGAGTTCTCTCCAACAACTTCACGAACATTATTAGTTATTGCCTTCAAAATCTATAGATATACAGGTTCAAAATAAGAAAATCGATGTGTCATGGTTAAAACACATAATTAAGGATCATATTTGAGTGATGTGATGTGGTTACAACACATATGGTTACAATCTTGCAACCGCAAGAAGATCTAACTAAATGTTGTGTATGAGCGATGTGATAGTTGTGTCGGGTTTTTTTTAGCTCAACTCCTAATTTCTATTTTAGTGTGTCATTACTAGTGAGTTAGGAAGTTTCTAATTGTGTTCGGAAAGTTTCTATTTTATTTGATGTTTGTTTTTGTGCAATGTCTATTTATGTGTTTTATGTGTTTTATTTTTTTATTTTTTTCGCAAATACTTATGTGTTTTAGTTAAATTTGTAAGTTTGGAGTCTATATAAAGACCCTAAATTAGTTTGTAATTATTTTTTTTCTCGACAAGTATTGATTGATCGAATAAAGTTTTTGAGTTTGTGTGTCTAGTCTCTTCCCTTGTGCATGAGTTTTTTCAAACAAGTTGATGCCAGTCAATATTCTCTATGTTGTAAATGTCAAAGCAAGTGGATGACTCTTCATATCCCTATTTCTTAAATTATATAACACCCACTTCATGTGTTGTAATTATATGTACTTAAGCTTATTCATTCTTGTAGTTACAAGTAAAGTGTAACTTGTGACCTTAAACCTTCTAGTCATTATAATTAAAGGTCTATATAAAGAGGTCTATCTATGTAATGTGACAGACCATGTTGGAATGAAAAGTTCTCTCATTTCTCCTTATCTCTTCTATTGTTATCTTTCTAATTCATTGTCTTTACTTTCCTAGCTTTGTTCAAAGTTATTTTACAACACATTATCAACATTTTTTTTGAAGATTGTTTTTTGTTTTTTGTTTTTTTTTTTTTTTTTTTTTTTTTTTTTGAGACAAAGCTCGTAAGGTATCATTTTATTTGATCTATATGTAAGCTTTTGAAGTGGGGTGTGACTTTGATAGGCATAGCTGAAAAAAAAAAAAAAAAAAATAAGTGCAAAAAACCCTTACACCCCACCACCACTGCCTATCTCATATAAGTATCTATTTATAACATTTTCTCCATATTTGCACCGTATTATGTCTACACACATGCATCGTAAATTATATCTTTTGGTTGCATGAAATACATTAAGCATGATTTATATATGATTCAGAGTTACTAGCTAGTCTCTCAATTGACTAGTTAATTATGAAATCAAAGTGAAAATTTGTTTGGTTACTGAAATGAAATTAAAAAAAAGAAGAAAGAAATGAAGGTGAGCTCGCAATATAAGAGCCAAACTTTATGCCTTCTTTAAGTTGCTTCTAACCGATAGAGACTTTTCAATGCCCTTGACCACTTTAACAGTGTTATATATTATCCATGAAACATCATAGATTTTTTTTATTTGGTTTGTTCATAAAAATAAATGTTAATTAATTAAGCCTTACCTCATGCTATATATAATTAATATTTAAATAAAAATATTATATATAGTTTTTGTTCTTACAAAAGCAACATATCGAACATTTGGGTCTCATATTAATGTTACCTCCTATATAGAGTTCCTATTTGCTTATAATTTTCTCGCATGTGAAAATGAAATAATTATTGACTTAATTAAGCATTTACTATGACATAATTTTATTAAGTGGTAACACAATAATCTATTGTATTCGACTAATGTTCCTATGGAATAATTTAGATCTCGTTACCTTAAAATATATAAATAATACTCTTATCACTGGGCCGAATCATGATTAGTTTTTGTCAATTCTTATATTTTATGCGTCATTTCATAGCCATGCATTCTTTTTAAATAAAATATACATTAACAATATATAGGCTAGAAACCAGAAGATGCGAGGCTACTTACTCTAAGTTGTCTATGGAAAAATTCATTTGACGGTAACAACGCCTTATATTGTTAAATATTTTTATAAAATATCAAGTATATATTATTTATCCACGACTTGCTTTGCCATTAATTGAAAGGCATTTCCTATGATCATATAATTTTTATATTAGTTTTTTCTCATAAAATTATTAACGATTAATTATGTTTTATTCTTGATTTTTACAATACAAATAATTCTATAAGTTTGAGTTGATAGTGAGTAAGTCTTGTCCTCGGTAAAGCTAAACATTGTAAGAGAGACGAGTTATCTCGTTAAAGGAGGCATGGTTGTTAAGTAGACTTCGTTCGTCTCGCTTCCCAACCTGGAGGTTGTCCCACCAACTCATACAAAATAGTATTTTGTGTATAAAATAATTAAGTCGTGAACATTCATTTAATTATATTCTATGTACTTTTACATAAAAATGAGAAAACTATTTGACTTTATTTTTATTTTTCAAATATTATTCAATCACATATAATATAAGTTGTTGCTTGAATATTATTATTGACAAAAATTATTTGTTACGGGCAATTAAATGCTTAAATTCTGAAAATGCATCTATGCAAGGCTGTGTACATAGCACTAATATTTATTCGCCAATATTTGAAAAGTGAATATTTTACTTTATAATTATCCTTTCACCTAATGGAGCTATAAATATAAAAATCAAAATCGGCAACACTACAAAAACTACGAAATAAGTGGTTGGGTCTTAAGCTACATTATTTATACAGTCGAATATGAATTATAATTCTGCAACTTTAATTACCTCTTGGTTGAGACTAAATGCGGAAATATGACTGATTAGACAATGATAGAAAAATCCACGTGATATGCCTTAATATATTATTGCAACAAAATATCGAGCGCATCTATCAATTCAATAGGAATATTATGAATTGATTTATTCTGATAGTAGCTGAGTAAAATAATGAGATATTATATACAATATCATTCTTGTCCAATTGGTCAAGCTTCATGAAGCACATGTTGCGTTTATAAAATGACCATGGTCACAATTATATAATTATGGACGTGGAAAAATGAAAGGAATCGGTAAAGGTCTTGGTAATAATTTTACCGAAAGTAGAACAAAAGTGGCGCATCACATGAAAAATGAAGGGCAAAATTATCGACAATGAGCGTGCTCAAAATCGTGACAAACTATGTCACGTATGAAAGGTCATCAAGCTTAAATATTGTCATATACATGCCCAAATATTTTGGTGACCTTTATCATGTCAATCAAAGGCTAAATTATGAATTTTATGGCTCATTACAATTGACACATTGAGATGTGTTCAAATCATGACCTAATTAAAGGCGAATAATGCATGTCTTGCTCATTTTGTTACATGCACATTATAATATAAAAGAGAATATTTCTCGAATTTGAACTTAGCATAGACTAACGTTCAGATAATATTTGGTACAACAATTATATTGTTAATGCCTTATCCAGAAGAAATATACTCAGAATAATAGATAATTTCTCTATATGATTATGATTCAATCTGATAATGAAATTCTCGACTTTAGCTTCTAGAATATAAAAGGCATATTAAACCGAATGTTTCATAAATCAAATGATCTAATGGCATTCATAATGTGGAGTGATCATTTTTTATTATCCATAATCATCAATAATGCGAAAAATATTATAAATTCGCATGGACATCCTTTATGGAACTTTATTTCTTATCGGTGGTGATTATCTCAAGGCAAATCAATAGGAGACTTATATTGATTTAACTCACCAATAATCATATTATAAGATGCCTTGAGCCCTAATTGGCCTAATAAGGGATTGATTTATAACATATCTTGATAATTGTCACTTTATTCAAACAATTTTCCCTCAATTATGGGGATATATAAGTCAATTCAAAAAAGTAATGGCATGAAATTGCTTGAAACGCATCAAATGTGTTGAATTGTGATCCATGTATAAATTTAATATGAACTTGAAGTTCAAATGATCATTGATTAGCAACAAGATGCAATTGTTAATATAAAAGAGTGACAAAATCATATGTTCCGACATTAAAGGTTCATATAGGAAATGATGTCCGCGTGCAATAAAATACACAAGAACCACCAAATGCTTAAAGTGTAAAAGACCAAATATTGTATTTTTAAATTACTCGCAATGATTTGTTGCAATGTAATATATGATGTCTCGTCCATGTGAACATAAGGGGGAGAATCAAAAGGAGTTATTGATTAGTGCATTGCACTCTTTTTCCCTTAGCTATGATTTTATCCCATTGGGTTTTCCTAGCAAGATTTTTAACGAGGCAATCCTAACAATATTAATACTCCATATCAAAATTGATAAGTATATTGTACTCTTTTTCCCTTTGCTAAGGTTTTATTCTTTTGGGTTTTCCTAGCAAGGTTTTTAATGAGGCAATTTTATCAATATCATACTCTATATCAACATTGACGAGAACGATGTACTCTTTTTCCTTTACATGATTTTTTTCCCAGAGTTTTTCCTAGTAAAGGTTTTAACGAGGCATATTCTTTTAGCAAGTGTCATCCAAGGGGGAGTGTTGTAAATGAAAAAACAAGTGGATGGTTCTTCCTATCCCTATTCTTTAAATTATATAACACTCACTTCATGTGTTGTAATTACATGTACTTAAGCTTATTCATTATTGTAGTTACAAGTAAAGTGTAACTTGTGACCTTAGACCTTCTAGTCATTATAACTAAAGGTCTATATAAAGAGGTCTATCTATGTAATGTGACACACCATGTTGGAATGAAAAGTTCTCTCATTTCCTCTTATCTTTTCTATTGTACAACACGGTGGGAAAACTTCTTGGTTTGATTGTCATCGTCGGTTCCTACCGCGTGGGTCCACCTTAAGAAGTGATAAAAACGGATTCAAACGCGATACAACTTGTCGAAAAGGACCACCGAAATTAAAATCGGGGGAACAAATTCTGGCTGAAATTGAAGCTTTGGGACTGATGAAAGTAACTGAAATCGAATCTGTTCATGTGAACAAAGAGATTGCCAAGTATTCAGGGTGGAGGAAACGAAGCATATTTTGGGACTTACCATATTGGAAGACGAATCTCATTAGGCACAATTTGGATGTCATGCACATTGAAAAAAATGTTTTCGACAACATTTTTAATACAATTATGAGTGTCCCTGGGAAGAGTAAGGACAATGCCAAGTCGAGACTAGATGTAAAAGATATTTGCAACCGACCTTTCCTCGAATATGACCACAACGTCCAATTCATATCCCGAGCGTCTTATACACTCGATAAACGTAAGAAAGAAGTATTGTGTGATTGGGTACGACAGTTACGCTTTCCTGATGGATATGCTTCAAATATTAGTCGATGTGTGGACGCCAACAAATTGAGGATGTTTGGGATGAAAAGTCATGACTGTCATGTGTTCATGCAGAGATTAATTCCTATTGCCTTTCGTGAACTACTAGAGGATAAAGTGTGGATTGCTATTAGCGAGTTAAGTTTATTTTTTCGAGACTTGACTGCTAGGAACCTTAATATGGCGCAAATCGAGCTATTGCACTCTAACATTCCCAAAATATTATGCAAATTGGAGCAAATATTCCCACCGAGTTTTTTTGACTCAATGGAGCATCTTCCCATACACTTGGCATACGAGGCCCATATCGCCGGACCAGTACAATTCCGGTGGATGTATCCATTCGAACGGTAAAATTTCCATGCAATCTACATGTACTGTATGAAATACGCAACATCTTAGCTAAGTTATATTGGTTATTGCGGTCTAATTTGTAGATCATAATGTCCAAATATTTCTTCTCACGCATGATGCATCAACGTCATCTTTTGGATGATCATAATTTGTTGGAGTGATACTTAGAATATTGGCATTATAGTGATACTTAACTTAGAATATCAAGTGAACACTCCACATTATAGTTTAATATTGTAAGTTTAGTTTGTTATGTTTTCCATAAACTATTGTACACCTTAAATATATCCCTAGATTTGGTATCGTCGTAATGCCCACATATAACATGTTAATAAGTGAATCTGATTATGTTGAAAAAATGAGAAAATACTTGACATGGGATTCAATGTTTGTTGGAGTAAGCGGACACCTCACAACAAACATAACAATATAAGATTATCTACCAAATATATATTGTTCTGCGAGTCAACTCTATATGATGTTAGTAACTTCTTTTATTAGGAAACCCTTGTGTAACCTAGCAAGCCCGAGATTCAGTGCAACAATTAATCATCCTTTTTAAGATACTTCTGCCATACTTATTGGCAACAAATGCTTTATATATTGTTTAAGACAAGTTTCTTGTAGGCACTATTGTTATAAAATAGGACTTATTCCAATTTACTTAGGATTATATTCAAAAGTCCATTCCCTATTTTGAATATTTATTTAGTATTATATGTGATTCATTGAATTAAAAAAGTTGGACGTCTCTTATGAAAAAAATAGATTTATTTAGTATTATGGGGTAAGTTAACGGTGCCTTCAAGACACCGTAGTACGCCATGTTTTCCAAGTAAACGATCTTCGTCATTTGTTTGTGATTAGTCGGTTGATTAAGTAATATCTTTTATGGTCAATAAGTCATTAAGTAATTAGTTAAGTTGTAATTGCAATGGATTTCAAAAATAAGGTTGTAATTGCAACTAGACTATATAAATCTTTGTTTAATTATATATTAAGTATGTTTTCTATGTAATATATTATTTCTAAAAGGCTTACTAGGCCTCGGAAGGTTGGATATTATTATTAAAATAAAATAACTTTTTCAAATATACCTTGAATTTGAATCATCCATAATGATTATAGTTTCATAATTTTCAGAGTTAGAATCACATACATGAGCTATATGAATTATTGAGTGACTTTTATACGATTTGTATGCATGTATTTTCTATTTTTTGTCAAATTCCCTTACATGCATAAATTAAGAGATTTGTCCTCCATGCAACCCAACACATAACCTAGTGACATATTTTGAGATTTGTTCTCATGCTTCTATATACATAATAGAAATTGAAAAAAATGCATGGAATGTCATGTATGGAAGTTCTTTCATTCCCTTTTGAGTTGGAAATTTTAGTGTGTCATCGTAGTAGATCTTTTATGTATGAGGTCGATGAGCAAGGCTTAATTTTAGAATTATTTCATTTGTGTTTGAATATTTTGATTGCGTTTCGAATATTGTTCAAGTTATTCATTTTCATTTTCAGGATTTGGATATGACACGCACTCCAAATTGTATAGTGTCTATCTTGTATCGGCGACACAATTGAGTAAGGGTGTGGGATTGACATTGTAGATATATATGTAAATTAATTTGTGTTGGAAGGTCGGTTTGTGTAGTATTTTGTATTTGGTGGATAATGTTCATCTAGTAGTATATAATATACTACTAGTTAATTATGAAATGTTAATCTCCACATTTTGTATATATTTTTTGTCAAATTTTGATAATATATAAACAATTATTCAAATTTAGTTTTAATTACGTAGAAATTTTATTTTTTTTGCATTTTATCTGCTTTGTAGAATTTCTTTTACTATTTACAAGTGAATTGTAATTTTTAAATTAAAATTATTATTCCAAATCAAGAAGAGACTTGATCATTGCTTTGATTTGCATCAACAAAATGGAATCTGTCGCTGATCTGTTGCAAATTTGCAACAGATCAGCGACAAAAAGTTGGTTTTTTGATCTGTGCAAATCGCAATAACATTCGTTTCTTGTATTGTGCAAATCAAGAACAGACTTTGTCTCACATGGCTTGATTTAACAATTTGCAACAAAACCTCCTTTTCGTGGATGGTTCTTCCTATCCCTATTCTTTAAATTATATAACACTCACTTCATGTGTTGTAATTACATGTACTTAAGCTTATTCATTATTGTAGTTACAAGTAAAGTGTAACTTGTGACCTTAGACCTTCTAGTCATTATAACTAAAGGTCTATATAAAGAGGTCTATCTATGTAATGTGACACACCATGTTGGAATGAAAAGTTCTCTCATTTCCTCTTATCTTTTCTATTGTTATCTTTCTAGTTCATTGTCTTTACTTTCCTAACTTTGTTCAAAGTTATTTTACAACACTATGAAACTTTTTTATTCTTTAAGTATTTGTACATTTGTACATTCTATTTTAATAATAATTAAGTAAAATGCATAGATTTAAGGATTATATATGTTAGGGATAATCTAAACACCAAAATTCTTTTTTTTAAAAAAAAATAATAAATTGGTAATCAAGGATTAATTATATTTATATTTTATGAATTTTATTCTTCAAGAGAGCCGCATCCCCTAAAAAAACCCCAAACTTTTTTTTTGTTTTCTAATTTTTTATTTAGATCTTAACTTTTAAACCACCACCAATCTTCTCTTTTTATCTGTAGTGGTTTCAACATCTATCAGCGGAGCCACATATAAAACTGCTGAGGGTTATGGCACCCTTATATATGTAGTTGATCAATATAAGTATAATGACCCTAAATTCCTAACTTGTGTCTTGTGTCACCGTAGGACTCTGAAGAGGACTTATGATGACGTGACGTACTTGGTCAACCTTCAGGAGTCGACACCAAGATATATTATTTTTGTGTGATGGATGCCTAGTGTGTGTGTGTATATATGTATAGATTATTAAATCATTGTCGTATGTTATCTATATACGTTGAGGCGCGAGCCGAGACACGCCTCGAGATGTGTGCAGGTGTGGGAATCAGGTAGAGAACTATATGGTGAGTTTAAGTTTGGTTATCAAACCAATGAATCAAATATACAACATATTAGCATATGATTTAATATAAATCAATTACAAATCTTAAAGTTTAAATAAAAATATTACACACATGCATATGTCTCGAGATGCGTGTCGAAGTTGGGGCACCAGATGTTGGATAGTCGGGAGTTAGTGGGACCACAAATATATCGATTACATGATTAATTACACTAAACAAATATATAAAAGTGCCTAAGTAAATTAATCGAATCAATTGATTACAAATGCCTACAGTTGGATGAAAAAATTGATGAATTATAGATTAGCCTCGAGATTTGCACTAAAATGGAATTCTGGGAGATTTGAGTTGGGAATTTGGTGTCAACAAGATGGAAGTTAGAGGAGTAGGAGTTAACAAGAGTCATAGGACCAATCTTAAGATGAGCATACACACACTTGATATGAGGCCAAAATGAAAGTCATCCAACACACTATAAAGGGACATTCAAGCATTTCACCTTCATTTGCATGTTAATGCAACAAAAATAGAGTTAAATCCATCTTAATTACTAGAAAAACTTGAATTACAAGTGAGCAAATCATCAACCAAGGGAGACCCAAAGACTACGTGATTAAGCATGGAGCCTCAAGTAACCAATTCCCACTTGATGCTTTCAATTCTAGCAAATTTATGTATGTAATCAAAGGGCTTTTGAATTTTGAGCATTTGAAAAGTCTTTTTAGTTATTTTTGATCAATTAGACATCACATTTGAGTTTCCCAACTCAATTTTCGAAAATTGTAAAATTTGGCCAAATTAAGGCATTTTGCGTGAAACTGAAATTTGGAATTCTGATCTATAAAATAATTTGGTTTATGAAAATAAATGTGATATTTTGGTTCCTTATGTTCTATTCCTTATGTTTTCGTCTCAGTCTACTATATTGGGTTTTAATTTTGGGTAAGAAATGAATTTGTAATGAATTTCTTAAGTTTATGAAGTTGTAAAACAAAACTGAGAATTTTGCATGTTGTTGTTGTTATGAACCAGTCTCTGTAATTTGGTCTCAACTTCCTCATTTTAAATCGAAACGTACTCATTTTGGTGATAATTGAAAGCTAACTCCAAGGGGAACAACTTTCGCCTATTGAAAGATTTTTAAATTCGAATGTTTTCATGTCTAAAAATTATCTGCAACTATAGTAATGAATTTGAAATTTCTGGGTTCACAGTTTCTGATAATGTCTTGCTGTTTTGAGCATAAATCCATCATTTCTTGTTGGATTGAGCTCATCTCTTAGTATGATGTTCTATGATATGTTTGTAGTCTTCAGTAAAAAATCATGATTTTTGAAGCTATGATTTAGGAGAAATGAATTTTTCAACGTTACTAGTTGGAATATAAAACTGTTTTGAGTCATTGTAGTAAAACTTTCATATCTCAGTCGTTTCTTATTGAAAATGCGCAAACCTTATAGTTTCGGAAAGCTAAGACATAGCTCTAAAACTTCTCTTTAGACTAAATGCATAATTTTAACATTTTTGTAATTGAAATCAACTTACAAGTTGTTGCACCAAAAACTGTTTCCATTTTAATAAAGTAGATTTGAACACAAACAAATTAAAAATAGGACTTGTAGCCTAAGTAGTAAGCATGTTTCGGGCATCAAACGATGTCGGAATTGGACCAAACTTTTCAGACTTGTAGCCTAAGTAGTAAGCATATTTTGGGCATCAAACGATGTCGGAATTGGACCAAACTTTTCAGATCATATAATTGTATTGTAAGGGAGTTGCCCACCGAGTTTTGTAATTATCTTAGGTGATTTGAATAGTTTTCCAAATTGGTTTCTAAATAGGTGAAAGTTACTTACTTAATGGGCTGGTTTTTGACTTAAGGTATTTTGGGCGTCAAATGATGTCGAAATTGAACCACGATCTCCAGAATGTGTTATTAGGTCATTGTGAAGGTGTCCACTAATTTTTCGTGATTTTTTCGGTGTGTCTAACTCAGTTTTCAAGTCGCATTTCAACTAAAAATTTCATATTTACAAATAAAGACTTAGAATTTCACTTTGAGTTGCAAATTTTCAAGTCGCATTTCAACTAAAAATTTTATATTTACAAATAAGGACTTGAAATTTTACTTTGAGTTGCAAATTGAATTTTTGGGTTTATAAATGAGATTTTATAACTTGATAACCTTGGTTTCAAGTATTTGAACTTCATAAAACCGACCTTGAAAATTTTAACAAATTCTATTTATTTTTAAGTCATTTTTCAAGTTGTCGGAAAACTAACTTTCAAGTAATTATTTTAAAGTCCCTGAGGTATTTGTTTGCAAACTAATATTTTAAACCAACTTGAAATGACTTCTAATGATCCAAAATAGTCCAAAAACACCTAAAAATAACAAATAAAGTGTGTTGTACAATATTAAATAAGTCCGGACACTTTTGGCAGAACTAAGTGCCCAATAAGGACTTGAAATGAATAAAAGGAACCATTAGGCCACAAATTGACTTGGAATGATTTGTAAGTCACTAAATGAGATTTTTAGCACCAATATGTTTATGTTGCTCGCACCTTGACAGCCTTTAGTGGCATAATAACAAGAGCACAATGAGTGTTAAGTTACAATTAGACAAGTTGGATTACAATTGAACTATATTAGAAACAAAGATGGAAAATAAATTTAATGATTCTAACACGTATATAACCAATCTAATGGGACACTAAGTACCTAGCTAGCTAGAGTCGGGCGTCAGGGGTTGATTTAGGCGCGTGTTAGGAGATGCGAGGACGTATTTCCCGCATAGTTGAGGTAAGTAAACCAGCAAGGATCTGCATAATAATTCATTATCTTTTATTTATTCTTTTAAATTGTGAATTAGCTTTTCCATTGGACTCTTACTCCTAAAATGAGTGTTTATGGGCCAAGTGAGTTAGAAAGGTGTCTCCGGGGTGTGGTTGCCGACTTGCAACCGGAACCACGACATGAGACGTGTTTTATCAAGGGCACCGTTGATATCCCTTATTCGCGATGGTCTAGGTTAAGCAGGCGTTGTCATTTTTTAGGACCCGAGTCTACTCGGCTTTGCTGCGACTCTATGACCCCGACCATGTGGTACCTGCACTCGGTGGTTTGGACTACTTGGGCGCTTCTCTTCTAGTTTCCTTTACACTCGTTTTTCACAGTTTACATTCTTCAGTCTTATTATCATGCATTATACTTATTTACTGCTTTCTTTTATCTCATGTATGATTCTTAGACTATTTATTATTACTCATGCATTAATGTTGATATCTTTCCAGCTTTACTCACTGGAATTGTCTCATTTAGTGAAAATTACAGATCTGCAGGAGAGCAAGGGCTAGGCGCCAATAATTGGTGACTTACTTTGAGACATTAGAGCGGTCCTCCCCTTTGCCATTTTGTAGGTTTCTTTTATATTGTATTTACTTATATACTTGATATTTTGTACACTAATGATACATTATGAGTTTTGAGAGACACTTATGACTTGTATATCATTTTGTTTACTTTTTGCACTTGGTCACCAAATATACAAGTTTATATATGTACAGGGTTCCACACATAGGTTGTCCAACTCTTTCTTTTACTTGTTGAGTTATCTAATTGGATAAATTGCTTTCGCTAAATCTTTAAATCTTACGAAATAATAATAACTCACCTTAAACTTATGAATGTACTTAAAATGATGGATTAAAAGGCTTATTAAGCTTGCGTTGACCTCGCAGAGGTTGACTCGGAGGGTTCACGTGGGCTTAGGCCGGCATGGACCAGTTTGTGGTCAACTGGGGCCGTCACAATAAGATTTATAACAAAAATGCCTAAGCTAGTATAACCCTCAAAGTAATGCATAGGCAACCTTTTGTCTAGCCTGTGGAAGCTTAAGATCCTGGCTTTGCCACTACCAACGTCTTTTAATTTGCACTCTTATTTAGAATAATTAAACTACAAATCAATTTAGATTTGAAGTGTTTCATCCTCGTTGACGTTGTCACACTCACCATTGATTTCAGTCGTTGCTCATTTACGTTTGCATCCTTTTCCAACAGTTGTGTATGAATTCGCACTTTTAATTATAGGGTTGGTTATTTTCAATTTTTGTTAGTTCAGTTTATTGGGATTGAGGCTTTGTTGTTGTTATCGTTGTTGTTTTTAGGTCAATTTATTTACAAAATAGTTTGTGTTGTAAGTTTTTAGTTTGTTTTCTGTTGTTGGAAGTTTATGTTTTCTTCTTTTTGTTGGAAGTTTTATGTTGAAAGTTTAGTTTGTTTTTTATTATGGTTTAAGTCGTAAGTATTTATAAACTATTGCGTTCCAATAGCTTATAAAATAGCAGTGTCTAATTGTCACACTGATATATTGCAGTCGCAGTGTTTCAAAGCCAATCATGACAGTTAGATATTCTTTTGAACGATTAGGATTAATAAATCAATGTACTTTCATTAGGTCAATTGATTCCATGTCTAGACATGTTCCATTAGCATTAGTACATTAGGTCAATTGATTCCATGTCTAGACATATTCCATTGGCATTGATTCATTGAATGTATTGAGCTATAATGATTAATGAAATTTCTAATTTAATTAAAAATAAATAAATTTGAAAATGTTAAGACTTGCCCAAGGCACAAATTTTGCAATTATAATTAAGCTATAGGTCAAGATCGAAAACCCATAAATATATTTTATAATTAAGAACCTAAGAATTGAAATTAGTTGTTTTCGGCTTCCTTAACTAGGTGTAGTCATCTACTTAAGCATATCCCACTCAAATAAACTAATATTTCCGCACCAATCCTATATGAAAAGTTTAATTTAATAGTATCCACATCACAGGGCATTAGAAATCAATATGGCCATCTAATTCCAATGTCGATTATTCTATGATCTTGTATTATTCTAATTCTTTACACTAATCAAACATTATAGCTCGAATGATTCTTTTTTATTTTTTTACTTTTCATTTATACTACAAAACACATTTTACTATGCACTTGGTTGAAGCAGAAATCTAAACATATCATTCTTTTTTCTTTTCTTTCTGTATAAAGCACAAAGTCTTAGTTTGTTGTTCTATATACAGGCATATATTTTAATATTTTTATTAAAATGATAATCATTTAAATAATGATATACTCTACTAATAACAATTTGGTACAAGTGGTAAGAAATTCGGTTCTTAAGCAAGGTCTAGATCTCGAGTACAGTGGGCGGAGAAAATTAAATTGGGAGATCACCTTCTTATCGAGCCCAATAATTCCCGATCATAAATTAATTAGTCTGGTTGTGTTACATATCAAGTAGAAAATATAAGAAAAATATTGTTTATTTTTGAAATTAATAATAATAACAAGTACTAGAAAGACTAAAATATACATATTTTCGATTCATTTTTTGTAGTATAAGCTCTCTGAGGGGCAAACAATGCTTCTTTAAGACACATTTTTATTTCAATTACAAACTCGCAAGGAGTTGGTTCTCTCTATGAAAATGCTAGACCTTGATCACCATAACTATCCTATAGTAGTTGATTTCTCTTTTGGCTCATTCGATAAAAGTACTTGTCAAAAATTTTAAAAATAAATTAATAAAATAAAATAAAATAAAAATCGATAAAAGAAGAAAAAAGTTTCCCTCAAATTTGAGAAAAGTGGAGCCGATATCCTCCAAAAGGTGATTATAATCAAAGAAAAAAAACAAAACCTAATTTAAGGAGAAGTTTGAAATTTGGGGATTTTGAACGTTTTGATTTTTGTTGTCTTTTTATCCGCAATTTACCCGGATTGTCGGTAAGGAAACACCCCAACCCCACCATTCCCGCTTCACCTGTTTACCTCCTCAACCGGTTCCACTCCCAAACTATCTAACACTTTGAGATGCATAAATGAATCAACACAGACACAGACTAGACATAATTGCCATCTTTAGAGAAGTTGTGCCTTCTCTTCTCCTTCCCATTTTTTTCTACAAGGGAAGGGAAGGGCAATGGCTCACACAATAACATTAACAATTAGAAGAACCCCATCAAGATTCAACCAATATGTACAATGGTACATTTTTTTGGTCACGTTATTAGTTGTCACATTTTTTGTGACAAGTACTAGAGCTTTTGATTACAGAGAGGCTCTCACCAAGTCACTGCTATACTTCGAGGCGCAGCGATCGGGGCGGCTTCCGTACAACCAGAGAGTCACTTGGAGAGACCATTCAGGGCTCACTGATGGGCTTGAACAAGGAGTGAGTACAGAGTTGTCCTGTTTTGTGAAATGTGATATTGGGTCTCATTGGTTTTTGAACATATATGTTTCATTTTGTGTTGTAATTGAAGGTGGACTTGGTGGGAGGGTACTATGATGCTGGAGATCATGTGAAGTTTGGTCTGCCCATGGCCTTCACTGTCACAATGTTGTCGTGGGGAGTCATTGAATACGGCAAAAACATCGCTAATGCCGGAGAGTATGAGCATGCTCTCGAGGCAATCAAGTGGGGGACTGATTATTTCGTCAAAGCACACACTAGTCCAAATGTGCTATGGGCAGAGGCATGTATATATAGATTAATTGTACATATTTCAGTTTGTCCATTTGTTTGTTCAATTGTTTTATTAACTGATCAATGTACATTGTGATGATGACCAGGTGGGAGATGGGGACACTGATCACTACTGCTGGCAAAGACCCGAAGACATGACCACGTCGCGACAAGCTTACAAGATAGACGAGAGCCGCCCAGGTTCCGATCTTGCTGGGGAGACGGCGGCAGCAATGGCAGCAGCCTCTATTGTGTTCAAAACAACAAACTCACATTACTCTCATTTGCTCCTCCACCATGCCCAACAAGTGAGACTCATCACAACCAAATGATCAATCACAACATGTTAATTAATTAAGTGCCCATATATAATTGATTGATTGATTGAGATCAAATGATGCAGTTGTTTGAATTTGGCGACAAGTATAGAGGGAAGTATGACAGCAGTGTTGAAGTTGTGAAGAGCTACTATGCGTCGGTGAGCGGATACAAGGACGAGTTGTTATGGGCAGCTCTGTGGCTCTACAAGGCCACCGACAGAGATGTGTATTTGAAGTACATAATCAACAATGCCCATTGTTTTGGTGGGATCGGATGGGCTATTACTGAGTTCAGTTGGGATGTCAAGTATGCTGGAGTTCAAATTTTGGCTTCAAAGGTAAAGTTAATTTTGGCACATATTAACTTCTGTTATTTTTGCTACTTTTGATTCTTTTGATTCATATAGAAAGGAAAAAAAGGTCTTTAGATTAGCACTTTTGCTTTTCAAAGCAAGTTTAATATGTACCTTAAGTGAGATCTAATTAAGGGTTGATGATAGTAGGGGAAATTAATCATGACATTTTTATTTTGTTTAGATGAACTACTTGTACAGTTTTTGTAGGTGCTTTAAAGACTAGTGCATGTTGGACCAATTGGATCATGCCAACTCATGGGCAGTGGCCTAGAGACCTATAGTGATATTTTCTTCATGTAATTTGATGCGAGAGATGTGGCCCAAAGTTTATTATGTAGACACCATCATTTTTTCTTTTTTATGTAGACGCCATCATTTGGAGTTTGACAAGCTTGATTAGATGAGAAAAGAAAAAAGAATTTAATTAAGAAGAAAGTTACTATGCTAGCTATGAGAGCTGTGGTGGTATCGCACATTCGGGAGGTTTTCGGTTTTGAACTCTAAGAATGGAAAAGTTCTATAACTCTTAGCTAGAGGTGTCACTCTTGTAGTTCTACTTTTTTCAAGTTAGGATTAGTAAGGCGCAAGCTCTAAATACACAGAAAATAATCTAAAAAAAAGTTTATTTGTTGATGAGAAATTTAATAAGATCTTGAATATATAGAAGTTGTGTGTATCCAATGAGAGCTTAACAACCTTATTACTTTGACTGCCTAGGGTGTTTGTAGTTGAGCAATTAATGAAAATATTGAAGACACTTCAAGAAATAATAAAAAGCAATGAGAACAGAAGGGCAAACAAAGCGTTGAAAAGAATGGGATCTAGCAAGGTTTATTGCACACTTTATACTTACAATTCCTAAAAGAAAGTCTAACTCATGATCATGTGAGACCTTCTGGTTTCAAATCTAGCTCTAGCTTATATTTCAATTTAGAAGCTTAAAATTCGTATGGTGCTTAACTATTAAATTGATTATAGTGATGGTTGTACATATGCAGTTACTAATGGAAGGAAAGCACAAGGAGCACAATCACATACTTGGGCAATACAAATCAAAAGCAGAATACTATCTATGTGCATGCCTCAACCGAAGCGATAACAATAATGTGGATCGGACCCCAGGAGGACTACTCTACGTTCGACAATGGAACAACATGCAATATGTATCAACGGCGGCATTCCTACTAACAGTCTATTCCGATTACCTCCAAAATGCAAACCAAA
The DNA here is from genome assembly GCA_039657325.1 of Stephania cephalantha. Classification (NCBI taxonomy): domain Eukaryota; kingdom Viridiplantae; phylum Streptophyta; class Magnoliopsida; order Ranunculales; family Menispermaceae; genus Stephania; species Stephania cephalantha. Next base: position 45,320,081 of record CM077571.1, read on the forward strand.
AGCTGCATTGCCCTTTAGGTATTGTTAGTGTCCAAGAATTACTTGACTTAGCCAAATCTCAGGTGGACTACATCTTGGGTGCAAACCCAATGTCCATGAGCTACCTTGTAGGATTTGGTTCTAGGTACCCTAAAAGGGTGCACCATAGAGGGGCCTCTGTGGTGTCTTATAGAGAGAATAAAGGGTTCATTGGGTGCACTCAAGGGTATGACAATTGGTATGGGCGGAAGGACCCGAACCCGAATGACCTTGTCGGGGCTCTAGTCGGCGGACCCAATTGCCAAGATAATTTTAGGGATGAGAGGGGAAATTATATGCAAACTGAGGCTTGCACATACAACACTGCACCCTTGGTTGGAGTACTTTCTAAATTTTACGTGTTGAGTAGTTCACAAAACATATCTCAATTCCCATCTTTGATATCATCATATTAAATTAAAGGTATATCAAAGTATAGAGGAATAGTTTTTTTTTTTTTTTTTTTTTTTTACATATATAATGTATTACAATCTTGTGCCACTTTGTATTGTACTTCATCACATAAAATAACTAGGATGAAATCTTATATATTGCTCTATGGGTCTTTGCATTCCTTGGTGTATTAGTTGAACTAAATCATTCAATTATTTGGTAGTTTTTGTATTACCTACACCATTTATGAAGCTACAAATAACGTTATATTAATGGTGAAGTGAAATATACGATTTATGTGTGTTTTACCTATACTAATTGTAAACCTATCCACCTCCTTCATTTGGCGTAACAGAGTAACCGATTGTATATAAACAACAACAATAACAAAATTTAAATCTTAATTTAATTAATTGGAGTCGACTATATAAATTAAAACTCTTCTACTTTGTTCAATTCAATGCTTAGATGACATGTTTATTTTAAAATTCTTTAAACTTTTTCTAATCAATGTATTTCAAATAATCTTGAGCTACTTCTCCAAGTTTGTATCGTGTTTTTTTTTTTTAATTTTTTATACCGGGTCAAGTTTTTAATTTAGAATGTAAACCATAAAAGAAGCTCCTAAATTATGATAATTTGAAGGGCTATATGTACAAAATTTGATGAAAGACAAAAAGGGAGGACCAAAGAAAAGGGAAAGCTCATGAAACACATGACTTAAGAGAGGAGACACCAGAAAAGAAGACACAAATTGATATGAATGAATGTATTATGACCAAATCTTGCTTTTTCACGTTGAAACAAAGTCGAACTCAAAAGAAACTTTGTTTGGATGTGACGTCTGAGCGCTCCACGTGGCGTGTTTTGGGAGGGATTTTGAGCTTAAATTACGGCCTCTGAGGGCCAAGAACGTGGCAGTCATGCTCTTGGTCAGGCCTTGTGCCCCGCAATTAAGGGTAACTCTGTCTTGTTTTTTTTTTTTTTTTTTTTCTATAATACCAGTCGTTGTTCGGCACAGTGCGCAAAATTAACTATATGTTTTGTTAGTAAGGGCTAAAGCTAGGAAAGTAAAGAAAGAACTAGAAAATAAAACAAGAGAAAGTAAAAAAAAAATTAGAGAGTTTTTCATTTCAACATTGTGTACATATTACATGAATCTCATCTCTTTATATAGCTCATTTGGTCTTAATGAGATGAAAACCAAAGGACACAAGCTACATCTATATATTAATACAATAACTTAATACATGAATTAATAGTTGGTGTTACATGGAATAAGTGGAATACAAAGAGAAAGAGTCATCCATTTTAACGTACTTCGTTCACCCAAAATATAAGTTATCTACAAATCACCATGACATCAAGAAAACTCATCATGCAGGTCTATTACGACGGTTACGTTGACGTTGTTGCTCGGTGATGCAAACCGGACGTACTCTTTTGTCTAGTTGGACGTTGTGTTTGTACATCCGGTTGAGGTTGTTGAGGTGGTTTGGTCTTGCATTGAATCACGTCGAGTAGATTGATGCTCTTCCTCGGTGCTTCACTCGACTCACCTCTCGTCATCGATGCTCCCAAAAATAGGAGGTGGAACCATTCCAAAATACCGGCTTCCTCGTATGGGGTCGGGGGAAAGGAACATGAGGTCTGCGGCATGGTCAACAAGTTCATGAATGAGGGATCTCCACTATATGGCATATTGTAATTATAATGAGTAGGAGTATATGGACTAGGCATGTATTGAGGCGATGACGGATACATTTGACGATGAGGCATTCCATGGTCCACATATGAAGACGACGCCCCCAGTGCAAGGATCAAAATTGTAAGGAGAAACATAATCCCTTCATCAAGAGAAGACCTCGCTCGTACTCATCCTCAATAAACACTCTGCTCCCGATCGATGCACCAAGACGATATACAAAAAATGAGGATATGGCACGCAAAATAAGATATTAGCGGTTCGAGGAAAAGTAAGAGTTAGAAGATTACCGAGTAGTCACGTAACGCCCGTCGTGTCCAATGAATCTCAGCGATAACGTCATGTAGTCTTCATGATCGTGCCCTTCATTAAGTGCCGCTGTGGAAATGGTGAATTTTCCCACATGTGTATGTAGCTTGCGTGAAAAGTCACCCAATTTTCATGATGATGTCCACGCAATTCGAGGCTAAGATACGGTTGGGCGTCGTAAGCACAATTTGGTGGCACCACTTGTACCATGCCGAATTGTCTCATAACCCTTTCCGGCCGATGCCACTCGACTATGTGGAAACAAATAAGTGGGACACGTCGAAAGCCAACTACCGTGACCGTTAGTACAAGAATGGGGGAAGAGACTCCTACGAGTTCAATATAATTATCCTCATGCCTTACTGCGAGTCGAGTGCATACAACATAGAAAACAATAAGTTAAGGCGTTAAAGAAGACTTCGTCCCGTCGTACTCATCCTCATAAAATGAAATTTATGAGTACGATTCGAGGAAAATAAGAGTTAGAAGATTACCGAAGTCATATTAATACATGTAGTCTTCATGATCGTCGACTTTAAAACGATTTTCCCATGTGTATGTAGCTTGCGTGAAAAGTCACCCAATTTTCGCAATTCGAGCGGTACGATACAGGCGTCGTAAATTTGGTGGCATATGCCGAATTGTCCATCCTTTCCGTCGATGCCGCGACTATGTTAAGGGGAGCGTCGAAAGCCAACTACCGTGACCTAAGTTAGTCACAAGAATTGGGAAGAGACCCCGGTGAGTTCAATATATGGTTGCCATACCACATCATCATCCTGTGCCTTTGCGAGTCGAGTGCATCACGCAGCCGTCAGACGACGTGCGCGTCGAACTTGTGAAACCGAAAATGCATCGAGCCATCCGTGTAGAAAACAATAAGTTAAGATAAATGAAATTGGACAATATTTTTTAGCATATTAATGACAAATCGACTTTAATACATGTGTCCAGTGGAACGTCCATAAGCATATTTTGGCCATCCACCGTTCATGAGCTCTAGAAACACGCAGCGCCTCGGTGCTATGAATGGAAATCTGTCCCATGCCCATACTGCAGATTGTACAAGAATTGACGCGCCAGCAACCTCATGTGCCCCTGCGCGAGATCCGCGACACAACTCCCTGTACAAATATGCCAAACATGCACTCCCCCAACTATATTGTCCAGCTACTTGGAAATCCTCTAGCAATGGTAGGAACATCAAATGTACGAATCGATTGGACTTGTCGGCGAAAAGACAACCACCAATAAGTTGTAGTATGTACGATCGTACATAGCGTTGCACCGACTCCTCATCGCTATCATCATCTATAGCTGGTACGTTACGCTCAAGCCAATCGACTTTAAGTTTACAACCAACCACGTCATCTCCCACATGAGTTTGTCCAAGTAGCCTCTCACAGACATCAGCATAGTCTGTATCTGTCGTCCCCGTCACAGGCATACCTTCGATAGGTAATCCAAGTCGTACTCGCACGTCTTGGAGTGTAATTGTGCACTCCCCACAATGCATGTGAAATGTATGGGTCTCGAGGCGGCGCCATCTCTACGAACGCAGATAATCAAAGCCCAATGAAGGATGAAAATGCTACCCTAGGGAAATCCCATAGAACCCTGGAACGAAGATATGGGATCATCCTAGAATGATACCGCATCGTTCGATCAACGACCCCACGTCTTCGGCGTACGTGCATTGTTTCGTACACCTTATAATTGATAAGGTCGTAATGTATGAGTTTGATACGTTATTGCCGTAAATTTGACGTATTCATGTAAAAGTTTACCTCGCCCTCCAGGTTCGGGTTGATCGTGTGTACCTTGGAGTTGCAATAGTGATGGATCTCGAAGGACTGGATCCATTGTTGTACAACTACAAATGAAAGTTAGAAAAAGAAAATGAGTGTTGTACGAAACCAAACGATAAGTATTTAATAAATGTTCACACAAAAACAACTACGTAAATGCTCAAAAGCAACATATTTTCCTATGTTACTACATATCATGTAAATCATAACAAACAATTATTAATAATTAGGAAAAATACCAAATTCGTGAACTTACTATTTTCCTCCGCTTCTTGTCTTCAACGTAACAATCCTATGATGACGTTTTATTTTCGTTAGTTCCACGTCAACAATACTAAATTAAAGTAATCAAACATACCTAACCTAACTAACCTAAGTAAACATTTACCCAAGTAATGAGTGTTAAACTAAACTCAAGTACCTTATCTAACTAACTAACCTAACCTAACCTAACCTAACCTAACTATGTTATTTACACGAGATAGCTAATTCATAATGTTTTTATATCTAGATTGCTTGAAGGGTGTTCTCATTTTAAAATGTGGGAGACATAAGCTAATCCCTTTAGTCCCTCAAAAGTTGTGAAGCAATATTTTCGTTTCTCTAAAAAGGGCTACTTTTGTAGACAAACATGAAGGCATGCACATAAAAATGACAAGGCAGAGAAGAGAAGTAAAATTTCTTGGTCAATCTTTTGCATAAACAACCACAACATTTCACCGTAAATTGAAAGTTAAATCTACATAGAGAAGTGGTTCACTTAACTTTCTCAAGAAATGATATTCGATAGAATAACATTTGAACTACTAGTACTAAATAATGCTAACAAACATAAAAAGTAAACACTTGCATTTCTCAAACAAAAGTGAAAGTGGAGGCGCATCCTCGAAACTGTTCCATTGTTAATTTCAAATGAAATGCTTAACTAAGAAAATTAAAAAACTAATAATTACATAACTAAGCAAATTAAATAACCTAACCTAACATAACCTAACTATGTGAACTAAACTAACGAACCCAACAAAACTAAATTATACTTGACCGCAAATTGTCGAACAACTAAACTAAAATAAGTAATCAAACATTAATAACCAAACTAACAAATTTAACTAAACAAACTAACTAAACTAAAATAACTAACTAAACTAAACTAACCAAACTAAACTAACTACCCTTAACTAACCTAAATACCTATACTAAACTAAACTAAACTGAACAAACTTAACTAAACAAACTACCTAAGAACGATTAACTAAACTACTAAACGAAACTAAACTAACTTAACCGTCTTAATAAACTAAACAAACTACTTTAAGTAAACTAACTAACCGAAAGACCAAAAATAAACTAACTTAATTGACTTACCAAACTAAACATACTAACTAAAATAAACTAACCAAACTAAACTAACTAACCGTAACTAACCTAAATACATAAACTAATCAAACTAACTAAACTAAACTAAACTAACTTAACTAACTAAACAAACAACCAAAAAATGATTAACTAAACTAATTAACAAAACTTAACTAACCTCCTCCTCCTTCTCCTCCGTTGGGACGTCTTGTGCCCCGGTGCCGCCGCTCCGCGCTCCCCTGCTAGCGACTCGCGCACCCCTGTTGGTCCATCCGCGCACTCGCCGGTCGTCTGCGCACCCCTCGCTCACCGCTCGTGGCAATGGTCGATCTCTCGCTGCCCCGCACCGCTGGTCGATACCCTCGCTTAGCTCCTTGCTCCGCACCTCCGCCGCTCGTCAATCGCCTCTCCTCCGTCTCCACTTGCTGGTCGATCGATCTCTGGCCAAATCTCTCACCGTCGCCTCCTTCCTCTCGCCAACACCAGCCACACTTTCTCCTTCAACATGCCTCTCGCCCTCCTCCTTAAATACCCGACCCCCTCTACAACACACCCGTGAGCCCTACACAAGTAGGTAGGGTGTCTTCTTCCTCGCGCGACAGGACGCAGAGATTCTCTGCGTCCCCGCGCGCGAGGAAGAAAAGAAGGTACACGAGATAGTGCATTCTCAAAAGGGCGCTATCTGTGTACCCCAATGAGGAGTCCACGTCGCCCGTACGCTATCCATGTGTCCACGTGGCCAAGACACATGGATAGCGTATCCATGTGTCCACGTCGCAAAAACGTGGTCCGTTGTGATAGCGCCTTCTCATTAGGCGTTATTGCCTAGTTTGACGAAAAAAAAAAAAAAAACCCTCATTTCCTCTTTTAAACTAACTAGGGCTAAAGCTAGGAAAGTAAAGAAAGAACTAGAAAATAAAACAAGAGAAAGTAAAAAAAAAATTAGAGAGTTTTTCATTTCAACATTGTGTACATATTACATGAATCTCATCTCTTTATATAGCTCATTTGGTCTTAATGAGATGAAAACCAAAGGACACAAGCTACATCTATATATTAATACAATAACTTAATACATGAATTAATAGTTGGTGTTACATGGAATAAGTGGAATACAAAGAGAAAGAGTCATCCATTTTAATTACATTTACAACACTCCACCTTGGATGACACTTGCTGAGAGAACATGCATCGTTAAAACCTCTACTAAAAAAACTCAGTGGGAAAAAATTTAGTAAATGAAAAAGAGTACATCGTTCTCATCAATGTTGATATAAAGTATGATATTGATAGAATTGACTCATTAAAAAACTTTGCTAGGAAAATCAAGTGGGATAACACCTTAGCGAAAGGAAAAAGAGTACAAATCAACTTATCAATTTTGATATGTTGTATTAATATTGTTAGGATTGCCTCGTTAAAAACCTTGCTAGGAAAACCCAATGGGATAAAACCATAGCTAAGGGAAAAAGAGTGCAACGCACTAATAAATAACTCCTTTTGATTATCCCCCTCATTTTCACATGGGCGAGACATCATATATTACATTGCAAGTAATTTGAAAATACAATATCTGGTCTTTTACACCTTAAGCATTTGGTGGTTCTTGTGCATTTTATTGCACGCGGACATCATTTTCTATACGAACATTTAGTGCTGGAACATATGATTTTGTCACTCTTTTATATCAACAATTGCATCTTGTTGCTAATCAATGATCCTTTGAACTTTAAGTTCATATTAAATTTTATACATGGAGAACAATGTAACACATTTGATGCGTTTCAAACAATTTTATGTCATTACTTTCTTGAATTGACTTATCTTCCCTTAACGGAGGAAAAATTGCTTGAATAAAGTGACAATTATTAAGATATGTTATAAATAAATCCCATATTAGGCCAATTAGGGGCTCAAGACATCTTATAATATGCTTAATGGAGAGTTAAATCAATATAAGTCTTTTATTGATTTGCCTTGAGATAATCATTAGCTAATAAGAAATAAGGTTCCATAAAGGATGTCCATGCGAATTTATAATATTTTTCACATTATTGATGATTATGAATAATCAAAATGATCACTCCATATTATGAATGTCATTAGATGACTTGATTTATGACGACATTCATTTTAATATGCATTTTATATTCCAGAAGCTAAAGTCGAGATTTCGTTCTCAGATTAAATCATATATAATCATATAGATAAATTCTATATTATTCTAAGTATATTTCTTCTGGATAAAGCATTAACAATATAATTATTGTACCATATATTGCCTAAACGTTAGCTTCCGCTAAGTTCAAATTAAATAAATATTCTCTTTTATATTATAATGTGCATGTAGCAAAACGAGCAAGACATGCATTATTCACCTTTATTTAGGTCATAATTTGAACACATCTCAATGTGTCAATTGTAATGAGCCATACAATTCATAATTTAGCCTTTGATTGGCATGTTAAAGGTCACCAAAATATTTGGGCGTGTATATGACAATATTTAGGCTTGATGACCTTTCATAGGTGAAATAGTTATTCACGATTTTGAGCATGCTCATTGTCAATAATTTTGCCTTCATATTTAATGTGGTGCACCACTTTTATTCTACTTTCGGTAAAACTATTACCAAGACCTTTACCTATTCATTTCACTTTTCCACGTCCATAATTTTATCATTGCGACTATGGTCATTTTATAACGCAACATATATTACATGAAGCTAGACCAATTAGACATGAGTGATATTATATGTATAATATCTCATAATTTTACTCAGCTACCATGAGACAAGAAATCAATTCATAATATTCATATCGAATTGATATACGCGCTCGATATTTTGTTGCAATAATATATCGAGGCGTACCACGTGGATTTTTATCATTGTCTCATCAGTCACATTTCTGCATAGCCTCAACGAATATGTAATTAAAATTGCAAAATTGTAATTCATATTGACTGATTTAATTTTGTAGCTCGAGACCCAACCACTCATTTAAAGCTTTTTGGAGCATCACCAATATTTGGTGTTTATATTCATAACTCCATAAGATGAAAGGATGTTATAAAGTGAAATATTCACTTTTCAAATCTCTATAGAGATATTGGTGAATAAAAATTAGTGCTATGCGCACAACCTTGCATAACGCTCTATTTATAATTTTAACATCTATAAATTATAATTGCCTTGACAAATAGTTCTTGTCAAAAATATTATGGCAACATATATATTCAATCAAATATAGTATTTTGAAAATATATTAAATAGTTTTCTCATTTGTATGTAAAATAAATAGTATACGATTAAATCCATGTTCATAACTTGATAATTTTATACACAAAACCTACTATTTGTATGAGTTGTGGGACAACCTCCAGGTTGGGTGGCGAGACGAAGTCTACTTAACAACCATGTCTCCTCGAATGAGATAACCCGTCTCCCTTTCAATGTTTAACTTTACCGGAGACAAGGCTTACCACTATCAACTCAAACTTATAGTATTATTTGTATTATAAAAATCAAGAATATAACATAATTAATCGTTAATAATGTTAATGAGAAAAACTAATATAAAAATTATATGATCATAGAAAATGTCTTTCAATTAATGGCAAAGCAAGTCGTGCATAAATAATATATACTTGATATTTTATAAAAATATTTAACAATACGAGACGTTGTTACTGTCAGATGAATTTGTCCATAGACAACTTAGAGTGAGTAGTCTCGCATCTTCTTGTTTATAGCCTATATATTATTAATACATATTTTCTTTAAAAAGAATGCATGGCTATGAAACAATGCATAAAATATAAAATTTGACCAAAATTAATCATGATTAAGGTTGAAAAAAAATCATGATTTAATCCGTGATGGGAGTACTATTTATATATTTCAAGGTAACGAGATCTAAATTATTCTATAGGAACATAATTAATTGAATACAATAGCTTATTGTGTTACTGTTTAATAAAATTATGGCATAGTAAGTGCTTAATTAAGTTAATAATTAATTATTTCATTTTTGCATGCAAGAAAATTATAAGCAAATAAGAACTCTATATAGGAGGTAACATTAATATGTGACCCAAATGTTGAATCTGTTGCTTTTGTAAGAACAAAAACTATATATAATTTTTTATTTAAAATATATATTAACTATATATAGCAAGGTAAGGCTTAATCAATTAACATTTATTTTTTTGAACACGCCAAAGAAAAGAAAAAAAATTATGATGTTTCATGGATAATATATAACACTGTTAAAGTGGTCAAGAACGAGCATTGAAAAGTCTCTATCGATTAAACGCAACTCAAAGAAGACGTAAAGCTTGGCTCCTATATTGTGAGCTCACCTTCCTAGCTTTTTTTTATTTTTTAAATTCATTTCAGTAATCAAACAAATTTTCACTTTGATTTCGTAATTAACTAGTAAATTGAGAGACTAGCTAGTAATTCTGAATCATATATAAATCATGCTTAATGTATTTCATGTAATTACATTAAATAAATATGTAACCAAAAGATATAATTTATGTTGCATGTGTGTATAGACATAATGCCGTGCAAATATAGAGAAAATGTTATAAATATATACTCAAATGAGATAGAAAATTTTATTTTAAGTCAACTATACCTATCAAAGTCATTCCCCACTTCAAAAGCTAAAGTTTATGATTGTTTTAACAAAAAAAAATGCCAATGACAGTTAATAAAATAAATATATATTAATCATGAAATACTAAACATTGTAATTACTAAACCAAAATCAGTATATGATATGGTTTTCTTTTTGTCAAGCGATATGGTTTCCTTTTATACGCCGAACTCCAATATGGTTTCCTATATATTAATTGAATAAAAAGAAATGACAATTTGTAAATTTTGTTTATGCCAAATCTATATTAACTAAGATGCATGTATGGTATAGTTTTCATGTTTATATAATTCCATTATAAAAGGAAATGGCAGTTTATGCTATTCCTATATATATGATTTATCATAAACTATTTAAAAACCGTGCATAAGATTTTTTTTAATAAAAGAAAACATGCAAACCTCGATCTCGAGCTTTTATCTTCAAAGCACTTTGTGTAGAGCAACACCGTACTTCCGAGCTTTGTCTCTCTAGAAAGTTTTATCGATCTAATATACTTCCTTTGCGTGGAGCGATTTCGTGCCGATAACGTGTTGTAAAATAACTAGGACTAAAGCTAGGAAAGTAATGAAAGAACTAGAAAATAAAATAAGAGAAAGTAAGAAAGGAATTAGAGAGCTTTTCATTCCAACATTGTCTACATATTACATGAATCTCGTATCCTTATATAGCCCATTTGGTCTTATTGAGATGAAGACCAAAGGGCACAAGTTACATCTATATATTAATACAATAACTTAATATATGAATTAATAGTGAGTGTTACATGAAATAAGTGGAATACAAAGAGAAAGGGTCATCCATTTCAATTACATTTACAACAGAAAAATATATTTTTTTCAACAAAAAATATTATTCTTAATTATCATAATTATAATTTAATACAAAGACGAAAAGCGTTAAAATTATGTAAAAAATGTTACTATCTTAATTTAATAGTATTATTAGCCGGCCAAAGCCAAAAAAATTATTAAAAAAACTTTAAAAAATTAGAAATATGTTATATTATTAAATTATTAAATTTGTATATATAATCTAATCACTAAAAAAATACTTCAAGATAATTCAAACACACAACACATACTAAAAGCTGAAAAATAAACATAATATAAATGTATATAATTCTTTCCACCCAAATTCTTCAGGGTAGATCCCGAGCTTCTTATGTTAAAGGACCCAAGACATAAACAACAATAGCTTGCCAAGAATCAAAGTAATGACGAATGCTACAAAATTAGATATTGAAAGAGAGTTTGAGAGGTGAATGATTGATTGAAAAATATTAACTTATATAATGAAGAGAATGATTATGTTACGCACTTGTGTAGGAAGATCAAAAGTCAAAAATCGAATAATTAAAGTATAATTATTGAAAAATGCTTACATAATAATTATTTGAAGTAGTTGTTACATATATAATTAATCAAATTAGTAGTTGCACGAAGAGATTGAAGGGTTTTAAAAATAATTGAATTAAATTAAAACATATTTAATTATTTAAAATAACATTAATTTATGAATAAATATGCTTAGTGGCTTAATAGATGGATTAGTGAATGATAATGATGATTATGTTTCATACATGTGCAGGGAATATCAAAAGACAAAAAAAGGATAATTAAATATAATTTAAAAAATGGTTACATAATTATTTGAAGTAGTGATTATATAATTTATCAAATTAGTGGTTGCATGGGAAGATCAAGAGACCTAAAACAAATAATTAAATTAAATTGAAATGAAATATATTTAATTATTAATGGTTACAAATAATTAAGATTATGAGTTGAAGTTGATGACATGACATGAAAGTTGATTACGTGATGAGAAGGAAGCTTGAGAAGAAGCAATGTAACAATCAAAGGTGTTACTTTATTCCCATTAGAGTTGGAGTTGATGACGTGACATAAGAGTTGATAACATGGCGAGAAGGAAGCTTGAGAGGAAGCCATGTGACAAACGAAGATCTTCCTTTAATATAGATATATAGATTACTATATATGGTACCATGTATATTATTACTACTATATATTCAAAGTGACATGAATATATATTATTTAACCCCAATTTAATGAGGGAAGACTTTGGGATGTGCCACGTGGTGCTGTGAAAATGTTGAAAATCGCCACGTATACACCCCAAAGTCTTACTTTAATATATATATATATATATATATATATATATATATATATAGGGAAGAAAAAAATCTCACATAGAGTCCCAAACATTTTTTTTTGGAAAATACAAGAATAATAATGGATAAGTCACACTCAAGATACATTTACCCACATGAGCCGGCCATGTGGTCTTGACCTATGTATTAGGCGTCAGGATTTGTGTGTGACCGCATTCCGAGGTACGCACAGACATCTCAAAGACCTGATGTGACTTTTTGTCTAATTTCCCCGTTGTGATTTTAGCACTTCTCTTTACAGGTGCACATAGATTGGATTCGACTCATTTAAGGAAAAATCGTAATTCGATCCAATTATTACGAATTAAAAAAATCTCAATTCCATCCAACTCATTTAACTTATTAAACATGTTCTTTCCAATTAATAACATGTGGATTAGACTGAATCACGTTCGCAGATTGCCATCATATTATTCTCATAATTAAGAGCATATATATACTTTGATTTTTTTTTAAAAAAAGAATATGCACTTTGGTTAAGAACAATTTCTATAATCTCAAATAAACATAACATTTATTACAAAAATAGAGGCGAATAGAGGCGAAAAAACTCGTCTCTAAATAGGGCAAATTTCGTTGCAAAACCTATCAGAGATGCATTAGCAATGAAAACTGCTCCATCATTAAAAACCTATTAGCTGACTAGTCAGCGACAAATTTCTATTTCGTCGCTGAATTAGAAACGGATGATTCTTCTCTAATCCGTTTTACATAGCAAAGGATCAGAGACGAATTGTACTAGAGATTTGATGTTTGACATGCACAATCTGTCTTTAATCCGTCTCAAATAGAGACGGATCAAGGACGGATTAGAGACGGACTGCGAATATTTTCGCCACATGCTTGTCAATTTTCATCTATGATCTGTCGCAAATGGACTCGGATTAGAAACTGATCGTGCATGCTATCGTGCATGTTTGCATCACGTAATAGAAACAGATCAGGGACGTATTTTAGTTTATAAGAATCCACATTCTCTGCATTGTTGTTGTCGTCGCAATTATCCTTAAGATTGTATTCAATGGGCTCCACTAGCTGGTAGTGGACACTTCTCGATTCCTTGTGTTAGTAACAAATGTAATATCTGGGGATGAAGCCCCACCCACATAAATGATACTCAATCGTATCGACATCGTGGTAGGTGACATTGCAGCATTTTAGTTTCGTTGCACGGGCAACAAATCCATCATTTAAGGTGGTATTCCTTACTATGGACCTTCGTAAATTCCATGAGCTCATTCTTCACTTTCTCCGCAAACTCCCACAAGACTAAGCCTTTATTATGCCTATTGTAAGTCCATTCTCTACTTCTACCTGCCATATTGATCTCTCTTTACGTCTATAAATTATAAAATAAATAAAAATTAAAGCTACTTTAATGGAAAAATGTGTAAAAGAATGATGTATAAATCTTTTTGTCGAGTTTTAATGTCGTAATTGTGACGGCCCCTCTCATAATCTAGGACACTACCCGACCTAATCCCATCATTAAGCTCTAACCTCATCCACATTGGGCTTAACAACGTATTAGTCAGCCTTTTCAAACTTTTCTGTAAACTAGCTAACTTTAAAATAAGCAATATATTGTTCTCTTTTCAATTATTATAATTTTGGAGTTAATTAATAGTCGTTATCACTTTAAATTTATCAGCGGAAGACTTAGTAAAACACCTACCGTGGAAACTAAAAAACAACGATCATATGTATATAAACAATATAACAGCGATAACAATATAATAACATGTGTCTGGTCAGATACTATCGCTCAACCCAAATATACAACCCCAAAAATACATAAACGACATAAAGTAAGTCATACAGTACAACATTCAAAAACCTACAAAAGTCCGAAGTAGCACACTCTAATAGCTTAAAGGTAGTCGTCGATCTTCTCCTTGCCCGGTCTGCTACTCGATGGATATGCACCCACCGTCATAAAAATGACAGTGAGTACGATAATATAGAAAGTAACACCGAGAGAAATTTATCCATATTTCCAACACAACAGGAATACATCTCATTATGCATACATTAATTACACAGCAATAATCACTGAAACACAAACACAACACCAAACATCATAATTAAACAATGTGGTATCAACGAAACCCTTAAAATAAACTAAAGACATTAAGTTGTGTATCCAACATATTAGCCTAGATATTACCCTCTTGATCACATAGACCTTGAGTAATCACTTATTTAGCAGTGCACGTATGTTCTATCCTTATTAGTTATGAAATATGGCTTATCGACCTCATGTAATAGGTTAGCACACATAATACTTATGTATTACCCCAACTGGTCACTGCTTAATCATTTTATCAACCTCATATAGTAGGTATGTGACACTAACTAATCAGTATACATGTCAGAGCACGTCTCACTAAGTCCTGACTTAGCCTAATTTCCTTAATTAGGCACCTAATCCATACAATCAACTTTAACCTCAAAATAATTTTGATTTCAATCCTTAATAATACTCCAAAACTAAATTTATATCCTCAATGAAACTTAATTCATGATTTGTTTAATTGGAGCAAATTGAAAAATCATACAGATTATCCTCCGTATTTTTATAAAAATTTCGACAGCACCTCCCTTAAAAATGGTCTGCTGAAAAACTTTCACCTAATAGACAACATAATTGGGGAGAGGCCTAAAAGGACTCACAACTTCCTGTAGTTCACAATATATATCATATTCGAACTTTAAATTCTAACTTAGAGTCTCCGATACCTTAGTTATAACTTTATAATCCCAAAATAAACCAAAACTGAATGATAAACCTCTTAACTTACTTCAAACTAATCTAGGAGACTCTCATAACCTAGTCAAAAGTATTTCACAACCTACATTCACCCCTAAGGCCAAAACAATACATATAAAACGATTACAACAAAAAGATTAAACTTTTAAACTTAAAACATTCATCGAAGATCTTCGAGCTTTTCTCGTTCTGTTTGGTCTTCACAGAGAACCTGACATCATAAAAAACAACTTGAAGATGTCAGGTAAGTAAACTCCTATACTGATATGTACTCATGCAAATGTTAGTCCGAATACACGGAGACATGTAATTGCATTTTCAAGTAACAACAAATTTATATAACAATGTGGATCCCTCATTTCCTATTCTAAGCTCATGACAAGCGGGCCCACTCACGATGAACCTAGAACAGTTCTATGAGTTCAATGCATGCTAATCCGGAGTCGACATTACCCGCCTTAAACGCTTGCAGTACGTCTAGTCTGGAGTGGAACACCTCACACTTTTACGACCGAAACAGGGACAACTCTATCTGGATGCCATGTAGGCATGACCAACAATGAAAAATGCAACGCAGACTAAAAATAAATGCAGGTACAAAGATATATTCCATAAATAATAAAGACAACTATAGGGTTTACTTACAACCAACCAACTTTGAGCTTAATTTTCGGGGTTCTCGGAACGTCGGATCACCTTGAAAATGGTTCCAGTAGCTCCCCTGCATACCCAATTATGTTATGTTTCAAGCTTCAAGTGAATCTAAATCACAAAACCTAATGAAAACTGCGGCCTAAGTACGCTTGATAACAGTTTCCAAAAATATTAATTTATATAATTGTTTCAACTGGCTTTCAACTAGCCAATTTGGAGTAACTTTTTAACCTTGGAAACCTTAATATTTTTCATGATGACCTAAAAGAACTTGTAGTACTCATGTCCTACTTTCCATAGACTACAAGAATACTTAAATCAGATCATTGACGGTGAAGTTATAAATTTTCTAATATGGCATGTCAACTAGGCTAATTTTATTTATTTTGAATGGAAAAACTTCTCCAAATCAATATTTTCGCAATTAAATCATCAAGACTCGATAAAAAACACCACTAAACAACTCAATACCAACATCAAAATATTTTCACAGTCCGTGAAGTCAAATTGGATTAAAACCAATAATCAATTCATTCAAAAACCCAATAAAAATCAATATCAACTATAAAAACATCTCCAAAATAGTTATTAATTGAATCACAATAGTTCAATTTATCAAAACCCTAACCTACGTCGGTAGAATTTCTTCCAAACTGATGCAAATCAATCCAATATACCAATTCACAACAATCCCTACCAATTTCTACCAAAACCCCGCAAAAGAAATGGAGAAATAGTGAGAATTCAAATTGAATGGAGAAAAATGCCCTAAATTGAGCGAAAGACTGTGCTGAGAGGGTTAGGCATTGAACTGACCGTCTCGCGATGCTCTACGATTTTACGAAAAGACTAAACTTGGCATACGACTAATTATCTTTTAGAGTATGCATTGTGACTCTGAGGTGGTGTGAATGCTCTTCCTGAGTCTTCGAATATATCAAAATATCATCGATAAGCATGATGATGAACTGGTCAAGATAGGGTTTGAACACCCTATGCATTAAGTCCATGAACATAGCAGGAGCATTAGTGAGCCCAAACAACATCACTGTAAACTCGAAGTGCCCATAGCGAGTACTGAAAGCGGTCTTCGAGATATCCTCATCCTAGATCCTTAGTTAATGATAACCAGACCTCAAATCAATCTTTGAGAAATATCTGGCACCTTTCAAGTGATCAAACAAATCATCAATCTTGGGCAATAGGTATTTGTTCCTGATAGTCACCCAGTTAAGCTGTCTAGAATCAATTCATATACGTAGGGTCCCCTCATTTTTCTTTACAAAAAGAATCGGTGTTTCCCACGGTGACATACTTGGATGGAGAAACCCCTTATGTAACAACTCATCAACTTGAGTCTGCAACTCACATAATTCCTTCTGTACCATGTGCTACGGAGTAATAAATATAGGTTTGGTACCAGGAATAAGACCTATGATGAAGTCTATGACAAGTGGCAATGGAAGTCTAGGCAAGTCAGATGGAAAGACTTTTGAGAATTCACAAACCACGGGCATTTCACTAACTTTAAATTCCTGACCAGGCTCTCCGAATGTGACGACTCCCGCTTTAACCTTCAAGTCTCGAAGAGTAGCTTCCCTTCCACGAGTTGCAAGTCGTGAAGGATTATAGCCTTTATATCTATAATTTTAGAAAGGTTAGGGATCTGAAAGATTACCCTCTTATGGAAACAGTCAATATTGGCATGGTATGCTAAAACCAATCTATTCCTAGTAGTGCATCGTACTCCAAGAACTCCATTACCCTCAGATCATTTGGGAGTTCATTCTCCCCAATTTTGACTACACATCCCTCGCATATCAGGTTAGGATAAAACTTCGTACTCACTGTTATGCTCAAAATAAACAATGTACTGGCTCTAACAGGTTTCAATTTCAACTCATCAACCATTGCACCAACAATAAATGAAACTATAGAACCAGTATCAATCAAACATGCATATCTCGACCACAAATGTTTAATATACCTTCCACAAGCCTCTTATTAGCCTTTGGATCTACCTCAGCCACTACATAAGTATGCCTTCGTATTGGTGGTGTTGTACTGCCTACCGATGTGGTCGGTGGCATAGAACACTTTATCTGAATATGCCCTATTTGTCCACACCGATTGCATATCGTAGAAGCCTTCTAAGAAAACCACTGGCCTGAGGAACCTGCCTAGATCCACTCGGTTTCTATGATGATTGTGCTTTGCTCTTGTCCTTACCTTTAGACTAAGGTGGTGGTAAAGGTGGTTTTGCTACTGAAGTTTGAGAAACTGGTGGAATCAGTACACTAACAAATGTCGTCCCTACAGATCCTGACTGTGTAGCTACTCCAGCTACACTACTCTGCCTCTTCTTTGTTGGAAAATAAGCAAATTACTTGGTTCTCTGACTCCAAGGGAACTGCGGTACTGGCGGTGGCATGTCACGACCCGAAATCATAATTCGAGTTTAATTTCCTTAATCAGGATCAGTAACCCGTAAAGTGGGACCCGCATCAAGATACGTGTCGTGACTGAGGCAATGTGGTCGAGGTATATGATATATTTGTTGTGATGCACGCCTAGTGTATTATATATGTATAGAAAAATAAGTCACTCCTACTTGTGTATAAGTGTCGAGATGTGAGTGGAGATGCACCTTGAAATGCGTGCTGACATGGGACCAATGTAGAGGGTGATATGGTAAGTTCATTTTAATCTTAGTGTAGCTTAAATAGTTGGAATAATGTTGCTATAGTTGATTATATATTAAATGTACATAAGTTAGTAATTTTAAATAATAGTCATTTGATATTTCTCGAGATACGTGTTGACACATCTAGAAACCAATTATGTTGGAAATTGGTGTTACTTAGAGATAGTTAGTAGAGGGTAAGTGAAAAATGTGTCAAGTTAAAGACCATTAGATAAGTCTCAAGATACGTATGTATTTAAAGATTAATGGCTATTAATAATTCCATTATAATATAAGATTGGATAAGATCAACTCATGCAATCAAACCCATTTCATTTGCAAAAGCTTGTTGGGGAAGAGAAGTGCTGGAGAAGAAGAAGATAAGCAAGATTTTGGAAGGTTTGGTGAAGAATTGATCAATCTAGTTGTTCATCAAACTAGGTAATTCACTTACACTAGCAACTTAGCTCAGTTTGATGAATTCATGATTTATATGAATTATGGGTGTTAGTGAAGCCTATGCATGGAGAGAACTCAGAATTCTAAGTGCAAAATTGTGGGTTTCCCTAACATAGCGCGCTAGGTAGGTGAGCTAGCGCGCTAATGAGGTCACTAGCACGCTAGGTGCTATGACAACATAAAAATATGCAATTTCTTAAATTTACTTAAACACTATAAACAAGTATAATACCCTAAGTAAAGGTCTAAACATACTAAAATACATGTTAAACGATATCGTGAATCTAGGGAAGAGTCTCGGGGTTCGGATACGAGGTTTGAGGTGTTGGGAGGCCGGAATAGCAAGGATATTTGCTTAGATTGTAAGTAAAATGATTGAGATATTTATTTACATTTCAATCCTGTTTTGTTATTGATTCAAGTCATTTGGACTAATTTGCCTATTGTACTCTATATACCATGACTTGTTTCCTCTCTCATTTCATGAGTTTGCTATCATGGTATAGATTGTTGGTTAAATGGTTTCATTGACTCTAAATCTTATGCTCTGTCATTTTTTATTATTAATACATGTGGTCAAATCTAATAACATGCTATTAGCTAGGTGTTACATAGTGTTGTAAATCTATTTTCTATTATGCATTAGATATGCAATTGCTTTGTTGGATTCTCAAACCATGTTATCTTTTGAAATATGAAAGTAGTTCTTGTATCTAGGACCATGATACGATAGAGGTGTTGCGATACACGAGGGTCATTAGACTTTCGGGGTGATCTGGATCTCTCCACTAACTTGGGTGACATGACAAGGTATGTGACCCGAGGTTGTCGGGAAGTATATATCGCAGGTGACTAGCACTTGGGATGATTATAAAGGCGTAGAGCATAGCTCCGACCTTCACAGATATGTAGAGCTCAGCTTCATCCTTACATAATGGAAAAGGCATTGAGATAGGACTCCCGGCCGACCGGCCATAGATCATTACTACTTAGTCGAGTGTCAATTTCATTTTGTTCAACTGGAGTATCTTATAATATGATTTCCTTTAAACATAGTTGCGTTTGTTATGTTTTTAGATACTTGTCATATATTTGGAAATGTGAACAATTGTCTCTCAGTGTTACTTTCTACTTTCCTGTACTCACCGTCATTTATATGACAGTGGATGCAGATCCATTGAGTTGTAGACTAGGCAAAGAGAAGATCGACGACTACCTTTAAGCAAGTGGAGTGCTGCTACACTAGATTTTGTAGGTTTCGACTTTATTGTATGACTTTTATATGTCTTTCACATACTTTCGGGGTTGTATATATCATGGGTTGAGAGTTAGTACGTTGACCATATACATGTTGATATTTATCGTCGTTAAGACTTCCGCTAAATAAACTTTAAATTGGTAAATTTTAGTTAACTATGATTTATTAATTAACATAAAATAAGAAAATGATTATTTGAGAAATTAAAAAGTAAGTAGAATGATTTTGGAAAGACTGACTAATTCTTTGTTAAGTCATACATGGTGAGGTTAGGGCTTAATTACGGGATTAGGCCGAGTGGTGCCCTAATTTGGGAAAAGGTTCATCACAGGTAGTATCAGAGCCTAGGCTTGTAAAACCTAGGTTTATAGAGCCCAAGTTTATAGAGCTTAAGTTGTGGAATATATTTATTCTACAATGTGATACCAAAGTTATAGTTGGTAGCAAAGGCCAACTTTTCTAATAAGTAACAAACATAATTTAAATAAAAAGATATAGATCTTAGATGTGGAAACTAGATGATCATTGCCTAGAAACCATTAGTTGGAAAGTAAGTGAAGGTGAGATGGGGATTTCTTATATGTACATGTTAGTTTCTATCTGTATATATATATGTGCTATCTACGAAGTAGCTGACTCGCATTCGCTATCAACTTGTAGACACCGATGGCTAATTCATGCGATAGCGAGGATGCAAGTGCAAGTGGCAGCTAGCCTCCTATTCCATCAGCTGATGATTTTCAGAGCCTGTCTGACAGAGTAGCTGCTCATGGACAACAGTTAGTTGATTTCATTGCCATGATGACATCACTTTTTGCTCCTCCAGAACAAACACCAGCCTCTACTACTACTACTACCCCCACATTATCGACAGCTGCTCCGGTAGTACAGATTATATTGATAGTGACAACACTAGCCATAGAGGCAGTTTATACACTATCTTTTACACCTACATCTTCTAGCTCGATAGCAGAGGTTCAGTTGGTGAAGGATTTCATCAAACGGAAGCCAGTGTACTTTGATGGTCAGCGAGACTTAAAGAGGACATAGAACTAGGTTTCATCTTAGGAGAAGTTGCATAAAGTCGTGAGGACTGAGGACAAACTTCGAGTTTAGATTACGTCGTATACACTGTAGAGAGACGTTGATGTTTGGTGGCATGCAACAATAGCTTCTACAGGTAAGTTTGAGTCTTGGGATGTCTTTAAGAAGAAGTTGTACCAGCAGTACTTTCCACCTGCAGTGATGAAGAAGTTGAGGAATGAGTTTATGAACCTGAGACAAAAAGTTGATAAGTTGTTGATGAGATATAGAGACAGATACGGCTATATGAGGTAGTTTGTTGGAGATCCAATGATAGATGATTCAGAGGATGTATACACCTTTGGAGATGGAGTGAGGCCAATTATATGATTTTATGTTGTCAATTCAGGTGCCAAGACTTTGGGCGAGATTCTTGAGTGTGCACTTTCTCATTAGACCTATTATCTGAGTAGAGTTGCCGATGAGACACCGTTAGGACCAGCATTGACACTTGATCAGGTTGTAGAGTTTGAGAGGATGAGACAGATGGCGAGGGACCGAGGAGATGGGAAAACAGTTCCCAGGTCAGAGACATCTACAACAGTTGTACCTTATGTATCATCCCCTACTCCGTTGCAGAGTGTAGATGGTATACCTCCCTCGCCGCCACTGGTAAGACCTGCGTTGCCAACTCCTACTACTTTACCAGCTCTACCAGCACTACATGCAGCACATCACCAACAATAGGGTAGTAAAGAGGTAGAGGTCGAGATGTTTCCCGATAGGGATAAAAATAAGCATGGGTCCATGATCAAACACAGAGTCAGCGTAGGCCGATTACTTGCTTCAGGTGTGGACAGGTTTGGTACATAATTCGAGATTATCCACTACCAGTAGCCATGGTTCCACTGCAGAGTCAAGAGGGTGTACAAATGGTAGCACATCCTGATGCTGATGCTACACAAGTACTTATTGAGGGTACAATTTCCATTTGTGGTGTAGATTTATGTCTTGTTTGATTCGGATTCTGTAATATCTTTCATTTCTAGTTGCATGATAGGCATCTTAGGGTTGACACTGGTTATAGTTAGCGTAAATTTATTTGAGTACCGCAGACGGGGATAGTGTTTACCCTCTAATTATCTTGTTGAGGGATGTTCAGTAGAGATAGGCGGGGTAGAGTTACCTATGGACTTCTCGAGTTTTTAGATTTCGATATGTTGTTAAGGATGGATTGGCTAGCAGTGTATCACGCTAATATCGACTATTTCAGTAAGACGGTGATATTTGAGATTTCAGGCGTCCGATGTTTACATATAGTGGTAGTACACTAAGAGCGAGGGCACTAAAGGTTGAGTTGCGTTAGTGGAGAGATGGACACTTTGGTAGCATTGTATACTGTGGTAGAGAGTCAGGGACCTAGACTTGAGGATATTTTGGTTGCGTGCGAGTTTCCAAACATGTTTCTAGAGGACTTACCTAGTTTATCCCAACTGAGAGAGATAGATTTTATTATTGAGTTGGTACCATGCACCAGACCTATTTCTATACTGTCGTACCGTATGGCTCCCAAAGAGTTGGAAGAGTTGAGGAGTCAACTTCAGGATTAGGGACGGAAGGGATTCATTATACCTTCTATGTCATCATGGGGAGCACCCGTCCTGTTTGTGAAGAAAAAGGACGGTACTTTGAGGTTGTGCATCGACTATAGACAGTTGAATAAGGTCATAGTCAAGAACAAGTATCCATTATCGTGGATTGACGATTTGTTTGATCAACTGAAATGAGCACATTTTTTCTTCAAGATAGACCTGTGATCAGAGCATCATCAGCTTAAGATCAGGGATGAAGATAGGTCTAAGACAACATTTAACACGAGATATGGACACTATCAGTTTACAGTCATGGCGTATAGTTTTACCAATTCCCCTGCAATGCTTATGGATTTGATGCATCGGGTGATGAGACTATTTATTGATCGATTCATAATAGTTTTCATTGATGATATATTGATATATTCGAGGACTCGAGAGGATCACGAGAAGCACCTCGAGGAGATGTTACAGACTTTAGGAGCACTAACTCTAGGCCAAGTTAAGCAAGTGTGAATTTTGGCTGTCAGATGTCAAGTTTTTGGGGACATGTTGTTGGCGCAACATGTATTGTTGTAGATCCAACCAAGATTCATGCTATTATATATTGGCCAGCACCGACGTCAATCACGGAGATTAGGAGTTTTTTGGGGTTAGCAGGATATTATTGTAGGTTCGTGAAGGATTTATCAAATATCTCTTCACCTATTACTAGATTGACCTAAAAGGATGTCAGATTTGATTGGTCTAAGGAATACGATGAGGCATTTGCTCAGCTGAAGAGATTATTGACTACCGCACTAGCGTTACTATTTCCAAAAGCTGGACCGGGATTCTTAGTGTATACAGATGCTTCTCATACAGGTATAGGTTGTGTGTTGATGCAGGATAGAGGCACAGTGGCTTATGCATCCAGACAGCTGAAGATACTTGAGAAGAACTATCCAACTTATGACTTAGATTTGGCAGCAGTGGTGTTTGCTTTGAAGATATAGGGACATCATCTTTATGGAGAGAAGTTCACACTCTACTCTGATCTTAAGAGTCTAGAATACCTTTTCATACAAAAAAAGGTGAAGATGAGACACCGCAGATGGTTAGAGTTTCTAAAGGACTATGCTTTTTCTTTAGAATATCACCTAGGAAAAACTAACGTAGTTGCTAATGCGCTGAGTAGGATACCGACTAGAGATACTGAGATTGTTAGATGTCATATGACACATGAGTATGGATTACTCGAGGTAGCGGTGATGATGAGTCAGTCAGATATTCCTACTGACACCCAAGTGATGGTTTGTGCGCATATGAGGCTTTGGAAAGTATCTACACAGAGAGTGTCAGAGGGTCAGAGAGCCAACATTCTGTACCCGAGGTTCAGTGAGTTAGCGCAAAGCACTGATTGTACTGACTCGATGGAGACAACGAATTAGTATATGAGATTTATAGGCATATTGTGGATACCAATAATGGCAAAGCTGGGAGATGAGATTCTTCAAGGTTCACACTCTTCCTGATTCACTATTCATCCAGACAGGACTAAGATGTACCATGACATAAAATGACATTTTTGGTGGTCTGGGATGAAAGCGAATGTATCAGAGTTTATCAGAAATTATGGGATCTGCCAGCAGGTTAAGGCTGAGCATCGCAGATCTGGAGGATTATTACAGCCACTTCTCATTCCACGATGGAATTGGGAAGACATAGCCATAGATTTTGTCTGAGGATTGCCGAGGACTGCTCTTCGACACGATTATTTATGGGTGATTGTGGGCAAATTAATGAAATCTGCCCATTTCATACTAGTTACAGCTCACTACATATTTTACCAGTTCAATATATTATTCGAGAGGGAGATTATCAGACTGCATGGGGTAACATTAACTATTACGTCGGACAAAGATGTTATGTAAGGATATAGCAGAGTATGCATGAGCAATATGGTACGTGCCTACAGTTCAGCACAGCCTTTCACCCTTAGATTAATGAGCAAATTTTGAAATTGATTCAGGTTCTCAAGGATATGCTCAGGACTTGTGTACTTGAATTTGGCAGATCGTGGGAGGAGTACCTACCGTCGTGTGAATTTGTATACAACAATAGTTATTAGGCTAGCATTGAGATGGCGCCATTTGAGGCTTTATATGGCAGACCGTGACGTTCGCCATCTTGTTGGGCTGAGCTAGATGACCAGGAGTTAGTGGGGCCTGAAATTGTTGGTGATCACACGGAGAAGGTACGAAAGATTCGCTAGAGGCTTAAAGGGGCCCGAGAGAGGTGAAAGAAGTATGTAGACACGTATCGCAGTGATCTCACGTACAACAAGGGAACATTTGTGTATTTAAAGGTTTCTTATCGAAAAGGTCTTCACATGTTTGGTTTGAAAGGCAAGTTAGTTCCGAGATTCATTGGGCCTTTCAAGATTAGAAGACGGGTCAAGAAGGTTGCTTATGAACTCGAGTTACCTCTTCAGATGTCGGGGATTCATCCAATCTTTCATATTTTCATGCTTTGACTAGTTAAGTCGAAAGTAGGCGTATGGCCGACGGTTGACTTGAGCCAAATTGACCTGAGCAAGGACATATCTTATGAGGAGTAACCAATACAGATCCTAGACTAAATGATACAACAATTGATAGTCAAGTCTATCCTGAAGTGTTAGTCAAGTAGCACTTTCATGGAGACTCAAAACTCACTTGGGAGCGAGAAGACTATATGTTGCGTAGATTTTTGTACCTTTTCGAGTTAGGTATAACTTTACTTGAAGTTTAATTTTGAGGATGAAATTTTTATTAGTTGGGAAGAATTTTAACGGCCCGAAATCCTAATCCGAGTTTAATTTCCTTAATCATGATCATTAACTCGTTACGTAGGACCCGCATCAAGATACGTGACATGACCGAGGCAATGTGGCCGAGATATATGTTATATTTGTTGTGATATATGCCAAGTGTATTGTATATATGTAGACTAATAAGTCACTCCTACTAGTCTATAAGTGTTAAGACGTCACTACAAAAAAATGTCTACAATAGTGACGGGTCGGCGATTGGGGCAGTCGCTGACCCTTTTACCAGAATAGCGACAGGGTTAGCGAGGACCCACTGTCGCTATTTTTGGGTGGGAAAACTCCCACCCAAGCCCAGTTCTATTCGGCCACATGGCGAGCACGTGGCGAGAGTGCCGCCACGTGGCAGCGCTTAAGAGGGCCACGTGGGGGAGTACCGACGGGAACCCCGTCGCTATTCCCCGTCGCTAGTTGTTCGATTTTTAGATCAAAAAGCGGTTTCTCTCCCTCTCTAGTTCACTTCTGCCCGTCACATTCGGTCGTCTTCCTCACTCGACCCGACCCTCCCTGCTCGTCTCTGGTTCTCACTCTCCCTCTTCGTGCTCGACCCTCTCCCTCTCCGTGCTTATCCCTCTAACTGGAACCCTAAACCCCCGCGCGAACTCGCCATCCGGCACCTCGCCCGACTCGGCCAGCCCCGCCTCTGCCTCGGCCGGCCACCTCGCCGCCTCGTCACAGCCACTACACTCCCATCTCGTTCTTGATTCGGGATTTAGGTATAAATTTTTATTTATTTTATTTTTTATGTTTTTTGTTATTTAAGTTGATTTCTAATATTTTTTGTGAAAATTTGTATTTTTAGTGGAAATATGTATTTTATTTGGAAATTTGTATTTTTATGTGAAAAAGTGGGTTTTTCGTATTTTATTTTAAATTAAAAAATGTAATAGTTTGATAAAAAAAAGTTGTAATTTTTCATTTTATGTTGGAATAAAATGTTTGGAAATTAAATTTGTATTTCATGTATTTTTAGGTGAATAAAATTTGTTAAATTGATTAAAATGTAGGTTCGAATAAATTTTGTATGTTGATATTTATTATTTATTATTTTTATGACAAATAAAATGCATGTTTGTGATTTGAATATAATGATTTTTTTTATTATTTGTGATGTTTATTGCATGATTTTTTTTTTTTTTGTAATGTGTTAGTATTAAATTAGTTGAATTTCAAATATGTCTATTAAACTATTATTTAATTGTTTTTTACAGTAATAAAAAAATCAAAATAAAATCTATTTAACTATAATAAAGAAATTAGGTTAAGTTGAAAAAACATTTAAGTATAAAGTAAATTAAATGATACAAATTCATTGGAGAAATTAAATCTCGATTAGGGCCAAAAATAAAAGAGTACGTGTAATATATATTATACTATAAATAAATATAGAGTACTTAAAAGCGATTTAACTATAATAAAGAAATTTATAATTGTTTGAACATAATAATATATATATAACAACGCTTACATACGATATATATAGATATATACAGTATAAGTAGGGAGGATTGGTATTCATATATATAACTATATATATAAATTATGTTAAGTTGAAATTAAAATAAGTATGAAGTTCCAAATTAAATGAAATATTAATACTGTAAATTGTACTGATAAAAATTTAATAAAATGATGCAAATTTATTGGACAAATTAAATTTCAATTAGGACAAAAATAAAAGAGTATAATATATTATACTACAAATAAATATAAAGTAGTTAAAAGTAATTTAACTATAATAAGGAAATTAGAATTGGTTGAGATGCATTAATTAGGAGGGATTTGAATGGTTTGCAAAGCTCACCATCAATTGCACTTAATCGAGTACAATGGAAAAGTTTGATCCATGTAGCCGACCCCAGTTAATTTGGGACTGAGGCTATGTTGTTGTTGTTGTTGTAAGGAAATTAGAATTGGTTGAACCAAATAATATTTATATAACAATGCTGATATACGAGATATATATATATATATCTATATAAAAGAGACAATAAAATTATAAACTATAAATATTGAAGTAAAATTTAAAATTTCAAAGGAAAAATTAGAAATTAGGCAAAATTATGCAAAAGTATGTGCATATATTGCAACCAATGCGACTAATTACGGTAAACAATTGACTAAAATGTATAAAATATATTAAGCAAAGTATGTGCAAATGCAATCGATTCGACTAATTAAGAATAACATTTGACTAAAATTTATATAGTGATTGATGTGTAGGTGTATTCAATTGGGGTTGTTTAGGTCTTTCGAAATATTTGTGTCTCGAGATTGGATGTACAGCCATATTGAAGGCAGTTTCACGATTAGATTTTGTGGATGGCGTGAAGGAATTTATAAAATTTGTCATGCAACACTGCACTACTTACTTGAACGAAGCGAAAATTCGATGTCCTTGTCGAAAATGTTGCAACGACAAATACTACGATGTAGACACCGTAGAGCTTCATCTAGTGAGGGGTCGTTCCCGATTACTATCGTTGGACCGTGCATGGGGAGGAAGAAATAGTAAGCGATTAGGACGATGAAGGTGATGATACAATGGATGAATACCCGACATCATATCATTATATAATACACGACATTGCGGACCCCAGTTTCGATTGGAATCATGAAGAGGAGCCGAACCCTGAAGCGAAGCATTTCTTGGAAATGATTGACGCGGCGAATCAATCGCTTTGGCTGGGTTGCGAGAAGATGAATAAACTCTCAGCAATGGCATGTTTATGGACAATAAAGTCGAATCATCATATTTTGGAGCAAGCATTTGACGAAATTTTGCAAGTATGTAAGGACATGTTGCTTGAAGACAACTGTTTATAGATAGCTTTTACAAATGTAAGGGCTTGATGCACTGGTTGGGTCTCTCATATGAGCGAATTGACTATTGTCCCAACTTATGCATGCTTTATTGCGAGCTCGACTCCGGGCTTACATCTTGTAAATTTTGCGAAGAATTTAGGTTTGACTCTAACAAACGCCCGCATAAGACAATGTTTTACTTCCCTTTGGCCCCTCGTCTCAAACATTTGTACGCCTCGAAAGCTACGGCGAAACACATGCGGTGGCAC
This sequence comes from Stephania cephalantha, assembly GCA_039657325.1. Taxonomy (NCBI): domain Eukaryota; kingdom Viridiplantae; phylum Streptophyta; class Magnoliopsida; order Ranunculales; family Menispermaceae; genus Stephania; species Stephania cephalantha. Next base: position 45,348,889 of record CM077571.1, read on the forward strand.
GCAGAACACATCCGAGAAGAGGGCAATATGCAGCATTGCTCTGACTCATTGGCATGGAACCACTTCAATCAAGTGAACCATACGTTCAGCTCCGAGGTTCGTAATGTTTGACTTGACTTATGCACTGATGGGTTTCAACTTTTTGGAATAAGCGGCAAATCGTACTCCTCGTGGCCGATGATTCTAACACCGTACAACTTGCCTCCCTCGATGTGTATGAAGAAAGAAGTGATGTTTTAAACAATAATCGTACCTTGGCTAACTAATCCATCGCAAAAAATTGATGTGTTTCTCCAACAGTTGGTGAAAGAAATGCAAGAGTTGTGGTATGACGGTGTGCCTACCTACGACGTATCGACTAAGACAAATTTTCAAATGCACTCTGCACTTATGTAGACTGTTAGTGACTTTTCAGCGTACAACATGCTATTATGATAGAGCACGCATGGGAGGACTGCTTGTCCTTATTTCATGGAAGATACCGACGCTTTCCAATTGAGGTTTAGAGGGAAAACGAATTAGTTCGATTGTCATCGACGTTTCATGTCGCGATATTCAAAGGAGCTGAAAGACTAGTCTAGTTTTCGCAGAGATAGAATCGTATCCGAGAAGCCACAAGCTAATAAATCAGGTGAATATATCTTGCGAGAAATGAAGCTTTAGGGCTGATGAAAGTCACTGAATTGGGGTCAGATGCAATCAACAACGAAGTCTCGAGGATTAGCGGGTGGAGGAAGCGAAACATACTGTGGGACTTGCCTTATTGGAAGACGAACCTTATCAGGCACAACTTAGACGTGATGCACATTAAAAAAAATTTCTTTGACAATATTTTCAACACACTCATGAGTGTGCCGGGGAAGACAAAAGATAACACAAAGTCTGGGGAAGACTTAAAGGAGATTTGTAATCGTCCAAAGCTTCATTATGATCCAGTTTCTAAGAAATATCCTAAGGCACGATATGCGCTAGACAAACGAAGAAAACAAGCATTGTGTAAGTGAAATAAGGAATTGAACTTCCTTGATGGTTACGCGTCTAATATCGGTCGCTGCGTAGATTCTAAGAAGTTGAAGTTGAGATCTCTTAGAGGATGACATATGGATTGCAATTAGCGAGTTAAGCATTTTCTTCAGAGATTTAACTGCTAGAAATTAAAATGTTGAGAATCTTCGGCTTTTGCATGAAAACATTCCGAAGATATTGTGTAAGTTGGAAAAGATATTTCCGCCAAGTTTTTTCGACTCAATGGAGCATCTCCCTATCCATTTGGCGTACGAGGCTATCCTTGCTGGCCCAGTACAATTTCGGTGGATATATCCTTTTGAGAGGTAATCAACTAGACTCGTAAATAATTTATATCACAATCTAACATATACATTTTAACTAACTTACTTCTACAAATGTAGGTACTTGAAACATTTAAAAAATAATGTTAGGAATAAGGTAAGGGTTGTGGGCTCAATATGCAATGCTTACTTAGTGGATGAAGCAGCAGCATTTTGTTCCTATTATTTTAAGGAACACGTCTCCACCTCGCACAATCATCCGCTCCGTAATTACGATGGTGGAGTCGGACCAAGCCAAAGTTTTAATGGCCACTTCTCAATATTCACCCACCCAGGTCAAGCCTACGGGAGATCAAAGAAGCGTTATCTCACGGATGACGAGTGTAACGCCGCACACTCATATGTGTTGTTAAATTGTCCCGAGGTCGCTCCATTCATTAGGTATGCTTTAATCTTAATTATTATCTTAAATTTATTATCCTTACATTTTTCAATTCTTTTGTTAGGATGTACGTATCAGAATTGTGTTCCAAACATGTGAATATTACACAAAGTGCCATCGATGAACATCTTGAGAAACATTTCTCAAGTTGGTTTCAACAACGTAAGTCATTTGTACATGGATATTAAAATAATTATTTCTTTTTGTTGTTTATTTGAAATTGAAGTTTATGATTGAAACATTTTTGGCGGTAGGCTCCATCATCTATTCAAGATACAACACTTCAAATGTTGTCAGACAACCCTAGTATACTTTGCACTGTATACCACGCGTATCTTGTTAATGGCTACGAATTTCAGACCGTGTCGCATTGCTCAAACAAAGATATGCGTAGTAGTGGGGTGTGCGTCAGGGGCACGAATTACGCACAATATGACAATGACTTTTACGGGCAATTAGAAGAAGTGATTGAAATAGAATACGGTGGAATCCTATGTACTGTGTTGTTCAAGTGTCAATGGTTCGACCCCACGATCAATGTCGGGACAAGAGTTCACTGATCCTTAAAAATCGTCAATGTACATCGAAATCTGCAATTGAACAAGTACGAGCCTTTCGTACTAGCCATGCAAGCTAGTCAGGTGTACTTTCTTTCATACTCAAGTGTAAGAAATGCGCATAACAATTGGCATGCTACGTGCAGACTTTAACCGAAATTCATCGATGAACAAAACTTAGTCGAAAACGTTGACAGTGAGCCTATAGAACAAGATGCTTTTCAGGAGCACCTACTTGAGCATAATACTGAGGTTGATATCGACAACAATGTTTCAACTTCTTTAGCTGATCCTAGTGGGGCACACATGTCAGACGTCGACGAAAAAGACGATGAAAGTGATAACTCCGACATTTCATCGAATGATGAGAACGGTGATGACGAATCATGATACTATCATTTTCATCAGTTGGTAAATGATGCAATTATATTTTTTTACTTGTTACGTAAATTTTGTATGTTGGAGGTTCAACTCAAAATTCTAATTCGGTTTTTATTTCTTTTATAAAGTTATGTCGTCAAGTAGAGGTTACGCCTCATCTTCTAGTGAGGGCTCCGGTGGACGATCAGGTGGACGATCCGGTAGTCGATCCAGTGGACATCTAGCGCTACTAGAGATCGACGATCGAATGGATCACACCGTCGTTCTCATGGCGATTATACTCCACCCGCACTGACTACTCAGGGTTAGGAGAGTCTGCATCCATACCCATACCACCGTTCTCAGCAGACTCCATTTCATATGTACCCATACCACCCTTCTCTGCAGACTCCATTTCTCCATCAGACGCCTCCCCTACATTATGCACATCCATCACATCCATCTACATCTTTCATGTTTTTGCCATCTATTTTTGGTGATGATCCCACCTCTATGCAGATGTATTCTACTTTACTTTCCTCCCTACCCACTCCACCCGTTAATGGTCGTGGTACATTTAGGCTAGGTGTCGGGCCTACATTTTCATCCGAGGGATCAGCATCTCCCTCACATCTTCATGATCGTACGCATGACCACCGTACAGTCCCACCACCACTCCATCGTGATTTGCATGCCTCGTCCTCTCGGGGTCTGCCGGTAGAGCAGTCGCCGAGTTTTTCGGCACATCGTTCGAGCGACTCGTCTATAGGTATGGCCCCACGTGGACAACGAAGAAACATTACTACTACCCAACCCTCGAGGCTGATATTCTTGGCCGTGAAAGATGGCAGATAGTAAGTATACGTACGAAGTTTTACGTTTACTTATTTCTTATAAACTTAGTCTAACGCCTCGTTTTCAATTTAGTGGACTGAAATTACACCCATCTGACAGAGCTGCCCGGGAGATGACTAGGGCATACAAACACTCCCTACACAAGGATGGTTATTCTTGGGAGCATGTCCCACAGCACATGCGAGATATTTACTGGAATCAATGGAATGTAAAGTTGTTTAAGTTAATGTTGTTTCATTTACATAAGATTTACAAACAATATATAATTGAAAAGTGTTTATTGATAAATTTAAAATCTTATTACTTTTTGCCTATAGTTGTCATTCGACTGGGAGCCATCGGATGACGCATCTCTTAGAGAGGCGTACGATAGGCAGATTGCCATTAGGTACGCTGATTTTATTAGCAAGATGTGCTCGAAAGATAAAAAAACCTGCACATGTATCTGCTGAGACCTTCGACCACTATAAGAATATGCGGTCCACTCTTGATTTTAAGAAGAAGTCAGAGCGATCAAGTAAAAATTAGAGACTGAGACAGGGGACCCGGAACAGGGATCGCAGTGCATACTGGTGGCTCAATATCCATTTATCAGCACGCAGAGAAGCTGGTAAGTTATGTTATATTAAGTTTATATATAATATACATGGATTTAGTCTCAAACTTAATCCTCTTTAAATATATGTTTTGTAGGCGGAGAAGTTGGGTCGACCTCCGACTGCTTTGGAGTTATGCCTATACTTCCATACGAAAGATCATGACGGCGTAACTTTCCTCGATTCGACAGTAGAGAAAATCGTCGTAAGTAAATAGTTTTGCTTTTAAATTTTGTTTAGTTAATTAATGATAGGTATTAATGACTTCTAAATGTTTTAAATTCTTATTTTAGACGGCGATCCAGCGTAGGCATATTGAGCTGACACAGTCGCAACCTGACACCCCGATAGATGAGACCGACCTATATTTATTCGTCGTTGAGCACGACGACAAAGGAAGGACATATGGACTAGGGTGGACACCGTCGGGGTCGCGGCGCATACATGCTACAACTGGAGGAGCTGGAGCTGGAGATGGAGCTGGATCTTCTCGGCCTATTTCATCTCCTAATGAGCCCGTCGAGCTTTTGTGGAGGGACTTCCAGACGATGCAGACACATTTTCTTCGGGTTATGCAGGATCACACTCTAACCCAAGATCAGTTGCGAGAGGTCCAAGGCCAGTTGCGTCGCATGGAGCAGGTTCTAATGGACAGACTTGGAATTTCATTCCCGCCAGCTCCTCCGAGAGATGTTCCAGCCGATGACTCAGAGACCGACGACGATTTCGACAATTGAGTTCACTTCTTTGTATATTTAGCCTTAGGTTGTTCATATCTTGTTTTGTATATTTTTATACTTGTAATTAACTTTTTTTATTCTATTTAATTGATTTTGATTGATGAAATTCAGTTATTAACTTTAATTTCTTTTAATTTTTCTGTCTGTATAGTTATTCAGAATAAATTATATAGTATAGATTAAAATCTATTATTTTAATAATAATTTTTAATAAATGTTTATAAAGAATTTTTAAATTTAAAATATTATTTATAAATAATATTATTTTCAAACATTTCATTTAAAATTTAATTTTAATTGAATTTAAAAATTTCATAAAATTATTAAATATTATATATAATATTTTTTGCATTTATATAAAAAATATATAATAGTTAAATATTTTAAATATTTACATTTAATTCCACTTGAAATTTAATAATTTTTAATAAAGTTTTTAATATTTAGTTTTTATAAATTAATTTTATTACTAATATTGAATTTTAAATTTTTTAAGTATTTTATTATATTATATATAATAGTTTTAGCATTTTATAAATATAAAATATTTATAAATATTAATTATTATATAATATATATAATAACAACTTTTTTTAAAAAAAAATTCGTCAATTTAGCAATAGGGTTAGCGATGGGGGGGCACGTGGGGGCCAATGAGCCACGTGGACGATTAGCGATTTGGTCTCGAAGCGCTGTCCGTCGCTAATTGTCCACATGACAGGTCAAAACAGTTTCGACCACAACCACGTGGCAAATTAGTGACGGGATGTGGCGACGAGATTAGCAACGGGTTCTCGTCTCCAAATCTGACACCCCGTCGCTAAAAAAATTAGCGACGAGCCCCGTCGCTAATCCGGTATCCTTTTGTAGTGCGTGAGTGGAGATGCGCATCGAGATGCATGCCAACATAGGACAAAGGTAAATAGTGATATGGTAAGTCCGTTTTAAGCTTACTGTAGCTTATATAGTTGGAATAATGTTGCTATAGTTGATTATATATTAAATGTACCTAAGTTAGTAATTTAAAGCAATAGTCATTTGATATTTCTCGAGATACATGTTAACACAACTAGAAACCAATTAAGTTGGACATCGGTGTTACTTAGAGATAATTAGTGGAGAGTAAGTGGGACATGTGTCAAGTTAAAGACCATTAGATAAATCTCGAGATACGTATGTGTTTAAAGATCAATGGCTATTAATCAATTCATCATAATATATAAGATTGGATAAGATTAACTCATGCAATCAAACTCGTTTCATTTGCAAAAGCTTGTTGGAGAAGAGAAGTGCTGGAGAAGAAGAAGATCATCAAGATTTTGGAAGGTTTGGTGAAGAATTGATCAAGCTAGGTGTTCATCAAACTAGGTAATTCACTTACACTAGCAACTTAGCTCAATTTGATGAATTCATGAATTATAAGAGTTATGGATGTTTTTATGTTGTTGTTCATGTCTTGGGGCTCGGGAGGTGTGTATGAATGTTTCCAATGTGTTGGTGAAGCCTATGTGTAGAGAGAACTCATAATTCTAAGTGCAAAATTTTGGGTTTTCCTGCACATAACGCGTTAGGTAGGTCAGCTAGCACGCTAGAGAAACTTGGTAGCGCATTAATGAGGTCACTAGCGCGCTAATCAAGTTACCCAGCGTGCTAGGTGCTAAGACAGCATAAAAATTTGCAATTTCTTAAATTTACATAAACACTATAAACAAGTCTAATACCCTAAGTAAAGGTCGAAACACACCCAAAAACATCTTAAATGGTATCAAGAACTTAGGGAAGAGTCTCAAGGGTTCGAATACGAGTTTTGAGGTGTCGGGAGGCCAGAATAGCTAGGAAATTTGTGTGGATGGTAAGTAAATTGATTGAGATATTTATTTACATTTCATTCCTGTTTTATTATTGATTCTAGTTATTTGGACTGATTTGCCTATTGTATTCTATATACCATGACTTGTTTCCTCTCTCATTTCACGAGTTTGCTATCATGGTATAGATTGTTGGTTAAATGGTTACATTGACTCTAAATCTTGTGCTATGTCATTTTTTATTGTTAATAAATGTGGTCAAATGAAATAGCATGCTATTAGCTAGGTGTTACATAGTGTTGTAAATCTATTTTCCATTGTGCAATAGATATGCAATTGTTTTATTGTATTCTTAAACCATGTTATATCTTGAAATATTAAAGTAGTTCTTATATCTAGGACCATTATATAATAGAGGTGTTGCAGTACACGGGGGTCAGTAGACTTTCGGGGTGATCGGGATCTCTCCACTAACTTCGGTGACATCTCGGGGTATGGGACCTGAGGTTGTTGGCGAGTATAACTTGGGTGACATCATGAGGTATGGGACCAAGGATTGTTGGCAATTATACATCGCAGGTGACTGGCACTTGTGATGATTATAAAGTTATATAGCACAACTTTGACATTCACAAAGATGTAGATCTCATCTCCATCCTTACATAGTGGAAAAGGCATTGGGATATAACTCCCGGCCCTAGATCATTACTACAAGCCTAGTGTCAGTTTCATTTTGTTTAACTGGAGTATCTTATAACATGATTTCCTTTCAGCATAGTTGCTTTTATAATGCTTTCAGATACTTGTTGTATATTTGGAAATGTGAACAAATGTCTCTCAATGTTACTTTCTACTTTCCTGTACTCACCGTCCTTTTTATGACGGTGGGTGCATATCCATCGAGTAGCAGACCAGGCAAAAAGAAGATCGGCGATTACCTCTGAGCTAGTGGAGTGCTGCTACACTGGATTTTGTAGGTTTTGACTTTGTTGTATGACTTTTATATGTCTTTCGCATACTTTTGGTGTTATATGTATTATTGGTTAAGAGTTAATAACCTGACCAAATACATGTTGATATATTATCACCGTTTGTTGCATATATATGCATGCGATCTTTATTCCCTGGTTTTCCACAATACTTAGGTATCATGTTAAAAGCTTCCGCTAAATTGTTAAGACTTCCGCTGAATAAACTTTAAATTGGTAAATTTTAGTTAACTTTGATTTATTAATTGACATAAGATAAGAAAATGATTGTTTGAAAAATTAACTAGTAAGTAGAATGATTTTGTAAAGGCTGACTAATTCCTTATTAAGTCATACATGGTGAGGTTATGGCTTAATGACGGGATTAGGCCGGGCGGTGCCCTAATTTGAGAATGGGTCGTCACATGGCGTAATAACTACTACCAAAGGTCTGGCAAAAATGGTTGCTTCCACCTCCATCACACTCTCGAATATAAAAGCATAACTAGTGCAAGGATGGGAGGAAACCACAACTTGAATCTCGTAATTCAGCCCACCAAGAAACAAATCTATTTTGTTCTCCTCTAACTCCACCATCTTAGGAGCGAATTCACACAACTATATGAACCTCCGCTCATATTCCCGTACAGACATGGCTTCCTATTTAAGCTGAATAAACTCAGTCTTCTTAATGTTCCTTATTGATTTTGGGAAATACTAACTGTAAAACAGAGTCCTAAACTGTAGCCATGTGGTGATAGTCTTCCCCTATCTCTAGGGAATTCCATGCAGAATCAATCAACAAAAACGTGACTAGTTTGACCTTAAATCGGTCCTCAACATCCATAGCAACGAATCGTTGCTCCATCTCCAGTATCCAGGTCTCAGCTACCCTTTCCTCAATTATGTCGTTGAATCTCATAATAACGTATTTCATAAATTCCTTACAGTTTTTGAGAAATGGAGCCTTATCTGAATACACTGGTACCACAACAGTTGTCTCCGACACTTGAATATGTGCTAAAACTGGTTGAGCTAGAGCCGCCACTGTGCTTCAGGTAACTGTCACTGTACTAGTTGTCCCATTTGAGCCATCTGCATAGCCGTAAGTTCCACCTGAGACTCCATAAGTTCCCTTATTTACTGCTTCATTTTATATTTCCGTTGATATTCAGTTTCCCTGTTACCCAAAGATCCAGGCCTCTGCGAACCTTCTCCTATATCGGCCATTAGGTTCTGAAGTCAACAGAGAGATAAGATCATTAAGGTAACATTTTGAGAAGACAATGAAAGCATACATATATAGTAAATAAAAATATGTGCATCAAATAACGTATAATACTGTTTTCATTTTCATTTTCCCTCCAAAACACGATGAACACTATTTATCTACCCTAAGCTTATTCATAACTCGAGACAACTCTCAAAGTCAATAAAATCAGGTTCTTGTATAAAGGAATATGCTATCAGTTATTTCGAAAAAATTCAAAAGTGAAAACGAGGTCAAAGCCTTGTCTATGATACCAAACTGTATCTAAGTTACCAATTAATTCGAAAGTGTAAACCTTAGGCTCTGATACCAAGCTATAGCATCTCTTATCCCAATCAAGGCGATATTCGGCCTAAAGCCTTAGTAACCCAACAAGACTTAACTAGAGCCAGCAGCCTCTCCGTCTGTACCTGATAAACTCAACCTGTACATCGATATCGAATAAACAATTTAAAATAAACGCAAAACTTTTTCGATAATTAAACGATATAGATAAATATGAAGTTTATCAAACCCTAAACTCGATTATAAACCTCCCAACCCTATTCATTTGCAACAAAATTACTCAAACAGTGTATATATACTCCCTCTAGTCATTTATATAAGTCGTTCTAGCAAAAGCTCCTTGTTCAAAATTGTAAGTCGCTTTCAGAATTCAAGAGTATATTTATTGCATTTTTACCCATTTTACCCTTATACAATTCAAACATTTATGATTATTTAATTCTTCAATTCATTTAATGTCAAAGGGCATATATGTAAATTACACTCATAATTAAGGCTGCCTTAATTCTTGTGTCCTTACCTTAAATGACTTATATAAATAACATAAGGGAATATATAGGAAGGCTCATTACATCGTAGAGAAGATAATAAGACTCCTAAATCTTATCTTTTCCGTTCATTGAAGCGCTAGGTTGCGAACCTGAAATATTAAATTTAGGGTGAGCGCTCCAACTTGCTCAGTAAGTAAGGATTCACAAAGCCATCAACATTCCATATAATAATCAAGAACATTATGCAATAACGATATGCATCAATGTTAACTATAGGGATTATAAAAAGCATATAATTCAATAAGTAACAGATGCAAGTCAAACTGTCCATGATTATTACACAATGATTCCCATTTTATTTGTAAAACTAGGTCGGTTACCCATTGACACCATTAATGATATTGCTAGACTAACACATTGGACGATGTGCCGTCTAGTCAATCCATTAATATCCAATGCTTCTATCTGAAACCCTGTAGTGAGTATGTAATCCACGCAACCTATCTAACTGAGTAGGAGTTATATATAGGCCGGGAAGGTAACCCATCTCCTATATAACCTATTCTTATTTCTAGGAGTTACTCTCGTGAGTCACATTAAACATCATTTTTCATTTATTTAAAACATCAAAATGTACATAGTCCCCCCATTTAGTCCATAAACTACATGAACTACATATACTAAGATAGCCATACAATATAGATAAAGAAGTGAATCTCTACTTACCTAGATTTAAGTTTTTGTTAAGAAATTCCATAACTTTTTGGGTCACTCACGCTTTCCCAGTGATCCAAAACCTATCACTAACTATTTGTGATCAATATAGAACCAATACCATATGTTTAGAACCCCCTAATTCAATCCTTAAAACCTCAAGAAGTTTTCACTGATTTACAGTTTAGTTGTTGTTTTTTGGGGTGGGAGCACACTCCTTCACTTGGTGGAGTGCGCTCCATCAGCTGAGTTCATCCTAACTGATAAAGAGAGTGCACTCCTCTGATAGGTGTAGCGTGCTTCACCCTATACTATCTCGACAGTAAACAGGGCAGTAACCATTGTTCCATCCACAAATCATCACGACAACATTCAATACTCCCGAAATACATCAGGGAGGACATCTAGTGAGGTAACAACCCATTTTCAGTGATCAAACATAACAATTCACAGAGGAATCATCACTACTTATTGAATTCAACTTAAAACTCAAAACTAAACTCACCAACAATGATGATATCTAATTTTCCAGTTGTTTAAACTCTTCAATTCACATTACAAATCTCTCATCTGATTGATTCCCTCAAAATCAGAATACCAAAACCCTAGCTGCTTACTCCTCCCACTCTCTCTATTTGTATCAATCGAAATGAGGATAAGTTTGAAGATTTTAGTTTAAATATATAGATTTTCTTTAAGATACGCATCGCGCTATCTCGAGGCCGATCAAATGATTGATGTGCTAACATGACACCCCTAAAGTGGCATGCATGTTGACACCATCAATACTCATGCTCATCTCGAGGCGATCCGACAATCCGTATAATTCAAACCAAACTTAAAGTTTCAATCTATATTTATATATCAAATATATATAAATATATACCTCGTGTATTTTTTTGCCAATAAATTCACCGAACATGCCTACGAGTATTCTCGGGTGTGCACCTTCATTTCAAGACCCCCTCGTCGCGCTAACTGTACCGGCTATTTATTATTTAGTTATTTATTCTCCAATTATAGGCTTATATATAAATTCTCTTTTATACTACAATCTATAAAATTCTTTAAACATTCCAAACAAATACAAACCATCATACAAACTCACGCACACGCTAATCAAGGTACGCCAAAATTAACCACGAGCCTAACTCGGGTTAATTAAGATTTGCATTAATATTAATCACCAGCTTATAGTAATGAGTCGTTACACACAAGGCATAAAGAAGACAAATGAGTGAATTTGCAAAGAAACGGAGCTAAAAGATACTAACGTGAGGTCGACATCGTGGCAAGGATGTAGCACTGTAGGGAGATGAAGGCTCGGCATGGGAGATGAAGGCTCATTGTGGGAGACCATGGCAAGGAAAAAAATGGGCATGATTGCCGGCGCAGTGGCAGCACTGTGGAGGAGAAGGGACGACACCTAGGACTGGAATGCAGGGCACCGAGTATACTGAATGAGGAAATTGCACACAAAGTGGTCGAAGCTATCACGGTGCCATGGCTTTGTACACACAGCGTCGGACCACTTACAAACAGTGTCGATACTGGCGAAAATAGAAAGTTGGAGTTCTATTTCGGGTGAAATTGTCTAGTATGGTTTCTAATTGTTTTCAAACGTGTTTAAGAAGTATAAATAGGTATTGGAATGTGGTAAACTTACCAACAACCATAAATTACCACTCAGTAGCACCTATTAGCAATATTTTAGCATATCGAATATGGACTGTACAATCGTAAAATATACAACACCAAGAGATAGTTGTTAATTAAAGAGATGCACGGATAGTAAACTTAATAAATTATGAATCTAAAGATTTAGCACTTAAAGCAATGTGGAGCTTACATTATTCACACCGGTAGGTGGAGTTCTAGTTTGCACATTAGAATCTTTTCCGTCGCGACAGTGGGTTGAAGTGGATTTGAAGGAAATCTATCTATTCTAATTAGGCATTGCACACACATAATAAAGATGAGAACGTGAGTTAAAAAGCATAGTATTTTATTACCAATGTGAAGTTGTGAACCAAACTATTCTTAATATAAGAGTTAAAGTAATTTACATTGATTTGTTAAATTAGATTAGAATAGTTTAGTTATAAAAACAAATAAAAAAGACTTCCTTAGCAATCAAGTAATTTTGACTTGGTAAATATTGAGTGCATACACATTTCCCTGAGGACGATATTCATAATCAACGTAAGTTGATCACACTATTACTACAATCGAGCCGTTATAAATGCGGCCACGGTCAATAGCCAATTTATCTACTTTTATAAGACTATAATATTTATAAAATGAGTCAAAATAGAAAGCCTAAATTTGTGAAATAAGTCCTACAAATATAGATGTGCCTCGATATTTGCATCATAATGGAGTTCTAGGAGATCAGGATGATGGTGAGTGGGAATTTAGTGAATTTTAATAGAAAATGATTAATTAGATACAGACCCTTGATAGACATAGAGATGAGAAAGTGTAAGGAGATGAGTGGCAATGATAAAATCCTAAAGGAGCTATACGAATGTTTTCTTCCCATTTCCATGCAAACCAAAGCAATTGGAAAGAATCAAAATTATGGAGTTCTTGCTTGTTGGTCACAAATGTTCAAGAAGGAAATTGAAGTCATCTCATCTACTATTTAGAGCATCAAATCTAGGAGACCAAACAAGAGCCCAAGGTATATATTTCACATACTTCTTTTTTAATCAATTCTTGTGAAAGAAGTCATGAATATTCGGGTTTTTATCAAAAAAATGAATTAGATGTTTAATGCCACTGATTTTCTCATTAAAATGATGCATGCAATTGTTTTTCATGAAGTAAATGAGTTCTAAGTTCCGAGTTTATAAATTTACAAGTTTTGAGCGAAAACGGGGTTTTCTCATGAATGGGGGTTTTCTAAAATTCTGATTTTTATGAGTCTTTATTTTTTAAAATAAAGTAAAGATGTGGATTCCTTGCGAGATTTCACTCAATCTACTATATTGGATTTCAAAAATTGGTTTAAAATGAGTAAGTTATGGATTTTTAAAGATTATGTGTTCTAGAACAACAAAAATGGGTTTTCTTGTAAAATGCATGATTTTTAGTTTAAATTGAGATATTTCTAGTTAATTTGGGTTAATGGAAAGTCATTAGGTCAAATCAACCCATAATGCATGTGCCCACAAATGGACGTTTATACGTCATGTGTACCCACAAAAGACGTATGTTGCCCATAATGGATTTATGTACCCACAAGGGATGTCAGTGCCCACAAGGGACATCTGTACCCACAAGGGATGTATGTGCCCACAAAGAACTTCTATGCCCACAAGGGCATCGGTGACCACAAGGATAGCAAAAACAATGTTATTACAATTATGCAATACAAAAGACATCTAACACACTAAACTAATACAAAACGATACCAGGAACCGAGAGAACTATTGTTGGGTATCAGATGCGTGGCTAGAAGCAAGTGGTGGCCGAAATAGCTTTGGATATTGCATGGTTTGAGGTAAGTAAACCATTAGGGCACTTCTTCCCATTTTATTTCCTATTTATTCTTCACGTTTACAGTTATTTGGACTGATGAAGTTGTTTGTACTCCTGATGACATGACTTGTGTCACTTATCTACATTTATGTGTTATTTTATCATGGCATAACTTGTGAATTAGTATTCATTGACTCTTATCCTTGTGCTATGTCTTTCATTGCTATTATTGATATAAATGAATATTTAAATAGCATGCTGTTAGTGTAGTTGGATAACGATTTTACTATTATAACTTGTTTGCCTTGGTTAAGCATATCTTATGTTTTGAAATCTAAGTTTGTGTCAATTCTTGATGGTGTTAAAATAGTTCTCGCATCTGGGTTCCCTGACTACATCGAGATGAGCGACATATATATGGGGCCAGTGGACCTTAGGGATGTCGGCACTCACCACTTATGTGCGACACATAAGATTAGTGAATCTTGGGGTTGTCGACAAATTTACCCGACTGATGTGATGAAACTTACGGCCTTTAAGAGTAGAATAATAGGCTTATGAGATGAAACTCATGACCAATCGAACTAAGATCATTACTACTTCATCTTGAGTGAGTTTCTATTTATTTATCTGTGGTACTTTTAACATATTTCCTTTCAGCATAAAACACTAAATTGAATTCCAAAAATTATATAAATGAGTTTTTGATGTAAATTAGTGATATAATATTGTAATTGGGAATCCAATTATGAAATTGAGATTTCGTGGAATATATTTGGGATTTTAAAAAAAGTTGGTTGGGGTTTTAAGGAGTTTAAACACCGACATAGTTTGGAAAATTATGAAAAATTATTTAAAATAGTACAATTGAGTCGAGACTCATAAATTATAGATTTTTGTGATTTAATATGATTTTCGGAACAAAGGAATCCGAGGAACGTGCGATCGAGGACTCGTTTAACCAACTTGTGTTGGTTTGATTGTAAGTGAATGTTATTTCTTGCTTTTTACATTAATATGGTTTATAAATTGCACATTAAGGGTGAGAGTTCATTGATCGTGCATTCATATCATTGTGGATGATGGTTTGTTAGTGCTATGGTTCACGAGCACGACTCGAAGCAAGGTTTCCTAACCAGTTAGACTGGGACACAGAAACCCAACACACTCAAGTTTCTCGAGGAGCATGCATTTGACTTTTATTATAGCATCCCCTATCCTTATTAGGGTGATACCCGACCAGAAACCATAATTAAGCCCTGGTACACTAATCGAACTCAATTAAAGTAATAGTACAGTCGTCCTTCATACATGTTAATCACAATTATAGTATATCGTATATCGAATAAACTATTAAAAACGCAGCGGAATTAAAACTTTTCGACAAAACATATGATATACAAAAATTGACATTCGTAAACCATATCCCAAACCTGTTTACAAAATATTAATTCAATACAATATATAAATAGTAGGGAAATCAATTACAGTAAATAAGACTATAAATTCCTAATCTTCTTCGTCCCTGAGTCGAAGCGCACATCGACAACCTGAAATGTTAATTGAGGAATGAGCGCTCCAACTTACTCAGTAAGTAATGCTCGTAATCATATCAACTATAAACTAAATATCAATGTATCAATAAATAGCAATATGAAGCCAAAGCATATCTATTCAGGCATTGGAAATGATATAAAAAATACACGAAATGCAAGTTCAATGGTTAAATGCAACTGTTCCCATGACTTATATTTTTTATTTCTTTTGCAATCAAGGCAAGAGGTGTAGACTTCTGTCATCCAGGATTACGACCCACAGAATCACACGTCGGTGATTTTGTGATGTATCGAAGTATAATGTAGCTACCCACTCTTAAATGAAAAGTAGCAATCGGTTAGCATCACGAATCTATGGGAAGGGTATTGGTTAGCCTCCCAATACCTCTATCGTCAACCTCAGTCGGATTCTCCCATCGCACCCCTCTCCGAGTTCACTTTTTGATATAAAATAATAGGAAAACAATAATCGAGTACCTCAAGGTTGTTGAAGGGAAGGTGTCGGTAGCTAGCCAATCACCTTCATTTTCACCCCAGTCCGATTCGTCCGTCGTACCTTTTTTCGGTTGATTTCTCATAAAACAGTTTAATAACACATTCAAGTCACAGTACATTGCCCCATTTCCCCAGTCCGTAAACTACGTGCACTAAATATAACTATTTTATGATGCATAATTGATAAGAGTACAAGTCCCACTTACATATACCGAGCTTTTCTAACGTTTTACCGATTTACAAACTCCCGGTATCCATAAACCTTTCCCCATTGACCAAGAACCTAAAATAGACCAATCGTCATCAATTTACGTCTAATAGTCCTTAATTAGAACCCTTACATTGGTCCTAATCATATCCAGTACCAATTTATTATTTTTAGGTCAATATGACTATTTTCACATTTTTTGAGGTAAAACCACAGTATAAAGTCTCACACGAATCCCGAATTCTTTATTTTTTTTTATAGAAATTCATAAATTTCTATTTATTTGATCAAAATATTATATTTCGAGATTTTTCCTCAATTTTTTGGAACTTTTTCCCTATTTTCTATAATTTTTTTAAATAAGAAAGAGGTTTGGACCAGAACTAGGCCAAACAGGGTTCGGCTCAACCGAGCTGAACTAGCTCGGTTCATGGGCCTAGCCCCTTTTTTCTTCACGAACGAAATAAAGCTTATGCTCTGTTTCGTTCAACAGAAATTTTTTTATTTTTTTTAAAATATGATCCATCTTCATTAAAACACAAACCCAACACATTAACAACAACGCACAACAACAACATCAACAGTCCAACAACGATCAACAACAACCACAACACTCACCTTGATCTCTTATCTCATTCTCTCCCTATCCCGTTGTCTCTCAGTTTCATTCTTTTTCTCTTCTTCAATTTTTATTTTTTTTACAGAGATGATGCAGTTTGTTGAAGAAAATAAATAATTCCTCGAGATTCGTGTAGCACAAATCTCAAGGCAGATCTAATGTTTTACTTTTTATTTTGATCTTTCTCGAGATACGTAGGCCGATCTTGTGGCTATCAAATAACACATCCTTCTTAACCGACTTAAGTTTGGTTTAAATTAAATTTTTCTCGAGATTTGTACTCACGAATCTCGAGGACGATCAAAAGATGGAAACCAAAGTCACATTGATTCTTCTTAAGATATGGTTGCACGTATCTCGAGGCATGAAAAATCTCTTCAACTCATCAATGTACAAATAATTCACTTCCTCGACTCTCACATTACGCGTATCTCGAGGTGAATTCAAGCTTTAACACTAAATTTGATTTAAACTTTAAGATTCATTTATATACATTTATATATATAACTATATATAGATAACTTTGTATTTTCGCGCCTATAAATTTGTCGTATGCGCCAACGACCACAATCGGGCGTGCACACTATTGTACGTCCCACGCGTGTCACCCTCGACCCCACGTATCACTAGGCATCCTCCAATTACTAATTATTTATTTATTTTCAATATTTATATTTATATATACAATTTCTATATAAAAATGTATAAGCCTATATTAACACGCCTATGACTTCGCCATGCGCACCAACGAGTACACACGAGTGTGCACACTACCCCACAACTCGTGTGCGTCACCGTTGACCCACACACGGTATTAGACGTCCCGTAATTTTTCAATTATTCAATTATAGGCCAATTAATCCAATTAATTTCAATAAATACTAGCACACATCCTACAAACACCAAACATCACGTAAATCTACGCACATGCTAATCAAGACAATCCGGGCTTAACCACAAGCCTAACTCGGGTTAATTAAAATTAGGATTATCACTAATCACTTGCTTAGGGTAACGGGTCGTTACATTTATTTTTTTTAGGTTCATAATTAGGTCCGCCAACCTGATTATGAACTTGGAGCAAAAATAAAAGGGTTTCACATTGTATATTTATTTTCTTGATTTCTTTTATTGTGCAATACTTCATATTATCTCTTGTTATTACCTGTTGTACAAAGCAAGATAGATGTTTACTTATATAACACTGTTTATTTTGCATACATTGTTATTGTGGCATTCCTGAAATGGCTTTGTCAAGTTCAGAGGCGAACGAGGATCATAAGGGAAAGATGATGCTTGGATATTTATGTAGATAGTGTTCCTTTTTCTCATTGTATGTATATTTTTTATATTGTAACATACATTTTGGGTTTTAGGGACGAGTGTAGGACGTGAAATGCTTATGGAAGAGTTATGAAACCTCACGTAATGCTTTGAGAAAGTTTAAAGAGAATTGTGATTATTTTTTATTTAAATTTAGTTAGTTGTGGAGCAGTTTTAGTTTTATTTTGGGATTGTAAGAATTGAACTTATGGCTTTGCTTGGGTTTAAGTTTTAAATTTCATTTTGATATCATATTATGAACTGCAGAGATATGTGAGTCCTTCTACGCCTTCTCTTCATGCTGTTATTTATCAGGTTTTCGTGTCGGCATCCCACTTTTAAGGGAAACTCTGTCGAAATTTCTATAAAATCTTAAAAATCAAAAATATGATTTCCTAATTTGACCCACTTTAAAAAATTTAAGAACTTAAAGTGTTTGAGGATCTATTTTGGATTTTGAGGCTAAGATTGATTAAAATACGGAATGACTTGAGGTTTAAAAAGATCTAAAAGATTAAAAGTCTAATTAAGGTAATTAGGATAATTAGGGATAAGTCAGGGCTTAGCGAGATGGACCCTAACAATTAAAGAGTAAAAGAGAGCTTGCAAGGAAGGAGAAGCTGAAGTGCTCGCCTAAGCTTGTGTATTCCTCTTGATTTCATAAGTCTCCCATCCTCCTAGACCACCATTAGAGCTCCTATATTCACTCATCTCTCCCTTTTGGTTATATTGGAAATGGAAGTAGGAGGCTCACTAACTTATAATTTGTTTATATGGGCAGGGCTTTAGGGGAAGGTTTCCATGCAATATCTCAATTTACCAAAATTTCCCCAAGCAAGTTTAAGCCAACTAAGTACTTTAATTAAGTTAGTTCCCTTAAAATTCCTTATTATGTAAGAATCATAAGTTTTTAATTCATTTCCAATATCTTTTTGCAATATCACTTTAACTTTTGTAATTTCACCAATTTAATGTAAATACATATAATACAAGCAATTTACCACACTATCCATATATAAAAATTATGAAATTACCAAAATACCTCTAATGTGGGTATTTTGAATTTTCAGGTCGATACGTTTATAGCCATACATAACATATGTACATGTAAATCGACACTAACATTAACTCCTAATTGGACACCAACATTAATATGTTGCATGCAATAGTTTGTATATAATAGAAACTCCAATTACTAATTAATATCATGTGTCATCACCGTGTATGCATGAATTGATGTAGAACACCAATTTGAGTCCAGCTAAAATTACAAGTTTGAGACACTTGATTCAACAAATCTTCTCCTTAACGAAAACTCACTACCTTGTTCTTGCCACACTGCCCTCTCGAGCCACCATCCTCAACACTAAGAATGAACCTAGTCCAATCCGGCTAGCTTGGACTTACCAACAATCGAAACCCACTTTTTGATCAACTTTTAAGGCCCATACCTTACTCTATTTTTCTGCACTAAAACAAACAAGTTCTTATTTCTCGAATCTTTCATGACCAACAAAGACTTTCGAAATATTGTAAATACTCTACCTCTCACAGAGTACATGTAACCCTTAAAATCTATTTCGAAAAGAGAAATTAGATTTTGAGTACAACTCGGCACATGTCGAAAATCTCAAAGCATTATGACAGGTCCATCAAATGACTTCAAATGAACTTCACTGACTCCTATATCGATCACAAAAAGCATCAGCCATTGACATAAATTTGCCACTCGTATAACTTGCATAATTACCGATCCATGCCTTATGTAAGCATACATGTCATGTGGTCCCACTATCAATTGGTTATTCTCCATTCTGATAACTAATCTTATTCTTTTCTAGACACATAGGATAGTTACTACTAGTCTTGAGAACTAACAAATTGTCAGCGTCATCGCCTTCAACATAGAAATCCCCTTTTATTGAACTGGAGCTTTTTTCGAACCCGCTCATTTTCCTTTCTTATATCTGCAATCTCTCTTGAGAGACCCTGGTTGACCGCATCTCCAATAGACCATTTTCCCGTACTTTTTGAAACTCATCCTAGCAGCTACCAAACTAAAGTTTTCAGATGAGCTGCTATCTTCACCATTCACCAACTTCCTTTTAGATATTAACATTGTGACGGCCCCTCTCTTAATATAGGGCATCGTACGGCCTAATCCCTTCATTAAGTTCTAACCTCATCCACATAAGACTTAACAACGTACCAATCAACTTTTTCAAACTTTTCTCCAAATTAGTTAACTTTAAAATAAGCAATATATTGTTCTCTTTTCAATTAATATAATTTCGGAGTTAATTAAAAGTCGTTTTCACTTTAAATTTATCAGCGGAAGACTTAGTAAAACACTTACTCTAGAAATCAGGAAACAATGATCACATATATATAAACAATATAACAGCGATAAAAGTATAATAACATGTGTCTAGTCGGGTACTATTGCTCAACCAAACTATACAACCCCAGAAATATATAAACAACATAAACTAAGTCATACAGTATGATATTCAAAAACCTACAAAATTTTGAAGTAGCACACTCCAATAGCTCAATGGTAGTTAATGATTTTCTCATTGTCCAATCTGCTACTCGATGGATTTGCATCCACCGTCATAAAAAATGACGATGAGTAAAATAATGTCACTACAAGAAATTATAGTTTTTGTAACGGCTTCGATTCCGTACGGACAAGTTATTTTTTCGTTACATAGAGTTTTTGTCACGGTATTGTCACGAAAAAACAAAAGTTGCGTATATTCCGTTGCAAAAACGTTTTTGTCATGGAAATTAGCGTGACAAATACCTTTTATGACGGATCTCTGACATATTTATTACGAGATTATTGCACGTCATAAAAACGCATTTTTGTTACGACTGTATTTGCGTCACAAACGTTTCATTAAACAACGAAGAAAAATGTTTTACGTCACAAAACTTTGTCCGTCACAAATACAGTAGTTACGACTTTGTACTGGTGACAAAAAATAATAATATTTTATATGTACATTGCTCCGTCACAAAAAAAAGTTTTTATATAAAAGTTGTTGTAACTATCTCGCATCTGTCAATATAAAAATATTGCATCTATTAAAATATTAAGAATTTACTTTACTTGCATTACAAGGCCAACATTATCAATCTATTCAAAGTTTGATTTTTGTGATTTTGAATCCAAAGTACCAAAAAAATAATAATACTTAATTTAGAAGTCTAACATAGCAAAATAAAATTAAACTTTGATAGGTTTCTTCATGGCTTAAGTCTAACATAGCAAAATAAAATAAATCCATGTTTTCTTCAATGCTTTCACTCCATGCTTCTTCAATTTCTTCTTCACGTGAAGCTTTCTTCCAGTTCATCATCTTTACCCTTTGAAGTCTCATCCAATTGCGCATCTAAAATTTCAAAGTTATAAATATAAGTAATTGCACTTAAACACTTACATAAATAAAAAAATCTTTAATAAATCATAACGTAGTAATAAAATTTCAACATAACCTCCACTTAAATTAAAGATTAGCAAAAAAATTTAAATATTTTGCAAACTTTCGCATGCATCAAATAATTCTACAAGTCAAATATAATCACCTTCATGAATCATAATGTATTACAGAAATTCCAGCAAAACCTCCCTTTAAATTTAAGATTCTTAAAAATTTTAAAACATTTGAAAAATTCCACTTGCATCAAATAATTCTACAAGTCAAATACATTCTTCTTTAGTGAACCATAATGTATTACCAAAATTTTAGCAGAACCTGCCCTTAAATTAAAGATTCACAAAAAATTTTAAACATTGTGCAAACTTCAACATGCATCAAATAATCATCTAACTCAAATATATTCAAACCATAGTGCTTAAATTATTGGTGCAAATTTATGAGTTTCATTTGTATAGAACATAAAATAGTAAAAAGCTCAAAAAATCATCGAAAGTTAGAGGGTCAAGATATACTAAAAGCATTAACAATTCTTGAAATAGTAGTTTAGCTAGCAAATGTCATTCAACTCAATGATAGAATAAATTGTCAAGTTTAGGAGATGAGTAAATGTTCAAAATAACAATCATGAAGGTGGATGCTCTTAAGTTGGTCACATGGAGGTAACTTAAGATATTCTAGCAAAACTTAAATTATTACCTTTTTGATCGTTCACTTTTGAATAATCAACGAGCAGGAGAACATCCATCATGAGAAGATGTTTGAACATGAGGCCTATGTGAGCTTCCAACATCTGAACTCTGACATGTAATAAAAAAAATCAATTAATTGTCTCATTTGTAATTTGAACATAATTAATAAACTTCAAGTATCAACAATAATGTCGATGAATTACTCTTACATGAAATATCCTACCAAATACACACATTGTAGGAATCTAAGAAAATTAAAGTACATTGGCAAATTCCACAAAATATATATAAAAAAAGAGAACTTTGCCTGTTCACCTCATCTCCATTCTGCATAATGTACCTATATGTGTTGGTACAGTGCCTCTTATTGGTCAATTTTTACTAATTTTAGCAATATATATAATAAATTTAAATGTCTTAAAAAGAGGTAAATTTTTTAATCTTACGCGTAATTAATGGTGCCATAAAAGTGAAATGTATATCTGCATGCTATGTCCTTACCTTCATTGTGTTTAATTAGTTAATTTATGCATTGCTCATTGCCTTCTTGACTTATTGTAAACATATTAGAGGATGTCAGTTTTTTAAAGACTTTGTTCAATTAAGAGTAATTGGACATTTTTCCAGCAAGCGTTTGTTTGTCTTCTCGTAGATTGTTCTTAAAGTTTGTTTTCCTTTTTTAAGACAAATTCTACATAATTTTAACCATCTACAACTTGAGTTCATTTGTTGAGCCTTTCACTTGTAATTGATCATTCACTTTTGAATAGTTAAGGCTTTATAAATCTTATTTTATACCTTTCACAACCTTGCTCATATTTCAATCAGTTTTATCACTGTGGACTTCAAAATTCACATCCAATTCTACTTTATCAATTCACTTTTTGATTTCTTACTAATCTTTCCTTTGTATTGGTCATTCAACACACTTTGGAGATGTTGAAATGAAAATCATTAGACTAAAAATCCAATTCACATAATCAAAATTTCACACCAAGGATTCATAATCATCGTTATTGAAATTGAGGAACACATGTTAATTCGGTCAATCATCAAGGAAGTATTTGGATTTACCTTATAGGTTTCTAAAACGAGATTCTTTAAGCAGCATTGTGATCGAACTATAACTCACCAAAACAATAAAATCTCAAGCCCAAATTAAAATCACAAATCATTGTAAGATCAAACAAAACAAGCAAACAAAACATCAAACTGTCAATTAACCAAAAAAGCAAACAAGAAACATGTTTTGATATGAAAGAGGGAGAACTCACAACGAAGGAATGCGAAGACGATCAGGGAGCAGAGCAGTGCAACTAGGGAGCAGAGGACGACCGGGGAGCAGAGGCGCGAGGTGAGGCGTCGGTGAGAGCGATCAGGAGCAGAGGCTCGAGTGAGGCATCGGCGAGAGGACGACCAGGGAGCAGAAGCGCGAGGGTGAGGCGTCGGTGAGATGAAGAGGCGTGAGGATGACTGCGAGCACAGGCGCGATGGTGAGGAACACGATAGGGAGCAGAGGCGTGTCGCAGATGAAGGTTCCACAGTTGCTTGACGGAGATGCGGGGACGAGGGAGGAGGAGGCGCGAGGATGAGCAGAGGCGTGAAGGAAGAGGACGACGATGGATCAGAGAGGACGATGAAGTAGAGGCGCGAGGAGTGCGAGGACGACGAAGACGAAGTAGAGGCGCGACGACGAGGATGACAACGACGGCGGATCGTAGGCGTGAGGACGCTGATGGATCATAGAGATTTTGGTGTGAGTAGTAGGGCACGATTTGGATGAAGGAGGTGGAGGAGTGGGACGAGAAGGGCGGGATGAAGATATTTAGGAAACAAAAAATGGGAAGAATATTGCGGGGGTTTCACGCGTGTGTAAAAAATTGTATTTTCTTTTGTTACGGTAGAATGATTGTGAGCAAACACACTTTACGTGACGAAATTTTTTTACCTTTTTGTGATGGAAACATGTTCTTCTCTAAAGCTTCGTTTCATCACGCAAAATCTAAATCGTGACAAAAATAAGTGTTATTGTATAAAAGCTTTGTTTACGATTAATGTACCGTCACTAAAATGCCTATTGGATACGCTTATTTTAAACCGTGACCAATGATTCGTCAAATTTGTAGTAAAAGCTCAAATTTCTTGTAGTGTGTAGAAAGTAACAATGAGAGAAGTTTATCCACATCTCCAAACACAACAGGAATACATTACACTACGCATACATTCATTACACAACAGTAATCACTGAAACACAAACACATCACCAAACATCATAGTTAAACAATGTGACATCAACAGAACCATTAAAATGAACTAAATACATTAAGTTTTGTATCCAACACATTAGCCCATATATTACTCTATTGATCATATAGACCTTGGGTAGTCACTTATTTAGCAGTGCACGTAGGTGCTATCCTTATTAGTTGTGAAACGCGGCTTATCGACCTCATGTAATAGGTCAACACACATAGTACTTTAGTATTTCCCTAATTGGTCACCGCTTAATCATTTCATCGACCTCGTATAGTAGATACGTGCACTAACTAATCAGTATACTGACATCCCTGGGTCCCATGAGCCTCGTACACCCCAAACCACATATAAACTTAAACACACATATTCTAATTTAACAATAATCAGACAATGAGATAAAGCACACCAATCATAACACCAAGAGTCTAATACAAACCAATTAAACAAGCAGCAATATCAAGACACGAAATGGAGAGAAATATCTTAATCTATTTACTTACCAATTCACGCAAAGTTCATATGCTAATTCGGCCTCCTAACACTTTAAAACACGTACCCAGACCTCCAAGATTTTCCCATAGGCTCCTGGTATCGTTAACAATGTTTTAGAATGTGTTCAGGTGATCCTATATAGATTTAGACTAAGTAAGAGGTTTTTTAAAGTCTTTATCCACATTGCAGAAATTGTGTTGTCCAAAGCACCTAGTGCGTTGGGAAGTTTATCTAGCGCGCTATCTAATACTCGTTAGCGCGCTACACTCAGTTAGCGCGCTAGCAAGCACTCTTAGCTTGCTAAACACATGAAATCCCAAAAATTTTGTACTTAGAATTTCTGGGTTTCCTCCTCCAAATGGCTATCTCTAAAGCCTTAGATCTCTGTTACCCTCCACCGGAGATCCAACACATCCTCTCTCCACCAGAGATCCAACACATCCTCCATAGCCACAACAACAGCTCACACTTTAATCACCAATCCATCAGTCTATATAAACTTTTATTAAACAATAGTGTACACTAACTTACCTGGTTATAGATCTTCTCTATCTTGATTATCTTCTTCAAATTCATCAACATTTTCCTTCACAAATCATTGATCTTCTTTTCTTTTAAGGTATGAATTGAAAGTGATTTACATGGAAACAATCTTATTTATATATATAAGATTGAGTTATAGCCATTGATCTTAATGTGTACACCCATCTCGAGGCTAATATAATGGCTCACATCCTGATCTACAATCCACTAACTCACCCTTGATAACATACATACTTAACTCAATTTGCCATGTGACGTGTCCACACGTATCTCGAGGAATATCTATGACTAATGTTTAGTTTTGCTAACTTAGGTTTCATTTAATGTAAATCAAACCATAGCCACCTCAAATCAACTATATAAGCCACATTTAACTTAATTTGAACTTACCACATCAGTCTCTACCACGGTCCCACGCCGACATGCATCTCGAGGCGTGTTCCTGCTCACGTCTCAACATTTATATACTAGTAAGAGTGACTTCATAAGTCTATACACATACAATCTACTAGGCATTCATCATACCACAAATAATATATTACTCAGTCTTCGTGTCGAGTGTTGGGTCCGTGTATGCACTCTCGAGCCACGTCACGAGTCCGTGACCTTTAATTACGAACCAAATTTACTATTTAAAAATTTGGATAGTTACAAACATGGTAGTGATCTTTGTTAAATTGATGGTATTCTTTTCGTACATCAATGTTGGCTTGATGTGCTTGAATGAAGGTGAAAGTGACCTGATGACCTTAAGCACCTTATCCTCACCTTCAACATGTTATCCCAGTTTCCTCAATATCAGAGACAATCTCGTTTAAAGCACTAAGATGATCAATAATACTTGTATCTTCATCCATCTCCAAGTGACGGTACCGCTCCTTGAGGTAGAATCAATTTAACTGGGTCTTTGTCATATACACATTCTCCAACTTTTCCCAAATACCTTTTGCCGAAGAAATATTCCTCATGTTCGAAAGCACATTCTTTGTCAAAATGAGTCTTATAACGGTTGCCACCCTCAAATACAACTGTTCCCAATCCTCATCATTTTCCTTCCAACGACATTTCAACACTTGACATAACCCATATTAAATTAACAAATCTTTGATTTGAATTTGCTAAAAGCTAAAATTTATCTTCCCGTCGAACAACTCCACATCGAACTTCAAAACACTTATGTAATTCATTATCTCTAAAAACTTCACCTTAATTGTGTAACTTCCCATATCTGAGTCTTGGCTCTAAAACCAGTTTATTGTAATGAATCATCGTAGAATACCCAATGTCATAGTCACATGATTAACACCTAAAAGTAAACAAACCACATAGAAAAGATTAACATAAGAATTTATCTGGAAAACCATAAAATTAGGGAAAAATCACAGGCAAGAAACAAGAAAATCCACTATGAATAGTTTAGTACACAAAGGAAAAACCTCCTATATATAAACCTGGATAGAAACCCCAACAAGGTTCAATCTCACAATGTATCATGTATGCACTTAACAAATAGTCGGCTCATATATACAACCACACCATTCTCGACTCTTCAATGCACCCAAACACTGTGTGTTATGTACCCGCTTAACAAGCTCGTACATACAACAATTTATGTTCAGTCGCACACACCCAATTATATCTATAGGCAAACACAACAAATGTACATGTAATTCAACACTAACATTAACTCCTAATTGGACACCAACATTAATGTGTTGCATGAAATATTTTGTATAGGATATAAACTCCAATTACTAATTAATATCGTGTGCCACCACCCTGTATGCGTGAATTCTTATGTGACACTAATTCGAGTCCAACTCAAATTACAAGTTTGAGCCACTTGATTCAACATAGCGAACAATGGCAATGAATAACCGACGAGAAGGACACACATAGGAGGTTGTTGCTAAAATGTTCATTCGGCAAACAATGTCAATGATGAAAGATCGACGAGAAACACGTACAAAGAGGGTTGCTACGAAAATGACGTCCAAAACCAATCATAACGATGAAGGGCCAACGAGAAGCACGCACACAGGGGGCTACTCTGCAAAAAGGTTCGTTTGATAAACAATGATGATGATAAAGGGCTGACTTCAATGAGTTAATTACAAAGATGCCACCAAACAAAAAGAAATCATAGAAGATGAGGCAAATAGGAGGTTATGCAATGATGGACCTCAACAATAATGCCCACATACGTTCAACAAATATGCACATACATGGTAATTTGTGATGAGCTCGATGATGCAATAAGTGATGGTGGCAGGGAGGATGAGGGATGATGTCACGTGAATAAAGAGAGTGGTGGTGGAATTGATGCTTGCTACATCAAACATAAACAAATAGTGCAGTGCAAGATGAAATTAAGAGGATGATGTATGATTAAATGGTGAGCGATATCATAGACATGCACGAAATGAATAGGGCTGGTGGGCAGACGAGCAGCAAAGCAAAACAACCACAAAAACAAGAACATCAGTGAATAAAAGAAGCACCACAAAAATGAGAACGACAGCGGAAACAAAAAGCATGAAAGCAAGAACGAGCATCAGTTGTCGACTCGAATTAAGGTATTGTCATCTCTGATACCATGTTAGGTTTTGAGGAAAATATAAAATTGCATATTGAAAAACCAATTAAGTCAATATATAGTTCTATAAATGGTTAGAGTGAGTCAAACCCTATTATCCGCATATCTCTATTATATTTGAAAGACGAGTTTTGATATTGTTCATTATACACTGTATATCCAATTTTGCCCTTCTTTTATGTTTCTTAAGTATGCGGACAACTTTACCCTTTCTTAATCGATTGATCGACAACAGTGTATGTACAATTTCGCCCTTCCTTTATGTTTTTCAAGTATGCGAACAACTTTACCTTCTCTTAACTGGTTTATTAACAAAAATGATGACGTTGTTGTGACGAAGTTGCTGGGGACTATTAAGCACATTTAAATATGCACGCGCAAATCTCGATACATAACCTAATGGAGCCTAGTAACTATAAAGCACATTTATACAAGAAAAGAATGTTATCGAATCAGATTTTACTTAGGTAGTATTTGGTTGCTAGGAATTAAGAGGTGGGAATTAGAATTGGGTTAATTCCTATGTTTAGTACATGGGAAAATTAAATTGCAATTGTAATCGAGTTAATTCCTATATGAGAAATGGGTAAATGACAAACACACTCGCGCACGTACACACACACTACAGTCACATAAGCAAGAGCAAGTGGGATCCCTCCTTCCCTCGATAGACCCTCCCCAAATCGGTAAAATCGTAGGAGAACCAATGCGAAAATCAAAGAACAAAAAACAAACAAAAGACCTAAAAAATAATGTAAAAACACATACCTATAAATGTCTTGTGATAATAACATATTCAATAAGAGATGCAACAATTTTTTCTCTTTAAATTTAGGACAATCGAGAGATATTTGTTGATCCCAATTCTCTACCTTTGAATTAAAGTCATGCAACTTGTAAATGGAGACTTTGAGAATAGTTCACATGAAATAGATGTTTTATGTTGGAAGTCTAAGTAAAGTGATCAAGTGAAATGGTTTTGCAGAGGAAAACATTTTAGAAAGTGGTCCTTAATTAATTTTAAGAACACTAATATATACATATCATCATGTATATATTAGTGCGGATAGCTTAAAAAAATATGTCACACAATGATGATGGCATTAAACATGTAAATAGTGCTATCTACATTTTGGTATTTTTATAGTTGTAAAATAATGTGGATAGCTTAAAAATCTTTGTACCCTGTCAATAATAAGTACTTAAACAAAACAATGTACATCAAATTTTTTAGTAAAAAAAATACTTCTGTTTTGAACTTTTATGAAATTTACATCATGTTATTTTTCCGTATGTACAACTAATTGTTCCATTTAATTAAGCTCATCTCTTTACTAGATCAAGTGATTGTATGATTTTAATCTCCCCTTTCTTGTTCATTTAATTTAAACAAAAGTGAAAGTAATCTACTAAAACTTAATAACACAACCTCAAAAGTGATTTTCATTATATATGATGTAACTTTCATCATGTTACTGTCAATTGAAAAATTCAAGTGCAAATGTACAAAAAAAAAAATTCAAGTGCAAAATTCACACAACTTAAAATAATACGTAAGGAAATTATTAGTTTTATTTCAATTTTTTTTCTACATTAATCACAAATATTGAAATTTCACTCATGCCAGCGAATCGAGCAGGAGTGAAATTTTTCGATACCACGCGCAAAGCACCTTAACTATTATACCTTAAAAATAACATTAGAAGAGCGTCAGGAGACATTATAAGAGGGTAGACTAACTCCCAGATTTAAAAACTTGAATTTCAAGGGATCTTTTTTTATAAATATTTGGGTGTCCGAGTCCATTTCAGCCTTTTCTTACTTTGATTTGGTAGTTTCATGAGAGTTAGTCGAGTGCCATAACCTCAAAACTTAGGAGACACCAAAGAAATATAAGTAGCTCCCAAGAATCAAAATCATGACTTCTACCTCAGTGTTAGTCGATTGAAATAACCAAAGGCGGTTACTACCGAATATAAAGGTGGTTGTAACAAGGAAACAATAATCAATGCAAGTACTTATAAGGAAAGTATGCAAGAAAATAAATCAAACCAGAACACCGGATATGTTGTCACAGTTTGATCTAAGACCTACATCTGCGAGGCCATGCCCAGATGTAAACTCCACTATGTATGAAGACAACGAACTACATGACTCTTTTTTATGACTCCCTCACTGAGCTCCTACTAGCAGCTTCTCCTACGTCTCTCTATGGATCTTACGTACACAAGACTCCTCTTGTATGTGAGGCGTCCCTTCACTCGGAACACCTAAATCCCTTTCGGGTTTACAACTTGATAATGAAATGAACAGAACAGGTTCACAATACAAAGTAAACTGAATAACTGGTGTAAGGACTCAATCACTATGACAAATAAATAGACCAATGTAGATTACACAATCCTAACTATTAACCGTAAGATTTTCCTAATCTCCATCTCTAAATAACCATGTCCTTACATGATAAAAACGTAGTGATCTTCTTCTGATTCGCAATCTCCAACTTCTTCATAATCACCAATTAGCTTTCAGTTGGCTGAGGATAATATCAAATCTTCAACTATCTGATTCAAAAATCCTGTTGCAACTGCTGCGAGTCATCGGTTACAACCGCATATCATCATCCAATCTCCAATTGTTTCTACTCTGATTTTGAGCACATGTAACATATGTTGGATGACTCATTTATTGATTATGCTAATTATAACAACTATAATGAGAAATTGAAATGTCGATAAGATCACGACACTAACAATCTCCCCCTTTGTCATTATATTGTCACAACAATAAATGAGTTTTGAGCATAAATAATAATCACGAATCAGTTAGCATTTTGCTCCAACATACAGAGTCACATAAGTTTTCAATCTGTTCAAGTACTCTTTCAAAAAAATATATGAAAGTAAGAAGATAAAGATATTTTTGATACAAATACATAACATCAGCTTCCATAGTGGTTACACCGCCTCCAGTCACCAGGTTGGACCACACTGTCAACATCTCCAAATAGTTTTCAATGAAACCTTAGATGTCAAAAATAATACTAACAGAAAGTATCTTCAGACCAGCATACTTAAGAAAGTAAAAATAAAGAGTATATTCAACATAAATGAAATGACCCCTCCAAACTCCCAAAAACTTTAAGTAATTCAAGTAAATTTCCCCCTTTGTGATAATAGAAGGATAAAGTAACCAGGATAACCATACTAGCTGCTACCTCAAGGTGGTGTAGGGACAATAAGTTTCAAAAACTCAAATAGCCTTTGAATCGGGTTATCAAGTAAGGCTCGAATTGCTATTATTAGTTCCTTCTCTTGCTCCTTCGTCGGGTCCAGAAAGTCACTTCCATCCAGCTTTAAGTTAGAATGAGCTCGAGAAATTGGTGAGGACTGAGCAGGCACAGAGGAAGTAGTTGCCTAAGATGTAGTATGAGTCTTTTTCTATTTTTTCTTTTGGATTCTGGATGGACCCACTTCCGAACCACCAGTTGTAATCGAAATAACACCCTAGTGCAATAGGTACGGTGGTGAATTAGCTATATGATTTGAAATTGGCAAGTCATTGAAGTGTGTAGGGTTTGCCCTCTTGATTTTGTTGCAAATGCCTCTGACCTTTGCGGAACACCATGAATCCTGATTATCTTCTAGCACTTTGTGATAGCTGAGAAGTTCAGTTAGTAAACATGGAAAGGACAAGTATTCATAAGTAGAACCCGATTTGGTCCTCTGTAATATAGCTCAAAAAATTATCTTACCAAGATCATAAGATGCCCCTTGTCCCATAGCATACAGAAGAATCCCCATTTCCCTATCGAAGGTATTTTCATGTCTAGTAAGGAGTAGGTTACCGGTGATGTAGTTATAGAGAGTGAAGTACAAGGTAGTCAGGTCATTTGTCTCCTTTTTCATCTTCTTCTGTGACTACTCGATCTCTTTTCCATGTGTAATGGTAGTGATCAAGGTAGTTTAATTTCCTAAAAGGTTTTAGAAATCTATGTCCTTCATTGTTGAAAGGGCATTCTAAGAATTCATTGATGGTTATAAGGGACAACTCAACAAATCTCCCTCTGACATATACTCTTTCAAAATGAGGAAACTTAATATCAAAGACATCCCAGCTTCAGATTTGCATAAAAATCCTTTACCATACTAACATTATATCTGGTTGGGAAAGAAAGGATTTTAAAGAAAGAGCGAGACGTTAAGAATACTACCAAGTTCTCGCTTCGTAGTCCTTCTTGCAAATATATTTCTTGGCATGGCATTTCTTGCCTTTGAGGCCCTCATATCTAACCTCTGCTTCTTCATCAAACATTTGGCGAGACACACTTATTTGATTTTTCAACTTCACTCTGGGTTGATCTGCTTCATTCTCGAACACGGGATTTGACTGCAAGGATCTGGTGCTTCTTTGTCAGAAATAGAATCAGTAGAAAAACCTTCTTCAATTTCTGCTTCGGTTGCAACTGGACTTGTAGGCTCATTAGTTGGAACTAGCATAACAACCTTGGCCTTTTTGGTTTTCTTCTATGAGGCCTTCTTTTTTAGTTTTCTTTTTAACGATGACGGTAAAATAGTCTCATCATCACCATCATTTTCTTATGTAACAATAGGCTTTTCATGAAATACCCCCAGATCATCAAAAGTTTCCTGATCTTGGGGATTTTGCTATTCAAGAATTTATGTGGCTTCAAACTTTATTCTTTCTATCTCATCTAGAATACTTGCACTTTCCTGATTAGTAGTAGTCGGAGAAGTAGGGCTCATGGACAAGTTAGGAATCCCTTGCACTGTTGTCTCCATGGGCTCATCAGGAATGGACTCATTAGGAATAAATTCTTTAGTAACAGACTTGTTAGGGACAACATCAAAACCTCCTTTGACTGGCTCGATAGTAGTACTTGGAGCACTTTCTTCTCTAGTTAATTGTTGGGTACTAGGGTGGTTGGCTATAGCAACCGTTGATGAAGCATTCGGTTATATCCGCTCTTCATCAAGTTTTTCCCTAATTTCTTCTTCAGGTTGGGCTTGATCAGACGCAGAGGTGACATGCACACTCTCTATTTGAACTATTAATGTAGGTTTCTTTGATTTTGTCAATTAATGATGAGGGTGGATTGCTTACACAAGGAGACTTCTTCTTCAACAGTGGTGAAAAACCTTCAGATAATGATGGGAATTTCTCCTAAATTGGAGACGGTGGTGGAACAACACTGAGAGGTGTGGGATTCAGTACCTCCATCGATTTCTTTATTATCTTCTTCATTTTTTGTTGAACTGGTACTCCCTTTGCAAAGCTTCATGTTCGAACCATGGTGCTCGTCTCGTTGTAACTGCTCAAGGAAAGACTTAGAGACGATGATCAAGTCTATGTATCAAGGTAGGCCGAATCAAAATTGAATCAAAAGTAATACGCTTGATGCACGATCAGCGGACAAAAATGATGATGATTAACCGAAAATAATATCGGCTTCAATTTGATTACCTTGATGTTTATCTACCCCCTTTAAACTCTCGCCAACCCCTAATTAATAGGGTTGTTGATAATTACAAATAAAATAAAAAACAACCAAATCAAAGTAAATAATATGTCAACGGTAATATTACCGTTAGTGTCTAACATTACTTAAATTAGAACACTACTAATGCACAAATACAAATCGTTAATCCCCCTTTATTTTATTTTTATTACAAAATTATAATTAAAAAAATGGTAGGGAGAGTGATGACTATGAATTACATAATGCTTAGACATAACCTAATAGCCCCTCGCAAAAATTCAAACCTATAAACATCAAGGGCTTTAGTGAATATATCAACCAATTATTTTTTAGTGTGAACATATTCAATAGATATTACATTCGTTTCCACTAGATCACGGATGAAGTGATCACTTAACTTGATGTGCTTAGTTCTCGAATGCTGATTTTTTATGTCAATGGCACTTCGGTTGTCACAGAACACCGCGAGTTCTTGTAACTGGATGTTGTAGTCACTTAACATTTGTTTCATCTAGATTAGTTGTGTGCGTAGCTTCCAACTGCAATATACTCTACTTCAGTTGTTGAGAGTGAGATTGAGTTTTGTTTCTTACTGAACCAAGACACCATATTAGTTCCAGCAAAGAAACAACCTCCAAAGGTAATATTTCGATCATCTACACTACCTGCCCATTCAGTATCACTGTAACCAGCCAGAGAAATGTTAGAATTAGATGAATACCATAATCCTAAGTTAGATGATCCTGCCACATATCGAATAATTCACTTGACTGTTGTTATATGTGATTCTTTTGGTGTTGCTTGATAATGTGGACGTACTCCCACACTGAATGAAATATCTGGTTTGCTAGTTGTGAGGTAAAGGAGACTCCCAATCATGCTTCTATAAAGTGATGGATCTACTGATTTTCCATGCTCATCTTTGGTCAACTTCTCATTGGTACCCATTGGTGTTCTTAAATGTTTTGCATGTTCCAAACCATTTGTTTGACCAAAGAGCAAGAGTACTTATGTTGCAACAGAAACATAACTTTGCTAGTTTGGTGAACTTGTAGACCAAAGAAATACGAAAGCTCTCCAACCATGCTCATTTCAAACTCCTTTTGCATATTGTTGACAAATTCTTCTACCAATCCTTTTATAGTAGCCCCAAAGATTATATCATCAACATATATTTGTACTATAAGGACTTGTGTGGATTTTTGTTTTACAAATAGTGTCTTGTCCATGCTTCTATGACTGCAGCCATGATGTATTAGAAACTTGGCAAAGCGGTCGTACCAGACACGCGAAGCCTGTTTCAACCCATAGAGTGCTTTCTTCAATTAATAGACATGGTCTGGGAATGAGGGATCTTCAAAACCTTTGGGTTGTTCAAAATACACTTCTTCATTGATTGTACCATTCAAAAATGCACTTTTGACATCCATCTAATAGAGCTTAAAACCAAGAGAACATGCAACAGCAAGAAGTAGAAGAATAGATCCTAATCTAGCAACAAGTGCAAATGTTTCATCAAAATCTATTCCTTCTATCTGATTGTAACCTTGAGCTACTAAATGAGCCTTGTTTTTTACCACTTCTCTTTGTGCATCAGATTTGTTCTTTAAGATCCACTTTATGCCAATTACATTAGCATGTTATGGTATCGGCACCAAGGTATAAACATCAAGTCTATGGAATTGGTTCAGCACCTCCTCCATTGCTATGGTCAAATATTCATCTGCAATGCATCAGACACATTTTTCGGCTCGATATTATAGACATAGCAGACATACCCAGCTAATCTCTTGTAGTCTATTCTTGTTGTATCTCTAGTTATTATTCCTTCTTCTTTCTCCTCAATAATATTATCTGATGGATGATCTTTCTGAATTCTACTTGAGGGCTCTCGAGTTATAGTTGAACTGACTCACTCTTTTGTGAAGTTTGTGTGATGTATGTGCCAGTGGAGCTTCCACATTAGTTGCAACTGGAGTACTAGTGGTGGTTGAAACTAGAATCGGTTCATCATCATTATTGTCGACTTTGATACTTTCTGTTCTAATGGAGTGTCAATAAAGGAAACATTAATTGATTCCATTACTTTCTGGGTACGTTGATTTAGAACTCTGTAAGCTTTATTATTTATGGATATCTGAAGAATATTGCTTCATCACTTCTCGTGTCAAATTTCTTCAGCACCTCCGTGTCTTTAAGTACAAAACACTTTCTTCCAAAGATGTGAAAGTAAGCAAGGTTGGGTTTTTTACCTTTTCAAAATTCATAAGGTATCTTGTGAGTGAAAGTTCGAAAATAAGTTTTATTGATAATGTAGCATGATGTGTTCACTGCCTTTGCCCAGAGCTTAATAGGAAGATCCTTGGATATGAACATGACTCTCGTCATTTCTTGAACACGTATGTTCTTCCTTTCGACCACCCCATTTTGTTGAGGTGTGATAGGTGCTTAAAGTTCCTTATGTATTCCTGAAGTCCTACAGAATTATTGAAACTTAAAGTTTTCAAACTCTTTCATGTGATCACTCCTAATCCTCACAATATGTTCTCCAGGAAACTATTTTTTCATTCATCAACTTCACACACAAATCACTGAAACTATCAAAAGCATCTAGTTTTTCTTTAAAGAAGAGAACCCAAGTGAAACGAGAATAATCGTCAACACATACCAAAATATATCTATTTCCTGACAAACTTTTCACTGAGTAGGTCCAACTAAGTCGATATGTAGAAGCTCGAAGACCGTTGAAGTATTGTACCTATCGACTGGTTTGTGGCTTTCTCTTGTTTGCTTTCCAAGTTGACATGGTTTACAGATTCTGATGGAGGACAGACTGAACTTTGGTTCCATGTACGGCTTCTAAGTTTGATAGCTTTCCCATGAGCCTATAAAAGAGGTGTCCTAGTCGTTGATGTCATACCTCTGTTGTATCTGTTGTTGAGTTGTAACAGAACCTGCTAAGTTGTTACAACATGTAGCAATTGTTAGATGACCTTTATCCGATCATAATATATTCTCTTTTTACATCATATACATCACATCTGTTTTTTGTGAAATTTACATATAAATTTTGAACACATAGCTGAATAATACTAAGTAAATTTCCTTTTAGATCTTCAACATGAAGAACTCCTTCCAGAATAGGTAGATTATGAACCTCCAGAGTTCCTTTTCCAATGACTTAGCTTCGCACACCATCTCCAAAAGTGACATATCCTCATGCATGAGATTGGTAGTTTACGAGAAGACCCTTATCACCAATCATATGCTTTGAGAAACCACTGTCAAAATACTAGTCAGAGGATGACATGGACTTTAGTGATATATGTGCAGCATGGCATACAACTTTTTACGAACCCAACGCTTCTGGTGATTGTGTTGGTGTTGTCGTTGTTTTTGAGCATCTTTTTGGGTGATCTCATGTTGTCTTCATGCCAGTTCTCGAATCATTTTAAAGCACCTAGGACGTATGTATCCTCTGATCCCAGTAGTAATATGTAGGTCTGAACCTTCTTCTTTGTTGTTGGTTAGAGCCATTTTGTTCTCTAACAAAATTGGTAGGTTCTATGATGGATGCTTTGGAAGAAGATCTTTTGATGAAACCTAGACCCCTATGATTTCCATATCCTTTTTCGTGTTGCAGTAGATCATCAAGCTTAGCTTTTCCTTTGTTCAGCTTACTGATAGTGTTTTCTGAATGTTCCAGCGTTCTTTTGCATTCGATCAACTCCTTATTATTTTCTTCAAGGAGATGTTCAAGTGCTTGATTGCATGCAATAGCTTCTTCCTACTTCGTGATCATTTCAGCATAATTCCCCTTCATCTCTACATAACTAGTATGATTAAGTATATCATAATCAGAATCATTTGAATCACTTATATCGTCTTTTGAGTTTGCAAAGTTATATTCCTTGGCGTTGGTTGCAACTGCTGGTTGAAGGGTAGCGGTTGCAACTACATGTCGGCAGTAAAGGCAATGTGATGATTCACATGATCTCCTTCATTTTTTGTCTCTGAGTCACTGCATGTGTTAGTCATTGATTTCTCTTTCTTCTGGATGGAAATTATGCCTCTAAGTGTCATAATCCTCCGCATTTTTGCATATGAGCTTGCTTTTGTCTACTGGCTTTGTTTTGACTTGTTTTTGAGGTATTTCCTTTACCACTGGTTTTCACACCCTAAAATTTTCGAAGCAGTTTATTATACCTTTTGATTAGTAAAGCGAGATCATATTCTTCGTGAGTGACATCTTTCTCAAGACTAAAGTACTGAGATGCTGCTTTCAATGCCAATTTTATGGATTTCTTTTGTTGGTTTAGATGCATTTCATAGGTGGTAAGATACCCCATGAGTTCTTCGAACTTCATATCTTTGAGACCTTGATTCTCTCGAATAGCAGCAACTTTCACATTGTATTTGGCAGGGACATTTCTTATTGCTTTTAGAACCAGTTTTGGATTACTTCTTCCCCACTTGTTGAGCTTGGTTGGCAATGTCTTTAAGTTTGGTAATATATTCCGCAACAATTTCTTCCTCTCCCATTCTCAGTATTTCAAACCGAGAAGCCAACAACACAATTTTTGATTCACGAACATCTTCGTTACCTTCAAAAAAGTTTTCGAGAATTTGCCAAGCCTCCTTTGTCATTCTACATGAGGATATGAGCTTGAGGTGCTCTTGGTTGACAGCACCAAAGATGGTGTTCAATCCCTTAGCATTGGTTGACAAAAGCTTCTTCTCATCAACAGTCCAGTCATCTGGATTTTTGGTTCTCCACCAACTTCAAGCGGTTTGTAGCCTTTCTCAATAGCCATCCATGCTTTGACATCGATGGGCTAGAATATGCCACTCCATGCGAATTTCCCAATACATGCAGTTTGTATTGGTCAGCAGTTGTGGTCTTATATTCGAGACGCCTTCAGGCTGGTCTGATTAGTTTCCCTAAGACATTGTAGTTAGTACAGATCTCACTTGTCTCTGTAAACAAAGACTTCGTAGTACCCGCTCTGATACCAATTGAAATAATCAAAGGCGATTACAGCCGAATACAAAGGTGGTTGTAACAGGGAAACATTAATCAATGCAAGTACTTAAAAGGAAAGTATGCAAGAAAATAAATCAAACCAGGACACCATATATATTATCGTAGTTCAGTCCATGACTTACATTTGCGGGGCCACGCCCAGACGTAAACTCCACTATGTATGAAGACAACGAACTACATGACTCTTTCTTGTGACTCCCTCACTGAGTTCCTACTAGCAGCTTCTCCTACGTCTCTCGTGGACCTTACGTACACAAGACTCCTATTATGTGTGAGGCTCCCCCTCATTGGAATACCCAAGCCCCCTTGGGGTTTTACAACTCGATAATGAAGTGAACAGAACAGGTTCACAATACAAAATAAATTGAATAACTGGTGTACAAGACTCAATCACTTTGACAAATAAATAGACCAATGTAGATTACACAATCATAACTATTAACCGTAAGATTTGTCTAATCCCATCTCTAAATAACCACGCCCTTGCATGATAAAAACGTTGTGATCATTCTTCTGAATCACAATCTCCAACCTTTTTGATAATCTCCAGTTAGCCTTATGTTTGTTAAGGATAAGATCAAATCTTCAAATGTCTGATATTCAGAAATCCTGTTGCAACTACTGCGAGTCATCGGTTGCGGCGCATATCTTCATTCATCCAATCTCTAACTGTTTCTAATCTGATTTTGAGCACATGGAACATGTGTTGGATGACTCATTTACCGATAACGCTAATCATAACAACTATAATGACAAATCGAAACTATTGGTAAGATCACGACACTAACAGTTGGGTGCCCCCTTGGAGGCTTTTTCTTTTCTTTTATTTTTTTGGTACATTTTTTCTTTTCTTTTTTGTCATTGAAATATTATGAAAGGCACTACGCGGATCACATTGCATCCACTAAAATATAATATTAAGTATTAGGGTTTATGGTTTAGGAATAAAATTCTTTTTTCGACAACAATCAGACCTTAAATCTGGGAGTTAGTCTACCCACTTAGAAATGCCACACTACCCCTTGAAAGCAACTACTCTCATTTCATGTATATGATTCTGTAGGTTCTCCTTTCGTTTATTTTTTATTTTTAATTTTGACACAGTTGTACCAATTTGGAGAGACTTTGAATTATATTGGTTGAAAAAGGTATTGTTATGCCCTGAATGCCAACAGTAGTTCCATATACAAATTGGTTGTATCTACTATATCAAACAAAATAAAACTGCCAGCATGTTTTGAAGTGGAGTATCCTTTAAAATCATGCTAATTAATAATACAGGAATGCACAGTTGAGAGGACTTTATCTAACTTGCTAGGAGCATTTGCATTACAAGAAAACAAAATTAATTGAATTAATGTTTCAAATGATTGAGATAGGTTAACTATTGAAAATTTAGAAAAAAAAAAAAAAAAAAGAAAACTTAACATTTATTATGATGAAATCACAGTGGCTAGATTCAACACATTGAGATCTGCCACCAAAACAAATTTATATGAAAGAACTGTGTTTTTCATATGTATAAGTTGTATCTAGTATGATGATTTCAAAGATGGAACTTGAGAGAGATTTTGATGTTCTCCCATCATGTATAATTTTGCAAAAACTCCAACCAAAGGTGCAGTGTTGTATGTGCAAGCCTCACTTTGCATATGATCCTTGCGCTCATCTTGATAATTATCATTCGAATCGGGTCCTCCAACAAGGGCCCCGACTAGCAAATTCGGGTTTGGATCCGTTCTCCCGAACCAATTGTCATACCCTTGTGTGCATCCAATGAACCCTTTATTCTCTCTATAGGACACCACTGAGGCCCCTCTGTGGTGCACCCTTAAAGGATACCTAGGACCAAAACCTACGAGGTAGCTCATGGACATTGGGTTGGAGCCCAAGATGTAGTGCACTTGAGATTTAGCCAAGTCCAGCATTTCTTGGGCATCAACTATTCCTAGAGGGCAATGCAGCTTTTGGTTTGCATTTTGGAGGTAATCGGAATAGACCGTTAGTAGGAAAGCCGCCGATGAGGCATATTGCATGTTGTTCCATTGCCGAATGTATAGAAGTCCTCCTGGCGTCCGTTCGACATTGTTGTTATCGCTTCGTTTAAGGCATGCACATAGATAGTACTCTGCCTTTGACTTGTATTGCTCAAGAATGTGATTGTACTCCTTGTGCTTTCCTTCCATTAGCAACTGCACATAGAGAATTGATTTGAATTGAATTTCATTAGACTTGAGACTTATTAACTGAAATAATGAACTTCACTTATATTTTCCAACAGAAGGTCTCTCAGTCTCATTTTTTAGCCACTTTTGAATGTTAGGCACTTTATGTTGAAACTTGAAACACATATACATAGAGCAATCTTTTCAACACGCATTGCCTTTTGTTGTCATAAGTTGTTAAAATATATACTTTGATGTACTCTAAAACTTAACTTGGGTGATTGAGTAATTCATGGGCAAGGCACATATAAGTACATAACCTCATTAGTGAGGACTACATTATGATGCTCCTCAGCATGTTATGTATCTCCAGTCTTTTCTAATGAAGGTCAACATAATAAATGATTTTGTTTTCTGCTGCATTTTCAAACACTTTTGAAACTTCTATAGTCATCGGTCGACACCCTATAGTCACTAGGAATAAGCACAGCCTCATGTTTGCTGTCGAATGCCTCTTAATCTCGCAAAACACATGATTTGAGGCGGATCTCAAAACTGAGAGTCTGGTGTGTTTTTTATGTTGACAAATACATGCTCTTTAAACTGCATATCTTAACTACTAATTTTTTGTTGTCTTGCATCAAAGTACTAATTGAACTTATAAGACTAACATATATTCAATTCATTGGCCCTCCTTCATTAGTGGGCATGACCCCGTAGGCCCAACTATGTCTCTACACAGACAGCCATGTAACATAGAATGCACACAAAGTGAAGACGAAAGGACCAAAAATTCTTAAAGCTTCTTTTCCACTTGTTCCAAATGAGCAAATAAAGGCAGAGGGATTTGTTCTCAAACTTTACCTTTGAGGCCAAAATTTGAACTCCAGCGTATTTGACATCCCAGCTGAACTCAGTAATAGCCCATTCGATCCCACCAAAGCTACGCGCGTTGTCGATGACATACTCCAAGTACTCATCCTTGTCGGTGGCCTTGTAGAGCCACAGAGCTGCCCACAACAACTCATCCTTGTATCCACTCACCGACGCGTAGTAGCTCTTCACAACTTCAACACTGCTGTCATACTTCCCTCTATACTTGTCACCAAATTCGAACAACTGCATCATTAGATCAAATTAATCAATTATATAGGCACTAATTCACATATTGCGGCTGATTTGGTTGTGATGAGATTGAGATGAGTCTCACTTGTTGGGCATGGTGGAGTAGCAAATGAGAGTAATGTGAGTTTGTTGTTTTGAACACAATAGAGGCTGCTGCCATTGCTGCCGCCGTCTCCCCAGCAAGATCGGAACCTGGGCGGCTCTCGTCTATCTTGTAAGCTTGTCGCGACGTGGTCATGTCTTCGGGTCTTTGCCAGCAGTAGTGATCAGTGTCCCCATCTCCCACCTGGTCATCATCACAATGTACATTGATCAGTTAATGAAACGATTGAACAAACAAATGGACAAACTGAAATATGTACAATCAATCTATATATACATGCCTCTGCCCATAGCACATTTGGACTAGTGTGTGCTTTGACGAAATAATCAGTCCCCCACTTGATTGCCTCGAGAGCATGCTCATACTCTCCGGCATTAGCGATGTTTTCGCCGTATTCAATGACTCCCCACGACAACATTGTGGCAGTGAAGGCCATGGGCAGACCAAACTTCACATGATCTCCAGCATCATAGTACCCTCCCACCAAGTCCACCTTCAATTACAACACAAAAACATATATGTTCAAAAACGAATGAGACCCAATATCACATTTCACAAAACAGGACGACTCTGTACTCACTCCTTGTTCAAGCCCATCAGTGAGCCCTGAATGGTCTCTCCAATTGGCTCTCTGGTTGTACGGAAGCCGCCCCGATCGCTGCGCCTCGAAGTATAGCAGTGACTTGGTGAGAGCCTCTCTGTAATCAAAAGCTCTAGTACTTGTCACAAAAAATGTGACAACTAATAACATGACCATAAAAATGTAGCATTTTACATATTGATTGAGTCTTGATTGGATCAATGTTCTCTCCATTGCCCTTCTCTTGAAAGAAAAGAATTTTGAAGAGAAGAGAAGATCAGTGACAAAGTTAATCACTTCTCTCTCTTTCTCTCTCTACACTTTAAAGGGTCTGAGGTGCATGTGCGTCTCACATGAACAAATCTCGCTTTGTCTCAGTAGGCTCTTCTGTTGTTTCTTTTGAACCACTGAGTGTAGCCGATTTGTGACGCCTAATGTGAATGTGAATGCTTCTTGCCAAACGTGGCCTTACGAGGGGTCTGGGCCCACTTTAGCTGATTTATGTGGGCCACTGATGATCAAAATGGATGGACAGGATTGAGGGGTGTTGGGTATGTTAATTGGGTGTTTGATGTAGCGAGTGATTATTTGTGAGGTCGATCACTTTTTTTAGAGAAACAAAGCTGGATGAATGAGTGATTAGGAAACTTGGCATTGTTGTGAACTGAATTGCCTCTTTTGTGTAAATGGCATTAATTTGGTTTTCATTATGAGATTATGACATTAAAGTGGGGATTGCAGGAGAGGAGAGAATGTAACGGACGGAACGGGAGGTTTTGGGAAGTATTTGTCTTGAAGGAATAAATATTTATAGTCTGAAAACAGGGATGCGGTGGAATGGCATGGGCATCTCC
Organism: Stephania cephalantha; assembly: GCA_039657325.1. Lineage (NCBI taxonomy): Eukaryota > Viridiplantae > Streptophyta > Magnoliopsida > Ranunculales > Menispermaceae > Stephania > Stephania cephalantha. The sequence goes on from CM077571.1 coordinate 45,392,341, forward strand.
TTTCACCAGAGATCTCGAGTTCAAAAGTTGTTGCTCTTGAAGTCCTTTCTTTCCTCAAGTCAATCCGGGATTAATCGAGGCAAATTAGCTTTGAACATGCACCCAGCTATCATCATCGTACAAAAAAATGTCACTTTTTTTGTACACAACTTGACCAATCGAGACACAACATAAATGTCAAAGCATGATCTCTAATGAAATAGATAAGCCGTCCCTTGGAAAAGAGAAGGTTTGGGAAGATAGTAGGTTTGAATCCCGCTGAAACCTTGTGCCTTAAGCAAGTCATGCTTCATCAATCTCATTAGAGCATCTCTAATGGAACCATGGATTGAGGTGGAAATGGATCCACTTAGGATGCAATCCACATCCAACCCAAAAAATGTTCTCCAATGGGACCATGGATTAATAACGTCTATTTTATGTGGCATGGAACGAAAGTAGAAAGTGTCTACTACAATGTCTACATTGTGATAGAGTGCCACGTCAGATAAATGGACTTTTTTTTATTTTTTAAAAGGTTTTTATTTTTTCAGGTTTTATTAATATTATGAAAAATGAAAATAAAAGTGTCAACTCATCAATTCATAGTCTAAATTCATTGTCCATTTGAGACCATTTTAGGAGGTGAATATCTATCTAGTGCCACATAGGATAGACATCCTCTCCACATCCATGATGTGCAACCAATTCATGATGTGGCACCAATCCATGGTCTAAATCCACATTACCATTGGAGATGCTCTTATATATGGTAATTATGTAATGGTGATTGGCAAAGATCATTATCATTTATAACCAATTTATTAGAACTTAATGATTATTATTTTATTTTATTTTTATCTCAACTTATTGATCATTATTATATATAGGGTAATATAGGGTGATTTTACAATAGAGGTCAAATATATACTCATGTCATGGGAACTATATATCTCATCATTGAATTACTATGAAATTTTAATCTACTAATGATTGATGTAGTGCATTAAGGCAAAACACATTAAATGTGTAATAAATACTATATAATTGAGTTACATGGTAGAAGCACTAATTATGTAATGGTGATTGGCGAAAAAAAGCACGAAAAAATGCATTAACTATTATGCCGAGAAAACATGCATATTGATTCTTGTAGAGGGGCAATTTTTTTTGGGCTCGTGTGTTCGAATTTTTCCACCCGCCAAGTGTGCACAGGTGATTTCTTCTTTTTTTTTTTTTTTTTTTTTGGGTTCCCTATGTCGACGCCAACCGCATTGATTAAGACTATTAAGTGATTTGCCATTTAAATTGTGAGACTTGCATTGTGGATATTTTTTTGTTGGCATATGATTTTTTTTCTTTTTTGTCAATTTTGACATATGAATTTGAATTTTTAATGCAAAGATACTTTAATTATTAGGTCTTCTTTTGTCACGAGCCGTTACATTGTTACATTGTTTAATTATAACTCTTGTCCACAACATTAGAAAACTTTAATTTGATCCAACACGACCACTTGTGGCAACAACACAGTTCAAACTTAAACTCATGAGATGGAAGTCGAAACTCATGAACCCATAAGTTGTGAGGATGCTCCACATACCACCTCACAAGAGGTTCGATCAGAGCCGGCCTTAAGAGGCGGGCGTACCAGTGGGCCTTGCCCTGGGTCTGTAGCCAGGGCAAGGCCCAAAAAAAGCCCAAAAAAAAAAAAAAAAAAAATAGTATTTAAGGCTTTTAAGCCCACACTTGCGAAGGCGCCCGCGGCAAGGCAAGGCCAAAAAAAATTATAGCCCAGGGCTATCAAAAATCCTGGGCAGGTACAACGTCGTTGGCTTCCTATTTTTTTAGGGCCCCACTTTTTAAAACTTTCTATACATATAATATAAATAAAATGAGATATAAAATATATCTATACATATTGTATATTTTATATATATAACTACAACAACATAGCCTCAGTTAATTGAGATCGGCTACATGAATCAAACTTTTTCATTGTGCTTGATTTAGTGCAATTGATATATTATATAAATAAATGAGATATAAAATATATCTATATTTATTAACAAAATCAGAGTTGAGCAACGTTATATATACCATATTAACTTTTTTTAAAATGCATATAAACTTTTTTTGTAGTTATATATACCATATTAACTTTTTAAGATAAAGTTTTTAAGTTAAGAAATTATGAACAAAAAATAAATATATTCTACCAAAACTCAACTTGCTTATGTTCGGCTACAAAAAAAAAAAAAAAAAACAAAACGTGCTACTGTTTTTTACATATTTCTTACATCTACGCTTACTGGAGCACTAATTTAGCTTGTCAGTTTTTTTTATCCAACGTTTGATTTGATGATTTAGAGACAACGACTTTAATGGTGTTATTGCTTTCACTCCAAAATCATTTTAAAATCAATTATTTTGATTTTTCATTCAAAATCAATATCATGAGTTTAACAACTATAAACTACAACGTATACAAATATATATATATATATATATATATATTATAATATTCATCGAAAGAAAATGAATTGAAGTATTATAATACTATCTAAAAAAACTCACTGCAGAGTATATAACAAACAAGGGGCCTCATTTTATGACTTTGCCCTGGCCTCAAATACTTTAGACCGGCCCATGGTCACTTTGAGCCAATTTCTTTCTTGTTATTTGATTTGGGTTTATGTAATTGGCAAATGCTAGAATGACCCGATGAGTGGCACTCGAGATGGACACCCGCGTAAGGTATCCATCTATTCACGCATCGATGTGCGTGCGCACATATTTCGATGCGTGAATGGATGGACACCTTCAGTGGGTGTCCATCCCGAGTGCCACTCATCGAGTCATCCTATAGCATTTTTCTATGTAATTTGTCATTTAGGAGTGACACTCTGGACCATATTTGTTTCTTGATCAAGAGTTCAACAAATGCATGCCATGGTGTATTTCACATGTTGTAGGCTCTGTTTGGCATGTACAAACTAGCTTATCAGCTAGATTATAAGCTACTTTAAAAAATAAATAACGTTTAATTAGTAGATGATTTTTTCAATAAGCTAGATTATAAGCTGAATTTCTAAACGTTACTAGTAGTAGCGTTTCAAATAAAATCCGTCATCTAGACTTTTCGTTCATTTTATACCCTTATTTTCATTAAAAATTGCACGTGTCGTGCACCTTGACGGTGTTTTTCACAAAGTAAGGTAACATTATTTTTTTATTCATCAAATAAGGTTGGCTACTTTAAATTTACAAAAGTAAGGTATGTCTCCTTTTGAAAAGGAGTCATTGATGATGATGTGGCTCCATGCGTTGATGTGTTTTGATGAGGTGGAATGAATGACTCCTTTCGAAAATGAGTCATTTATACAAAATAATGAGGTGGAATGAATGGCTTATTTTCAAAAGGAGTCATCTATACAAAATACAAAAGCTCTTAATTACTCCTTAAAAGGAATAATTTGTTCAACTAGAAGCGGTGAACCCATGCAAACGACATGTACGTATCGAGATGGACAAGCCGCGTCACGTACGTATCTCGAGATGGACAACCCGCATCACCCACGTATCTCGAGGTAGATAACTCATGTAAAGGACACGCACGTATATGGACGTGGACAACTCATGCAAACGTCACGCATGTATCTCGAGGTGGAGAAGTCATGCAAACGACACACGCGTATGTCGAGGTGGTCGACCCATGCAACATCGTGCAATTCATGCAAACGTCACATACGTATCGTAAAGTATGCAACTCATGCAACCTCGTGCAATCCATGCAAACCGTGCAAATGTCATGCACGTATTTCGAGGTGGGCAACCTATGTAATCTCGTGCAATCGAAGTAAACCATGTAAACGTCGACACCCCATGCAAGCGACACACACGTATGTCGAGGTGGACAACTCATGCAAACGACATCCACGTATCTCGAGGTGGTCAATCCGTGCAAACGTTACACACGTGTCTCGAGGAAGCAACCCATGCATATTTACTACAAATCATGCAACACAATCGTGATCATAAAAAAAAATATGTAGATGAAAAACTTTAAAGACCAAAATCACGTTATCTCTTTGTCTAGAATTTAAAATTAAAACAATAAAGAAGTTTTGAAAGTATGATATCATTCCATTAAAAAAACTTATCATACAGGTCTATCGACGGTTACGTTGACGTTGTTGCTCCGTGATGCAAACTGGACGTACTCTATGTCGAGTTGGACGTTGTGTTTGTACATCCGGTTGAGTTTGTCGAGGTTGTTGATCTTGCATTGAATTTTGTCGAGTCAATTGATGTTCTTCCTCCGGTTCACTCGACTCACCTCTGTACTAATGCTTCCAAAAAAGGAGGTTGAACCGTTCCAAAAAATTGACTTTCTGTATGTGGTTGGCCGAAAGGAAAATGAGGCGGCGGCATGCTTAACATGTTCATAAATGAGCCATCTCCACTATATGACATATTGTAATTATAACATGGTGGAGTAAATGGACTCGGCATGTATTGAGGCAATGAAGGATACGTTGGATGTCTAGGCGTTCCATGGTCCATATATGAAGACGACGGCCCGGGTGCATAAGGATTAAAATGGTAAGGAGGAAGATTCATGATCGGCGTGCTAGGTACAAACATTTGAGGTTCTGGTTGCATTGAGGACAATGTAGGAATGTACCCATGAGAAGAATGACGTGGTGGGGATGAGCGTTGGCTACTGTCACCAACAGTCTCTGTTCTTCTCGCTCTCGGACGAGATGAACGTGGTGTAGGAGAACGTCTGCTACTCTCAGCAGCAATCTCTGTCCGACGAGATGGACGTGGTGGACGAGGACGTCTAGTGCTCCCACCCACAGTCTGTGTTTGTGTTGTTGTTCTTCTCACCTCTCTATTTGATTCGCCCTGATCATATTCTTCATCTTCTTCTTCATTCTCCACATTTATGACATGTTCGACATCAATTCCACTATTCCATAGAGTATACCATTGCCTTTCATCTTCATCTAAAATTTTGATGCCTTCATCAAGCGCAGCAAGTCCTTGTTCGTACTCATCCTCAATGAACACTCGTTGCAGTCGACGCACCAAGTTACACTGATATAAAAACAGAAGTTTAGTACACACAATTTAAGATGTAAATCGTGAGGAAAAAAAGAATAATAGTTTAAAGATTACCGAATAGTCACGTAAAGCCCCGTCGTGTCTAATGAATCTTCTAGTGACTGATCGATACCACGTCATGTAGTCTTGTTGATTATGTCTGTCTTCTTATTCCGCTGTGACTATGCTGTCACCACGATTTTCCCATATCTGTATATAGTTTGCGTGAAAAGCCACCCAATTTTCTTGAACGCATCCTCGCATCTCGATGCGGTGCAGTCGAGTGTCGTAATCACAGATTGGTGGCACGGCCTGTATCATTCCGAATTGTCTCAAAACTCTTTCTGGTCGATGTCACTCGACTATGTGGACACAAATTAAGGGACACGTCAATAGTCAACTACCATGACCGTCGGTACAGTATTCGAGAAGATACCCAATGACTTCAGCATAAGGTTGCCACACCACGTCATCCCCATTCTGCGAGTCGAGTGCATCACAGTAAGCTGATAAAACGTGTGTCGCACTCTGAGTAACTGAAAATGCATCGATCCATCTGTATTGAAAACTATAAATTAGTAAAATGAAAATGTAGTTAATATTATAGAAATTACGATATAACATTTGTATTACCTGTGTCCTAAATGGATGTCATTAAGCATCTCTTCTTCATCCATTGTTCGAGGTTGAACTCTAGGAACACCCAACCGCCTTGGTGCTATGAATGGAAATCTATCACATGCCTACAGTTGTACAAGAATTGACGCGCCTGCAACCTCATGTGCACCCGCGCGAGATCCGCGACACAACTCCCTGTACAAAAAACCAAACAGGCACTCCCCCAACTATATTGTCCAGCTGTGTCAAAATCATCGAGCAACGATAGAAACATCAAATGTACATATCGATTTGACTTATCGGGGATTAGACAACTACCGATTAGTTGGAGTATGTACGATCAAACATACCGTCGCACCGATCCCTCATCGTTGTCGTCATGTATAGATGGTACGTTACGTTCAAGCCATTCGACTTTAATTTTATTTCCATGAAGGTCATCTCCAACAGGAATTCGACCAAGTAGTCTCTCACACACCTCAACATAGTCTGTATCGATGGTTCCCGTCACAGCATACCTTCGATAGGTAAGCCGAGCTGTACCTGTACGTCCTGGAGTGTAATAGTGCACTCGCCACATTGCATATGAAATGTATGTGTCTCTGGGCGCCATCTCTCAGCGAATGCAGTAATCAAAGCCCGATCAAGGCTGAAAATGATACGCGCAAAATCCCATAAAACTCACTAGAACGTAGATATGGGATCATTCGAGAACGATACTCCACCGTTCGATCAACGACACCCCGTCGTCGACCCACGCGCAATGTTTCGTACACCTTATAATTGAAAATAAGATGTCAATATATATGTATATTATACATTTATTCATGAACATTGGATGTATCCATCTTAAAAAGTTTACCTGACCTGTCCAAGCTCGCGAGGATCTGTGTGTAGATTGGAGATGTAATAATGAAGGATCTGATGGACCTGGATCCATTGGTGTATAAACTACAATTTATGGAGTTTTAAAAATCAGTCGTGTTGTTCTCTCGCGCAAGCATGTTGGCATTGAGTTGGGCATGATCGCGTTCTACGTCAGGATTTATACAGTTGTGCAGCACTTCTAATTGTGTTATCTCTCATAATTGTGTTTTCTTTCACAAACAAGCACGAAAACGCCACATGCACTCGTCTTGCGCACTTCTGCACTTGATCGCCAAAAAAGTTGTAGTCGATTCAATCACATGATATTAACAATGTCTGTTCACATGCCACACTTTGACGACATGTTGTAAGTCTTTTTTGTTGTCAAAGCACATCCCTATTTTCAAATCAAAATTAGACATGTCCCCCTCAGTCTGTTTATGAGAATGTTGGGACGCAGTGGAGTTAGCCACCTCCCAATCGATTTCATTATACATCGGCAATGGTTGGTGAACTTCATCATCAATTGTTTCCTCCATGAAATTCACTTCATCGATAGCAAACTGCTCATCATCTTGCACGTATTCCGCCCTTGGAGGTTCATACCTTGGGTCATCCGTAACAACATTTAGGTTTTCCCAATCGGCATATGGTGCAGCATCCTCGGGGGGACGCACGTCCTCGTCCGCGTCATTAATGTCATCATCGTCGTTAGGTTCATCGTCACCTTGTGGTGATTGCATATGCAATCTTTCGATCATCATTCTAGTGTCTGACGTGCTGACATCTTCATCTACTAGTTGCGAATGAACTGTATGATTTTGAAAAGAGTCGATTGGCTCAAATGTTAAATATATATCTACCCTTGCAGTTAATGGTAGATTGACCATTGTCGCCCACATCAAGTCAAAGTGCGTCGTGTCTTCTAGCATTACAGGGACAAAATAATGTGAACCCTCGGGGAGGATTATCGCGTAACGATAAGTCATCGTTACTATAGTTTCCGTATATAAGATATTGAATGCGTTACATACGTGATCCATCAATTGTTGTCTACTCGTCCCAAACTTAAACGTCAACACTGCTGATAGGGGTGCGTTGTACCTAATGTCATTCCTACCATTTACAATTTCGTCGTTCGCATAAAAGAGAAATGAGATGTTCCTATGTTCCATGACCTGCATAATTTATTGAAAAATGATGATGTAAAAATATTGCATATATATCAAACGCCAATGTTGATCAAATTAGGGATTTAAAAGGCAAGCAAACTTTCTGATGTAGATGATCGCCTTAATAGCGCAACTACAGAGCATACTTATCATCTGCAGGAAGCACCAATTAATAACTTATAAACCATCATATACGATGAGTACTGATAAATCAATTAAAATGAAGCATGTATTACATCAAAGCAAGATCAAGTTGAAAACAATATAAATTAAAAAATTGAAGATCCCACCAACATGCATGCAATTACATTTTCCTTCCCCCTTGCCTGATTATGTAACGTCATTATATATAATATATACTAGTTTCAACGTTTTATCCGCTCGCTTTGCTCGCGGGACTTCAATTAAATTAAAAAATTATGTTTTCTCTAAAGTTTAGCAAGAAATTTAAATTATATAACTTCCCATTAATATGTAAATTTGTTGTGCATCACGGAGAGAGAGAACCTCAAATTTGTTGCCAAATTTAGATCAGACATTGGGTAAAGGATAAGTCACGCACATTTACATATGTTATTTGATTTAGAATAGATAAAAATGAGTTTGTAAATATGTAATTAGTTATAATATCGGAGAAACTAAACCCGCAAATAATGTAATGCGTATAAAATATAGGCAAATTCTAAAGAAGTAGACATAAATAAGTGATTAAATTATATAAACGATAATTCAAGTCACAACGAAAACTTTTGCTATCGCGACGACTTTTAATATATAGGTAGATATATATATATATATATATATATATATACCAATCAAGCCAAGTCAAACATAATAAAACTTAAAATAAATAAATTTCATACTTACTAGCTAGTTTCGTCCTCTTTTAATATTCAGCTATTCCCTGAAAAAAAAATTACGTTAGTTGTTATTAGATAAAAACAACTATATAACTACATGTTTTTTTTTTTTTTTTTTTTTTTTTTTTTTTGTAACACCATTATAACAAAAAATCTTAACCTTTTAACAAACTCTCCAACAACAAAAAAACCAACAAATAACCTCAACTTTTTAACAACCCATCCAACCCACGACCCAACTCATCAACCTATAACCCAACTCACTCTCTCTCTCGGCCAATCTCTCGCTCTCTCTCTCTCTCTCTCTCAGCCAAGCAAGCTCTTCTTTATCTCTCGCTTGCAGTCCCTTTCCCTCCATTCTCTCCCTCCACCTCCCTTCATTCCCTCTTTCTCCCTCTACCTCACTGTCTCTCTCCTCTCTCGAGCTCCCCTTCCCGAGTCCCTATCATTCACTCTCTCCCTCTACCTCGTGTCTCTCTCCCTCTCCCGAGTCTCCCCTTCCCGAGCTCCCTTTCCCGAGCCCCTAAACCCACTCTCTCCCTCTACCTCACCGTCTATCTCCCTCTCCCGACTCTCCTCTTCCCGAGCTCCCCTTCCCGAGTCCCTAAACCCACTCTCTCCCTCTACCTCACTCTCTCTCTCTCCCTCTCCCTCTCCCGACTCTCCCCTTCCCGAGTCCCTCTCCTTCACTCTCTCCCTCTACCTCACTGTCTCTCTCCGTGCTTTCCTAAACCCACAAACAAACACCATTAAATATAGAACTACCCCCAACCACCTCATTCACAACCTACCTAGCATCCCTACTCCCCTAGCCCATGATATCGAGAACGCAGGGAATATTCCATGCGTTCTCAACCAGTGCTGATCCGTGAGCCCGTGACGCTGACGATGAAGATAACACAAATGGCGCATTCTCCGAATGCACCATTCGTGTTATGGAACGCTCCACGTGTCGTTCACGTGGAGTGTTAGAAAATAGGAATAGCACATTCTGAGAATGCGCCATTTATGTTTTATGTGTTGTCCACGTAGTAGCCACGTGGACAACCCGCCGGAAATACTATAACACGAATGGCACATTCTCCGAATGCGCCATTCGTGTTAAGGGGGACAGTCCACGTGGAAGTACACGTGACTGTCGGAAACCTAATAGCGCATTCGCAAAATGTGCTATTAGTGTTTCTACTACTAGACAGTTCACGTGGACATCCACGTGTAACTGTCCATAGAAATAACATGAATGGCGCATTCCGAGAATGCGCCATTCATGTGACCACGTGGTCAGAATATTTTGGTTCTAATGGATGACGCCTTTTCAAAATGAGATTTACCTTAGTTCGGGAATTAAAAAAACCCCAAATTATTTTACTCATTTAAACCATTTTTAACGGTACGGATGTAATTTATCCCACCTTGAGTGAATTGCAACAGCCACTTCATCGATGTTTCATGGTTTAGTCAACTTGATACGTGTCATTATTAATTGATATATGTATCAAAACTTATATTTACAAACTATATGAATATAAATAAAATATATTCTTGTCTTTATGGAGTTGCATGACATGTAACAGTATCATTTTACAAAAAGTTCTATGCATGCACATATAGCTATATTTTCTAATTTTCATTTTTCATACATTTCATTTAATATGCAATATACCCTTTGATGTAATTCACAATTCTCAGCTACTCAATCAACTAATTTATCGAAACAATTTTAATTAATCAGCTAAATTATAAGCTTTCAGCTATCATTTATTAGATTATCAGTTTTCAGCTAAATTATCACTATTATTTAAATTATCAGCTACTATTGCTAAACAGAGTCGTATAGATAGTCCGTGATTGTCACTACACTATTTTAATATTAAAGTCACATTAATTCACAATCAAGTTTATGATATGACAGTTAGATGTTGAAAAAACAGAATTTGCTAATCAATATACTTTTATTAGCTGTAAGATTCTATATCGAGCCAGATTAATAAAATCTTTATTTTACTGGGCTTGGGAGGGGTCATCAGTGAAAATGGGCCAAAGTTGGGCTTTACTCTTTCAGGTCTGATATTCTTCCGACTTCAGTTCATGGGCCTGATAAAAGGCCTTTCTTTTCATCTTAATCTATAAGGTGGGCTTTAAATATAGCCATTTTTGTCTATGGTTCCAATTTTTATTGGGTTAATTTCACTAACCACCTCAAAACTTTTTATATTTATTATATTTTGATTACAAAACTTTATTTTTTTTCTAATTAAACTTTATATAAGTTTCACTCATGATCATTTTATTTATTTTTCATTAAATGATTGTTAAGTAGCGCTAATGTGGCAATGAGTTGGCGTTGACGTTGCATAGGACATCAAATTTGCTCAAATTGAAAAAAAATGAACAATATGATTTTTTTATCTATCATTAGACATGAGGTGAGCTAGCCTAAACAGCATCGCTCCAGCTCAGCTAAAAAAGTTACACATATTTTTATTTATAAAATAAATAATTTCCATTTATTATATTTATAAAACTTATATTTTTTTACTTTAAACGTCACAATTATTTTTAATTATTTTTTTTTAAAATATTTGGATTAAGTCTTGTTTGGACGGACTCGAGCTAGCTTAAACGCACTTGCTCAAACTCATCTCAAAAGCCTACCTATATTTCTCATTTATGAAATTAGTATTTTATATATTTAGTATATATAATGAAATATATACTTTTATGTGTTTAAAATGCTATTTTTTTTTCAAATGCTAAAATCATTTTTAAAATAAAATGAAAAAAAAAATAGTATTTGAGTTTAGGTCGATGGAGTCGGGCTTGCGCAATTAGTAATCCCAAGGTGACCATGCATGTTAGATAGACTTGCACTACAAGAAAGAACCAATTCAGCAACAAACTAATCTGATGCCGAGTTGGTACGATTCTGTTGCTAAACCACTTTGCAACAAATCAGCGACATATAGTGGCTGTTGGTAAATTCTTTGTTGCTGGTGCACTTCAGCGACATAATAGGTATTTTGTTGCTGTTCAGCGACATATTCGTGACAAACATCTGTCGTTGAACTAACAAGAACATAAACACTTCTTTTGATTGAAGTCGATCAACCTGACGTGTGTCTGTCGCATAAGTATGTTGTTGTTCAATGACAGAGACATCATCTTGATCAACAAAAAAGACGCTATTGTCTGTCGCAAGTCTATTCGTTTCATTGATCGACGCTTTATTATCATCGATTGTGCCCAGTGCCAGAATAAGACGCTTGTGACAAATTAGCGACAATGACTATTATTGTCGCTAATTTTCGAATAGTAATTCTTTCAAAAAAAATTATAAACAGTAAATAGTAAAAGAAAAACCTGTAGTAAAATCTGCCAAAACAATTTAAAAGCTAGTAATATCACAAAAATTGGAAAGATGTATGTATATTATCAAAATTTTACAAACAATGTCTACAAAAAGAATGAGTTTAACATTTCATAATTAGTACTATACTATAAAGTAGTAAATCAACATTATTCAACAATCGACAAACAACTACACAAGCTGGCTACACAAACTTACATACATACAATGTGTACAAAACACTCCGATAACATTCTTTCACTGATACATAGATAGGCACTATACAAATTCTTTAGCTAGCAGAGTGTATCCCATCCAAATCCTGAAAATTAAAAGGAACATCAACATTATTCAACATGCAACAAAAATATTCCAACACAAATTAAAATAATATCACATCCAATTTTAGTGAAATTGAAGACTATAAATACTCTTCTTAAGCAACTTGAGACGTATGCTACTTATTTAAAAACTAGAGTCGAATCTCAACATAAATACCTTGTTGAACTAATTGGTAAATAGTATTTTAGAGTAATGATAAGAAACACATACATAATGTTAACATAGTCTAGGAGGGGGCATTGAGAGAAATCAATTAATAAAGAGAAATATATGGGTTGTGTAAGGTGAATTCACATAAACTTACTTGTAAGGTGTGTTTGGTGTAAGATGTAATTTTAAAAAGCAAAAGTTGAATATATAGGTAGTAGTATGGAACAACTTGATTCACTACTACTAGTTTGGAAAGATAAGATGGATGAAATGAGTTAGTGGGAAAACATTGTAATTACTAGGAAAAGTTCGATCCGTGTAGCCGAGCTCAACTACTTTGGGATTGTAGAGGATAGCCTTCTCAAAATCATATAAAAAATAAGTGGTAAGATTGGTGGTGTACTAAGCATAAGAATAGGCATAAGCATGGAGACAATTGATGATAATGACCAGGTCTTGCAAAATAATCAAATAACTTACCTGTAAAGACTCCAACTCAGTCATGCTTCCATAAATAACTGTGTAGAGCGACCTTAAGCCTGAAATATCAGAAAATTATCACTCTAACATATAATAGAAACAAATAAGTCGATTGACATAACATGATCATTCAAAAAAGCATCTTCCTTTCTAATTAGTTATTGGCAAATAACACCCAAAATTGAAGTATGGATCTAGATGCATATTCATAATTCAAAAAGCAATCCAATATCATGAATTGAACCATAATATTTCATAGATTAAGTTTAATTTCAACACCACTTATTCACAAAGTAGTACTATTTCAAGAAAGGTCTCCACTTTTTGTAATGAAGTCTTACTTAACCAATGTGACACACGTTACAATATTTCGGTCCAACACATCCTAAGTACCATTTTCAAACATCATGCCGAAAGGTCTTTCAAGTCGTTTATGTTGAAGATTGAACACCAAAATACTCCAAACACCCAAATGGGTTCTGACCCAAAGAAAGGTTCACGGGAAGAAGAAAAAGAAAAAGAAAAAGAAAAAGAAACAACAGTTGTTTAGAGTTGTAAGAAACGGGCAGCTACATGGAACTTAGCAGCCACCCAACTAGTATATATTCACAATTAGTCAGACTACAACAGGAAAGCAATGCATAAGTATTTCTAGGATGTTGAAATGATACATTATAATGCAAACCTTGAAAACAGGAACTCCTAAAACAATGACCCAATGGATGTTGTAGTCCTTATGCATGTATTTATGAACTGCATTTCCAATAATATGCATTATTTAACATAAATCTGTCTGCGCTCACTCATCATGCATCCTCAAATCACTACTTAAGGTTGTCTTTTTCTTTCCCATAAAAGGGCAAGCCAACTACAACAAGATTCATTGATTGATTCATCTATACACGTGTATACTTATAATAAGCTAAAAACCAATGAAGTTAGGCTGATCCCCAACCCCACCTTAACAATGTATCATGTAACAAAAAACAAACATGTCATTCGCCCCACCTTAACAATGTATCATGTAACAAAACTGAACATCAACATTATGCAGCGAATGCTCTTTAATGTGAAGTCTCGAGTTCAAGCTTGATAATAAAAAGTTGATATGTACTGATTAAGGTTTCTTGATTAGATTCATAAGGTAAACTAGCTAGTAAAAACTTTTGACACCAACAAAGGTTAACTAAAAAAAACTTTACCTAAATAAAATTTTGCATGAAAAAGCATATAGTGGCATTATTATCTAATACAATCACTTGGTCTCTCTAAAACCAAAATACTCTCTCAATCAACCCCAATTCTCCAAAACATTAGATGCAGAAAAATAAACATAAAACTCAACATGAGAGTTGTAAAGTAATTATATCTTACCCAGCAAAAACAACGAAGCCTTGCCAACTCCTTCTTTATAAGCAACACTAATACCAAATGCCACCGCTGCACATACCTGCAAATGAAGAATCACATCGACTACATTAGAAGGAAAAAAACGTGAAGATATACATTGACTCGTAATTAAAAACTCACCATAAAAAAAAAGATATAACATCTAATCACTATTGCCGTGGCGGTGGTCGTGGAGGCGACATAAGTTACGACATAAACTCATAATGATCATCCAAAAGATGATGTCTATCATCAGGTAGCTGTCTATATGGATCGGTCCAATGTCCAGGCTGGTGGTCATCCAGGTGCGTAGACTGAGAAGGTGCCGGTGGACTCGGCGGTGCTCTGACGGTCGTCAAATGTCCAGGCTGGTCGTCACTCTAAGGACCAGAACGTTCTGTAGCTGGTGATAGTGGAGGTCGCGGTGTCGGAGGCACGTGGAGCCTAATACCAAGGTGTTGCATCAACAATGCCTCCATACATGCTAAACGATTCTCCATCTCTCGATTTTCTTCTTGGCATTCCATCTTGTCCCTCAGCATTTGTTCTTGTCGTTCCATTCACTCCTTCAGCAATGTTTCTTACAGCCTCTGGTGGTCCCGCTGGAGCTCTTCCAACTCATGAGGTCCATACGCTGGTCCTCGAGATGAGCTTGCTTCCCCTGAAGATATGATGCGATGATAACCTTGTGACCCTAATCCGCAGACACGTCCCTTGACTTCTGGCACCACTTCAAGATAAACTGGTCAATCGATGTGTCGGGGGACTGGGTGGACATCTCCTCCAATCTCCGAGTGAGTTCAGCATGCATTAAATTAATAAACTAATATTTAACTCTACTGTTTTCTTTTAAATTGATGTACTACATGTGTTGTTTCGAAAACTATTTATATGCAATTCATGTTACTTACATCAATATTCGCGGATCTCTGATCGACGAAAGTTTGGCCGTCATGGCCATGGGTGTGGAGGTGTCAAAACATCTCCTTGCGTGTGGGACGACGTTTAAGCTTTTTCTCCTACAAGCGAGTTCCATGATTAGTAGTTTCTATTTGCGTTCATATACATACGAAACTATTTATGTATGTATATGTACCAACGTATCACCATGCTGTCTCGCGGATATAGTTCCAACGCTATGCAACAAAATACCAGTGCCCGCCCTCCCACCTCGGACTTTCTATTCGCGCTCATCTGCTCGGACTTCTTCTTGAATGCTTCATCTGTTGCTCGTTTACTTTTGTAATGCTCAAACACCTCCTCTGTCAAGTAAATAGGTGTTATTCTCTTCTTCACGATTAAATATATATTGCCCGTGTACCGAATGGCTGCCTTCCGACACCACGCTTCATATATCGCAAATGACATTTGCAACTCCCAAGTGAAGAACACTTACAAATGAACAAGTAATAGACACATTCTCATTTCTATAATCAGAAACTAGTTTAAATAAATTCACCTCGATGGATTATGTGAAGTTACTGACCTTCCACCTAAGCCAATATATATCTCGTTGGGATTGTGAAACATATTCCCATTTCCATCCTTCTTTCAAATATCCACTATTGAAGACTAAACTCATCTTCCCTGCCGCCACGGAAGAAGGGTGTAACCTACCATTTCAACATTTAAGTTAGTCTAGGAAAACAATATTTTTATGGATTAAGTATATATTGTGGAGATTAACATACAAGCCATGCTCAACAATGAGATGAATAAAATGGTTTTTGCCTTCTGTAGGGGTAGTCGGCGGTCTGAAAAAGTCTGGGATCTCTTCAATTGCAGGTGGTATCGATGAGCGCAACCTGTTAGTGGATGACCTCGCAGATGAAGTCCTATGTTAGTCGATTGCAAATATCTTTTAAATCTAGTATCGACTTGGCATTGTCCTTACTCTTCCCAGGAACACTCATAATTGTATTAAAAATGTTATCGAAGACATTTTTTTCAATGTGCATGACATCCAAGTTGTGCCTAATGAGATTCGTCTTCTAATAAGGTAAGTCCCAGAATATGCTTCGTTTCCTCCACCCTGAATACTTGGCAATCTAATTGTTCACCTGAACGGATTCGATTTCAATTACTTTCATTAGTCCCAAAGCTTCAATTTCAGCCAAAATTTGTTCCCCAGATTTAATTGTCGGCAGTCCTTTTTGACAAGTTGTATCGCGCCTAAAGCCGATCTTGTCACTTCTTAAAGTGGAGCCACGCGGTAGAAGCGATGATGGCAATCGAACCAAGAAGTTTTTCCACCGTGATTTAATTGGAATGCATACGTGTCATCCATACAATAAGGACAAGCTCTCTTTCCATGTGTGCTCAAGCCAGACAATATACCATAAGCAGGGAAGTCGCTGACAGTCCACATAAGTGCAGATCAAAGTTGGAAGTTCGTTTTGGTGGAAATGTCGTAGGTAAGTACTCCTTCTTGCCACAAATCTTGCAACTCTTTTATTAAAGGTTGTAGGAAGACATCAATTTGATTTGTAGGATTAGTCGGGCCCGACATGATGACCGTTAAGAACATGAACTCCTTCTTCATGCACATTGAGGGGGGTAGGTTGTAAGGAGTGAGGATTCCATGACACGATGAGTATTATTTTTCGGATTGGCCGAATGGTTGGAAACCATCTATACATAACCCTAAATGAACATTACGAATTTCGGGGCTGAATTCGGTGTTCACATCATTGAAATGCTTCCATGCAATAGAATCAGAACAATGTTGCGTGACGATGCCGTTTGAAACGTGTTCCCCATGCCACCGCATGTGCCTCGCAATCGCTTTAGACGCGAATAAACGCTGCAACCGAGGTGCTAGGGGGAAGTAATACATTTTTTTTCGAGCCCGCGGCACGCCACTCCGTCCTTCACATTTGATTTGTTCATACCTTGATTCACCTCAAAACTTACACGTCGTAATCCTCGCCCCAGTAAATCAAGCACATGGACTCGCAACAATCAATTTGCTGGACTGGTAGCCCCATCCTTGCATTAGTCGTTTCGTGTTGTAAAAGCTATCGACTAAACAATTGTTACTCGGCAATACGTCTTTAAAAAATTGAAGAATTTCATCGTACGCCTTTTCAGAGATATGATGTCCTGATTTGATTTTTAGGAGTCTCGCGACTGCCGACAATTTGGTCATGTTCTTGCACCCTGGCCATAGCGGCTGACTTGCTGCGTCTAACATATCATACAAGTTTTGCGAATAAGGATTTGGAGGTCTTTCCACATGACACCAATTGAAACTCGGACCCGCCAAGTCATGCACCATCTCATGATACGATGTACAATAATTGGTGCATGTGTCCCTTCGTGGTCATCATATCTCATCCTATTGCTAGGTTCGTCATGTACATTTTGAGTGTACATATATTCTTCTTCCCCGTGTTCCGACCAACAAGTGATATCCCGGAACGAATCCCCGATGAAGTATATGAAGTTCTACGGTGTCAACATCATAGTATGAATGATTACGACACTTCGTATGGTTGCATGGACACTGAATCTTCCCATCAGTGGCAAATGTC
Organism: Stephania cephalantha; assembly: GCA_039657325.1. NCBI lineage: Eukaryota > Viridiplantae > Streptophyta > Magnoliopsida > Ranunculales > Menispermaceae > Stephania > Stephania cephalantha. The sequence goes on from CM077571.1 coordinate 45,410,186, forward strand.
CTACAGTGCGTCTTTGCATACGCTATGAACTCGTTCACGCTGTTAATGAACTCTCGTCGAGTATACCCATTTTCGATACGACTATATATCCATTCTCGGTTATTAGACATCTTAATCCTAAGTTTTCCAGGAAAACAGTGGATAAATCTTATCAATTCTTACTAATGAAGTATATAAATTAATATAGTATTCTTTATTTGTAAAATTAATCCAAATATTCATCAATTCCTAATACATATAGTCTCAAGATTTCAAATATAGCTACGTACTAACTAAATGACAATCACAATTAATAAACAATATAATAATTAGTTATAACTCAATAAGATATCATTTTTCGTTGAAATGCACAACCAAACAATAAGTTATACAATGTACATATTTTTTAATTTAAAAGGAAAAAAAAAAGAATATAACGCATCAAACTGTGAAGCAATGGGATTAAACTGGTACGGTAGCCTCCACATTAAAGGTTTTCTTAAGTAAACATTTGGTCAAGGTAAACTTAATTACTGCATGATGTTCCCCATAAAATCAATAGTATATCCGTCAAGACTCTAGAATTCGAAGACATTTTTCTTAAAGTAGAAATTTAAGAAATAGCGATTTAAAGCTGCCATAAATTAATTTTTAGTCATTACATAATAATTTTTCTTCATCAAAATAACTAAAGCGGCAAAGGAATTTCATTATATAGCTCAAACAAACTCATCACCAACTCATGCAAGATGTTCTTTCATTTTGTATCTGTGAACTGCGGCTAATTTAGTTCTGCTAACTTCAATCCATGTCTTCCACAATTACTTCTTTTGACACAATGATTATAGTTCACACTAAACAAGAAAATAATAAAAAGTTCTTTTCATTTGCTATGCCTCCTCTTTATTTCTATTCAACTTTAAATATTCCTTCAACTATTGTCTGCTAAAGCAACTAGCAACCTCATGCTTACATAACAAAACCTTTCCAATGAATCATTCAATCCTGCATTTATAGATTAGACCAATATAAGATGCATAAAACAATCTAAAATGTGCTATGGGATTATAGATAGTGTGAGAAAACAAGTACTCACTACTAACTAATTACTATGTAAACTGACAATAAGACCAATAATTTCTTAACACAATGCTTTCACACGAAGATTCAATGGCTTAATGAGACCCGAATGCTGGAAGCATAACCTAGGTAGGGTTTTGTTGAAATATTGAAGGCAAAACTTAGATTTCCTAATTACAGTAGTAGAAGAAAAAAACATAAGGAATCAACAGGTTTCAAAATCGCAAAGAAGAATAAGAAAAGGCGCAAACCTAGCTAGGGTTTGGTGTTTCAACGAATCATCATCATCAGCGATGAAGGAATGCGAGCTATGCAGTGCTCCGGCGAGGATGTACTAGAATCGGATCAAACGAGCTTGTGCTGGGACTGTGATTCGAAGGTCCACTGCGCGAACTTCCTGGTCGCGAGGCACTCCACGAGTCTGCTATGCCATTCGTGCCAGTCCACCTAGGTGAAGCTCGGGCCGATGACGATGTCGGTGTGCGAGCGGTGTATGAAGGGGAAGGAGAGAGGCGGCAGAGTCGCGGATGAGGAGAGCCACAACGGTAATGAAATAGAGCCACTCCACGAGTCTGCTATGTCAGTCGTGCTAGTCCACCGGGGTGAAGCACGGGCCGACGATGGTGTCGGTGTGCGAGCGGTGTATGAAGGGGAAGGAGAGAGGCGGCAGAGTCGCGGAGGAGGAGAGCCACGACGGTAATGAAATAGACTAGGATGACGACGACAATGGTGGTGGCGATAGTGATGGCGATGATGATGATATTGGCGATGAAGATGAAGTGGTCGTGAAGGGGGTTTGGGGGTGGTTTACACATAAAAGAGACTAGGATGATAGGTTTTGGTTTTTTTTTAATTTTTCACTTTGCTACAGATCAGCGACAAAATCTATGTCTGTCGCTGATCTGTAGCTGATCTATTACAACCACATTTACTCGTATCTGTATGTTCATCAGATTGGGCGGGAATGTATGGCGGGATAAATCAGCGACAGATCTGTGACAACATACAATCTGTCACAATGTTATGTCACAAATCTGTCATTGAATAGTTGCTTTTGGGTCAACCGAGTCAAATAGACTGTCTGATGCACAGCTGTTGCTGATTTGTTGTTGTTTAGCAACAAGTTCTTTCTGTCACTATTTTTTGATGCTATTCCACCATGTTCTTGTAGTGTTGGGGGTGTATTTCAAAAAGTAATGTGAGATTACTTTTTTTTTCATCAAATAGAGAAAGTTTCTTTAAAATTACAAAACTAATATATTTCTCCTTTTGAAAAAGTGTTATTTATGATGACGTGGTGTGTTGTTGATGAGGTGGAACTTTGTATGAATAACTCCTTTTGATAAGGAGTAAATATTAATATAAAATACTAACAGGAGCGTATTCAATTGAGATTTTAATAAACTTTTAGTTACTTTTATAAGTGGATGACTTTTCTGAAGTTTGTGATTTTTCGTAGACTTTTATAAACTTTAATAAACTTGTATGTAGACTTCATTTTGATGACTTTTATTAAAATTTGAGATTTTCGGTGACTTTTGTGAACTTGTTAAACATGATTTTGATTGATACTAGTAAAGTTTTGTGATTTTTATAATGAAAGAAATATTTTGTACTTTATTATAAAAAATAGATAAACTAATTAGATTTTTTTTCTTAAGAACTATTACTAATTTTTTAAAAATTATTTTTTGTATTTTAATAAAAAATCATATAAACATATTAATGAATTAATTACTATCAAGGTAGTAGCATAACAAATAAGTAAATAAATATCAATAGAATAAATAGGTAAATAAATAATCTTACAGTGGCAGAAAAGAACCAAGTAAGATCATTACAAATGTTAGTGTAAAAACTTCGCCCTTTATTTTTTGACTTAAGTAAAAAAAAGTTATATTTTTTTCCTTAAGAATGATAGTTTAAATTTTTAAAAATACACTTCTTGCATTTAAAAAAATATGCGATTATTTTCTCAAAAAATGATAATATTACACTTTTTGAGATTATAATAATACACTTTATAAATGAAACTTCTTTGTCAAAAAAAATTCTATAAAAATGTACAGTGATGCAAGAATGAGATCTTGTTTATAATGTCATCATTTTCATTTTTATCAACATAGATATTATAGTATAATGTGTGAACAATGAAATCCATGAGTTGTGGATTGATTGGAGAAGTTGATAAAAACAATTAATAAGAAAAACCTTGTGAATAGTGAAGTCTTTATTGAAGAAGGAAACCAATAAAAATTAAAAGTCTCTAAAAGTTTCTGAGTTGAGGTGAAGAGAAGTTGAAGATTTATGTATGTGTATTTTTATACAAAAAGTCTATAAAAGTCGAGATTTGTAAACAATCCACAAAAGTCATCAAGAAATTAAATACACCTTACTTTTATAAACTTTCTAAAAGTTTAAATTGAATACCCCAAAACTTTCGTAGACTTTTTAAAAGTCTTTAGAAGTTCACATTGAATACACCTTATTATTATAAACTCTCTAAAAGTTTTAATTGAATACAACCAAACTTTTTTAGTCATTGAAAGTAACCAAAAATCTATTAAAATCTTAATTGAATACACCACTGTAAGTGTATGAATTACTTTTTTTAATAAGGAGTTATTTGTTCAACCTAACAAGTTTATTAATTACTCCTGTTGAGAATGAGTTATTTGTTCAACTCATGCAACCTCGTACAATTCATGCAAACCATGCAAATGTCACACACGTATATAAAGGTGGACAACCCATACAAACGTCATGCACGTATCTCGAGGTGGACAACCCATGCAACATTGTGCAATTCATGCAAACCATACAAAAGTTACGCACGTATCTCAAGGTGGATAACCTATGCGACCTCGTGCAATCCATGCAAAACATGCAAACGTCACGCACATATCTCGAGGTGGACAACCTATGCATACCCATGCAAACGTCACGCACATATCTTGAGGTGGATAACGCATGCAAAACCATGCAACCCAAGCAAACGTCACGCACATATCTTGAGGTGGACAATCCATGCAAACCCACTGCAAACCATGCAACCCATGCAAACGTCACGCACATCTCGACGTTGATAATCCATGCAACCCATACAAACGTCACACACATATCTCGAGGTGGATATGGACGACTCGCATACCAATTGCAATTGTAAACCAATGCAACCCTATGCAAAACCATCGCCTATCAAGCTAGCTAGTCGCACCCCACCGCCTATCATGCTAGCCAGTCGCACCCCATCGCCTATCTTGCCTTAATTGACCCCGCTCATTAATAAAACTCTACATAGTGCATCTATAGATGAAAGAAATGTACTTTCTGCACCCTTTAAAGTTGTCTTACTTCTATCTCATAATCATATGAAGGGATATGAAGATGAACTTTTATGCCAAAACCACGTTATTTCTTTGTCTAGAATTTAAAAATTAAAATAATAAGGAACTTTTGAAAAATAAGTTTATTCCATGAAAAATAAACTTTACAATTTAATTCACTTAAGATATAAATTTTTTAAAAAATCACCACGGCATCAAAAAAAACTCATACAGGTCTATCGACAGTTACGTTGACGTTGCTGCTCCGTGATACAAACCGGATGGACTCTATGTCGAGTTGGACATTGTGTTTGTACATCCGGTTGAGTTTTTTGAGGTTGTTGATCTTGCATTGAATTTCGTTGAGTCGATTGATCTTCTTTCTCTGGTTCACTCGACTCACCTTTAGTACTAATGCTACAAAAAATAAGTGGTTGAACCGTTCAAAAATACTGATTTCCTGTATGTGGTTGGCCGAAAGGAACATGAGGCAGCGACATGCATAATAGGTTCATGAATGAACCATATCCACTATATGGCATACTGTAATTATAACATGGTAGAGTAAATGGACTCAGCATGTATTGAGGTAATGAACCATACATTGGATGTTTAGAAATTACATGGTCCATATATGAAGACGATGGCCCGGGTGCATAATGATCAAAATGGTAAGGAGGAAGATTCATGGTCGGCGGTCTGGTTACAAACATATGAGGTTTTGGTTGCATTGGGGATAATGTAGGAATGTACCCATGAGAAAAATGACTTGGTGGGGATGAACATTGGCTACTCCACCAACAATCTCTGTTTTTCTCGCTCTCTAACGAGCTGAACATGGTGGAGGAGAAGGTCTACTACCCTAAGCAGCAGTCTCTGTCCGATGAGATAGACGTGGTGGACAAGGACGTCTACTGCTCTCACAACAGTCTATGCTTGTGTTGTTCTTCTTCTCACCCCTCTATTTGATTCACCCAGATCCTCTTCTTCATCATTTTCTTCAAATGTCTTATCATGCATTTCCGGTTCGACAGCATTTCAATCATTCCACATAGTAGACCTTTGTCGTTCATCTTCATCTAAAACTTTAATGCCTTCATTAAGTGCAGCAAAACCTTGCTCGTACTCATCTTCAATGAATACTCGCCGAAGTTGATGCACAAAGTTACACTGATATAAAAAAATTAGGTGTTTAATACATACTATTTAAGATGTAACTCTTGTGGAAAACAAAATAATAGTTTCAAGTTTACCGAATAGTTACGTCGAGCCCTGTCGTGTCCAATGAATCATCTAGTGACTGATCGATACCACGTTATGTAGTCTTCTTGATCGTGTCCTTCTTCTTGTTCCGTTGTGACTATGCTATCACCACGATTCTCCCACATCTGTATAAAGTTTGCATAAAAAACCACTCAATTTTATTGAGTGTGTCCTCATAATTTGATGAAGTGCAGTTAGGTGTCGTAATCACAGTTTGGTGACAAGAACTATATCATTCTGAATTGTCTTATTACCCTTTCTGGTCGATGCCACTCGACTATGTGGAAACAAATTAGATGACACATTGATAGCCAACTCCCATAACCTTTAGTACAAGTATTCGGAAAGAGACTCGATGACATAAACATAAGGTTGCCACACCACGGCATCCTCTTTCTGCGAGTCGAATGCATCATAGTAAGCTGATTAGTTGTATGTCGCACTCTGAGTAACCGAAAATGCATCAATCCATCTGTATACATAAAAATAAATTAGTTAAAAATAAAATGGAGTTAATATTATAGAAATTACGAAAAAAGATTTATTACCTATGTCCCAATGGAACGTCAATATGCATGTATTCTCCATCCACTGTTCGAGGTCGAACTCTAGAAACACCCAGGTGCCTTGGTGTTATAAATGGAAACCTATCCCATGCCTACAGCTATATAGGAATTGATGCGCCTACAACCTCATGTGCACCCGAGCGAGATCTGCGACACAACTCCTTGTATAAATAAACCAAACAGGCACTTCCCTAATTATATTGTCCAGCTGTCTGAATATCCTATGAGTAGTGGTAGAAACATCAAATGTACAAATCGGATTGACTTGTCGGCAAATAGACAACCACCGATAAGTTGCAGTATGTACGATCGAACATAACATTACATGTTTCTTCATCGTTGTCGTCATGTATAGCTGGTACATTACGTTCAAGCCATTCGACTTTAAGTCGATTTCCAATAATGTCATCTCCAACATGAATCCCACCAAGTAGTCTATCACACACCTCAACATAGTCGGTGTTGGTGGTTTTTGTCACATGCATACCTTTAATAGGTAAGTCGAGCTGTACATGCATGTCTTAGAGTGTAATTATGCACTCGTCACATTGCATGTGAAATGTATATGTCTCTAGGCGCCATCTCTCAATGAATGCAGTAATCAAAGCCCAATCAAAGCTGAAAAATGATACGCGTGAAATCCTGTAGAACCTACTAGAACGTAGATATGGGATCATTTGAGAATGTTATTGCACCATTCGATCAACGACACCTCGTCTTCACCGCATGCACAATGTTTCATACACCTTATAATTGAAAATATTTTAGTCGATATATATATATATATATATATATATATATATATGTGTGTGTGTGTGTGTGTGTGTGTGTGTGTGTGTGTGTGTGTGTGTGTGCGTGCGTGTGTTATACGTTTGTGCATAAACATTGGACGTATACATCTTAAAACGTTTACCTGACCCCTCCAGGCTTGCGATGATATGTGCGTAGATTGGATATGTAAATGTGAAGGATCTGATAGACCTAGATCCATTGGTGTGCAAACTACAATTGAGTGATTTAAGAAAATTAGTCGTGTTGTTCGGAAAGTCACAACAATTCATTAATATAGGTTAAAACAATAACAAATACCTAAACATTTCATGACGTAAATTTTCTGGATATTTCGAAAATATCAATGTAATCAAATTACCAACTCACGCAAATTACAAACAAAATACAAAATCGACTATTGGTTTGGATAAATACCGCATCGGTTCTTCTTAGTTGGGACTCGATTATGGTCTCTATTAGGATATATTGTTCGTCTATGTCCTTCTTGATGACATATGCCACATTGTAAGGCCTTCGAAACATTAGGAATATCTATCTCGTTTTGCCTTCGCGTTCCTTGGGTCTCCCTCGGCCACGTCTGCACCTTGAGTCCTACAGGATCTTCGTCGCAAAAGTCAGCCAATACTTCTCATCTAGGATGGCTTTGAAATTAGAGGAGTAACATTGCGTGTACATATCCATCCTGTAGTATGACTCAATAAATTGCGAGTAGTTCACTCGAATAAGGGCACATGCAACTAACACAGGTGAGCAAGGGAAACTAAACGATTGCCATTTTTTGCAACTGCACACCCAATCCTTTAGGATGAGGAATTGGGTATTGTTGCCTTTATGCACGCGATCTCCATGTCGTCCAGTCAGCACCTCAAACTTACCTATGTCACGATTTATCAAATTGACTTGATGCCTCCTTGCAGATTGTTCATAATGTATGAGTTTATTCGTGACATATTTTGTGTAGGAGAGGCCATTAGAGATTGCTTCATTGATCTCCTGTCTGCGTCGACCGTGGTATGTCACCAATCTGTAGTAAATCATTTGAGCTATCACTGTTATTGGCAAGAACCGTACCCTATTCAATACATCATTAAAACACTCTACAATAGAGAGATAAAATCGTGTAAGTAATATTAGGTCAGCGATAACTAAATCGTCGAATGCGAAACGGAACTTGCATTTCATATATACCAACACCATTAGAAGTCATACATCCGTACCGCATGCCTCCGTCATGCGATTGAGTCCATAGTTCTTTGGGGATGACATTGACATATTGCATACATTGAGGAGTTCGTAATGATAAATATGCAAAACGCTCTATGCACGCATTAGATTTTCGTTCTTGATGTTGAGCATCTGCTCGAGAAAAGAGGTTTTTTAAGGGTTTACTTTTGAAATAGGTGTTGAAATTACTAACTAAGTGTCGCAAGCAATAACGGTGGTATCCTTTTGGGGGAAAAATACCATTGGTTGGTGTGTTGTCCACTTCCAGAATGTCAGGGTGACGATCGAAATAATGCAAATACCATTTTATCCTCACGTGTTTTCGCAACATCCTCAAAAACCATCCCCAAGAATCCGTAGATTCGGTTTCTGCAACGGCAAATGCAACCAGTAGTATATGTCCATTACCATCAACAGATATGACAATCATTAGCTTATCGCCATATTTGCCATATGAAAATGTCGCGTCAATCTGTAAAAAGGCATGCAAAACTTGAAAGCTACGATTGATGCTTCGAATGCGAAAAACATACAACGAAATTGAGGATGCTTTGTCCTTATCCTATCAGCAGCCCATTGTCTACGTGACCACTCGATTTTTGTCCCCGGACTTTTATTCTTCTCAGCCGCCTACCATCTTGGAAATCTAGCGTATGACGCGTCCCAATCTCCAAATGCATTTGCAATTGCCTTATTTTTGGCATCCCTTGATTATTTGTACTAATGCATTGATAGCTATTCTCTTGTAGTTTACTTCATGTCTGTATTTTCCCTTGATTATTTGTACTAATGCCTTGATAGCTATTGCCCAATCTATCTGGACAACGCTTTGGATCTCTCGCGTAAGCATGTTGGCGTAGAGTTGGGCATGACCACGTTCTACGTCGGGATTTATACAATTGTACGGCTCGCCTAATTGCGTTATCTCTCATAATTGTGTTTTCTTTCGCAAACAAGCATGAAGACGCCACATGCACCCGTCTTGCGCACTTCTGCACTTGATCGCCCACAGAGTTGTAGTGACTCCATCACATGATATTGACAATGTTTGTTAACATGCCACATTTAGATGATATATTGTAAGTCTTCTTTTATTGTCAAAGGACATTCCTCTTTCCAACTCAAAATTAGACATGTCCCACCCAGTCTGTTAATGAGAATGTTGGGTCACAAAGTGGAGTTAGCCACCACCCAATCGATTCCATTATACACAGGCAACGGTAGGTGAACTTCATCATCCTTTGCTTCCTCCATGAAATTCTTTTCATCGATAGCAAATTGCTCATCATCTTGAACGTTTTTCGCACCTGGAGGCTCATACCTTGGGTCTTCTATAACAACATTTATGTTTTCCTAATCGACAGATGGTGCAGCATCCTCGGAGGGACGTACGTTCTCGTCCATGTCATTTTCGTCGTCGTCGTTGGGGTCATCGTCACTAGAGGCATTAATGTCATCATGTACTGGACTAACAAATCCATTTTGCGCGACATCACCTTGTGGTGATTGCATATGTAGTCTTTCCATCATCGATCTAGTGTCTGACGTACCGAAATCTTCATCTACCAGTTGCTAATGAATTGTAGGATTTTGAAAAAATTCGATTGGCTCAAATGTTAAATAAATATATACCCTTGCAGTTAATGGTAAATTAGCCACTATCGCCCACATCAAGTCGAAGTGTGGCGCGTCTTGCAGCAACACGGGGACGAAATATTGCGAACCTCCGGGAAGAATTATCACGTGACAATAAGTCATCCTAACTAGAGTCTATGTAGATGAGATACTAAACGCATTACACACGTGATCCATCAATTTTTGTCTACTCGTCCCAAACTTAAGCATTAGCATTGCTGATGGGGTACGTTATACGCGATGTCATTCATACCGTTTACAATTTCACCGTACACATAAAATAGAAATGAGATGTTTCTATGGTCCATGACCTACATAATTTATTAGACAATGATGATGTAAAAGGATTACATATATATCAAGCGGAAAAGTTGACCAAATTGGGGATTTAAAGCGCAATCGAACTTTCTGATGTAGAAGATCGCCTTAACAGCGCAACTATAGAGCATACTCATTCGTCTGCATGAAATACCAATTAATAACTCACATTTGCATCCTAAACGATGAGTACTACTTAATCAATTAAAAAGGAGCATGTATTTCATCAATGCAAGATCAAGTTGAAAAAAATATAAAAATTTGAATACTCAACATGCATGCAATTATATTTTCCTTCCTCCTTGCCTCCTTGATAATGTAACGTGATTACATATATATCAAGCCAAATATGTTGTTCAAATTGGGGATTTAAAGCGCAATCAAACTTTTTGATGTAGAGGATCACCTTAATTGCGCATCTACATAACATACTCATTCGTTTGCACTGAAGTACCAATTAATAATTCACATTTACATCCTAAACGATGAGCACTACTAAATCAATTAGAAAGAAGTATGTATTTCATCAAAGTAAGATCGAGTTGAAAAAAATATAAAAATATGAAGACCCAACATGCACAATTATATTTTCCTTCATCCTTGCCTCCTTGATAATGTAACGTGATTACATATATATCAAGCCAAAATGTTGATAAAATTTGGGATTTAAAGCGTAATCGAACTTTCTGATGTAGAGGTCGCCTTAATAGCGCAACTACAAAGCATACTTATTCGTTTGCATGAAGTACCAATTAATAACTCATATTTACATCCTAATCGATGAGTATCACTAAATCAATTAAAAAGGTGCATGTATTTTATCAAAGCAAGATCATACTAATTTCTTCCCAAAGACTAACATATATACTATATTTCTCATAAATAGTAGTTGTACTTATTCAAGTTTTTTTTTCTCCTTCCTTTTTTAAATTATCATAACTAATTAAATATATAAAGTTAATACCCGTTACGATTTTCTCAATTTGATCTTTATTATTCCTTCAGTTTAATTAAAGCATATATTTGTTTTAAAAAATTTATTCTAAAACATTTTTTCGTCAAAAAATTTATGTACATCCTCCAATTGTTTTATAATATTTTCTTAAATCAAGTAAAACAACTAAATTTACTAACATAAATATTGAATGAAAAAATCTTTATTAAAGCAATCCATTATTGACAAAAAATCTATAACAACAAACTAAGTTGGACATAGAAGTTAAGATTTAACCACTTTTATATAAAAAATACCTAACAATAAAAAATCAAGTCAAACATAATAAAATTTAAATAAATGAATTTTAGTACTTACTAGTTTCCTCCTCTTTTGATCTTCAATTTAATATTCCTTGAAAAAAAAATTAAGTTAGCTTTTATTTAAATAAAAAATTACTAAATACAATGCTATTCTTTAAAAATAAAAATATCTAACCTTTTAACAACCTCTGCAACCACAAAAAACCCAACTGACCCAACTCTCTCATAACCCAACTGATTCAACTCTAACCCTTCAAACCCAACTGACCCAACCCTCTCACAACCCAACCCTTCAAACCCAACTCTCTCTCTCTCTCTCTCTCTCTCGCACGATCTGCTTACTCCCTTCCCCCTCTAAGTGTTAAGGCATGTGCCCTAGGTCAATCTACAAACATTTTTTATCTTATAATTTTAGTTAATAAAATAGAGATTTTATTTGTTGTTTTATTATAAGTAATTGCATGTTTACCTTATAGTAAGATCAATGGGTATTTGTTGAAATATCATAAATGTCCATAGTCGGTCATTGTATTGGGAACTATAATGAATTAAAACTAGTGTGAATTTTGATTGATGGTCATGTGATGATCATGCATATAAGGATACGAATCAAGATCATGAGTACTTATTATGAAATAAGATACTGGACCGACCTTCTATGAGAACACCACATGGATTAAGTCATAGATGTTACTCATGATAGGTATAGCATTTAGTCATTCGACTTGAGATTACCATAGATTTCAATATGATCATGATACTTTGACACAATCAAATGTTGTCTTTAACCGGACAATTATAAATATTGTGATTGGTTACCATGTGAATAATATGTGAAAGTGTGTAATCAAGATATAATTTGTCACTCTCGTATAGAGAGATATAAGTGGATCCCTTGATAAGATAAACTGATAATGGCCAAGTCCATGTGAATTGATATGATCAATGTCACTTGGATGTTTTTCAGTTTACCTAAAGATCGAGACTAGTACGATTGAACATTAAGGGTGACTTTCCATGCCTTATGTTTAATTAAAGGATATTGCACGCCTCAAGAGAGAGATATCCGTGTGAATAATATACGTTATTAATTAGGTTGTATCGATGTTGATATTCATGCTACTTGGGTAGTCATAATGTCTTGTAGAAATCGTTTATGACTTGTGTACCAAAATGGATTTTGGTTCACTGCCAACGTCACATGAACCTATTGGGTCGCACATAAAGAATGACTTTGCACAATTTCAATTGGTCAAGAGAAAATTCATGACATAAAAGCCCTAACGATTCGTTATATGATAACTTATTAATAGGGGCGTATGTGTAATTTGATTAAACTACGTAAATACAATAGTTGTATTACGAATATGATTTTAAGTGAGGGCTTATCTACACATATAAATAAAGGGTGGATCCTTAAAAACGAAATAAGATTTCGTTTTACAATTTTCGAGTTCTCTGGATTTAGGGAGAGAAAGAAAAATCGTTTTCAATCTCTCTTGGGGCTAGCACTCCAAATCGTGGTCACCGTTTGTGTGTGGATTTCTGATAGAGGACGCGCACTTGAACGTCTTCAAGATCGAACAATCAAAAGGAAATCACGGAATAAGGTATGATTTACTTTCGTAGATTTAGTTTAATGGAACTTATTTTCGATCATGTTAGGGTTTTTCAAAATTTGTTTTGAATCTTCCGCTGCGTATGAACCCCAAAAACCCAACACTAAGGATGGTCTCTCTGTCGCACGGTCTGCAACTCTCTCTCGAGATCTCGCTTTGCAACTGTTGGGGGTCCCAAGTGTTTCTCTCCCTCTCTCTCTGTCGATCCCTCCACACTCACACCTCCACCCTCACAGAGTTCCCTTCCTGAGTCTCCCTCTTATCACTACACACACCAAACAAACACACACACCCTTCTCACCTTATAGAGTTCCCTTCCCGAGTCTCTCTCATACATCCACCAACCAACTCCATTAAATAAACAACCAACTCACCCACCTCATTCAACCCCTCTGACTACCTAGCTACACGCCCCACCCCTAGCCCATATTCTCGAGAACGTAGGGAATACTCCTTGGTCCGTTACAATGGGATGTCATGGGCTAGATGCATCCGAATGCACCATTCGTGTTATGGAACAATCCACGTGGACGCCACGTGTACTGTTCAGAAAACTTGAATGACGCATTCTCCGAATGCGCCATTCACGTGGACGCCACGTGGACTGTTCTGGAAACATGAATGACGCATTCTCCGAATGCGCCATTCGTGTTTCTACAACAGGACATTTCACATGAACTTCCACGTGGAATGTCCATAGGGATAACACGAATGGTGCATTCTTCGAATGCGCCATTCATATCACCACGTGGCAATGCAATTTTCCTCCAATTGTTGACGCAGTTTCAAAAGGCGCAATATATTAGTTAACGAACAAAAAGAAATCCTAACTTATTTTACTCATTTAAACCATTTTTTACTGTACAACTGTAATTTTTTCCAGACTTGGGCCTAGCATGTCCCCAACGCCCATGAAAAAGACAACATATGGATGTTTGTTTTGACTCTTTACATGTATATAGTCCTCCAAAACTTACCTAACATGGGCCGCCCTTGAGCTTAGTATTGAAGCCGAAATCAATCCCAGCTCAACTTGACCCATGAACTAATTCCTTAAAAAAAACAAAAAATAATTTTAATAATTAAAGTAAAAAATATATTTCATAGTATATAATAAATAAAAGTACTTATTTTATAGATAAAAAAATATAAGTGTGTTTTTTAGTTGAGCTTGAAATGTAATAAATAAAGTTTGATTGGTGCTAGAATGACAGCATGGAAACCACAGCGGAAGTCACAATGGACTTTTAAGCTGTATGTGCGTGCTTCGGGATGCGAGCACATACAAACTCCACTGCATAACACTTGGGTCGAGGCCGCGTGAACGACTTATATAGACCAATGTGACTTGAGGTGTGACTTACCCGTTGTAATTTCACTTTAGTGAAATTAACTCATTTTTTTGGATGTCTCCTAACTAACTTTAGAAAGAAAGTCATTTTGTAACAAAAAAAAGAGACGCCTAGGCATCCTAGCTGTGTATAAATGCAAATTAACGTATATTTTAATGAATCATATAAAAGTCTTTTTCAAAGAGGGTTGAAAATAAATAAATCGCTGAGTTACCTTTATGCATAACTGGGGTGTCTTTACGGTCACTAAAAAAACCATTTGACACACGTTCAATTTGTTGGAAATGTTTTGAATTGTGCATGCACGTTTTCGACCTGTGTTCAAAGGACACAAAAGAATGTCGTACCCTACCCAATGTTACATATGGCATAAACTACTCACAAGACGGTGCATGAGGACACCTTGGATTGTCGATGTTAGAAATGTGATCTTGTGTGGTGCAAGGTTATGCGCTTAGAATTTAGAAATGTGATCTTGTGTGGTGCAAGGAGCCTTCAACGATTCGAAATATGACTAGCAGAGTATTAGTGGTTTATCTCATTTTATAGTATTTGGATTACCCTTAAAACCAATTCAAAATGCACATCTCCGGGTCAAATAAGAAGGTTACTTATACGTAATGGAATAAGTACATTTGCGTGTATGATTGCAATGCTGATTCATGGTTGATTAATGGTTGATTGCATTTACAAATGCAATAGTACAGCAGTAATTCATGATAGGCAAGCTATTTTCATTAAAAGATGGGAGTAGAAATCTATCATAAGAACCACAAAATTCACAATTTTCTTTTTATTTTTAATAGAGCATGATTGACTTCTGCTTTCTTTTTCTTTTTTTTGGACGAAAGAATGATTTACTTCTCTAACAATATTTTATACAAAAAGAAAAAAAAATTTAATACAAGTTATGTTGATGGTAACCTCTAAATATATTACTTTCTTGTGAGTCATGGAGTTAGGGCACTCAATTCTCATGGGAACAATCGGACTTAAAAAGAAAGGGGCTAAAAAAAGCCTGAACGTACACCTTCAATTAGGCCACTCAATTTTCATGAAACAATCGAACTTAAATAGAAAAGGGCTAGCAAAAAAGTCGAACTTACACCTTCAATTAAGACACTCAATTTTAATGGAACAATCGAACTTAGAAAGAAAAGGGCTAGCAAAAAAGTCGAATGTACACCTTCAATTAGAGAGGGGATTTGCTAATGTTGAAAAGTGAAGTTGGTAATGTCTCTCAGTAGCAACGCACCACGCTGACAAAAGAGTAAAAGTGAGAAGGGCAAAAGTGTAAAAACACATCTACATCGTTCGCGTGACATGTTGCTATTAGAAGACATTATCAACTTGGCACAATCAAACATTAGCAAATTCCACTATCCTTTAATAATAATAATAATAATAATAATAATAATAATAATAATTATTATTATTATTATTAATATTGGCTAGCAAACAAAAGAGGACCCAGAGGAACGGCGGAGATGTGAGAGGTAGCCCAATCAGGCTAATTGCTTGTACAGCATGGCCAGCTAGAATGAATATATGGACCACCCAAATGGTTAGCTTCTAGCTCATTTGATACACAACACCTTCGCAGCAAAACTAATTGCAATTCAATGCGACAGCTTTAGGTCGCCTAAATTTGTGTTTCTCAAAGTTCATGGTTGACCAACCTCCAATTCGCTTTGCATTGGCACTATATGGATATGTAGGCCTTGATTGCATTATAATTCTCGCTAGTTATTTTTTTTATTTTTTTTTTATTTTTTATTTTTTTTAATAATTCTCACTAGCTAGTCGTTTCACTTACGTCTCTTTGCCTCTATGAATTAAGTTACAGACGCATATTCTTCGGACTTTTCAAAACATATGCTTTTTTTTTAGGGCGAAGTGCATTTTCCCCAAAAAATAAAATACTATCTAGGATATAATATCCCAAACACTACGTACATACAACCACAATATAGCCTCAATCATAAATTAGTTGGGACCAGTTATACAGATCAAAATTTTTCATTATGTTCAATTTAGTGCAATTAATGAAAAAAAAAAAAAAAGAAAACTCTAAAATGAGTCGAAGTGTTGAACCTCCAATCTCTCCCAACCTTACCTTTGTCTGCGATGGTTTGGCAATTGGTTGTAAACCCAAATATTTTCTTACACCATCATCATCAATTGTAAAAGAGACAAGAAACAAACAAAAGGTCATTTTCCTTAAACTTTCCTTTAACTCAAGACCACCGAAGATCATTATCTTTTCTCAAAAGTCGTATTGAAGTTATAACCACATACATTCCTACACTAATTAACATCAGTCATTGCGTGAAAGAATATTCATTTACATTGTGTCCAGATACCTAGGTCTCCTTATAATTAAAAGTCTATTAGATTACAATGAATCACATTTGGAAAGTCAGTAAGGCAGACATGAGCATAAAATTATAAACCCTAAACCATGTACCCTAACCAGAGCATCTAATAATGTTTAGATAAAATGGTACAGTCGACAACGCACATCATAACCTATTAATACATATCTCGATGGGCATCGAAGGGCCACCATAGCAATCATGACAAATTTATGTTACAGAGTGGTGTCGTACGTAACTGTTCATTTTGTTTTTGTCAAAGAAGCTAGTCATTTCATTTCTCTATTTTTTCAAATCTTCATCTCAATTGATTCCATGTGAAGGAACGCAGATTTCAAAGATGGATATTACCCAGGCATCTCAAACAAATTTCAAACAGTAGTACCACTATAAATAAAACAGAATACCTGTACTACTACTCATGTATTTGATGAAAGACAAAATAAAGTAGGCACCAGAAGCCAATAATAAAGCTCCATGACACTTGCCTACACTACAGTGTAGGCACTCTCATTCAACAGTGAATACATACCTCAAATAGTTGATCTTTGCCCACTCTCCCAAATGCCTCTGAAAACCGTCTGTCCAATTAAATTGCGATGTACGTACGCAGACACCACATCCACATAACTTGTAGTGTTCACCGCCCATAGAACCAAAAACTTACAAAATGAGACATCACTTTCATCACTCCAAGATGTGGACTCTATCAAGCCTACTAAAAGGCCCCAACCTTATCAGTTATCACTCTCCCCTCCAAGGAATTAAAATACTACAATGACAACAAAAAAAGGCACACAGTGAACAAATTAACGATGCATCTCGGGACGCGTTAGCCCACATCCTGAGGTGAACAGTGACGGCTTTGTGTGGGCCCTAGTGTGTTTGTGTTGTCACTGTAGTTGTGGCCACTCCTTCAATTCCTACTTTAATTCACTCCACCTTGTTCTTGTATATACATTTTATGTCTCTAACCTCCCCAATTATTTGAATATATAAAGGCCACTCATCGCTCTCATTTTTATTCCATCTCATCACATTGAACACCAACACCTCTGCTTCCCCTGCTCTCTCCCCCTCTTTGTCTTGATCTTCAACATGGTATGTAGTACTTAATTATTGATGATTGTAACTATTTGTTCATATGATGTTTCGTTTATGGTCTTAAGTTTTTTATTTTAATTGTTTTAATAGGTTTCTTCTGAAGTGGCACATTGCAAGAATGGAGAGAGTGATGAGGCATTGGATTATCAAGGAAAGCCAATTGACAAGTCAAAGACTGGGGGTTGGCTTGCAGCAGGACTCATATTAGGTGCTCATTAGTTATAATTTTAATTTATGCTGACACCCTTTATGCTAATTGATTACTTTTTTACATGTTGAGTACCCTTTATGTCAATTGACTGATTTTTTATGAGTGTTGATTGATTAATATATTCGTACTGTGTTATAGGAGCTGAACTGGCTGAGAGGATATGTGTTCAAGGCATATCTTTGAACTTAGTGACATACTTAGTTGGAGATTTGCACATCTCAAACTCTAAGTCCTCTACCATTGTGTCTAATTTCTTGGGCTCTCTCAACCTCCTTGCCCTCTTTGGTGGTTTCTTAGCTGACGCCAAGCTAGGCCGGTACCTAACGGTTGTGATTTTCGCAACTGTAACTGCTTTGGTGAGCTTTAATCATATGTACTATACAAAAAATATTTTGTATATATAGTTTCTATAATTGTTATATTTATAAATGAAAACCATGTTTTTTTTTATAATCTAATTGGAAGTGGTGTGCAGGGTGTGATTATATTCACAATATCTACCGCAATTCCAAGCATGAAACCCCCACCATGCAAGGACTTCAGAAGAGCACACCATGAATGCATTGAGGCCAACGGCGGGCAATTAACGATGTTATATGTCGCACTTTATATGATAGCCTTAGGAGCCGGCGGCATTAAATCAAGTGTGTCCGGTTTCGGGTCTGATCAATTCGAAATCATGGATCCTAAGGAAGAGAAGGCTATGGTCTTCTTCTTCAATAGGTTCTACTTCTGCATCAGCTTGGGATCTTTGTTTGGCGTCACAGTATTGGTTTACATACAAGACAATGTGGCAAGGGCTTGGGGATATGGAATTTCAGCTGGAGCAATGACGCTTGCAGTCATTATATTGCTTGCAGGAACAAAAATTTATCGGTACAAGAAGCCGAAAGGTAGCCCCCTCACTGCGATATGGAGAGTGTTGTTCTTGGCTTGGAGGAAGAGAAATGTGTCCTTACCATCTGATCCTAGCCTCTTAAATGACTATCACAATGCCAAGGTCCCTCACACCAAAAGATTTCAGTAAGTTTGCTCAATGATATGAATTAACTCTCTCTCACTTACAGTTATTAATTAAGGTAGATTTGTTTTAATAACCACCTATTTATGAAAGTTTTAATGTCATTTTCAGGCAATTGTTCTCACATGTATAGGAATCTACTAGATGAACTTTTTTAGAATAGAAAAGCAAAAGATTTTTTTGGCATTACAGTACCACATATAGCATGCATATCTTAAAGGTAGGGCGATATTCCCTTAGTGCTGTCTTTTTCGTATAATCTAAAGATTCAAAGAACTGAGAAACAAGAAACTACTTGCTTGAATTATTGTTCATCTCTATCTTTGAAGTATATCGACGCGTTAAGCGATGAATGTAATCCCAATTTTGTTCTCCTTATTATGTATTAATTATCAATATCAGTGGAGCCACACAAAAAAAGTAGAAGCTAAATTTGACTTGGAGACTGCTTTACAAAAGCAAGTAATCTCCTCATAGAGATAAAGTTCCCTTTACGTGTCCCAGTTGAAGTTGACATGTACCAGTTGGATCCTCACAAGGATATCAAATTATCTCTTCAAAGTGTTTTATGCAAATTTGCGACGCGGAACATTGATTAGGCGAGTTACAATTGCATGATGATTAATGTCCAAAAATAAGTGGACTGGTGGGACAACAGAACATGATGACTAGCTATTATATGTGTAGAGAGAGTGATAATTTTTTTTTTTTTTTTTCTGTTTTAATGCGAAAAGAAGTGTTTCATTAGCATTATGCAAGTGTTTATTTAGCTATTATATATGAATTCATGGAATTTACTGTTGACAATTTTTGTTACTTTTATCAATGTTATTAAATAGGTTTCTTGACAAAGCAGCAGTGACAGATGGAATTGAAGCCAACAACAGCAATTCATGGATAGTATCAACTGTGACACAAGTTGAAGAAGTGAAGATGGTGTTCAAGCTCATTCCAATTTGGTCTACTTGCATCCTCTTTTGGACAGTCTACTCCCAAATGACCACATTCTCAGTTGAGCAAGCCACCATCATGAACCGAAAAATCGGGTCCTTTGTCTTCCCGGCAGGCTCTCTTCCCGTCTTTCTCATCGTTACCATCCTCATTTTCACTTCCCTTAATGAAAAACTCCTAGTCCCCTTCGCTCGAAAATTCACGCACAATCCTAAAGGACTCACAAGCCTTCAAAGAATCGCCATCGGCCTCATTTTCGCTATATTCGCAATGGTAGTCGCCGCAATAGTTGAGAAGCATAGGAGGATATCATCTCTTAAGCACAAAAACATGGAAAGTGTGTTCTGGCTAGTTCCACAGTATTTCATTGTTGGTGCTGGTGAGGCCTTCTCATATGTTGGACAACTGGAGTTTTTCATCAGAGAAGCACCAGAGAGAATGAAGTCTATGAGTACAGGTCTCTTTCTCTCCACACTTGCAATGGGATTCTTTTTAAGTAGTCTGCTGGTTACCATCGTTGAAATGGTCACGCACCGTGGTTGGATTCGGAACAACTTGAACAATGGAAGGCTAGATGACTTTTATTGGCTGCTTGCAGTGTTGGGAGTGTTCAATTTCTTGGCTTTTCTTTGGTTTGCTAGCAAACACCAATACAAAGTTGAACAATTGAATGGCTTTGGTAGTAGTAATGCTAAGGAGAGTGAACTCAAAGGTTGGAATGATGGTGCTCTTGAAGAGATTGAAAAGAAGGAAGGTTTAGATGTTTGAGTGGGTTTGTTGTAATGAGCCAGTATTTTTAGTATGTGGTCTAATTGTCCTACTTCATATCTCTGTGATCTATACTACTATATAATGGGGTGTTAGGGAAACTGGTCAGTTAAGGAAACTACCAGTTATGACAACTCAATAATATATTCAGCAGTTAAGGAAAGTAGTATCTCGTGCAATTAATGGTTTCCATTTGTGATTGCACTTTCCTTTTGTATTCTACGCCTTGTACGTGTATATTTAGATTACCTTGTACACAAGATCATTACACAATAAACATATTCCATTCAGAAACTAACATGGTATCAGAGCCCTAATTGTGGGTTTCTCTGGTTGTGTGAGACACAACACGCGCTCTCGTTCTGTTGAGACGTTTCACCACGTTAGACACTCGTTTGCATTGCATTCGCAAAGACACGACGTTGTCGCCTCTGTTCATGCCGCAAAGAAAGATCGATCGCCGCTCGTCGCTCGAATCTCGCTCGCGTCGTTTGCACCCCCACCGTCCGTGCGCATTTGCTACGCCAGTATGCGTTGCTGCATTGCTACGTTGCTGCTGGCCGCCGCAAAGATCTGTTTCACCATTGCCATTGCTCGGATCGCTCGCCGTCGTTTTCGCGCTTGGATCGCTCGCATGCTGGCTGCGCGTTGCTGTTGCCACCGCTGCACTCTCTTCCTCGCTCATCACTCTGCCCTTGCCGTCGCTGAAGTAGCGCGTAATCATCCTTCGAGATCCTTCCATTTCGCGGATCAGAGAGACTCCTCTCACCAGAGACCTCATCGGTGCACGCCGCAGTTCCGCCCCTGCACCCCAAACAGTTTGTCTTGAAATCTTAAACTTGGCTTGCTTGAGAATTGGAGAAAATTGAAATTTGGTTTGGAGATAAGGCACTGTTACTATAAAGTTTCTTCATCAGGGGCTACGGGCACCAAATCTGTCATCCGACAATCGGACGAGTTTCTTATTTGATGGAGAAAATTGAAGTCTCATAGCCTATCTCCATGATTCTTGATGGTACAAATTACTCACTTTGGTCCTAACGAATTAAAAGTTTTTTAATTGGTCGAAAACTTTGGAGAATCGTTACGGAAGACAACCCTAAACCAGAAAAGGATGCCACGGAGACACAAGCCAAGTTTTTTGACCGACTTGAAGACTGGGACTAGTAAGAATCATCAGATCATCACCTGGTTCTGTAACACATCTGCTCCCTCTATTCATATTCACTTTATTGATTTTGAGACGGCTAAAGAAATTTGGGATTTTTTGGCCGTTAGATACAAAACATCTGGTTTGGCATAGTATTATCAATTGTTCACCACCTTGAACAGTTTGAAACAAGAAGCTGGTCAGTCTATCAATGAATTTTTAGCACTCATTCAACCAATATGGAACCAGTTACAACAGGCCGACATCAGCAAAGACCACCTTCATTTCATCCAAGTTCTCATGGCTCTTCGCCCTGAATATGAATCAGTCCGTGCGGCCCTCCTGCATCGCGATCCACTACCTTCTCTTGACGCAGCTGTAAAAGAAATTTTGTTTCAGGAAACTCGGCTTGGCTTGGTCAACTCTGGCCCTTCATCAGAAGTGGCCCTCGCAACTACTCAATCATGGCCTAAATCTGCCCCCACCCTTGTAAGATTTGCAGAAAAACGGGACATTCGTTTGTCAACTGTCCTACAATTGAGTGTCGATACTGTCATGAACGCGGTCACATAGTGCAGAGCTGTCCAAATAAACGATCTCGTCCCAAAGGCACACCTAAGTCTGCATATGTCTCTAACACTAGTTCTTCTGTTGCTGCTGTTGTATCTGATGGGCCACCTCCCTCCCCGATGTTCTCTATGAGTGACTTGGAAGCAATCATCAAACAGGTGATACCTACCCAACCCACTACCATATCTGTAACCTCAGGTAACCAATGGTTCTTTGATTCAGGGTGTTGTAATCATATGACACCAAATCTATCTCTATTGTCTAACAATAATCCTTAGCTACATTCCTTGATAATTCAAACTGCAAACGGTAGCTCCATGTCTGCTACCCACTCGGGAACAGTGTCCAACTATAGTTTGAATCTTCCAGACACCCATTGCGTTCCTAACCTCACTCTGAACTTAATTTATGTTGGTCAATTATGTGACCAAGGCTTGACTGTTTTATTTTCTCCCACTGGTTGTCAAGTACAGGACATTCAGACGGGTCAGATTCTGAGAACGGGGATCAAAGTAGGACGATTATTTGAGCTCACGTCACTTCACATGCCTACCGTCAAACAAATTTCTGCAGCAGTTTTCACCCCCTTAGTCTATCAGTGGCACCTTCGTCTTGGTCATACATCAGCCAGTAAACTCCATACTCTTGTTTCCAGTGGGTCATTGGGTATTTCTAAATTTGAGTCTTTTGATTGTGTGCATTGTCAATTAGCAAAACAACCTGCTTCTTCCTTCAGTCTTAACGAGTCCATCAATGATACTCCGTTTGGGTTAGTTCATTCTGATGTTTGGGGTCCTGCACCTACTTCCACTGTGAATGGTTATCGATATTTTGTACTGTTCATTGATGACTATTCCAGATTTACTTGGATATATTTTCTAAAGCATCGATCTGAAATATCTCAAACATATATTGTGTTTGCTAATATGATCAAAACTCAATTTGCACGTACGATCAAAATTCTTCATACTGACAATGCTTTAGAATACCGTGATTCTATGCTTCTTCAGTTTCTTAAACAGCAAGGTACCATTATTCAACGTTCCTGCCCGTATACCTCTCAACAAAATGGTCGAGCTGAAAGAAAACATCAACATATCCTAGATTCTGTCTGAGCCCAGCTTCTCTCTGCGTCCTGTCGAAAAGTTTTGGGGTGAAGCTACTTTAAATTGTGTCTTTACCATTAATCGACTTCCTACACCAGTGTTAAAGAACATCTTTCCTTTTGAACGATTGTATGGTACACTACCAGACTATTCTTATATTCGGGTATTTGGTTGTGCATGTTTCATTTTTCTTAACCCCCTCTGAACATACCAAACTTGAACCGCGTGCTCGTCTATGTTGTTTCCTCGAGTATGGAACTGAACATAAGGGCTATAGGTGTTGGGATCCTCTTTCTAGGAGATTACGCATCTCTACCCATGTCACTTTTTGGGAAAATACAATGTTCTCTGCCCTATCCAAATTCGACAGTTCGCTATCTTGTCCTCAACCATTTTTCACTAACCCCTCTATCGAGCTTTTTCCATCTCCTACTACAGGTATGTCAGATGAGCTCAATGATCGTGATACCGTTCCCGCACCCGTCGTCGAAGAATCTGCCCCCTCTGATACTCCTGTTCCTGCACCTGTCCCACCTCGCCGGTCTGCATAGGTATCTGATCCTCCTCCTTACCTCAAAGATTATCATTGTTTCTCTGCTATATCTTCTTTACATGAGCCCTCCTCCTATTGAGAGGCTAGTTCGACCCTTGTGGCGTAAGCAATGTGAAGAAGCGAGTGCACTAGAGAAGACTCATACTTGGGACTTAGTGGAGCTACATTCTGGCAAAACTCCGATTGGATGCAAGTGGATTTACAAAATAAAAACTCGCTCTGATGGCTCTATTGAGCGGTATAAAGCTCGTCTGGTTGCTAAAGGTTACACACAAGAATATGGCATTGACTATGAAGAAACGTTTGCCCCTGTAGCCCGCCTGACCTCTGTTCGAAGTTTACTTGTTGTAGCAGCTGTTCAACATTGGCCTTTGTTTCAAATGGATGTTAAAAATGCATTTCTGAACGGTGATCTTGCAGAAAAGGTTTATACGTGTCCACCTCCTGGCTATTCTCATCCTCCAAAACAAGTTTGCCTTCTCCGTCGAGCATTATATGGGCTTAAACAGGCTCCCCGTGCCTGGTTTGCCAAGTTCAGTTCCATTATTACACAGTTTGGCTTTCAGTCAAGTCCTCATGATTCTGCATTGTTTACCCGACGAACTGAAAGAGGCATGGTTCTTCTCCTACTTTATGTCGATGACATGATCATCACCGGGGATGACTCAACTGGGATTTCCGACTTACAACAATATCTCAAAAGCCACTTTGAGATGAAATACTTGGGTAATTTGAGCTACTTTCTCGGTCTTGAAATTAATTCTACTTCTGATGGGTATTATCTTTCACAAGCAAAATATGCCTCTGATTTGCTCTCTCGTTTTGTCATCACTGATACCGATATTGCATCCACCCCATTAGACACGAATGTCAAGCTGACTCCGTCAGATGGTACACTTCTTTCAGATCCTACCTTATATCGTTAGCTTGTGGGGAGTTTGGTTAACTTACTGTTAGTCGTCCGGACATTGCTTACGCGGTGCATGTTGTCAGTCAGTTCATGTCAGCCCCTTGTACCGCTCACTTCACTGCTGTTCTCGCATCCTTCGATACGTGAAAGGTACTCTATTTCATGGACTCCACTTTTCTGTTAACTCTCCATTAGTATTATCGGGTTACTCAGATGCAGATTGGGCGGGTGATCCTACCGACCGGCGTTCCACTACTGGTTACTGTTTCTTCTTGGGCAACTCGTTAATATCCTGGCGAAGCAAGAAACAAACAGTAACATCTCGCTCTAGCACCGAATCTGAGTATCGGGCTCTCGCTGATGCCACCTCTGAATTACTTTGGCTTCGATGGTTACTTGAATATATGGGGGTTACACATGATTCTGCTACCATCCTGCATTGTGACAATCAAAGTGTGATCCAAATTGCACACAATGAAGTTTTTCATGAGAGAACAAAGCATATTGAGAATGATTGTCACTTCATTCGTCAGCATCTGGTTCGGGGCACTCTTCAGCTTTCCTCTGTTTCCTCCTCCAATCTAGATGGCTGATATCTTTACTAAAGCTCATATTCCGGGTCGCTTTCATGCCTTGGTAGACAAACTCAAATTGATTTCTACGAATCCATCTTGAGTTTGAGGGAGGGTGTTAAGGAAACTGGTCAGTTAAGGAAACTACCAATTATGGCAACTCAATAATATATTCAGCAATTAAGGAAAGTAGTATCTCGTGTAATTAATAGTTTCCATTTGTGATTGCACTTTCCTTTTGTATTCTACGCCTTGTACGTGTATATATAGATTACCTTGTACACAAGATCATTACACAATAAACATATTCCATTCGAAACTAACATGGGGAAAAAAATTAGGAGTGAGAATGTGATTACTATTAAAAATCCTTCAATTTGATTTGCTTTATTTTTGTAAATCCTAATGCCTAACAATAAAGGCTAAGACAATATATAGAAAAACAATGTTTGGTGAATGGACATGCACAAAAGAAAAAAAAACATCAAAAGTTGTTTACGCAGATCAGTCCATGCCTTATGTTCGTGGGGCCTCGTCAAGTTGTAATGATCCACTATTTTCAAAGACTTATGGAGTATACCGACATTACGTAGAACCCTCAAAGAGGTACCCCATTTCACACCTCCAATTCTACGACCCCCAAAAACTACAATCTCAATAGTAAAAGATAAAAGACAAGAGTTGCACTTTTGATGATAAAAAATATACTTCATTATATGAAGTTTAATTTAATCGATATGAGACTATTATTTCGATCCACACATCTCAACACTTTACCTTTGACTGAAATTCATCCAAGGGGTTTTTTTCTCGACATGTCCCAATCGAACTGTCAGCTCTGATACCATGTTAAAAACATAGTTCATAATAAAGGTGGAGTGTTGAAGATGTGGAAAGTTAGTCCCACACTTTCCGTCCTCACATCGATTAAATGAAACTTCATAATGAAACATATAAGTGATGATCTCTCATTAATTAGTACTAAGGCCTTTTGAGATAAAACTCCACACATAAGAGTTGAAGGTGGTTAAGTTGAAGACAATATCGGCGCTGATGAAAATCCACGTGTCCACGCCCACGTATGCGGGTGGGTCCAACATGAAAATTTATATGGTATCGTTGAAGATGCGTGGACCAAAATTTAGTCCCACATCGATTAAATGAAACATCATAATGAAGTATATAAGTGATTATCTCCCCTTAACTAGTACTGAGTGGTTAAGTTGGGGACAATATCGGTGTTAGTGGAGATCTACAAAATATTATTAAAGTTCATCAACAAGCTTTTACATTTCTTTCCCCCCCAAAAAAAAAACTTCGACACTTTAATGTCACAACAACAACATAGCCTCAATCCTAAAAGTTGGGGTCGGCTACGTAAATCAAACTATTCCATTGCGCTCAATTTAATGCAATTGGAGCTTTCCAAATCATTTAGATTATTCCCAATTAATGGGTCTCAAGTTAGCTTCGGTTTACCCTTACCTCGTCGAATTTCTTTAGTTTCTATTAAGTCGAGTTCTTTAGTGGGAGCAATTGGAGGCCGTCTTTGGAGGTGTCCAAACCACCATAACCGCCCTTCCCTAATATTTGTGTCAATTGGTATTACTCCTAATTTTCCTTGAATTTATGTATTTCTTATTCTATCTTTACAAGTTTTACCACGCATCCACCTAAGCATCCGCATTTCCACTACGTTTATTTTAGGAAACGGCTATTCGCACCCCATTTTTTGCTTCTTGTACTACATTACTTCGGTGTACCCCATTTTTTATTTTTTTTACTGCGTTTACCACATTTTTGTAAATTATTCCGAAAATACCCCCACCCAAAAAAGATGTTACAACATCTCTTACTCACCTTCGAAATAACATACCCCATTACAAAAGTCTTTACTACCATCATACATTCTTTATTTCGAATCCTCGATAGAGGTCTTCAGTACTGTTAGAGCATTTAACTGAGTGGAAACTCGCTAGATCAGCGGTCGCCGGTGGTCGAGGAAGTGACGAAACTTTGCTTATTTCTTCGTATGGTATTGATGCATTGGTTAAGTTTTTTGCCCTAATAGTTTGTGTGTTCTGTTCTTGAAGAGCTTTGTTTGTGTTTTTGTGCCCTTTGGTTGATGGGAATATGGTTTAAGGTTTGCTAGGTTTTCAATTGGGGTAACAACCGCACCGAGACCTTGCAAAGGGTCTCGGAGACAAAACCGTTAGGTTTCAAAGGTTATCGGCATAACTTAACCAACATGCTTTCGAAGGTATCGATCGATAAAGATCGATACCAATTGAGAACTATCGGTCCTTTTCCACTGATACCCAACCTATTATGTAACTGCCCAATATTTCTTGACGCCGTTATTTATTTTATTTTCAGTACCGGACGCCAGCTCAGACCCACGTGAACGCCTCAAATAGTCTAGGATATGCCTGATTGGGCATAAATCGTTATTTTTGTCTGTTGGTTGCATAATTACGATGTTAATTATTATTTTATTCAGTTTGGCATTGCATGTGTGAGTTTATATTGATATATCGTGTGAGGAAGTGTGACGGGTATTTGCCTCGTAAAGCATGTCAACGCGGGTATCAGGTAGGTGAGTAGTTGGGTTAAATGGGACCACAAATGAGTCAATTATGTAACCAATTACACTAACCATATAATAATTGTACCTAAGTCAAGTTAATTGAATTAATTTGAAAACATATGTCTATGGTTTGATTATAAATATAGTGAGATCCAAGGGCAACTATAAAATATGTGGAACTAGACTTGCATGTAATTATTTTAAAAGATCATGTGCAAAATGAGAAATGTACTATGCCTTACGTATGTGGACCAATTGGAGACTAGGTGCATGCTAAGTGTCACATTTAAAAATGACAAGTGATTGCTAGTAAAGATGTTGTGGATTATGTATTGGAAAAATATTAACCTTAGATGTATCTTGAGATACCCACTTGGAGATCCAAATAAGGGATAGTTACTTAAACCCCAAGTTTCTCATTTCTCTCTCATTTAAACAAAAGAAAGTAGAGAGGAGAAATAACGTGGTGCCAGGAGGAGAAAGAGAATAAAGGTGAAGGATTTGGTGACTTTGTTCGTAAAATTGTTTAAATTTTTGGAGATCCAAGAGAGGTAGAACAAAAGTGATGGCTCTATTATAGCCATATGTATGTTCTTCACCAAATCTTGATAATGCATGTTCTAAGATTATTGTTCTTCTTGGCTTTTGGTGTATGGAGGGTCCATAAGAGTATATCGATCCTCAATGGATAAAAACCCCTCATTGGGGAATCATTTTTGAAGTTGTTGTTGTTAGGTAGTGATTATGTGAGGAAGAAGATAAATAGTAACTTTATGGAAAAGTTGATTTGATATCTTTTGCTTATGTTTTAGCCCATTTTATTGCATGATAATGAAAAATGAAGTGCAAACTAATTTTGGGAGGATTGTATAAGTCCAAAGGTCGAAAGGGTCAAGACTTTAAGATGAACCATGAGATTTTTTTTTTGAGTTTTTACTATAGAGAGCGTTCTGCCCAAAAAGCATGCTCAAAGTTATGAGTATACTCAATATTTCGAGTATGCTCAAACTTTCAGTAAGCTCAAACATTGAGTAGACTCAAACTTTTAGTAAACTCAACTTTTGCCTTGTTCAAACCTTTAGCATGTTGAATTCTTACTGATTAGGTTAAATGACTTGAGCTAGCATGTAAATGATCTAAAACACACTCTAAACACCATCTAATGACCTCATGGAGGTGTCAAGACCCGTCTCACTAAGTTTTGACTAAGCCCAATTCCCCTAATTAGGCACATAAACCATACAATCAACTTTGTACCTTAAAATACTTTTGATTTCAATCCTTATAATGCTCCAAACTAAATTTATATCCTCAATCGACCTTATTTCTTAATTCATTTTATTGGAGAAAATTAGAAAATCATATCTCTATTTTATAAAAATTTCGGCAACACCTCCCCTAAAATTGGCTGGTTGAAAAACTCACCTAATAAACAACAGAATGGGGAGAAGCTTAGAAGAACTCACAACTCCCCTCAGTTCACAATATATATCAAATTGAAAATTTTAAACTATCTTAGAGTCTTCGATGCATTAGTTACAACTTTACAATCTCAAAATAAGTTAAAACTAAATATAAACCTATCAACTTCTTTTTAAACTAATTTAGGAGATTCTCATAACCTTTTACTGGTACTTTACGTCCTACAGTCACCCCAAAGCCCAAAACAATATTTATAACATGATTACAATGAGATTTAAACTTTTAAAAATAGAAAACATTCACCAAAATATTTGAGTCTAGTCCGTTCTTCCTTGTCTTCACAGAGAACATGACATCATCAAAAATAACTTGAAGATGTCAGGTAAGTAAACTCCTACACTGCTGTGTACTCTTGCAAATGTTAGTTTGAATACATAGACACATGTAATTGCATTTCTAAAAAAACAACAAATTTATATAATAACGTGGGTCCCTTATTTGCTGTTCTATGCTTATAACAAGCGGGACTACTCACAATGAACCTATAACAATCCTATGAGTTCAATGCATGCTACCCTGGAGTCGAGATTACCCGCTTTAGACGCTTGCAGTACGTCTAGTCTGGAGTGGAGCACCTTACACTCTTACGACCAAAGCATGTGCAACTCTATCTGGATGTCATGTATGCATGACCAATAATATTTTGAAATGTAATGTAGACTAAACAGATATGTAGGGAAAAAGATAAATTCCATAAATAGTAAATACCATTGTAAGGTTTACTTACAACCAACCAATTTTGAGTTGAATTCTCGAGGTTCTCGGAGTGTCGGATCGCCTTGAAAATGGTTTTAATAACTTCCCTTCATACCTAATTATATTTTCAGTTAAGCTTCAACTGAAACAGAATCACGTAACCCAATAAAAACTGCGGCCAAAGTACACTTGAGAATAGTTTCCAAAATAATTAATTTATATAACTGTTTCAATTGACTTTTAACTAGCCAACTTGAGGTAACTTTTTAACCTTGAAAACCACAATATTTGTCATGATGACCTAAAAAGAACTTGTAGTACTCATGTCCTACTTTCCATAAACTCCAAGAACATATAAATCAGATCATTGACAGAGAAATTATGAATTTTCCCATATGGCATGTGAACTAGGCAAACTTTATTTATTTTGAACTGAAAAACTTCTCGAAATCAATATTTTCGCAATTAAATCCTCAAAACTCGACAACAAACACCATAAAACCACTTGATACCAACATCAAAATATTTCTACAGCTCGTGGAGTCAAATTGGATTAAAACTAATAATCAATTCATCCAAGATCCTAATGTAAATCAATATCAACTATAAAACATTTCCAAAACAGTTACCAACTAAGTCGCATCAATTCAATTCATTAAAACCCTAACCTACGTCGGTGGTATTTATTCAATATTGGCACAAATCAATCCAATATATCAATTCACAACAAACCCTACTAATTCTTATTAAAACCCAACAAAAGAAATCGAGAAATAGCGAGAATTCAAATTGAATGAAGAAAAAATACCCTGAATTGATAATTTACCAAATCTCAAGCCGAATACCTCGTCTCCGTCGCAAAAACTTGACTCAAATTGATCGTCTCGCAATGCTCTATTATTTTGCAGAAAGAAACCGAGCGAAAATTAAATGTCGAGAGCTCACGAAGCAAAAGATCGAAGTTTAGGTATAGTGGTACCTAAACGTTCTGTTGAACGATTTAAAATGAAACTTTTTTTCATTTGTTGTTTTATATATATTTATATGTAAACCCTCAGCTACTTGTAAGCAGCTTAATTTTTTTATTAATTTCCAAAATCCCTATTTTGACGTTTTGACTTTCTGCACTCGTTTTCGATCCAATTTTTCACCAAATTGAACCAAAGTTTCGACAAAATAATATATCTTCACAAAACGTTCATAACACTGGATTTGGTCACACTAAAACCTCAAAAATCTTAACTTTTTCCATGATATATTGAACCTTTATGGACTAATTCTGTTGCCATACTTACTCAAACTTACACCAATTTGGACTCAATCTCAACCTTGACCACCACCAACTAATACAAAACTCAAGGAAAGGTCTTACACCAACTTTGTTCACTTTTTACATTGTCACCGAACCCAACTTGCATGAAAACCAAGGTAAAACTCTCACGTGATACTTAACACATGTTTACTAGTTTTTGAGTGACCAAAATTTTTTATTGCACTTATGCCTTTCAGACATATACTTACAACCCCGATTATGACAGATTAAGGATACACCTCAACAAAACCCAACTTTGTGACAAAATACCATATAATA
The DNA here is from genome assembly GCA_039657325.1 of Stephania cephalantha. Lineage (NCBI taxonomy): Eukaryota > Viridiplantae > Streptophyta > Magnoliopsida > Ranunculales > Menispermaceae > Stephania > Stephania cephalantha. The sequence goes on from CM077571.1 coordinate 45,442,244, forward strand.
CATACACTAGGCATTTATCATCGAAAAAATAACATTTTACCTTATGATCTCCAGTCCGTAATGCGTGAGTCCCACCTCAGATACCTAAAATCCAATTAAAATCCAAAAATACTTAGTTAGTCATCTAATTAAGTTTATGAAATTCTCGGATTTTACAATTCTTCCCAACAAATTTAAAATCTCTGATGAGTCAGTATTTATATATATTTAGTACTTTATATTAATATATTTAAATATAAAAAGTCTCTAAAATATATATTTAATTATATTTATTGGTCATTTTCAGGTGAAATGGAGTGCGCGGTTGAATTCGTGGCAAAAAATACTCAAAATGAAGTATTAACATGCATTGATCGGACACCAAACTATTTGCCTCGAGTTAAGTGCTGCACGGTGGGTAGAATCGAGGATCAGCAGACCAATTATCACGTGGCAACATACTATTGGTCAAGCTCACCTCAACGTGCCACATATCGGCCGTCCATTGGCTCATCTCATTTCCTGTGTCCACCACGTTACAGCAGCTTCTTCCACCAATTCGAACGCGCCACTTCAGCGGTCTCCATTTTCTCCACCAATCAGACGTTGCCACGTCACCATCATAATTACATAACGTCCCAACCAATTCACTCCTCGTTCAGCAGCTCTTCGATTTCCTCAGATACGCAGTGTGCGGTCTCCCAGATTTTCGCCGAGTTTATGCGATTCTCACCATCGCCTCCTTGCTGCCATGTGGCGCGCTCTCAACCACCTAGGACGTCATCAACAACGGTCTTCTCTAGTCAAATGATGCCACGTGGCGCGCGACAGATCAAACGACCAATGCGGTTGCGACACGTGGACATAACGTGATTTGAAGCCCAAAAATAGCCATAGGATGCTCCTCGGCGCACGAGTCACCTCCCCAACCCACAAAATTAGTTTCTCTCACATCCCGGACCAATTTTTAGTACTTTTATATATTAGGAACCTAGCGTATTATTAGAGAACATTGACTATTATATTCTTAGCATCGACTTCTCTCGACGATTGCCTAGGTCGGCAGGGAAACAAGTCGGGATTATGGATTCATGGCATATTATGTGAGATCTTTTATTTTATTATTTTTAGTTTAAATTCTCCTATTTCATTGTTGTTGATTTTAAATTATATGGTTTAAGTCTAGGGTATGTATGTGGCCAGTGCATGCTTTTAGGGGGACAACCTATAGTTATTTGGACCATTAGTATCCGTGTAATTGTACTTTTGGATCAATAAAGTGATGAACACTCACCCATTTGCCGTAAAACCCTTTCGATTCTTGAGTGTGCAAAAATTGAATCTAGGTTAAATTGAAAACAGATGCGATCCGGTTATTTAGGATTAGTGTTCTCACAGATCCGTATTACTGCGGTTAGTGTGTTAAACCCGATTGGTGGATGTCTAGGGTTATACATTAATTATGGAAGTAGTTAGTGGTCGACGTCCTGATAATCGAGATTAGGGGAATGAGGAATTTCTGGCGGATGTCGATTTTCTATAGCTAATTTAGGAGAATATAAATTAATGACTTTTTGGAAAAGATTGAAGACCATGATTGCCATTGAATCTTGATCCTGATTTGTGGAACTGTAGACCTAGGTGTTACTTAGGTGTTCATTAATTGTTTTCAAAGTTATATAGTTATTTTATTTATTTAGTTTAGTTAGATTAGTTAGTTAAATTATTTATTTTAAAACCCCCGATTTCTCCTTTTTGTTGTTTTTAACCTTAAAAATACCACCAATCTTTGTGGGATCGACCCTTTGCCACTATTCTACAAAATAGTTGGTTAAGGAAACTTTATTTTATTGACGCGTTCGATGCGCGTCAATTTTTGGCGCCGTTGCGTTGGGAATTGGTTTTTTTTTCTTTGGTGTTTTTATTTATTTATTTATTATTATTATTATTATTTATTTTAATAAATTGGAGCACCCCGAGAGTTTTGTTAGGTTTGACTATGGGTTTTTTTAGCACAATGTGAGCATTTTTTCTAGGAATTAACATGTTTATACGATATTAGGTGTTTTGAGACTTGGTTGGGACATATCCAACTTAAGTCGCCGTATTAGTGGTGGGTTTTTGAGTGGACCCAAAACCCTAGACTTCATTCCATCATCTTGTTGATTTCACCCTTAGTTGAAAGACTTCGGGCTCGCAAGACTTGATTGGAATCTTTTGAGTTAACTCCTATATTTACTAGTTCATGCTTTTGTTATGGTTGTTCTTTCATAATTTCTTTAGTCACCTACACATGAGAGATTTTGTGCGTTCATTGGTTTTTAGAAACTTTTTTGTCATGCATGCATTTGTATCATCTTCTTATCCATGTTCTTTTTCACCACTATCTTTTTCTTTTTGTTATATATGGATGCCTTGACTTGTTTTAAACCTTGAGGACAAGGTTCAGAATAAGTTTGGGGGTATTTTAGAGATTGTAGTTGGACTTTGGATGGATTCTTTGCGAAAGACCGCAGGTGAGGTCATTTAATTTTTTATTTTATATATATATATATATATATGCATTTATATGCAATTATCGGATGGTAATAGTGGTGTTTTATATCATTTCTTACATTTCTTTCATTTCTTGTCCCTTCATATTTCTTTCTCATATCATTAGTAGTTGATACACTTTCATGCATATATTTAGTATAGTTTTTATTTTTTTATTTTTTATATTTATTTAGAGTCACCCGAAACTTTGTTTCATGCATTTGGTTGTGGATGAGTACATTATAGTTGCCTTTTTGACTTGAAACTTAGGAAAACTAGGAGAAACACTCAATCAAGCCCGTACCTAGCATTTTTATGATTTCATGATTAGAGATTTAGTTGATGGTTGAACTTTGTGCTAGATAACGAAAATGAGAAAACGGTCAGACTTATGCAAGTGGTGATATTTTGACCCACATTTGGAAAGTTTGCTTGATTATAGTGAAAGTGAGAAGGGCTAACATGAATTTTTTTTTATCAATATAGAGAGTCCCACAGGTTTTCATAGGAAAAAGAGCAGGGAAACTTGTGGTGAGAAAAGTGAGAAAATCGGTCCATAGGAAATGGAGCAGGGACCGTATTTGTTGGAAAAAAAGAAGAAAAAAATAGAGAATATAAATTGAATAAAAGTGGAAGTTGTGATACTCCTCAAATAAAAGATTTAGCTCAAGTGCTTTCACTAGATTAAGTGAGAATTTTAAACTTGCGTGCTTGAATGTATAAACAAAGAAAACTCGTGAGTAGTTGATGACCTTTGTTTTGACCGAATCTATGTGTTCAAAGTGTGATCTTAATTGTGTTTGGGTTGCGAGTCTTGACATATCATAACTCTGAAATTTCCTGAGTGGTTTGTTAATTTGGTTGCTATGTAAATCAAAGGAACTCCATGAATCTTGAGTCGGGTGTAGGATTAGTGAGTCAGTGCATTATTATATTAAGAGTCTAGTTTAGTTTGTGTTGTTATCTACACCTTTGCTCGGGACGTGCAAAGTCTTAAGTTTGAGAGTATTTGATAAGTCAGTATTTATATATATTTAGTACTTTATATTAATATATTTAAATATAGAAAGTCTCTAAAATATATATTTAATTATATTTTATTGGTCATTTTCAGGTGAAACAGAGTGCGTGGTTGAGTTTGTGGTGAAAAAATACTCAAAATGGAGTATTTAAATGCATTGATCGGACGTCAGACTATTTGCCTCGAGTTACGTGCTGCGCGGTGGGTAGAATAGAGGATCAACAGACCAATTAACACGTGGCAGCATACTATTGGTCCAGCTCGCTTCAACGTGCCACATGTCAGCCGTCCATTGGCCCAACTCGTTTCCTGTGTCCACCACGTCACAACAGCTTCTTCCACCAATCCGAACGCGCTAAGTCAGCGGTCTCCATTTTCTCCACCAATCAGACGTTGCCACGTCACCTTCACAATTACACAATGTCCCAACCAATTCTCTCATCGTTCAACAGCTTTTCGATTTCCTCGGGATACGTAGCGTGCGGTCTCCCAGATTTTCGCTGAGTTCGTGCGATTCTCACCACCGCCTCTTGCTGCCACGTGGCGCGCTGTCAACCACCCGAGACGTCATCAACAACGATCTTCTCCAATCAGACGACACCACGTTGCGTGCGGTAGACCAAACGACTAATGCGGCTGCAACACGTGGACAGAACGTAATTTCAAGCCCAAAAACAGCCATAGGATGCTCTTTAGCGCACGAGTCACCTCCCAACCCGTAAAATTAGTTTCTCTCACATCCCGGACCAATTTTTAGTAGTTTTATATATTAGGAACTTAGGGTATTATTAGAGAACACCGATTATTATATTTTTAGCATCGACTTCTCTCGACGATTACCTAGATTGGCGGGGAAACAAGTCGGGATTATGGATTCATGACATATTATGTGAGATCTTTTATTTTATTATTTAATTTAGTTTAAATTCTCCTATTTCATTGTTGTTGATTTTAAAGTATATGGTTTAGATCTAGGGTATGTATGTGGCCAGTGCATGCTTTTAGGGGGACAACCTATAGTTATTTGGACCATTAGTATATGTGTAATTGTACTTTTAGACCAATAAAGTGACGAACACTCACCCATTTGCCGTAAAACCCTTTCGCTTCTTGAATGTGCAACAATTGAATCTAGCTTAAATCGGAAGCGGACCGATCCGAAAGCGAATGCGATCTGGTTATTTATGATTAGTGTTCCTACAGATCCATATTACTACGGTTAGTGTGTTAAACTTGATTGGTGGATGTCTAGGGTTATACATTAATTAGGAAGTAGTTAGTGGCGGATGTCCTGGCTATCAAGATTAGGGGAATGATGAATTTCTGGCGAATGTCGATTTTCTATAGCTAATCTAGGAGAATGTAAATTAATGACTTTTTGGGAAAGATTGAAGACCATGATTGCCATTGAATCTTGATCTGATTTGTGGAACTGTAGAACTAGGTGTTACTTAGGTGTTCATTAATTGTTTTCAAAGTTATTTTAGTTATTTTATTTATTTAGTTTAATTAGATTAGTTAGTTAAATTATTTATTTTAAAAACCCAATTTTTCCTTTTCGTTGACCACCAATCTCTGTGGTTTAGACCCTTTGCCAATATTCTACAAAATAATTGGTTTATGAAACTTTATTTTATTGACGCGTTTGGCGCACGTCCATTTCGTCCTCGAAATTTAAACTTACAAGTTACTTAACCAAAAGAGATATGAGAATAAGATCCTTTATATACAAGCCTTTTAATTTGAACTTGTAAAAACTATTTTCAAAGTAAAACTGTTAAGTGGACACAATAACTTTCATTGTAATCAACAATTCAGTGGTAGAGATCATAAACATTTCAACTTCCAACTTCTTGGTTTAATGAAAAGTCGTAACAACTTCTTTGCCAATCCTAGCATTTTGTGAATTTCTGCCGAGTTAAACGATTAACTTTGTAGAATATCCAACAACCTTACTCTTCTTTACTACTCATTTCAATTAAACCATTCAATATTTAGCAAGATCTAGCCTATCTTGCTTTTGAATTAAACCATTTTCTTTTTTAACTAAATACTATTCCACAAACCATTGATAATTCTTTCCATATCCACCAAACTCTGGTATACACATCCTAGCTTGCTTTCCCATCACTAATCATTTCTAATTAGAATCATTGGTCGATCAATTCTTAGACTATCATCAATCTAAATATTTATATAGTAATGCAAATTATATTCGAGCACAACATTAGATATTAAAGTAGAGTTGCGTGTTAATCTGATCCATCACTAGTCCAGAGTTTCTCAATAGAAACTTAGATTACATAAGTCATCCTATGACTATAGATTTCTAATTACATCTGTCATCAATGACAAGATATCTCAAATTACAATCTGATCAGAAAATGAAAATGATACATCATGCAACTCTCACTATTTCTCTACATGTCTACTCACAATAATATTTAAATTGCATACTAGAAAGCAATTACCAATTCCAATTCTTCAGCCATTTCACCTAACTTTTTTTTGACTGGCTATAAAGTTAATAACTTTTCTAACTTCGTCAAATCATTTTCTATTCATGAGTTCATAATAAACCTCATTACTTCACATTACTAACGTACTCACATTGGTTTTTATCATTTCACAAATTAATGAGACTTTTCATCATCTCGATCTCAATCACTAATTGTTCGCTAGACTTCTTTCCTTACTTGAATACATACAGTTATCCTTATCATGAGTAGATATATGCATTTTAACATAGATCAACATATTCCTTGATTATACTATCATAGAATAACTTTTAACTTGCATCACATACAAGTTTATAAATATGTTATCTCTTTTCCATCTCTACTCAATACATACTTCTGACTTTTCTCAATTTACAGTGGAAGAATATTGAATTCTTCAAACATATCTTAGCCGGATACACTTTATTCTATTCAGTATTTCAAATCAATATTGATAATACTTACTAACTGAGTTGCAGGTTGTGCATATCATTAAATTTTTTTTTATTTGTATCTTCACCGTTTATAAAGTCATCTTATATCAACTTCGATTTACAATAACCTAATGATTGAAATTTTCCCTATAAACTAATTAGGTGGTGTGACACATTCTTTGAACCAATATACAACATATTCATTGATATCAGTTGTATACTACTTTGGTTCAACATTTTCAAGTTTTTAAGTTTGCTTCTTTGTAAGATCCTTGTGATGATATATTAAGTTTAATAAAACTTCTAGTTTGAAATCCTAATTTGTCAGGACTTGTTGACCTAAAATTTCTATTTTTCACGTGTATGTGAGAATTTCTTGACAATTTAGTTGCTTATACTTCAACTTCTAATAGTCTTCAACGAAACATTATAGATTGTTTTATTTTGACTATCATCAATTCATTCGATTATTCAAAGACAGGTGTCGTCACACTAGTGTTTTACGATGTGAATGAATCAAAATTATGATACGGAGTTACTTAGACTTTTGGTCATGCACAACTACTCCAGTGGCTTAACATGACTAAAGGAGTCCGTTCGTGTCACTTCTAGCGGTCACAAGTCATCTCAACGTCTCATTTTATTATATAGACAGATTCTATTCCGTTTAGTTTTTTTCAATGTTAGCTATTCTCACATTGATCTCATTCTAGTCCCTTTACATACATTACACCTCCATTCAACACTTAGACCACTTACAACTTCTTTACTTTAACTTAGAAAACAATTTGTTTCATTTATTCCATTTTCAAGATTATAGATAAGGATGGTGCGACTTCTTATTATCATTCAATGAATCGAAGTCTTCCGTAGCTAATCTTTGTTCGAAACAGAGAAATTTTGTGAACCAAATAGTTTTAGTGTTTGGTATTGCCTTAAGTTGATTCCATTTATCTCAGATTTCTCAATTTTTATTTTTTCTCAAAAAGAAACTCAGTACTTTTCAAAATATTGTGTAAGATATCAAAGTATCTTACTGTTTATCAATCCCATTTTTACGAATACACATTTTCGTTATTGTTCATTTGTAAAGATAAAATAACTTGAATTTCCAAACTCTTATTAACTTGATATTTAATCAAACTCTTTAAGGATGCTATTTCAATCCTTTAAATCCTATAAATGGAAATTCTTGTTGTATAGGACTTCCTACTATCTTCCTATACAAATCACTTACGGATTTTTCATCAATACATCTATCTCTTCCTTTGTTACATTTTAAGTCGTAGTGATAGGCATCATAAGTTAATTTGGTTAAAGGTAACTATTGGGTACTTTGAATTTCAAGACACAACTACTTTTGTTTTATTTAATAGGTCGTAAGAGTCTCAACCTTGTTCCTCAAGAGCATTACTTAAGTTTATGTAACTTAATGTAATCGAAGTGCCATAACCCAAACTTCCCAATTGACTCAATCTTAAACTCAATGTTATTACCATTTCTTACATTTTCTTGATTAAGTTTAACCATAGCTCTGATACCAAGTTTTTCAAGACCCGTCTAATCTCCCTAATTAGGCACATAAACCATACAATCAATTTTGTACTTTAAAAAACTTTTGATTTCAATCTTTATAATGCTCCAAATTAAATTTATATCCTTAATCGACCTCGGTTCTTAATTTGTTTATTGTAGCAAATTAGAAAATCATATTTGTATTTTATAAAAATTTCAGCAGCACCTCCTTAAAATTGGCCTACCGAAAAATTCACCTAATAAAAAATAGAATAGGGAGAAGCCTAGAAGGACTCGCAATTCCTCGCAGTTCACAATATATATCAAATTGAAATTTCTTAACTATCTTAAAGTGTCCGATGCATTAGTTACAACATTACAATCTCAAAATAAGCTAAAACTAAATATAAACCCATCAACTTCCTTTTAAACCAATTTAGGAGACTCTCATGACCTTTTACTGGTACTTTACGTCTTACACTCACCCTCAAGCCCAAAACGATATATATAACATGATTACAATGAGATTTAAATCTTTAAAAATAAAAAAACATTCACCAAAATCCTCGAGTCTCGTCCGTTCTTCCTTGTCTTCACAGAGAACCTGACATCATAAAAAACAACTTGAAGATGTTAGGTAAGTAAACTCCTACACTGCTGTGTACTCTTGCAAATGTTAGTTTGAATACATAGATACATGTAATTGCATTTTAAAAAAACAAAAAATTTATATAACAACGTGAATCCCTCTTTTCCTGTTCTAAGCTCATAACAAGCGGGCCCACTCACGATGAACCTAGAACAGTCATACGAGTTCAATGCATGCTACCCCGGAGTCGACATTACCTGCCTCAGATGCCTGTGGTACGTCTAGTCTGAAGTGGAGCACCTCACACTCTTACGACCGAAGCATGGGCAACTCTATCCGGATGCCATGTATGCATAACCAAGAATGATGCGAAATGCAATGCAGACTAAACACATATGCAATGACAAAGATAAATTCCATAAATAATAAATACCACTGTAGGGTTAATTTACAACCAACCAAATTTGAGCTAAATTCTCGGGGTTCTCAGAGCGTCGGATCACCTTGAAAATGATTTTAATAGCTTCCCTGCATATCCAATTATATTATGGGTCAAGCTTCAAGTGAAACCAAATCACGAAACCCTATAAAAACTGCGACCAAAATACGGTTGAGAATAATTACCCAAAATATTAATTTATGTAACTGTTTCAATTGGTTTTCAACAATCCAACTTGGGGTAACTTTTTAACCTTGAAAACCACAATATTTGTCATGATGACCTAAAAAGAACTTGTAGTACTTATGGCCTACTTTCCATAAACTTTAAGAACACTCAAACCGAATCACCGATGGAGAAATTATGAATTTTCCTATATAGCTTGTGAACTAGGCAAACTTTATTTATTTTGAACTGAAAACTTCTCAAAATCGATATTTATGCAATCAAATCATCAAAACTAGACAATAGACACCATGAAACCACTTGATACCAACATTAAAATATTTTCATTGCTCGTGAAGTCAAATTGGATTAAAACCAATAATCAATTCATCCAGAATCCCAATGTAAATCAATATCAACTATAAAACATCTCCAAAATAGTTATCAACTAAGTCGCATCAAATCAATTCTTCAAAATCCTAACCTACGTTGGTGATATTTATTCAAAATTGGCACAAATCAATCTAATATATCAATTCACAAGAAACCATACTAATCTCTATCAAAACCCCGCAAAAGAAATCGAGAAATCATGAAAATTCAAATTGAATTGAGGAAAAATGCCCTGAATTGATAATTTACCAAATTTTGAGCCGAATACCTCGTTTCTGTTACGGAAACTTAGCTCGAATTAATCGTCTCATAACGCTATACTATTTTTCGGAAAGAAACAGGATGAAAATCAGACGTCAAGAGCTCGAGGAGCAAAATACCAAATTGAGAAGTTTAGGTATAGTCATACCTAAACATTATGTTGAACGTTTTAAAATGAAACTTTATTTCATTTGTTTTTTTATACATATTTATATATAAACCCTCAGCTCCTTGTCAAGCTTAATTTCTTTTCATTTATTAATTCCCAAAATTCTTATTTTGACGTGTTTTGACTTTCAGCGCTCGTTTTCGATCCGATTTTTCACCAAATTGAACCAAAATTTTGACAAAATAATCTATCTTCATAAAACGTTCATAACACTTGTTTCAGTCACACCAAAATCCTAAAAATTTTAACTTTATCCGCGACATATTGAACCCTAATGGACCAATTTTGTTGTCATACTTACCCAAACTTACATCAATTTGGATTCAATCTCAACCTTGACTACCACCAACTGATAAGAAACTCAATGCAAGGTCTTACACCAACTTTGTTCATCTTTTACATATCCATTGATCCCAACTTGCACATAAACCAAGGTAAAATCTCTGCGTGGTACTTAACACTTGTTTACTAGTTTTCGAGTGACCAATAATTTTTATTGCACTTGTGCCTTTCGAATACACACTTACAACCCCGATTATGAAAAATTGAGGATACACCTTAACACACCTGACTTCGCGATAAAATACTATATAATACACACACTAGGCATTCATCATCGAAAAAATAATATTTTACCATAAGATCACATGTCCGTAATGCGTGGGTCCCATCTTAGATACGTAAACTCCAATTAAAATCTTAAAATACTTAGTTAGTCGTTCTAATCAAGTTTTTAATATTCTCAGATTCCACAATTCTTCCCAACTAATTTAAAATTTCGTCATTGAAACTTAAACTTACAAGTTACTGAACCAAAAGAGATATGAGAATATGATCCTTCATATACAACTCTTTTAATTTAAACTTGTAAAAATTGTTTCCAAGGTAAAATCGTTAAGTGGACACAATCACTTTCATTGTAATCAACAGTTCGGTGGTAGAGATCATAAACATTTCAACTTCTTGGTTTAATGAAAAGTCGTAACAACTTCTTTGCCAATCCTAGCATTTTGTGAATTTCTGAAGAGTTAAACGATCAACTTTGTGGAATATCCAATAACTTTACTTTTCTTCACTTCCCATTTCATGCCTTGAGTCCCATTCAAGCATCAATATGTAGCAAGATCTAGCCTAACTTTCTTTTTCAATCAAACCATTTTCATTTTTAACTAAATACTATTCCACAAACCGTTGATAATTTTTTTCATATCCACCAAACTTTGGTATACACATCTCAGTTTGCTTTGCCATCACTGATCATTTCTAATTAGAATCATTGGCCGACCAATTCATACACTATTATCAGTCTAAATACTTATATAGTAATGCAAATAATATTCGAGCACAACATTAGATAATAAAGTAGGGTTGCGTGTATATCTGATCCATCACCAATCTAGAGTTTCTCAATAGAAACCTGGATTACATAAGTCATCCCATAACTGTAGATCTCGAATTATATTTTTCATCCTATGACAAGAGATCTCAAAATACAATCTGATCAGAAAATGAAAAATGACACATCATGCAACTCTCACTCATTCTCTACATGTCTACTCACAATATTATTTAAATTGTGGACTAGAAAGCAATTATCAATTCCAACTCTTCAGTCATTTCACCTAACTTTTTTTGACTGGTTAGAAAGTTAATAACTTTTCTAAGTTCGCCAAATCATTTTCTATTCATGAGTTCATAATAAACCTCATTACTTCACATTACCAACGTACGCACATTAACTTTTTTATCATTTCTCTAATTAATGAGATTTTTCGTCATCTCGATCTTAATCACTAACTATTCGCAAGACTTATTTCCTTACTTGAATATAGACAGTTATCCTTATCATGAGTAAATATACGCATTTTAATAGAGATCAACATATTCCTTGATTATACTCTTATAATATAACTTTCAACTTGTATCACATATAAGTTTATAAATATGTTATCTCTTTTCCATCTCTACTCATTACATTTTTTTGACTTTTCTTAGTTTACAAGTGGAAGAATATTGAATTCTTCAAACATATCTTAGCCGGATACACTGTACTCTATCCAGTATTTCAAACCGATACTGATAATACTTACTAATTGAGCTGCAGGTTGTGCATATCTTTTCATTTTTTCTTTGTATCTTCATCGTCTATAAAGGCATCTTACATCAACTCCGATTTACAATAACCTAATGATTGAAATTTTCACCACTAACTAATTACGTGGTGTAACACATTCTTTGAACCAATATATAACATATTCATTGATATTAGTTGTATACCACTTTGGTTTAACATTTTCAAGTTTTCAAGTTTGCTTCCTTGTAAGATCTTTTTGAAGATATATTAAGTTTCATCAAACTTCTAGTTTGAAATTCTAATTTGATCGAGACTTGTTGACCTAAAATTTCCATTTTTCATGCATATGTCAGAATTTCTTGACCATTTAGTTACTTATACTTCAACTTCCAATTGACTTCAACGAAACATTATAGACTGTTTTATTCTGACTATCATCAATTCATTCGATTATTCAAAGATAGGTGTCGTCACACTAGTGTTTTACGCTGTGAATGAATCAAGATTATGATACAGAGTTACTTAGACTATTGGTCATGCACAACTACTCCAGTGGCTTAACATGACTAAAGGAGTCCGTTCGTGTCACTTCTAGTGGTCACAAGTCATCTCAATGTCCCATTTTATTTTATAGATAGAGTCCATTCCATTTAGTTTTTGTCAATGTTTATTCTGTTCCATTTTCAAAATTATAGCTAAGGATGGTGCGACTCTTATTATAATTTAATGAATCGAAGTCTTCCGTAGCTAATCTTTATTTGAAACAGAGAAATTTTGCGAACGAAACAGTTTTAATGTTTGTTATTGCCTTAAGTTGATTCCATTTATGTTAAACTTCTCGACTTTTCTTTTTCTCAAAAAGAAACTCGGTACTTTTCAAAAGATTGTGTAAGATATCAAAGTATTTTATTGTTCATCAATCCCATTTTTACGAATACACATTTTCGTTATTGCTCATTTGAAGAGATAGAAGAATTTGAATTTCCAAACTCATATTAACTTGACATCTAATCAAACTCTTAAATGAAGCTATTTCAATCATTTAAATCCTATAAATGGAAATTCTTGTTGTATAGGAGTTCCGACTGTCTTCCTATACAAATCCTAGCTATTTTCATACCATTTTCCCCAAATCTCAACTTCTAACACATTGATCTTATCATTGCACCTTTCATTTTCAAGTTAGAAATTTCATTGTTCATTGTTTCGTAACAACACCTGATCTGGTGTTAGCAAAGATTATTTCTAACTCGTGTATTTTCATTTTCATTTGTTCTATCAATTTCTATTTCGAAATCATGTTTCTCCTTTTTCTTTGTTGAGACTATTTTCAGAAGCAACCCTCAATTGGTTAGGAATTCAACTAATACTTTATAGAATAGGTCTTCCCATTTTACTAATTCAACCGGTAATAACCTTATTCTAAAATTCAAGATGTTCATATCTTATGCTTCCCATAAGTCTCAATTCATTTTCATGTTTTCCAAACGATTCTCAATCATTTGAAACATAATTTAAGTCCATTTTGGCACTTTCCTGAGCGTTTTATAATTGTAATAGTTCAATACTTTTGATTTCAATGACATCCATGTTAGTACTTACGTTCCTGAATCAGTTAGACTTCATGCTCAACTAATTTTCAATTGGTTTTATAACTGACTATTTTCCTCAGTTGTATTGATATCGAACTACTTACAAATACCTTTATGAATCCGAACTTTACAAGTCCATTTCACATCCAATCACACTCAATTTTGTTTTATATGTCTATTCTCTATTTCAATTATCCATTTCTAATATTACTCATCGTATCTTACGAGTTAAGTATCGAACGGACAAGGAGAATAAACTTCATATCTCATATCTGGTGATAATACAATAATATACAACAAACGTATAAAAATAACAAAGTATTCCCAACTCACAGTCACTTCTCAACTAATCATAACCTTATCACTGAACCTTGTTCCTCAAGACCATTACTTAAGTTCATGTAACTTAATGTAATCTAAAAGCCTTAACCCAAACTTCCCAATCGACTAAATATTAAAATTGATCTTATTATCCTTTTTACATTTCCTTGATTGAGCATAACCATAGGTCTGATACCAAGTTTGTCAAGTCATGTCTCAGTAAGTCCTGACTAAGCCTAATTCCTCTAATTAGGCACATAAACTAAGCAATCAACTTTGTACCTTAAAACATTTTTGATTTCAATCCTTATAATGGTCCAAACTAAATTTATATCCTTAATTGACTTCGGTTCTTAATTTATTTTATTGGAGCAAATTAAAAAATCGTATTTGTATTTTATAAAAATTTCGGCAGCACCTCCCTTAAAATTGGCCTACCGAAAAATTTACCTAATAAACAACAGAATGGGGATAAGCCTAGAAAGACTCATAACTCCCCGCAGTTCACAATATATATCAAATTGAGAATTTTAAACTATATTAGAGCCTCCGATGCATTAGTTACATCTTTACAATCTCAAAATAAGCTAAAACTAAATATAAACCTCTCAACTCCTTTTAAATCAATTTAAGAGACTCTCATAACCTTTTACTGGTACTTTACATCTTATACTCACCCCTAAGCCCAAAACAATATATAACATGATTGCAATGAGAATTAAAATTTTAAAAATAGAAAAAATTTACCAAAATCTTTGAGTCTTGTTCGTTCTTTCTTGTCTTCATAGAGAACCTGACATCATCATAAACAACTTGAAGATGTCAGGTAAATAAACTCCTACATTGCTCAGTGCTCATGCAAATATTAGTCGAATACATGGAGACATGTAATTGCATTTCCAAATAAAAATAAATTTATATAATAACATGTATCCCTCATTTCATGTTCTAAGCTCATAACAAGTTGCCCACTCATGATGAACTTAGAACAGTCCTATGAGTCAATGCATGCTACCCCAGAGTCAACATTACCCGCCTTAGACGCCTATAATACGTCTAGTCTGGAGTGGAGCACCTCACACTTTTATGACCAAAGCAGGGGCAACTCTATCCGGATGCCATGTATGCATGACCAAGAATGATGTGAAATGCAATGCAGACTAAACACATATGCATGTATAAAGATAAATTCCATAAATAGTAAAGACCATTTTAGGGTTTACTAACAACCAACCAGCTTTGAGTTAAATTCTCAGGGTTCCCGAATCATCGGATCACCTTGAAAATGGTTCCAATAGTTTCCATGCATATCCAATTATACTATGGGTTGAGCTTCAAGTGAAACCAAATCACAAAACCTAAAAGAAAACTGCGGCCAAAGTATGCTTCGGAATAGTTTCCAAAAATATTTATTTATATAGCTGTTTCAACTGACTTTCAACTGGCCAATTTGGGGTAACTATTTAACCTTGAAAACCTAAATATTTTCATGATGAACTAAAAAGAACTTGTAGAACTCATGTCCTACTTTCCATAGACTCTAAGAACATTCAAATCGGATCACCGATGGAGAAATTATGAATTTTCTTATATGGCCTGTGAACTAGACAAACTTTATTTATTTTGAATTGAAAAACTTCTCAAAATCAATATTTTCACAATTAATTCTCAAAACTCGATAACAAACACCACAAAACCACTTGATACCAACATCAAAATATTTCCATAGCCCGTGGAATTAAATTGGATTAAAACTAATAATCAATTCATCTAGAATCCCAATGTAAATCTATATCAACTATAAAACATATCTAAAATAGTTATCAACTAAGTCGCATCATTTCAATTCATCAAAACCCTAACTTATGTTTGGTGGTATTTATTCAAGATTAGCATAAATCAATCTAATATATCCATTCACAACAAAACCTACTAATTTTTATCAAAATCCCGCAAAAGAAATCTAGAAAATCGTGAGAATTCAAATTGAATTGAGGGAAAATGCCATAAAATGATAATTTACCAAATTTCGAGCCGAACACATCGTCTCCATCGCGGAAAATTAGCTCGAATTGACCGTCTCGCAACGCTCTATTAGTTTTCAGAAAGAAAACAAACGAAAATCAGACGTTGTGAGCTCATGGAGTGAAAGACCGAATTGAGAAGTTTAGGTATCGTCGTACCTAAACGTTATGTTGAACGTTTTAAAATGAAACTTTATTTCATTTGTTTTTTTATATATATTTATATGTAAACCCTCAGCTAGTTGTCAACAACTTAATTTTTTATTTATTAATTCCCAAAACTCCTATTTTGACGTGTTTTGACTTCCAGCGCCATTTTTGATCCAATTTTTCACCAAATTGAACCAAACTTTCGACAAAATAGTCTTTCTCCATAAAACGTCCATAACACTAGTTTTGGTCACACCAAAACCCTAAAAATCTTAACTTTGTCTACGACATGCTGAACCCTTATGGACCAATTTGGACTCAATCTCAACCTCGACCACCAACCGATACAAAACTTAAGGCAAGGTCGTACACCAAATTTTTTTACATTTTACATTGCCACCGATCCCGACTTGCACGTAAACTGAGGCAAAATCCCCGCGTGATAATTAACATTTGCTTACTTGTTTTTGAGTGACCAATAATCTTTATTGCACTTGTGCCTTTCAGACATACACTTACAACCCCGATTATGAAAAATTGAGGAAACACCTCAATATACCTTGACTTCACGGTAAAATACCATATAATACACACTCTAGGCTTTCATCGTTGAAAAAGAAACATTTTACCTTATTATCCCCAGTCCATAATGCATGGGTCCCACCTAAGATACCTAAACTCTAATTAAAACCCAAAAATACTTAATTAGTCATCTAATCAAGTTTATGAAATTCTCAGATTTCATAAGATGGGGCTAAGGGACCATAGCACGAAGGTCTGGAGCGAGTAAGGGATACATTCAGGGCATGTTCGGGAGAGTAAAATCGTGAGATTGAGGTTCATAAATCCCTTAAGAAACACATCTTGAGTATTCGACTATTTTAATTGTTCTATCTATTGTTTCTTTGCTATTCATTTCCATGTTCTATCACTGTTTTCATTTGGTTTAACGGTCAGTTGTTTTGCTCGTCCTCGAGTTTTAATCAGTGTTATGTTGTATGGGCTCTAGTACGCTAGACTATAGCATATGTATTATGAGTCCTCGGTGAATGTCGACCCGAGCTACTTTGTCAGTATATGTGTCGGTTCGTCGTGGGTTTACGCCGACCACCGAGAGGACAAGGTGATGGGCCAGTTGGGTGCGCCCACTGGAGAGATCCTGGCGAGAGAATCCCAAGTATAGTCTAGTCTACTACGAGTGACACAACCATTTGATTTTCATTAGTGGTATTTACGCAAACGATGATCTTATATTTGCTTGTTTATTTCAGGATGTTTATTTAACATTATTATTAGCTTCTCTATTATTAAATGCTCAGTGCTTTTCTTTTAGGAGTTTACTCATTGGACTCGTCATCTGTTTTGTTGTGATGACTTAGTGCATATCTTTTACGAGTAAAGGTAAAGGGATTCTTGGCGACTATCTTTGAGCTTGCCCATTGTTTGACACACTACTTGTAGGTGTTTATTTACATATTTTGTTATATATTTTAGGTTTATGGGAGACTTACGAGACACCTGTACTTGTATATATTTACTTTTGTCGCTTAATATACAATGCAATATATTCCGGGTTTTCCATAGTAGGATCAATGCTCTATATTACTTGAAGGTTAACAAAAATCCATGTTTATTCTCACTTTAAAACTTCAGATGTAAATTAATAGTATCTACTTACAAATCAATAAGACACAAGCCACAATGAAAAATGGTTAATTTGAACTAAAAGACTGTAAATCTTATAACGAAATAAGACAGGTTAACATACACTACGAGAATGCAGACATGACGTTGAAGTCGGCAGGGGTGCAAAACCCACGTAGCAGCCAACCCGACGGCCTCGAGACGCGGGGCCGCCACATATTATGCTCAACTATATTCAACTGACATTTAGGAAATTGAATTTCTTATTAAGATGCTTGGAAATAATTTCATGATTTTGTTTTTGTGGGATAATACAACTATTTTATTCTATTTTTAGGTATGGCGAAACAAAAAATTTCCGCGCGAAACCATCTTCCACAACATCAAATCAGGTATGCGAAAGCCAGTACCATAAGGTTCGAAGCTGAGGCTCCACAACCAGAAATGAAGCGTATGACTTCATTTTACCGGAAGCAGCTGAAGGAGAATAATCCTAACCCCAAAAAGTGACAAGTAAAGCATGCCAATGAGAGTGAAGAGGCTCAGATGGAGAATAAAGTTTTACATGGGGGGTGCAATGTCTTCTATAGAGGAGAAAGGTAGAGTGACTAGCAAAGGGAGAGGTGGTAATGGGTTAAGGGAGGCTATCAAAGGGAGTTGTACACCATCATGTGATTCTGCACACAACTCAAATAGTGGAGAAGACTCTGTTGGTACATCGACAGGTGGTACATTGGTGGCTGATGTAACCAATACATCGGCAACTAATGCAATTGAAATGACCACTTCATTTCCTGATGGGTTATCGAGTTTATCGCTGCTGCCATCATTCTTAAACCACATCTAGGTGGATATTTGGAATAACCATGTACATGCTAAAAGTACATATTAATGTGTTCAATTTTTCGATTAGTTCGTTAATTGTATGGAAATGCTCATGTATTAAATCCGCTATTTTTATATTTGTAGGATCTAGTATATTTAAAGCGCATCAACCACGATAATCAGATGTGAAATCCCATATTTCTTAATCTTTAATTAAGGTTAATCTGCCGGATTAGTGGCCAAGGCGGAATGGTACCACGCGCGATGATTCAACTCGTTAAAAAGTCATAGTAAGGTAAATATTTAAATTTCAAGTCTAGGCTTCAAAAATTTTGTGTTTTTATGTCACTGCACAGACTTAAGGTCTAATCTCAATTTGTGTGTTAGTCAGTGTGTGTTCGAGTGTAAAAAGTGAGAAGAAACAACGAGTGGAGACTATGTTTCAAGTTTCAACCGAAGTGGAGTTCATTTAAGGGAAATATGGAAATTGGCATTGACTTAGGATTTTGTCTTGAGATACATGCACGTCAGTGTTATTCTAGCAATTTGTTGTGTATAGAGTGTTGTTTCAATGGGCCTAATTTGGTTTGACTACGAAAGGAAGGAAAAATTGATCTTGAAATGCAATATGGTACTTAATAAGCTGACGTGGGATCCACACCTTGAGATGCGTGAAAATCAGGGTCAGAAGTATAGGGACAAGTCTAAAATATGGTTGGTAGTATCCACATCGAGTTTCGTGTCAATCGGAGGTCTAGGGTCGAAATTTGATGTTAGGTAGATTAAGAAAATGAGGGGTGTCTAAGCAATTTGTAAATAAGTGATAAATTGAATTGAGTTAAGAATTTAACTAATTAAATTTTAACCAGGGAGGTATCAGTAAATAATCAAAAATTTAAAAAACATAAGAGAGAGTTGTTAGAGGGGCTTAATAATGATTAGTCAAATTTTAGGAGGGAGGTGAGGGCTGGTTAAACCAACCGAAACACCACCGCCTCACCTCAACACAATCTCTTTCGATCTCTCTCCTTCTTGACACCCTCCCTCTACTAATTTTCACTTCTCTCACACTTTTCTACCACCCAACAACGACTCCCTGCCATTTCCGCGAGTTTTAAGCTCAATTGGTGGCATTTGTGGGGACTCAAAGTGTGGACAACACACTTGACAGTTTGGACAACCAAAAATTGATAAAACTGTGGTGAGTACCCTCTTATACATCACATTATTAAGCAATTCGGGCATGGTTTAGGGTCGGGAATGGTTTGGTTTCGATGTCAAGGTGTTGGTAATGAAGTATCAAGAGTTGGTGAGGAGTTTGGTTAAAAAAAATAAAGAAAAAGAGTTAAAAACCACGACAACAGCATAATCACTACGGTCATGGTTTCTTTGGCTGCTATCGCAGTCGAGGTAAATGCTAAGCATAGAGCAAGGGCAGCCCTTATTGCCCTTCTCACGTTTATGCTTAGCAAGACAAGGCTTGCCTTGCCTTAACATGGAAAGCCGAGCCTTGCCTTGCCTTGCCTTGCCTTGGCATGGCAAGCCACGAAAAATGCAAGGCATGGCTGCCATGCATGTCAGGGCATTGCCCAGGTGGAGGCTAAGGCTCGGCCAGGGTTTACCCAGGCCGAGACCAAGGTTCGACCTCTAATCAACCAATTTTGGCCGATTCGCGAAGATTTTCGAAAAAAAATACAAAAAAAATTCAAAAAATATAAGATTTTGGGGAAAGTGAGAAAATAATATGTTTTTCATAAAAAATGGAAATTTAGAGTTCTTGGAGTCTGTACACCGGGTATTTGCCTCGTAAAGCATGCTACAAAGCTCGGATGGACTTGAAATTTGGAAAATGGGTCCAAAGGATATAAAACTCTATTTTTGACACAAATTGATTTTGAAAATCCTTAATTGATGTTAAATAATTGAAAATCTATTTAAAAAGGATTTCTCAGGGTTTTTGCACTGTAAAACGTGCGAACGGACCCGATATCATATCAAATTGAGGTTTTGACCTTAGAAATTGTCAAGATTCTTGTCCTACAGTGACTTAGATTTGACTTGAAATTGACTTTATTCATTGCGATCAATTGATAGGTGATTTTAGCGCCGAATATAATCGAAATAGATACGACTAAAGTGTTTGGGTAGGATTCGGTGCTTGTATTGTAAGTAAATCCTATAGTGATCATTTAATCATATTTATCATATTACAATTATGCATATTCCTTGTATTTCACATTGCATAATTGTTGAGCACGATATCATGCATCAAGGATAGTGTGGGTCAGGCGTATGAGTTTTAAGACTCCGATAGCTAACTCTTCGCCAAGTATGTTTCCTATGGGGTCCGAAAGGAGTTGCCGAAAATCGAAACAGCTCCTGTGGATTGAGTTAACATGGCTTGGAAGATTATCCTCATGTAGTATATTAGAAACCACTTCCAATATTGCTATATTTTCATTCATTTGCTGTACATTTATCAATGAAACGTTAACAGGAAAAATGTGGTCACATATTGTTATTTACGTGTTGTTTCTCATTGAAATGCATTTATATTTCTTATTATCTTGCATTTGGCTATACAGGTAATCTGGACAGTGTACGATTCATTTATCTAATATTGTTTTAGCTTCTGTTGGCAATTTCAGGTTCCAGCTCAGGCAATGGAAAGGAGAAACTAGCTGATTATCATTAAGAGTTCAGAGTTTCCTTTCTTTTATGCATGTTTTTGTTATATATATATATATTATAAATGGGTGTGGTAACACTTGAGTGTTAGGAGGCCTATTTTGATGTTTATACCTGTGTTTTTTAGTTGGAAAGGGTTGTATTATTATTTTGGTGTGAGATAATAAATTAAAACTTGATTGAAGATAATAGAATGGATATATATATATATATATATATATATATATATATTGTGAATATCTCTTCAGTATGGATGTGATTCCTTCTGGGCATTCCTATTTTCTTACAAGTATTTTAGAAGAAATTAGCATTTATTCCGTAGGTCTAGATAAATATAGAGGAGATGACGCCGATTTTTATTTAGGAAATATACTCAACTTTAGGTTTGATTTCTCAATTTCATCCAATAAAAATTAGTCAACGAACTTAAATATTTAATGATTAAGTTGCTTATGGTTAATATTTAATTGTGATGTTAATCTCAAGGATTTTAGGCTGACTAGATTATCAAGGATTAGTGATAATCCAGGTCGGTCGGTTGTCTTAATGACAAGAGGGCTGACAAAGTTGGTATTAGAGCCTTGAGTTTAGTTGATTATCTTAAGTATTTGAGGACTAATGAATAAAAAATTTGAGGTTCGATTCCTAGTTGGGAAGTGACCATAAGATGGGGAAAATTAAAATTCTTAGGAACTATGTTATAATTTGTTTTTATATTGATATATTGATAGTTATAGATGTTGAGCCGCTATATTTGCAACTTGTTTTGCAGATTACAATGAGTGGGAAGCAGGAACCTGGTCAGGAATCTAGTGGGGGTAATGGTGATGCACTGGTTGACCCTATATAGTTTCAGAGGTTGATGGGTCAAGTTGAGCCCCAAATACGACATATATCAGAGTTGTTAAAGGTAGCCAGACCTATGATTGCAGGTATCCATCCTCCTGCTGCACCGATAGCTCATAGGGCTTTACACCCTATTCTAGTTACTCTTGAGTTTCCTGCCAAATCTGCAAATCATGAGAGGAGAGTTGAGGTTGTTCAGACTCCAGTGGAACGAGTTCCATCACCTACACCAGATAGTAGTAACTCTCAAGATAGGAAGGCTAGGGGTGAGTTCCGGAAGTACAACCCATCATCCTTCGAGGATGAAATGGATTTGAAAAAAAACTAAGGATTGGATCGAAGATCATCAGAAGCTTCATCGAGTACTTGGTATACCAGAGCACATGAAAGTCACACTTTCTTTATTTTCTTTACAATCTCGTGCATGCATATCATTGGTGGCAGATTATTTTGGCGAGCCCCCCATGATGGAGACCTAGGCTGAGTTTTTGGAAATTTTTTGCCAAAATATTGTTATCATAGCATGGTATTGAAGGTGAGGAAGGAATTTGTTGACTTAGTACAAGGTGATATGTCTGTGGAGGAGTATATGCATAAGTCTTTGTACCTGCTCCGTTTTTCTGGCGAGCTTGACATGCCAGAGCAGAGGAAGATGGAAAAGTTTATGTTTTCTTTGAGGTTGGATACACTCAAGCTATGGCAACTACTTAGCCACGAACATTACAGGATGCTTATGACAGGGCCGTAATTCATCAGACTATTCCTATATTGCAGAGTCCTCCAGCAGGTGTTCAGGCCACAGTAGAGACTGGACAGAGGTTAGGTGGAAAGAGGGGATCGAAGAAATATTTCAGGAAAGGGCCGAATAAGTTCAGGGGTAGTAGCTCGATTTTAGTTCCAATTACATCATCTATATCTTTTGTTACTTCACATTTATCTTCACTAAGTGTTTCAAGCCGACCAGCATTACCACCACAACTAGTTAGAGCATCGAGCCAGACTCAGGTATCATCGTCTCTGTTCCCAAGAACTAGAGGCAAGGGAACTGGCTGATCACCTCAGACATGATCACAAGGTCCGAATCAGAGACCGGCTTCTAGCCATGCTTCTTTGGTTAGGAATCGACCGAATATTATATGTTTTGAGTGTGTGCAACAAGGAAATCTTCAATGGGAACACCTACGTTTAGCTCATCCTCAATCTTCTATTTCACTGTCACATGCACAACCACAAGCCAAAGAGCAGGCATAAGCAGTTGCAAAGCTGGATACTGAGGCGACTCACATTCGATCGAAGGTATTGCTTCTATTTGCATTCACCGCATGCATGTTCTTATTGATTCGGGTTCTACCATTTCATTTATATCAGATCGTATGGTAGATGCATTAGGGTTGACTCCGTCAATGTTCATTTAGTTCTTAGTATAACAATTGGGGACATAATTTATCCCAATTTTGTTTGTGTGAGTTGCATGGTTGAGATTGGAGGGTATGAGATGACAATTATCTCAGGGTACTTGAATGTTTGGAGTTTGATGCACTTTTGGGTATGGGTTGGCTTGCAGCGTATCATGCTCACCTAGATTACTTTTATAAGACCGTGTACTTCTACATTCCAGGGTATCCAGTGATTTCGTATACTGGAGTTGATTCTACATTACCTAACACAAGAGGTTGATTGGCTACTAGTCATGAAATGGAGATAATAAATAGTATAGTTGGTACAACACCAACACCGGAATTGAAACTTGAAGATATTCCATTTGTTTGTGAGTTTCTTGATGTATTTCCAGCTGACTTGCCTGGAATACCTCCGCTACGAGACATCATTTTCAAAATTGATCTTATACCAGACACCAAACCAATTCAATTCCTCCTTATAGAATGGCTCCTAAAAAACTTAAGGAGTTGAAAAAATAGCTTGAAGAAATTTTAGAGAAAGGGTTTATCCATCCTAGTTTGTTACCGTGGAGCGCACAATTCCTTTTTGTTAAAAAGAAAGACGACAGTCTACGTCTTTGCATTGATTATCGATAGCGGAATAGAGTTATTATTTGAAATAAATATCATTTCCTCAGGATTGATGATTTATTTGATCTACTGAATGGAGCTAAGTTCTTTTCCAAAATTGATCTCTGATCGGGATACCATCAGTTAAGGATTAGGAAAGAGGATGTGTCGAAGACTGCATTCAACACTAGATATGGGCACTTCAAATTTAAAGTCATGCCATTTGGTTTGACTTATGCTCTAGTTATGTTTATGGATCTTATGCATCGGGTGTTGAAACCGTATTTTGACCACTTTGTGATGGTGTTCATTGATGATATTTTGATCTACTTACGAACTCGCGATCAACATGACCAACATCTATGGGTAATTCTCTAAACCTTGAAAACTTATCAACTATATGCTAAGTTCAGTAAATACGAGTTCTAGTTATCAGAAGTGAAGTTATTGGGTCACATAGTCGGAGTTAGTCGGATTTCTGTAGATTCTTCCAAGATTAAAGCTATTATTAGCTGGCCTGTTCCTACCACAGTGACTGAGATTCAGAGTTTTCTGGGTTTAGATGGTTACTATCATAGATTTGTTAAGGATTTCTCAAATATAGCTGCGCTAATCACAAAATCAACACAAATCAACCCAGAAAGGTGTTGATTTTATATAGACTAATAAATGTGAAAGGTTGTTTGCAAAGCTGAAACAACGGTTGACTACTGCTCCAATTCTTATTTTACTTTAAGTAGGGAAGGACATTATTGTATATACTAATGCTTCTCATGTTGGTATGGGATATGTTCTAATGTAGGACAAGAAGGTGATTCATTATGCTTCTTGTCAATTAAAAATTCATGAAAAAACTACCATCTCCATGATTTAGAATTGGTAGATATTATCTTTGCTCTGAAGATTTGGAGACACTATTTGTATGGAGAGGGATTCAATTTATTTTCAAACCATAAGAGTTTGAAATATCTCTTCTCCCAAAATGAACTCAATATGAGGCAGCGGCAGGGGTTGGAACATTTAAAAGACTTTGATTTTAGTCTTGAATACCATCCTGGGAAAGCTAACATAGTCGCCGACGCATTGAATAGAAAAGAAAAAATACAGATGATAAGAAGTATTTGATGATACACGAATATGAAGTACTCAAAGCAGTTTTAGCCATGACTAAATCAGAGGTGCCAAACTCTGCAGATATGCAGATTAGTGCTCAGCTGAGAGTGCAGACTGTTTAGATTCAGCGAGTAATTAATAGCCAACATGTTGATGTTGATTATGAAAAATACAGGAATTTGGCTTTGGATGATGAGACTTTTGATTGGACAGAATCAGCTGATTCGGGTTTGAGGTTTAAGGGTAGGTTGTGGATTTTATTAGTGGATGAGATTCGTGATGAAATTCTTTACGAGTCACATAGATCTTGATATAATATTCATCTAGGCAGAACGAAGATGTATTACAACATGCATCGATTATTTTGACGGCCAGGGATGAAATCTGATATTGGAGAGTAAGTAAGACGGTGTGAGGTTTTCCAGTAAGTGAAAGCTGAATGAAAGAAGCCGGGAGGCATATTGTAGCCATTAACCACTCTTCAGTGGAAATGAGAACATATAGTGATGGATTTTGTCACACACTTACCGAAATCTCAGAGGAAACATGCCACCGTTTGGTTCATAATTGACAGATTGACGAAGTCGGCTCACTTCCTCCTAGTGAACATTTCATATACCTTTACACAGCTGAGTCTCCAGTGTGAGCGTGAGATTGTTAGGCTGCATGGGGTGCTGCTAACGATTATTTTCAATAAAGTTACTCAAATCCCATCAGGTTTGTGGCAGAGTATGCAGGAACAATTCGACACTCAGTTGAGGTTCTACATAGTCTTTCATCCACAAACATATGGTCAGTCTGAGAGATTGATTCAGATACTAGAGGATATGCTGCGAGCTTGTGTTTTAGAATATGGAGGTTCTCATGAGGAATATCTACCATTATGTGAGTTTTCTTACAACAACTGGATTCAATTGCATTGAGGCCACTCGTTGTTAAAGAGCACATAAAAATTGTAAGATGGATTCGTCAAAAACTTAAGGCGGCTCAAGAATGACAGAAAATCTACTATGACTTATATCACCGAGTGGTTGAGTATAATGAAGGGGATCAGGTCTATATCAAAGTTTCACTGAAAAAGGGTCACTACCGGTTTGGAATGAAAGGAAAACTCTCACCTCAATTTGTTTGACCTTTTACTATTAAAAGGAAGATTGGGAAGGTTGTTTATCAACTAGAACTACCATAACAATTGCCCAGAGTGCACAATGTTTCCCATGTGTTAATGATTAGAAGAAAATAGCAAGATTCTCATCACGTGGTGGACTGTAATCAATTTGATCTCCAGCAAGATGTAACGATAGAAGAGTAACCTATTCAGATTATTGATAAGAAGGTCCAAGTGCTTCGCAATAAAGAAATTCCATTAGTATTGATTAAGTGGTAGTTTCATGGCGAAGAAGAGTTGATATGAGAGCGAGAGACATCTATAAGAGAGCACTTCCCTTACTTGTTTGATCAGGTATGATATTAACTTCAATTCAAACCTCAAGGACAAAATTCTTTTTATTTGGAAAGATTATGAAATCCCATATTTCTTAATCTTTAATTTAAATTAATCCTCCGACTTAGTGACCTAGGCCGAATGGGACCATGCACGGTGAATCAAGTCGTTTAAAAGTCATAGTAAGGTAAATATTTAAATTTTATTATTGTTGTGTGAATTTATTGTATTATAATTATGTTATGTATAAAATCTCAAGTTTTAGGCTTCAAAAAGTTTGTTTTTTTGGGCCACTGCACGGACTCGAGGTCTAACCTCAATTTGAACGTTAGTCGGTATATGTTTGAGTGGAAAAACTGAGAAGAAACAACGAATGGAGACTATGTTTCAAGTTCCAACTGAAGTAGAGTTCATTTGACGAAAATATGGAAATTGGCGTTGACTCGGGATTTTGCCTTGAGATACGTGTATGTCGATGCTATTCTAGCAAGTTGTTGTGTATATAGTGTTGTTCCGAAAGTCAAATTTGATTTACCTATCAAAGGAAGGAAAAATTGATCTCGAATTCAATATAGTACTTAATACACAACCGTGAGATCCACGCCTCGAGTTGCATGCGAGTTGGGGTCTGAAATATTGGGAAAAGTCTAAAATGTGGTTAGTAGTATCCACGTCAAGTTTTGTGTCAATCAGATGTCTCGGGGTTGAAATTTGATGTTAAGTATATTAAGAAAATGAGGGGTGTCTAAGCAATTTGTATATAAGTGATAAATTGAATTGAGTTAAGAATTTAGCTAATTAAATTTAGACCAGGGAGGTCTCAATAAATAATGAAAAATTAAAAAAAAAAAAAAACATAAGAGATAGATGTTAGAGGGGCTTAAGAATAATTACTCAAATTTTAGTAAGGAGGTGAGGGGTGGTTTAACCTACCCAAACACCACCGCCTCACCTCAACACAATCTCTTTCTTTCTCTCTCTTTCTTGACTCCTTCCCTTCACTTATTTTCACTTCCCTCTCTCTCCTACCGCCCAACAACGACTCCCTACCATTTTCGCGAGTTTTAAGCTCAATTGGTGGCGTTTATGGTGACTCAAAGTGTGGACAACACACTTGACAGTTTGGACAATAGGAAATTGACAAAACTGTGGTGAGTACCCTATTTTCCATCACATTATTAAGCAATTCGAGCATGGTTTGGGGCTGGGAATGGTTTGGTCTCAATGTCAAGGTGTTGGTAATGAAGTGTCAAAAGTTGGTGAGGAGTTTGGTTTTTTTTTTTTTTTTTTTTTAAAAAAAAAGTTGAAAACCATGATAGCAGCATAATCACTACTGTCATGGCTTCCTTGGCTGCAACAACAGCTAAGGTAAATGTTAAGCAAGTAAGTTATGTGTTTGACGCTGTGGCGTCATGCTTAGTGTCAGCACCAGAACACTCACTATTTTGGGCACTAGGGCGCCAGGTTAGCGCCCCAGCGCCAGAATGAAATGACACTGTTTTGAGACGAGTTTTAATCCGTTTTTGGCACCAAAAGTTGTGTTTTTTCATACGTAATTGGTGTTGTTTGTTTTTCTATAAATTAAAAGAGTTATAGTCCATATGAAACATATTGAGACATCGAGAAAAATTGAAACACAAAAGGTTTTTGAATCAAAGTGTGTTATTGAGTCAAAGCATCATTCTCTCAAAAGTTCCTCAAAGAGTGTTCTTGGTTGCAGTTGTGTTACACACACATCATCCAATAACCATTAGAGATTTAATTGTATCCTGAAGGCAAGTTTCGATTAATGCCATTGTGTATACGCGGTTTTGACTGGTAGGGAGAAATCTTGTCTAAAAGAGAGCGATTACGCGCTTCAAGTCTTTGTTTGGTTCCTCCATTCTCATTTTGCATTCTTTGTTCGAAGATTTGTTCCAACAACTTTTAGACAAGAATTTTCTCCATGGCTTCTTCGGATGGGATTCTTGGTAGTTTGTGGAGAGGACAGTGGCTACGGGTAATTTTGATCAATTACTCTCAGGTTTGGATTAGTGATCTATCATGAAATTCTCGTATGTGTTCACTATTAATTTATGCATACGTACATGATCGCAATGATTAATGATTATTATGGATGCGTATAATAATTACAAGTGATTAGAGATATACAATTGAATTATTACGAATTGATTAATATATCTACTTTGACCAAGATTTGTTTATTTTGACGCCCTTTACGTATGCTCTTTTGTGTTCGCATGACAATAATATGTATATATGAAATATGATTGATGCATATATCGTTTCGGTCATGAGATAAAAAGTTTTATTTGTTGTGAAGTAGATGTGAATATGTATATCGCTTGCTTGCTGGATATAATTTAAATATGTATAGTAAATAAATTATAGTTATTTAAACAAAATGGATGTGAGATTAATTATATGCCTATACATGTGAAATTATATATGCCTATGAATGCAGTGAGTTTTTCTTATTTACTAAAATAAGACAAAGTATATTTGGATGAGGATTCTAATCCTGGATATCTGGAAGAATTGTCACAAATTTTCTTCTAAAGACATCTATATATTAAGATTAAATTATATTCTAATGGAATTGATATAATTGAAATTAATATGATTCATATGCCTTTGTGAATGATAGATAATTAAATAATTATCTTATGGAAACTTGTGATGTGCCTTACATTAAGGATGATGCGGCTTTATTGACTAGTTTGCATAATTAATGCATATGAAGTCATATTTTGAGAATCTAGATGAGTTGTCTTAAAACTCTTTTAATGAATACAATCATGAAAATCTATAAGATTTGTCTTCAAATTCTTCTAATGAACAAGTGGTTCGATCCTCCTTACTAAGCATGATAAAGTAATGAGAAGTAAAAGGCAAGAGATTGACAAATCTTTTGGCATGAAATTTATCACTTATTTGGTTGAAGGAAACATATTGGAAGTTAAGGAACAAATAAGTTTTGTTCTTACTATGGAAAATGATCTTGTTTTGTTTCAATATAATTCTTCATCAAGAGATCCTTTATTTTTTTTGGAAAGAAGCGATCAATGATGAAATGATTAATTCAATTCTATTGAATCAAACGTGGGTTTTACTGATCTCTTACCAAGATCAAAAGCAATATGGAGCAAATGAGTATTCGAAGGGAATAAAATTCAAATAGAACTATAAATAATTAGTTCAAGGTTTGTTTGGTGGCTAAGGGCTACAAACAAAAAATATGGCATTGATTACTTTGATACTTGATTATCAATTGCAAGAGTTACATCCATTCGGGTGTAAATACGCTAGGAATAATGGTTGTTTATTGGGGGCCAAAGAAACAGTGATTCATAGTTGAATAAGAAATTAATACCCAAGCAAATGCAAGGAATCAGAGAGACTTTGAGAATTATTAATAGGAAATACCATTACGTAACAAGTCATGTCCAAATATAATGATCAATTGTGATAATAAGATAATGTTTATAAAGTCGAGGGCACGACTTATAATGGAAGTCTAGACATATAAGGCTAAGACATGATCTTTTGAGACAGTTACTCTAAAATGGGGTTGTCATAGTTGATTACGTGGAATCTAATAAGAATTTAGCGGATCCATTAACTGTTAGAGATATGGTTCTCAAACATCAAAAGGAATGTGACTTAGGTTTACCTAATTCAATCGTTACTTGATGAGAACCAACTTAATTCTTGAAAATACAGAATAAGTTCAATGTGGTACTAACAAGTCAAGTAAAGATTACAGAACACTAGAAAATTTATATTATAAAAGGTCCATTCCTGGTTCTAGTGTTGGTTTCTGCATGACGGAGGTTGACAATTGGGTCTTAGTAAGTCAAATAGAGTGACTCGCAGATTCACTTAAGTAGACTTACCTATATAGGTGTAGAAGTGTGGCCGCTTCTTATGAGCCTAACTGACTCTAGAGCACTCAAGAAAGACAAGATTTGCACAAGGCCATGACGGCCCCAACTTCTAAACAGGGCATTGCCCGGCCTAATCCCGTAATCAAGCCTTAATCCTAATCACATAAGACTTAATTACGTATTAGTCATCCTTTCGTCCCTATATTCCTCAAAACACAAGTTCACATATTTTAAATTTTAGAGTTAATTAAAACTTTTTATTATTTTAATGTTATTACATATTATCATGTATTTTAAAGATTATGTGGAAGCTTTTATTATTCTAAATCCTACGTGTGGGAAACCATGAAAATACAACATCACATGTATGTATATATATGAGTCTAAAAAATAGGGAACTATACACTCAACCCAATGTACAACCCAAAATTCACAATAAAGACATACAATAATAATACAACAAAAGTCGAGTTATACAAAATGAGATAGGAAAGTCGCCAAAATGCTCAGAGAAAGTCGTCGATCTTCTCCTTCCTTGGCCTGCTACTGCTCGACGGACCTACACCCACCGTCACAAACTAGACGGTGAGTATAGTAATATTTAAGTAATAACTGGAGAATTCTATGCCATAGTTCCAAAATATAGGAATGGTATTTAAAAGCATAAAGTAGCGAAAGAATTGCTGAATCAAGTAATGCAAGTAAATACCACAGTTAAAGATGTATAGACTGACACAGGCTAAGTCGAGATGATCTACGTCCGGTCGGCGGTGAGAACTATCACCTAACCATTCCCACTACTATATGGAGCTGTGCTCAACATATTTCATACCAAAAGCGGAGCTACTATCTATGCATACAAATCATCTATCTAATTCTTGCCGATCACCCAGATTCCCATAACTCGTGTGCCGCACAAGTGTAGTGGTGAGTGCCGGAACCATGGTAGACCCATGTCCCCGTGAACCGCACATCTCTCGTGCAATGGACACTAGATAATCCATACTTTAGTTTTCAAAAACAAATAATTCCAAATCTCTAGGATTCCAAGACTAGATAGGTTATAAAGCCCAAAGAAATAGAATACAAGTCTAATCAAATACAAATTATCCCAATAACATGTTTTTCATCAATTATCTATCAAGAACAACATCAAGAGTAGAAATTGGAATTAATGAAACATTTCACAAGGCATCATGTCACAATATTCAATCATGAATAGACACAACAACAACATGATGTGAGATTACAAATAGCAATGTCTACATATAGACCATAAACCAATAAAAGTGAATGAAATGAAATATAGAATTCTCACAACTTTACTTACAATTCACAACGCTTGTCCTAGTCTATCTGATCCCTCGACACTCCAAAATGTGTTCCCAAACTCCTGAGATCTCCCCTTAGTTCCCTGGAGTTGTTTAATAGGTTTTAGAGTGAGTTTGGACTCATTTATAATGTTTAAACCATGTTTGGACTTTGCTGATTTTTGTACTAACAGAGGCAAATTAGCGCGCTAGTGTTCGACATTAGTGCGTTGTTGCACATTAGCGCCCTAGTTCACATATCTAGCGCGCTAATTCATATTAGCGCGCTAGATTATCGACCTAGCGTGGTATGTGCATCAGAACCCTGAGTTCGCACTTCGAATTATGGGTTTGTGCGACATATAGGCCTTGTTTTCACCTTAGGGACCCTCATAAACATTACAAGAGGTCCCTAACACCCGCCCAAACACAAAACAGCAACAACAACATCAATTTCTTGAAATCACAAACTTTATGTTGTGGAGAAGTTACCTAGCTTGTTGATCTTCTTCTTCCTCACCAAAGCTTTAATGGATACACACTCTCTTCCACCAAAATCACACCAACAACTCTCTTCTTTCTTCTCTTCTCCTCTCCTACCGATTTGATGAAGATAAAAAATGAGAATTGTTGACTAATGCTCCATTTGACTATATATAGATATGTTTAAACTATAGCCCTTGATCATTATGTGCACACGTATCTCGAGGCTCAACTTATGGACCACCTTATCCCACTTTCCCTCAAGTCATGTTTCGGTGACTCCACATGTTGACTCACTTGTCTCTTGATGAGTTAATGCGTTTCTCGATGCACATCCAATGCTTATTGTTTTATTTCACTAACTTTAGGCACATTAATGCTTATATTAAATGTAACCACATTAAAGCCACTACAAAACCAACATAAATTCACATTTAACTCAACTTAATTAAGCTTACCCCTAATAAGTCGGTACCTTGATCCCCACATCGATACGTCACTCGAGGTACGTCCCCGCTTGTCTCGATTCCTATACACATGTATAAATTGACTTAATAGTCTACACATATACAATACACTAGGCATATATCACAACAAATATAAAATATACCTCGACCCTTGCCTCGATAAATGGACATATCACGGTGTGGGTCCCACAGTACGAGTCGTTGATCCTGTTTAAGGAATTAAACAAGGTTAGAGATTTTGGGCCGTTACAAGGCCATAATGTGCAATCAACAGAACACTCTTACTTATATGAAATTCTTATGTGCGGTATTTTCAATTTCGTCGCAAAGGTTCTTGGTTCAAGTTTCGTTCACAATAGAACCTGATGAAACTTTGAAGTGCTTGCATTAAGTAAAGAGTTCAAGTCCAAATGACACATCTCATTTATGTATCGATTTCGGAATGATGCTATATGTTTTTTTGGTCGTGTTATTTCTCAAGTGTAATTTTCAATTTATATGTCCATATAATTTGAAAATGGGGTAAATTATAAGTTCTGTGTCTGGCAATGTGGTGCAAGCTCAGTGCCAACACCAGAACACGCATTGTTTTGGGCGTTGGAGTGCCGGGTCGGCACCCCAGCACCAGAATGAAACGACACACTATTTTAGGACGAGTTTTAGTTCATTTTGGCACCAAAAGTTGTGTTTTTTCATACGTAATTGGTGTTGTTTGGTTGTTTATAAATTGAAGAGTTCTAGTATGTATGAAACACATAAGACATTAAGAAACATTGAAACACAAAAGATTTTTGAATCAAAGTGTGTTCTTGAGTCAAACCATGATTCTCTCAAAAGTTTCTCAAAAAATGTTCTTGGTTGGAGACTTGGAGTTGTATTACATACACATTATCCAACAACCATTAGAGACATAATTGTATCTTGAAGACAAGTTTCGATTAATTCCATTATATATACTCGGTTTCGATCGGTAGGGAGAAATTTTGTCTAAAAGAGAGCGATTATGCGCCTCAAGTCTTTGTTTGGTTCCTCCATTCTCATCTTGCATTCTCTGTCCGAAGATTTGTTCTAACAAACATAGAGCAAGGGCAGCCCTTGCTGCCCTTCTCACGTTTATGCTTGGCAAGGCAACGCTTACCTTGTCTTAACATGGCAAGTCGTGCCTTGCCTTGCCTTGGCATGGCAAGCCATGCCAAAATCTAGGCAGTGCCTTGACATGGTCAGGGCACTGCCTAGGTCGAGACTAAGGCTCGACCACGGTTTACCCAAGCCGTCGTGAAGATTTTCAGAAACAAATACAAAGAATTCAAAAAAATATAAAATTTTGGGGAAAGTGAGAAAATAATTTGTTTTTCATAAAAAAATGGAAACTTAGAGTTTCTTGGGTATGTACATCGGGTATTTGCCTCGTAAAGCATCCTACGAAGCCCGGATGGACTTGAAATTTGGACAATGGGTCCAAAGGATATAAGACTCTATTTTTGACACAAGTTGATTTTGAAAATCCTTAATTGATGTTAAAAAAACTAAAAATTTATTTAAAAATGGATTTCTCAAGGTTTTTGACATCGTAAAATGTGTGAACGGACCCAAAATCATATAAAATTGAGGTTTTGACCTTAGAAAATGTCTAGACTCTTGTCCTTAATGAATTTGAGCATTTTAATACCAAATTTGGAGTTAGATTTTTGAGGAAAAAATCATACTATTCAACCTTTGATTTGAAAAATCACTTGTGGAGGCTAGAGATTAGATTTGGAGAAACACTCGTGGAGATTAGATTTTGGATAACTTTTGCGTTAGATAACTTTTGTCCCTGGAGTATATATAGAAGCTAGAGATTAGATTTTAGATAGCTTTTGTTTTGGATCAAACTTGTGGAGGCTAGATATTTGGATCAAACATGTGGATTCAACTTCAATTTCTAGGTTTGATTTCTTGTTTTCTTTGGTTTCCACCATGATTTGTGTTGTTTCTTGTCCTACTATGGGGTAATACTCTTTGTTATGGGGATCGATGGATCTAAGTTGCTTTTCTCTCAAATTCCAATGTGATTCATGATGTTCTCTTCAATTTGTGGGGTTGATTTGTGTTTGCTTGAACTTAATGCTATACTAGCCTTGATCAAGTAGGTGTAGAACTTAGGGTTTGAATTCCACCATGACCATTGGGGTCTACCCGAAAATAGAAAACACAACCCTTGAACATACGATACATCGACCGATGGCTATTGACAAGTAAGGCCTTAGAATTTGGAGTCTAAGGCGGCGTAGCACTTATGCTACTCACGTGGACCGGTTGAGTCTGAGTGCAAAGCTAGAATCTCTATCTCCGAGACCACGGGGTGGAGCGAGAAATTAAGGAAATTTGCCTATCTTCACTTGAATTGGGGATTGCGAATAAAAATTGGATATAAAGAATGCAACCTAGGTGAAATCAACTCCCTTGGACAATCTCTCCATTGTGAAATCACAAATTAAAATTCCTTGCAATTAGTTAGTTTAATTTTTTTGTTCAATTTCCTTTACAAAATTCAAGTTTGGGTTCCTAACTTTCTATCTTAAATGGACAATAGATTAGCATTTACACTGTTCTTGTGGTTCAGTATCCACGACTTAAACTCTAGTTTGGGTCGTTATTACTTGCGATGATAGTCATACACTTGCGACTTCATTGTTACTGTAACGACCCATTTTCAAAATGAACCACCACGGGGGCCAATGCGGGCCCACAACCTGGCTCACCAGCGCCACATGTTATCTCAACATGTTATCTCATCCACTATTTAATCATTATTAACCTCAATGAACAACAATTTATGGTTTAAATTGTTAATGAACTCAAGTCATCTATTAATTTCGTTAAATACCTTAATAAACCACAACGAAAGTCCTTTATCATGACAAATAAAATATTAAATATTATAGTCATGCATTTAACTCTAATACCTAGTGCGGAAAACCCATATGACAACATATATCAGATATAAACCTAAAAGATCTCAAAATATCAATATATAACCTGAAGTATCTCACAATCCCAATTCTCCAAAATAAGAAATATATATATATATAATACAAACGTGCAAGTTCTTGACACAATATCTCTGAATCACAGGTATTTCGGTAGCTTGCCCTTGCCACGACTCGTACTAGGATCTGCACTCAAGTCATCACCAAAAGGCAGATGACGAGTCCAAAGTGACTATTCCCAAGGAGATTAAGTGAACAATACTGAAAGTAAATACTGGAATTTAAACAAAACTATTAAATAAACATGTGAAAATAAATACAGGCAACTGTGATCATCGCATGCATAAGTAATAGTGAAAGCTCAAAGTGTGTTCCGAGTGCCTAGGGTCAGACTAGCGTCATACTTCGGACTCCGCACAGACTACTACCGGCGAGTAACACTCAAGCAAGGCCAGTATCTAGACCCGTTAGGTGGTCGGCGTAGAAACTACGACGCACCCACATGTGCCCCGACGCGACTCTCGGGTCGAACTATTCACCAAGATCCCTGGCACACGTGTTATGGCATAGTGGACATACACACAGGAATGGCAGGGAGGGAGAGCCTCAACGTCCGTCCATTTAAATCAAATCAAGAATAGAGTATTGAAAGACAAAATATGAATTCAAAAGCAAAAGTAAGTAGTGCTCAAGAAATTTCAGTCGGGATACTACACACCTCAAACTGCACTCCCTGTCCCGATAAATAACCCTCAGTCTGGCTCCGCCGAATCCTCGATATCCAAATTACCACTTGAAATGACCTATTTCCATATATAATTGATTTTTAGTCAATTGGATGTATTTTATGTTACTTAGCAAAAATAGTCTAAAATCTGCAATATCTAGCGCGCTAGGTCTGGGATTAGCGCTAGATTTATGGGCAGCTAAACGTTCTTCGTCACGAAGAACATTAGTGCGCTATATTTTTACCTAGCGCGCTAATCGTCATCTAGCGCGCTAGATGACCTCATTAGCACACTAATCGCATTCTGGACAGCAGCTTGGCTAAAACATTTGGGTTCTAAACTTCACCACCACCACCAACAACAACCACAACATAAACCACTGAACTTCATAGCACTTAAAACCCACCAAAACTACTACTTAACAACCATTTAACAATCCATATAGGATTCACACAAACACCTCAAAAATTTGTACCAAAAGATAAAGAAAGTTGAGGTAATTGTGAATCTCTCCTTGCTTTGATGAATCCACAACTCCAAGCTCCTCAAATGATCAAATTGAAACTCCAAAACCCTTGTTTCTTGGTCTCAATTTTCGGATTTGTGATAAGGAGAGAGAAAAGGTGGTGGAAACTAAAGTCAATTGACTTGTTCTTAGCCCATAAAGTCGTCTTTCGGGTGTTCCGACGCCCGGTTTCACGTCCCGAAACGCGACATACACGTACTACCATGACCCTAACCACCAAATATACATTACATTTCACTATTTAACTCATTTTATTAATTTTATGTGTGTATTATTTCCTTCGACCTAGTATTAAGTCCTTTAGCCTACCCGGCACCCGCGTCGTCACGCATATCGAGGCAAATACTTAACATACAGTCTCGCATGTCAAATGTAATATAATCACACACATTACGATGTCGTTTAATCTATTTCAATGTAAACATCCCAAATTACACAATTCAGCACACAAATAACTATTTACCTAACTCCAGGTGCTCACTAGCCTAGCTACGAGTCCCACGAGGGTTTGAGCTGTTAGCCACGTCTGCAACCAAGTCATGAATAATGGTGAATTAAAGTCAGGTCGTTACAGTTTTAACCAACTAGGTGAAATTTAGTCATGAAATTTAAATTAAACTTAAATACTTACCGGCAAATAAGTGGGGATACCATCGTCGCATAGTAGACTCAAGCTCCCAGGTGAGTCCCTCGGTTCCATGATGCTGTCATCGTACCAAAACCTTCGAGATCTCCTTATTCCTCAAGATCCGAGTCCTCATATCCATAAGTTCCACAGGCTTTTCTTCGTACGACACTTCAGGTCATACTTCAATCTGATGTATATAAACCATAGGCCTCGGTCCCGACATTGCCAACCTCAACATGGAAATATGTAACACTGGATGTAACCCTGCCAATTGCGATGGCAACTCCAGACGGTATGCCACACTACCGATGCGTTCCTCAACTCTGAACGACCCAATGAACCTTGGTGCTAGTTTTCCCTTAATGCCAAACCTCTGATGACGTATCCGGGGCAAAACTTTCGAATACACCAAGTCCCCAACCTCGTAGCTCAGACCCTCAAGATACTTGTCCGCATATTTCTTCTGCCTATCCTACTACGCCGAAGCCTCTGCCTGATCTGTCTTACCTTCTCAGTATGGTCAATAAAAACCTCAGGTCATATAGCCATTGTATCCTCCGTTGCCGCCCAACATGCTGGTGACCTATAGGGCCTACCATAAAGTGCCTCAAACGGTGGCACCTCGATACTCGCCTAATAGTTGTTGTTGTAGGCAAACTCACACAAAGGTAAGTAATCTTCCCACGATCCACCACACTATAATATACACGCCCTGAGCATATCTTTGAGAATCTGAATTAAACGCTCTGACTGCCCGTCAGTCTGAGGATGGTACGCAATGCTGAACTGTAAGCGCGTGTCAAACTGCTCCTGCATATTATCCCAAAGTCTCGAAGTAAATCTCGTATCTCTGTCAGAAACAATAGAGACCGACACACTATGCAATCTGACAATCTCTCTGTCGAATTTAGTACTCAGCTGTGTAATTGAATATCCCATGGCGATCGGTATGAAATGTGCAGACTTCGTCAACCTGTCGACAACTACCCAAACTGCGTCGTGTCTCCTCGTAGTCAAAGGTAGGCCACTGACGAAGTCCATGGTCACGTGTTCCCACTTCCACTGAGGAATGGGCAGCGGCTATAGCAACCCAACTGGTCTCCTGTGCTCAGCCTTCACGTGCTGGCAAATATGACAACTCCAGACATATCTACCCACGTCAGCCTTCATCCTTGACCACCAAAACAATCTCCGCAGAGCGTGATACATATTGGTCCAACTAGAATGAACTGTATACCGCGACCGGTGTGCATCCTCGAGAATGTTGTCCCTGAGCTCCGATACCCCTGGTATCCGCAAATGATCCCTATGTTTCAAGCACCCGTCTTGAACCCTCAAACCACTTAGTGCATCCCAGATCCTGAGCTAGGCCACTGATTTGCAAATACCGGCCATCAGCTTTCTGTAACTTAGCAACTCGTTTGAGAGACACTATGAGAACTCTCATCTGACAACAAGTCTATAGCTTAGCAATAGCCTCTGTCACACACAACACTGACACTGCCTCAAGCAACCTGTGCTCATATGTCATATGCCGCAGTACCGTCTCGCTCTAGATGCCGCTCTGCTCAGCGCATCATCTACGACATTTGCCTTTCCTGGATGATACTCAATTGCGAAGTCATAGTCCTTCAATAACTTGAGCCATCTCCGCTGTCGCATGTTCAACTCCCTCTGAGTGAACAGGTACCTCAAACTCTGGTGGTCTACGAGCAACACAAACTTCTCACCGTACAAGTAGTGCCTCCAGGCCTTCAGTGCAAACACGACCACTGCAAGCTCCAAGTCATGCATTGGATAGTTTACCTCATGAAGTCTCAACCGTCGAGATAAATAGGCCACTGGGTGTCCGTCCTCCTTCAACACGCAACCCAACCCAATGCTTGATGCATCAGTATAAACTGAAAAACCTCTACCTGCTACAGGTAAGGCCAAAATTGGCGCCAAAGTCAACTTCCTCTTCAGCTCCCAAAAAAATCCTCACAGTCTTGTGACCGCTCAAATCTAAGATCCTTCTTGGTCAATCTCGTCATCTGGTACTGCCATCATCGAGAAATCATGTACGAAGTACTGTAATATCATGCCAAAGCCAGGAAACTCTGGATGTCAGATACAGACTCGGGTGTCTTCCAGTCAATAATCGCCCGAATCTTGTCACCATCAATTGATATGCCCTAATCACTGATGAGATGCCCCAATAATTTCACCTCACTCAGCCAGAATGCGCAATTGCTAAACTTGACATCAAGTCTACGCTCTCTCAGTGTAGCCAACACATCTCTGAGATGTCTCTCGTGCTTCATACGAGTCTTACAGTAAATCAAGATGTCATCGATAAAAATTATGAAATATCGATCCAAAAATGGCCTTAAAACCATATGCATCAAGTCCATGAAGATCGTCGGTGCGTTAGTCAGTCCAAAAGGCATGACTGTAAACTCGAATAGCCCGTAACGCGTACTAAAAGCGGTCTTCTCCACATCCTCCTCTCGAATCCTCAACTGATGATATCCTGATCGTAATTCGATCTTCAAGTAGAACTTGGCCCCAACCAACTGATCGAATAAGTCGTCAATCCTCGGAAGTGGGTAACGATTCTGAATCGTCACCTAATTCAACTTCGGTAGTCCACACACATCCGCATCGAACTATTCTTCTTCTTCACAAAAAGAACTGGAGCTCCCAAGGCAACATGCTAGGGTGAATGAAACCCTTCTGCAATAAGTCCTCTAACTGGGTCCTTAACTCCTCATGCTTCCGATGCTGACATCCGATACGGCCTGCTGTAGATTGGATGAGTCCCCGGAATCAGCTCAATGATAAACTCAACAGCTCTTGGTGGTGGCGATCCTGGCAAATCATTAGGGAACACATCTAGAAACTCTCAGACAATAGGGACATTCTTGAACTTAACCACCGTTTTAAGCTCTGGCTCAACCATAGTTGCGTACGCCTCCATCTCCTGCAACATCGCTAGTCTGCCTCAAGTGATAGGTAATGCAGTCGCAACTCCGGCAAATGTAAACTTTGGAATCCCCTTGATGTCAAACGTCACAGTCTTGCTAAAATAGTCGATCTATGCATGATAAGATGATAACCAATCCATACCGCACATCGCGTCAAACTCCAGATACTCTAACACTCTCAAATCAGCCGGTAGATGATGTCCTTCAATCTCCACAATACAATTTTGGCAAATTCGGTTAGGGTAAATTTTATCCCTAGCTTCAAGTTTTGAGAACAAGATGTGTATCTAAGGTCTGTGCAGGTAACCCTAACTCTCCTACCATTCGTCCAGAAATAAAAGACAGTGTGCTACTAAAATCCATCATAATGTGCATGGAAATACCACAAACATATAACGTACCCTCAATCAGCTGTCTAGTCGCCTCCCTGTCCGGCTGCGCGACCCTAAAAGCTGCGCAGTTAAGCCCTATCTCTGGCTTGCTCCATCTGTGGTGGTAGTGGTGCTGGTATGGTATAATCTGCCATAATATGCCCCACTTAACAGCATCCGTGACATGTACGAGTTTCTGATCTGCCAGAACTCTGGCCTCTTTGACCTCTATCCTACCTATACTGTTGTCTAGGCTGATCAACTGGTGTAGAAGCCATGGAATATGTCACCTGGCAATCATCGTGTCTATCCCAGTCATCATGACGATCTCTGTAACCTTTGCGACCCTGATCAGACTGCCAATCACCTCGACGAGGTCTCAGGCCCTGTTTTTGTCGGTCATGGTCTCTCATGTATCTCTTTAGTCTCTGATTAGATCGAGAACTCGAAGTTGGCTAACTCTGCTGACTCTGCAGCGTAGTCTGGATCGCTAATCTACTGGCCCTCTGGAACAGGTATGTCTTGTGTGCGAAGGACCTGTTTTAAATATTTGCCAGCGTATGAGCTCCACTAGATACAACCGTGCTCGCAATCCTCACATCCAAACCTCGGACAAAATAGTATATTTGTAATCGATCGGTACCTGCTATGTCCATGGAGTACGATAATAGATATCGATACCTCTCCATGTATACCGTGACAGACATATCACCATGGACCAATGACAAAAACTCTCTCTTAATCAGACCCTGACCTTTATAGGTATGTACTCGTCCATAAATAACGCTCAGAACTCTGCCCAAGTAGTTAGAGTAGGATGAGTCGCGATGTAGGTAGTCCACAAAATCGCAGCATCAGCTCTCAAACAAAAACTCGATAGCCTCAGCCGATCAATCTCCTAAACCCGAAGCAAATCATGTAGCCGCTCATGAGATAACAGCCACCTTCCGGCTATCTCTGGGTCCCCGGCTCCATAGAAGTATCCTGGCGAGAACTTAATGAAATCCCTCATCTTCTTAGCCTCTAATGTCATTAGACTCCCTGAAGTAGACGCCACTGCTAGCTCCTCAGCAGTCGCTGGTGTAATGACCATTGCAGTATCCGCTAGTACTGTTACTAGTGCAACCCTCTTGGCCAATGTCTCAAATACGCTGCCTGCACTTGAGTCTTAGCTGTAATAGGAGCTACAACCGCCTGAGTAGTAGTCATCGGTGCAACCATAATGGTAGTATGAGCTGTAGTAGTCTCCCGAGCATCATGAGCTCTCATCATGTCTATCAGGAATGCGAATCTATCATCCATAGTCAGCGCCAATGACTCCAAGTGTCAAAGTTGGCCTAGTCGGATCACTATATCACCGACCTTAAATTGAGTAGTATCTGAAGGTGTCCGTCCATTAGTATATGCATCGAAGAACGTGCTTTTAATAAGCCTCAGTACAAATACGTGTATCGTATGTAATATACAACAAAAAATATAACACATATATCATTGGTTTCTACCCATCTCACCTCACTTCCCAACTAAGACTCTAGGCAATTCCTTTGGGTTTCCACATCTAAAGTTTATTTATCAGGCTTATCCTCAAATTATCCCGCAAATCTAATCGTTTCGGAGTTAACTTTCAATTCCTCGAGGTTCACCAACCTTACTCTGATAGCAAAATGCAATGGCCCATTTTCAAATGAACTGCTACGGGGGCCAATGCGGGCGCACAACCTGGCTTACCAGCATCAGTTGTGTCCCACATGCTATCTCATCCACTATTTAATCAATATTAACCTCAATGAACAACAATTTACTGTTTAAATTGTTAATGTCATTAAATACCTTAATAAACCACAGTAGAACTCCTTTATCATGACAAATAAAATATTAAATATTATAATCATGCTTTTAACTCTGATACCTAGTGTGAAAAACCCATATGACAGCATATGTAAGATATAAACCTCAAAGATCTCAAAATATCAACATATAGGGTCTTGAAGTATCTCACAATCCCAATTCCCCAAAATAAAAACAAAATATATATAATACAAACGTACAAGTCTTGCATAATATCTCTGAATCATAGGTATTTCGGTAGCTTGCCCTTGCCACGACTCG
The DNA here is from genome assembly GCA_039657325.1 of Stephania cephalantha. Classification (NCBI taxonomy): domain Eukaryota; kingdom Viridiplantae; phylum Streptophyta; class Magnoliopsida; order Ranunculales; family Menispermaceae; genus Stephania; species Stephania cephalantha. The sequence goes on from CM077571.1 coordinate 45,485,419, forward strand.
TACTAGGATCTGCACTCAAGCCATCACCAAAAGGCAGATGATGAGTCCAGAGTGAGTATTCCCAAGGAAATTAAGTAAGCAATACTGAAAGTAAATACTGGAAATTAAACAAAACTATTAAATAAACATGTGGAAATAAATATAGGCAATTGTAATCATCGCATGCATAAGTAATAGTGAAAGCTCAAAGTGTGTTCCTAGAGCTTAGGGTCAGACTAGCGCTATACTTTGGACTCCTCACAGACTACTGACGGCGAGTAGCACTCAAGCAAGGCCGGTATGTAGATCCATCAGGTGGTCGGCGTAGAACCTACGACGTATCCACGCGTGCCCCGACGCTACTCTCGAGTCGAACTATTCACCGAGATCCCTGTAACACGTGTTATGGCCTATTGGACATACACACAGAAATGGCATGGAGGGAGAGCCTCAACGTCCGTCCATTTAAATTAAACCAAGAATAAAGTATTGAAAGACATAATATGAATTCAAAAGCAAAAGTAAGTACTGCTCAAGAAATTTCAGTTAGGATAATACACACCTTAAACCGCACTCCGTGTCCCGATAAATAATTCCCGGTCCGGCTCCGTTGAATCCCCGATATCCAAATTACCGCCCAAAATGACCTATTTCCATTTATCATTGATTTTTAGCCAATTGGATGTATTTTATGTTGCTTAGCAAAAATAGTCTAAAATCTGCAATATCTAGCACGCTGGGTCTGGGGATTAGGGCACTAGATATATGGGCAGCTAAACGTTCTTCGTCAGGAAGAAAATTAGCGCGCTAATTGCGTTCTGGACAGTAGTTTGGCTGAAACATTTGGGTTCTAAACTATACCAACAACAACAACAACAACAACCACAACATAAACCACTGAACTTCATAGCACTTAAAACCCACCAAAACAAATACTTAACAACCACTTAACAATCCATATAGAAATCACACAAACACCTCAAAAATTTATACGAAAAGATAAAGAAAGTTGAGGTAATTGTGAATCTCACCTTGCTTTGATGAATCCACCACTCCAAGCTCCTCAAATGATCAAATTGAAACTCCAAAACCCTTGTTTCTTGGTCTCAATTTTTGGATTTGTGATAAGGAGAGAGAAAAGGTGGTGGAAACTAAAGTCAATTGACTTTTTATAATCCAACTAGCATCTATCCTCACTTGTGCATCTCAAGGAAATCCAATGAGCACCATTTGCTCCATTTTCTTACCTCTAATGACTCCAAATGTGACACCAATGGCACACTTGCCCTTGTTCGTAGCCCTTAAAGTCGTCTTTCGGGTGTTCCGACGCCCGATTTCATGTCCCGAAACGGGACATACACGTACTACCATGATCCTAACCACCAAATATACATTACATTTCACTATTTAACTCATTATATTTATTTTATGTGTGTATTATTTCCCCTGACCTAGTATTAAGTCTTTTAGCCTACCCGATACCCGCGTCGACACACATATCGAGGCGAATACTTAACACACAGTCTTGCACATCAAATGTAATATAATCACATACATTACGATTTCGGTTAATCTATTTTAATGTAAACATCACAAATTAGACAATTCAGTACACAAAATAACTATTTACCTAACTCAGCGCGCACTAACCTAGCTGTGGGTCCCATGAGCGTTTGAGCTGTCACCACGTCTACAACCACGTCATTAATAACAATGAGTTAAAGTTAGGCCGTTACAGTCACCAACATAATCTATGGGGAGTTTCACACCATCAGCTTGGCAGTGGCAGATGAAGACCCAAATGCAACACGTCAGCTCGTGGAAGGTATGTTTTCCATTTGTAGTAGAGATGTACATGCATTGATAGATTTTGGTTCTATGATTTCTTTTATTTCTTGTATCATGGTTAATGAATTGAAATTGAGACCTATTAGAGCTAGATATGCATTGATTTTGAGTACCTCTATCAGTGAGAGGGTGTACCTAAACTTGATTTTTCGTTAAAATTAAGGAGTATAAACTACCTGTAGACCTTAGGGTGCTGGAGTTCCTTGAGTATGATGTATTACATGACATGGATTGGTTGGCAGCATATCATGCGAGTATAGATTGACTCAATAAGCGAGTTACTTTTCAAGTACTCGAACTCCTAGTTTTTCACTATCAAGGTTACAATATGTCTCGAATTGCAACTCATGGCAAAGAAGCTTCACCAAAAGACATGGAAGATTTGGTAGGGGTATTGACTATAGAAGAAGGTCAATAGGACATGATCAAAGAGATAGTTGTGGTTTGTAAATTTTAGGAAGTATTCCCCAACAGATTTTCCATGAATTCCACCAAAATAGGAGGATGAGTTTGTTATTGACTTAGTTTCTGGTACCAATCAAATATCGATGAAACCTTATCAGTGGCGTGAGTGATTGAGTGTCAAAAGGCTGATATAAAGTATGAGAAGTATAAAGGTTGGGCCAACAGTGAAAAGTACCCAGATTAGAGTGTATATTAGGTAGTGTTGTGAGGTTTCGAGGCAGACTATGGATTCCATTTCAAAAAGAGTCAGGAGTTACTTCGAGATTCTCATCGATCTTTCTATATAATTCATCTTAGAGGCACTAAGATGTATCGTGACATGAAATGAATATATTGGTGGTCTGGAATGAAGGCAAATGTTGCAAATGTTGTGAAGAGATTTTAAGTATGTGAGCGGGTAAAGACTGAGCATCATAGACTTGGTAGACTATTGCAGTCATTATCGATTCCAAAATGGAAATGGGAACACATCATTATGGATTTCATCTTCAGATTGCTTAGGTTTCGAGATAGCATGATGCCATTTGGCTTATTATCGGCCAACTAACGAAGTCTGCTCATTTCTTTCTAGTATCGATGATTCAACCATTGAAAAACTCAACAAGATATATATGTTTGGGATTCTAAGGTTGCATGGTGCCCAGTTGGCATTATGTCTGACACGGACGCACAATTTACTTTCGTGCTTTGGCAAAGTTTGGGGTTCAGCTGGCACCAGATTCAATCTCAACACGACTTTTCATCCATAGTCTAATAGTCAAACCGAGTGGATTAACCTAATATTGGAATATATACTACGAGTTTGTGTCCTTATGTTTTTCGGCAGCTGGGAGAAATACGTACCTCTATGTGAGTTTGCATACAACAACACTTATCAGTTAAGTATCGTAATGACACCTTTGAGGCTTTGTATGGACGACCCTGTCGCTCCCCTGTATGTTGGGTAGAGGTCGGGGATATTGTGATGATAGGCCCAGAGTTGGTGCAAGACTACACAGAGAGGATTAAGCAGATCAGACAGAGAATGCAAACAACTCAACTTTGATAGAAAAGATATACTAACAAGCATCATCGGTTCTTAGAATTCAAGAAATGTGATATGGCTCTATTGAAAATATCACCAATGAAAGGAGTCCACCGGCTTGGATTAAAAGGAAAGTTGGCACCAAGATTCATTGGTCAATTAAAAATCACTGAGAGGATTAAATCGGTTGCATACCAATTAACTCTCCCTCCTCAGTTGGCAGGAGTTCATAATGTCTTTCACGTTTCTATATTGAGGACGACCAAAATCGAGTTCACTACGTAAATAGACTGGAATGAGGTTGATTTGAGAGAAGACTTTACATATGATGAACAACTTATAATGATTCTTGAATGAAAGATACATAAATTGAGAACTAAAAAAATCCTTCTAGTCAAGGTTCAATGGCAATTCTACGGGAAGAATGAGGTGACTTAGGAGCGTGAAAGTTACATGCAGGACAAGTTCCCCTGTCTTTTTGAAGACTAGGGTAAGTCTACTACCCAAATTTAAATTTCAAGGGTGAACTTTCTTAAATTGGGGAGATCGTAACGACCCTAACTTTTAGTGTAAGGCAATAAGGTCATTCCAATCCTGGGTGACCCAAGCTCGACGTATAATGTGATGTACTCCAAGAAATAGGTAATTAAACGTAATATTCATGTTAGTAATATTGCATGTTGTGTGGATACTAATGTGTACTATGCATATAATATCGATAAAACCTCTCGGTATAGGTGACCAAGAGCGTAACATATGTTAGAAGTTGTTCATTGGACTTCGGGATGTAAATGTTAGGGCATGTGCCCTAGGTTAATCTACAAACATTGTTTATCTTATAATTTAGTTAATAAAATAGAGGTTTTATTTGTTGTTTTATTATGAGTGATTGGATGTTTACCTTATAGTAAGATCCATGGGTATTTGTTGAAATATCCTAAATGTCCCTAGTCGGTCATTATACTGGGAACTATAATGAGTTAAGACTAGTGTGAATCTTGATTGATGGTCATGTGATGATCATGCGTATAAGGATACGAATCAAGATCATGAATATTTATTAGGGAATAAGGTACTGGACCGACCCGCTATGAGAACACCACATGGAATAAGTCATAGGTATTACTCATGATAGGTATATCATTTAGTCCTTCAACTTGAGATTACCATAGACTTCAATATTAGGAGCATGATAATTTGACACAATCAAATGTTTTCTTTAACCGGACAATTATAAAGATTGTGATTGCTTACATTGTGAATAATATGTGAAGATGTATAATTAAGATAAAATTTGTCACTCTCGTATAGAGAGAGATATCAGTGGATCCCTCGATAAGATAGACTGATAATGGCCAAGTCCATGTGAATTGATATGATCAATGTCACTTAGATGTTTTTCAGTTTATCTAAAGATCGAGACTAGTATGATTGAACATTAAGGGTAACTTTCTATGCCTTATGTTTAATCAAAAGATATCGCACGAAAAAAGGATACGATATATGTTATTAATTAGGTTGTATCGATGTTAATATTCATGCTACATGGGTAGTTAAATGCCTTGCTAGAGAACGCTTATGACTTGTGTACCAAAATGGTTTTTGGTCCACTGCCAACATCGCATGAACCTATTGGGTCGCACACAAAGTATGGCTTTGCACAATTTCAATTGGTCCAGAGTAATGAGTTTTATATAATAAAATTCATGACATAAAAGCCCTTATGATTTGTTATATGATAACTTATTAATAGGGGCGTATGTGTAATTTGCTTAAACTGCCTAAATATAATAGTTGTATTACGAATAAGATTTTAAGTGAGGGCTTATCTACACGTAAATAAAAGGTGAAACCCTAAAAACGAAATAAGATTTTCTTTTTAAAATTTTTGAGTTCTTTGGATTTAGGGAGAGAGAAAAATCATTTTCAATTTCTCTTGGGGCTAGCACTCCAAATTGTGGTCACCGTTCGTGTGTGGATTTCTGATAGAGGACGCGCACTTGAACGTCATGAAAATCAAACAATCGAAAAAGAAAATCACGGAGTAAGATATGATTTACTTTCGTTGATTTAGTTTAATGGAACTTATTTTCGATCTGTTGGGGTTTTCAAAATTTGTTTTGAATTTTTCGCTGCGTATGAACCCCAAAAACCCAATAGTGGTATCAGAGCATTAGACTCGGTTCTATTAAACGTTTGCATGTTTTCTCTTATGTATATATGATATATGAGTGAAAACATCATCTTGATTAATGTATATATGATATACATATAGATTTTGTGATAATTGTTATCAAGAATTGGTTTTAAAGCATGTTGTTAATTCATGTATATTGATACTGCATGATATGATTCAATGATAGTATTCATGTTTAGAATATTTTGATTAACATATATTTTTTATATTGAACAATGTGAATTTTGTATGTTCATGAAAGACTTCATGTTTAGGTTAATATGATTCTGATCTTGAACACATATTTCAATTTGTTCAATAATTATGTATCTCTCCATGATAGAGACCATGATTAAGTTAATATGATTAATTTAATATGATTCTGATGTTGTATGATTAATATCTCGAATTGATTTTGATCATATATCTCATTGTAGTTATCCGTTAGTATATTCCTACAAGATAGGAGATAGACTTGTAATTGAATTAGAATTACAAATCCTATAAGATATGTGAGATATAAAACAAATCCTAATTGGATAAGGATTCAAAGTATCTTAAATTCTAATTGGATTAGGATAAGATATTAAGTTAATGGTGGGCTCGAGATAATTAAAAACGTTTTAATTAATATCTTTGGAATTAAAATAAGGGGCCGTTTTGGTTTATTGGATTGACTAAAATTATGAGAAAATTAACTTAATATCTTATCCTAACTGTTCATAGCGTCTAAAAAAATTGGGGCACCGCCCGCTGACCGGCCAGCGTGACCATCGTTAACTGTTCGTAGTGTCCAAAAAATTTGTACAATAACAAATATTAGTTTGATTTCCTAACTTTTAGTGATTATTCATGCATTGTAATATATGATATTTATCTTATTTAATTATGATCACTAAAACAAAAAAAATCCTTCTTTCAAATTTTAAGTCAAGTGCAATCCATTCTCAAACATTTGTCAAGGCTTCGATCACATAAATATGGGTCTGCCTCAGCACAGTGTATTGTGTTATCATGGTGAGGCAATTTAAGTAACGGTTTCTCTATTGTTTGAAATTGTTAGACTTGATAATGCTATTAAAATGGTTTTGAGCTTTATGCACTAGATGAGATAAAACATGTTAAGACATAAGATGTCATAATCTCATAAAATAACTAAAAGTTACATATGATGTAATTGGTAATTGGTACCTACTTTAATAACTTAATTCGAAGTGTCATGCCTTAGCTGTCTTGGAATTAGGTGAAACATGGATTTTAGTCCCTTAAATTAACATAACATTTTTAAGGAGGGTTGTTAATTTAGTGGGAGTTTATTCCTCTATACTAAAATGAGCTTTTGCATAATCTTTGTTGTAGATCTATGGCCTCTTCAAATCACACTACTCTCTTGTCACTGCGATCCATCCTTGAGAAGTATAAGTTGTCTGGGACAAACTTTCTTGACTGGTTCAAAAACTTGAGAATTGTTCTTAAGCATGAACGCAAATTGTATGTCCTGGATGATCATATTCCTGAGGAACTACCAGCCAATGCTTTAAGAGTCGTGAAGGATACACATACTAAATATGTCAACGACTCAACTGATGTTGCATGCATTATCTTGGCAACCATGGTTCTGAACTTCAAAAGGATATGGAACACATGGAAGCTTATGACATGGCTACGACGCTAAAGGAAATGTTCCAACAGCTGGCTAAGCAAGAAAGGTTTGAGACAGTCAATAACCTTTATCTTGCTAAATGGCTGAGTGTGCGTCAGTTAATCCTCATGTTTAAAAATGAAGGGTTGTATTGACTATCTTGACAGACTTGGATTTCACATAAGCCAAGAGTTGGCTACGAATTTGATCCTGAATTCATTGCTTGATAGTTATTCACAATTTGTGATGAACTATAACATGAATAACATGGAGAATTCTATCTTAGAGTCGCATTTGATGCTTAAAATTGCTGAGCAAAATGTCAAGAAACCCATTGCTAGTGTGTTGATGGTTCAGAAAGGAAAGGCTTTGAAGAAAAAGGGCAAAGTCAAGGCTAAAGTTACCAAGGCTGTTGTGACTGTCACAAAGCCTATGGAAAAAGTCAAGCCCCATGTTGCTTCTACTTCACAGTCCCAGAAGGAAAAGGAAAAAGAAGGAAATTGTCATTTCTGCCATGTACCTGGACATTGGTTCAGAAATTGCAAGCTCTATCTTGAAGATCTAAAGAAAAAGAAAGAGTAGTACGACTACTGCTTCAAGTATTTACGTTATTGAAGTTAACTTTTTTACTAGTGATTCCTGGGTATTGGATACCGGATGTGGATCTCACATTTGTGTTAATGTGCAGGGTCTCATCAAAAATAGAAAGCTAAAGAAAGGAGAAGTCATCCTACGAGTTGGAAATAGAGCAAAGGTTGCTGCGTTGGTTGTAGGATGCTATGAGTTAATTTTACCTAGTGGACTTGTTTTAGTTTTAAATAAATTGTTATTATGTCCCTGCCTTGAGCAGAAACATCATTTCAGTTTCATGTTTGGATTTGGATGGTTTTAATTTCATTATTGCGAATAATAAATGCTCCATTTCTCATAAAGACATTTTTATGCGAATGTTGATTTGTGTGATGGTCTTTATATTCTAAACATGAAAAGGTCCACAAATACTTTCATTCTTAACGTAAATACAATAAGATTCAAGTCAAATGATTTGAATCAAACCTACCTTTGGCATTGTCGCCTTGGCCACATTAATGAGAAACACATTTCTAAACTCCATAAAGATGGACTTTTATATTCATTTGATTTTGAATCATATGATACATGTGTATCTTGTCTACTAGGCAAGATGACAAAGAGTCCCTTTACTGGACATAGTGAAAGGGCAAGTGATTTATTGGGTCTAATACATACTGATGTATGCGGTCCTATAAACACAATGGCTAGAGGTTGTTATCAGTACTTCATTACATTCATTGATGATTTCAGTAGATGTGGTTACGTGTATCTCATGAAACATAAAGGTGAATCTTTTGAGATGTTTCGAACATTTCAGAACGAAATGCAAAATCAACTTGGTAAAACTATTAAAACACTTCGATCAGATCAAGGTGGTGAATATTTGAGCCAAGAGTTTGATGATCATCTTAGAAACTGTGGGATTGTCTCATAGTTAACTCCCCCAGTAACTCCACAATGGAATGGTGTTTTTGAGATGAGAAATCGAACTATATTGGATATGGTTTGATTTATGATGAGTCATGCAGATCTTCCTATTTTCTTTTTGGGTCACGCCTTAGAAACTACTGTGTTTACACTAAATCGTGTTCCATCTAAAGCGATTGATAAAACACCACATGAGATGTAGTTTGGGAAAAGATCAAGTTTGTCTTTCCCTAAGATTTGGGGCTGTGAGGTTTTTGTACGATGACAAATCTCAGAAAAATTATCAGCTAAATCTACCAAGTGTGTATTCGTTGGTTATCCTAAAGAAACTAGAGGATACTACTTTTATAGTCCCGCTGAGAACAAAGTGTTTGTTGCTCGGAATGGTTTCTTTATGGAAAAAGAGTTTATTTTAAAAGACAACAGTGGAAATAAAGTAAGTCTTGAAGAAATTCAAGAACCACAAATAAACACTGATCTGCCAGTGGGAGATCAACTAAGTCTTGAACTAATTGATCTTTCACAGGTATCACAAGGCCCTCGTAGGTCTGATAGGGTAAGACATCAGCCTGAGAGATTTGGATCTCTTATTACTGATATTAGTGAGGTGTTGCTTATGGATCAAAATGAACCTACTACTTATCAAGAGCCTGTTTCAAGCCCTAAGGCAGATAAATGGCTTAGTGCCATGAATTCTGAGATGCAATCCATGTATGATAACCAAGTTTGGAACCTGATTGATTTACCTGAAGGTGGTAAGACCATTGGATGTAAATGGGTTTTCAAGAAGAAAACTAACATGGATGGCAATGTGCATACTTATAAAGCATGGCTAGTAGCAAAAGGTTTCAAACATACTCAAAGTGTTGATTATGATGAAACTTTTTCTCCTGTACCCATGCTTAAATCCATTAGAATTATAATTTCCATAGCCGCATATTATGACTATGAGATGAAGCAAATGGATGTCAAAATAGCTTTTCTAAATGGAAAGTTACTTGAGGACATGTATATGATACAGACTGAAGGGCTTGTTCATCCTGAGACTTCTAGGAAGGTGTGCAAGCTTCAAAGATCTATTTATGGATTAAAGCAAGCTTCTCGGAGTTGGAATCTTCATTTTTACTAATCAATTAAGGAATTTGGTTTCATTAAAAATGAAGATAAGCCTTGTGTATACAAGAAGGTTAATGGGAGCGTGGTTGTTTTCCTGGTGTTGTATGTTGATGATATATTGCTCATTGGAAATCACATCCCTACCTTTCAGAGTGTCAAGTCTTGGTTAGGGAAGTGTTTCTCAATGAAGGACTTAGGAGATGATGCCTACATCCTTGGGATTAAGATCTATAGGGATATATCTAAAAGGCTGATCGGTCTAAGTCGAGTGCTTATATAGATAAGGTACTGAATAGGTTCGGTATGCAAGACTCTAAAAGAGGGTCATTGCCAATGTCTCAAGGTATAAATCTCATCAAAACTTAATTTCCAAAGACTAATGATGAGCAAGAGCGCATGAATACGATTCCATATGCATCCGTTATTGGATCTATCATGTATGTCATGTTATGCACTCGACCTGATGTATCATATGCTTTGAGCGCAACATGCAGATATCTAGTTTGATCCCGGTGAGAGTCACTAGATAGCAGTAAAGAACATTCTTAAGTGCTTGAGAAGGACTAAAGAAGTGTTCTTGATCTATGAAAGTTTGGAAGAAGAGCTTGTTGTAAGTGGTTATAGAGATGCAAGTTTTCAAAATGATATAGATGACTTCCAACCTTGTTACCTAATTTCACTCACACCTTTAATCTTGTTCTCTCTATAGTATTGAGTGAATTGCTTCCAACCTTGTTACCTAATGAAATTGTTTACTCTCTTATCATACTTAGCCGATAAATTAATTCCTCTATCGTAAATGAATTCTCTATACTCAATGACCTCACATCTCTCTTTAGACTATTTGCTAATGTAGTACTTAGACTTAAAAGCTCTAGGTTCATCATCATTCGGATCTCTTGAGAATGATGTCTCATCATCATTTGCTCTTATTTCACTAACTTGACTCGCTTGCCTTCTTGTTCTTGACATTTTCAACAATTCACACAACACAACAACTCACAACACGGGTCTTCAAATCACCTCAATGTCGCACTATTTTCCACTGTAGATTGCTTCTCAAAGCCTCCATTAATCTAAGCCCTCTCACTTTTCTCACAAACTAAAACCATAGTGCTCACTTGAATATCTTCTTCAATCAATGTCCTAGCTATCTTCCTTGTGCAAGTCCACAATACACTCACTCTTTTTGCTCTTAAACACTAGAAACATTTTTTCTCCCTTAAAATTACTTTATCTTGGGTTCTAGAGGGATGTATGCTTGGTTGGTGATGTATGGAATAGATTGCAAGTGTGGGAAATATGGGTTGAAAGGGGTTTAAATCCCTTGTGTCGACACCGACGTTATCCCTTATAGGGCACGGTGCCATGACTGCGCCACCACGACGTCGAGACTGTTGTGAGCATATTTTAATCACGGCTTGGCACTTTGCTGGATCCATCTCCTTATGCCAACGGTGTCGTGTATATACATACACTGTGTCGACCAGTCTATCTCCATAATTTTGCATATTTTTATTAACTCCCTATTGGCGCTCTCCCGACTTTGTGTATTACTACACAAGACATCGTGACAGCGTGAAATATCATGTAGGTATAAAAATTCCATAAAAACTTACCCGTGATTTGTCCATGTACCTGACCTTTACCACTTTAACTCATTCGTTCTTTTACTCTCTTTACTGAGTTAGTCAAGACTTTCTCATTCCAATGAAATGTCACTCGGCAAATGGTCTTTCATACACATTTAGCACAAGACTTTCAAAAGCTAAAAAACTACTAAATCGTTTGGATTGTACTAACTAAACTAACTAAATATCTAATTGACTGAAATTCAAAAACTTGAAATAAAAACCCCTTGGCTGCCACTTAGTAGCGCTTAGTTTAACGTCATTAGCCCGACACGTTTTCACTCGTTTAGTCTGAATTTAAATCGGGATATTTTATTTGGAGGTCAGAGATAACGATATCTCTCCCATTTAGATGTACTTCTTAACTTTCAACAAAGACAATCTTTTCGGCATCATTCTCCTCGATACTCATTGTTATCATTTTCTTCCTTGTGTTCAAGACCGCATTGGCAATGTTCAAGAATGGCTGCCCAAGTATCATAGACACATCATCATCCATATCATGATCCATAATCTCAAAATCAATGATGAATGTGAATCTACTCACTTTCACATGCACATTTAAGACTTTTCCGATTGTTGGTACCAAGTTACCATCAACTACTTGCAACTCTGTTATATCAGGACAATTGTTCTTTAAATCAGCTTGTAACATGTCCTTTATGGGCATCACATTGACTGAAGCTCTCGTATCACATAAGATGTTTCTAAACAGATGTCCATCAATGCTCAATGGTATGAATATATATCTAAGATCTCTCCTTTTGATTGGTTGAAGTCTCAGTGTGAACTTGAATTTTGGTTCCGGCTTATTTGGAACAACCTTGATATTATTTCATTTTAGTGCTTCTTTAGAAGGTTATTCATCTTTTTGCTTAATACTCCATTATTTCTTCCCCTTCTTGTTATTTTTCAAGGCATTGATCCTTTGTTGCTTGAATCCTTCAAGTTCATCTTGCCTCACTTTCATTCTGTTCTCGTGCAGCACTTCGTGCTTTCTCATTGTGGAACAAGTATTGGCTGTATAGTTCTCAAATATAAGATCTAGGAGATCGAATGCTCCATCCTCATCCTTGGTTAGTAGAGAACTAACTGTTGCAGCATCCACTAGTGTTCTAGTGCTGTGATTCATCCCATAGTAGAAGATCTGTAGTTATGCCCATTTCACGTATTCATGTCCTGGACATCTCCTCGGCATCTCCTTAAGTCTTTCCCAAGCCTTGCCAAGAGACTCGGCATCTTCCTGCTTGAATTGATTGGTTTCCAATTTCCTATCGCTGACCTTCACTGGGGAAAGAACTTGTCTAGAAATCTTTCATTGATTTCTGCCTATGAAGTCATACTCCCTACATTCAGTCCTTGGAACCAGGATTTGGCTTTTTCGCCTAATGAGAATGAGAAAAGCCTCATCCTGATCACGTCCTTTGTATCTACGGTAATGTGCACGGTGTCGAACTTCTCCAAGAAATGATCTACATGTGCAACTGAATCTTCATTCGCTAGCTCGTTGAACAAGCTATTTCGCACCATGCTGATTAGAAACGGTCTCAGTTTGAACTCTGTGGTGTTGGCTAGAAGCCTCATCACTCCGTTTTAAGTCTCTTGAGCTTCTGACTTGAAGTTGTCACGAAGACATCTTTGTCCTCGCACTCTATCCTGCACTACCATATCAACCTCGGGTTGGTTATTCCCTCGGCCCTGCTGTTGTTTCATGCTTGATCCTCTGCCATCTTGATTCCTTTCTTTTTCTTTCCTTTATTGGTACTTTCAATCCTAGGATCATAACGCGCTAAGTCATTTTCTTCTTTACTATGCATGCAGTAATTCTCCCTAAAAAACACAAAAGATCAACTGCAGATTGTCAAACTTGAAACTTAAACATTTTATTTTTTTTCTTTTTTATGAACTAGAAAGTAAATTACTTAAAATAAAGCTTAAAAACTTTGTAAACCAAATAAACTATAGTAGCTACCTCTCCACGGCAATGGCGCCAAAAACTTGATTGTGACCGCAAGTATAACAGCTCGATTGTAGTAATAATGTGATCAACTTACGTTGATTAAGGATATCATCCCTAGGGAAAGGTGTATTACATTAAGTATACTTAGTCAAATTTACTGTAACGACCTGAATAATCTAACTCGTGACACGTGTCATCGCAGGACTCTTACAGGGACTTTATCTAATGTGGCGTAATTGGTCAACCCTTGGGAGTCGACACTAAGGTATATTATTTGTGTATGGTGTGTGTAGTATTTATTTTAGATTACCACATTACTATACCATTACAATGCACATCTGAGTAACTTATGATTGTAGTGTAGAAATGAAATAAGGCATATGATGTACCTCGAGAGGTGTACTATGGAGATGAAGATTAATGTAAAATCCTCCTTCATTCATATTAAGGAACCGATATTAAATTCAAAGGCCTATGGTATGCTTGGTAAATATGTTGAAAAATAAGGTCACTTAATCTATGTAAATGTCTTGGTGGCATGGAAAATACACGGATGAACTAAGGACAAAATTGTCATTTTACACTTTATAGGACACTTGGCATACGTAGAAATGAGAGGGAGAGCTTGGATTTAGACTTAATTAAGCTAGTTAGCTTAATTAATCCATCACTAATGAATTTCAAATAAACGTATAAAGGGGTAGAAGTCAATAGGGACTTAACTCAGATTTATTTCTAAGAGCTCTAGAGATGAAATTAGAAGGAATCCTACCATTAATGGAGTTGGAGAAAGCTTGAAAACAAAAAGGAGTTAAAAATTCATATGGTTTCAAGGCATGTTCTACACCTTCTCCTTAATACTTTCTCCTACTTGGATTCTTATCCATGCTTTTGATTCTTATTGATTTGTTTCTTTTTATGATGATCTTATTCATGCAAGCTACTTCTTCTTCATACTCTCATTTCCCTAATCTTGCTTGCATCCCCTTTAACTAATCAACAACACACACATATGTATATTGATCAATTAAATTCATGCATGGCTTGCTTGAGTGTTTAATGTTGATCCAAACTAATGGCTACAACTCATTGTTAGGTTGCCCTAGATCTATTGAAACCTTGATATGAATATGGCTGAGAAGAATGAAAATAATAATTTAAATAAAACATGGATTAATAAAAGAAATGGTGCATAGATGGAGGGCGTATTCATTAGCTAAGATTAAATTATTCGAGAATGAGAAATTTAAGTACAACATTGAGTTACCTAATAACTTAGGTATTAATTAGAAATACTTAAGTACATAAGTCAAATAAATAAAGTAAGCTAATTATATTTATCTAATATGCCTAAGTTGTGAAATAAAGACAATTAGGCCTAAAGACAAATGAATTAATTTTCTTGTATAAATTAATGACTTTTAATAAGTTAATGGAATAATTACACTTGAATCATTTAAATAAATTAGAGGGCTTAAATTTAATTGAAATAAAAAGCCTAAGTTGATTTTAAAACAAAAATATGTATATAAGCTAGTTTGATGTGCCTAAGTAAGCTAATCAAAGAATTCACTAGTGTACCTAAGTAAAAGTGGATTTTTAATAATAATAATAATAATAATGACCATAAGATTAATCTAATAATTATAATAATAATAATAATAATAATAATAATAAATGATAAGATTCCTAAAATAAGTTTGTAGAGATCTATTGATGCATTAAGTGGTTATATATATATATATACGTTATGATATGGATGAACAATTGACCAAGATTTTGGATGACCACATTGTCAAGCATGGCTTTTTCATTGAGTTGTAATATCAAGCATTGCTCTTACTTGTATTCATATCCAATGTACTCACTATTCCATGTATTGTCAATGTTGCTTGTGAAGAGTTGTATGACATGTGATGTATGTATTATTTGTAAACATTGTCTGAGTACATTTATCATCATCACCAAATGGCCTATATAAAAGGTGTCAACCTCATTGTAAAATCACACCAACTTGAACGAAAAACTTCTCATTCCGACTCTCTCATTTCTTCTTTTCTCATTTGTAGTAGTAGTTTGTAGTAGTAGAAGTTCTAAATATCTTATTTTCCTTCTCTAGTTTCTAGCAAGTTTCAACTCAATTTACAACACGTTATCAATATGAGCTTGCTCTTGCACAAAGGGGAGATCTTGAAGTTCAAGAAGGCTTGCTAAGGAAACAAAGCTATGAAGGTATAATTTTTGTTAATTTAAATAAGTTCAATTTATTCCATGTTATCATGGTTGCTTTCTTTTTATCACATGCATCACTTATATATGCATACTTTATTCATACACTATACATTATAAAGTCACCGACTGTGAAATTATGCTTTATAGTTGTGTCTTGTACGATCTTCTACATCAGAAATCAAAAGTCAATATTTGACATAACTAGTTTTCTCGCTATACTACAAACGATTAGTTATGCTCAATTCTTGATTTTTATATTGCAAATAGTGTTATGAGTTTGAATTGATAGTGGGTAAGTCTTGTCCCCAGTAAAGCTAAACATTGAAAGGGAGACGGATTATCCCGTTTGAGGAGGCATGATTTTAAGTAGACTTCGTCTCGCCATCCAACCTAGAGGTTGTCCCACAACTCATACAAGTATTACATTTTGTATATTAATAATCAAGTTGTGAACATATATTGAATCGTATATTATTTATTTTATAGAAAAGAGAAAACTATTTACCTAATTTCTTGACTTATTTTCATATTATGGCAAACCTTCAAAAACTTGAATTTTTTGCCTTCGATATCACTGGCAACAATTATTTGACATGGTAACTGGATGCCGAGATACATATCTAAGCTAAAGACTTAGGAGAAACTTTAGAGAAGGAAATGAAACATCAATGCAAGACCGTGCGAAAGCCCTGATATTCCTATGTCATCATCTCCATGAAGGTCTGAAAAGTGAGTATCTCACTATAAAAGATCCTCTCACCTCGTGGTTAAGCTTGAAAGAGCGATATGATCACCAAAGACAGTGATATTTCTAAAAGCTCAAAACGACTGGTTGAATCTTAGGCTATAAGATTTCAAAATAGTCAGTGAGTATAACCCCATCATGTTTAATATTACCTCTCGTTTGAGGCTATGTGGAGAAAATATATCCGATTAAGCAATGACGAAAAAAACATTCAGTACTTTTCATGCCTCGAATCTGTTGTTGCAAGAACAATATCGAGCGCGTCAATTTAAAAAGTACTTGGAATTAATTTTTTGTCTCATGGTGGGTGAACAAAATAATGAGCTTCTATTGAAGAACCACAACTCCCATCCAATTGATTCTGATTTAATTAATGAAGCAAATGTTGCATCCTATAATGATCATAAAAATGGTCAAGGAAAGAAAACCACGGACGTGGAAGGGGAAATGATCAATCAACAAAGATCGTGGCAAGCCCTATTCTAAATTTTGCGGCGATAAGTACAAAAATAAATGGAATAGAAATGACGCCCCTCAGAATAAGGGAAAGAATGTTGCTGACAATGGCATGCTCGTAATCGTGACTAACCATGCCACAGGTATGGTCTAAAAGGCCATTGGGCTCATGTATGTCGCGCGCCTAAGCATTTTATTGATCTTTATCAAGCCTCCTTAAAGGAGAAAGGCAAAGCAGTTGAGATGAACTTTACTGCCAGATATGGCTCATCAAACATTAATTATAAGGACGTCCCAAATTTTCATGATGATCCAAACACAAGTCTTGATGTTTTTATTGATCACATGTAATGCTTCTCAATTTCTATAATTCTATGCATTAGTTTTCTTTTTTTCATGCTTTTAATTCCTATGTACTAGTTTCTTATTATAAATGAAATGTATTTTTTTTCTAATTTATCAAACATTGTTTATCTAGATGGATCATCAAATCATGTGTTCAAATCGTGAATCAAATAAGAGCGATTTATGTTTTGTTGATTGTGCTACAACGCACACAATCCTTAAAAGGAGAGAATATTTCTCCAATTTGAACTTAGTTGAGGCTAATGTTCAAACTATATCTAGCATCTCCAATTTGATTAATGGCTCCGGAATAGCAAATATTATGTTGCATGGGGAACAACAGTTCATGTTGACGATGCCTTATTCTCTGAAAAATCCAGAAATAATTTACTTAGTTTTAAAGATATTCGACAAAATGGATATCACATGGAAACCATGAACGAAAATAATAGAGAATTTCTCTATGTCACATTAAATTCAAATGGGAAAAAAGAAGTGTTAGAAAAATTCTCAGCTTTATCCTCTGGATTATATTTTACTCATATAAGACATGTCGAAACGAACGTCGTCTTAAATAAGAAAATGAATGATCCAAAGACATTCATTTTATGGCATGACCGACTTGGTCATCTAGGATCATCAATTATGTGAAGAATAATTGATAATTCGCATGGACATCCTTTAAGGAGTCACAAAATATTTTCAGCTGGTGATTATAATTGTGCTAGTTATTCTCAAGGTAAATTGATAGTTAAACCATCCCCAAGTAAAATTGTTGTGGAATCTCCAGTTTTCTTAAAACGCATTCAGTGAGACATATGTGGGCCTATTCATCCTCATTGTGGACCATTTAGATATTTCATAGTTTTGATAGATGCATCAACTAGATGGTCATATGTTTGTTTCCTTTCGACCCGTAATGTTGCATTTGCTAGACTTTTAGCACAAATCATTTGGTTAGAGCGCAATTCCCTGACAACCCAATCAAGACCATCCGTCTTGATAATGCCGGAGAATTTCAATCTCAAGCATTTAAAGATTATTGCATGTATATAGGAATTAGCATTGAACATTCTATTCCACATGTGCATACCCAGAATGGTTTGGTAGAATCTTTAATTCAACTTATTCAATTAATTGCTAGGCCTTTAATGATGAGAACTAAGTTACCAACTTCAGTTTGGGTACATGCACTCCTTCATGCAACATATATCATTCGTTATAGGTGTAACGGCCCAAATTATTTAAAACTAATATTACGGTTAATCTTGTGGATTAACAGTCGTAATTTGAGCATTACGTGGACAACTCGGTTGACTCGGACACGAGAGCCGAGGGAATATATTATTTATGGATGATGGTTGTTTATATGTGATATTTAAAATTATTATTATTATATTGCACTACATGTGTGTATGTTGTCATCGGGCGAATTGGTGTAACGGGTGTTCACCTTGAAAGGCGTGTCAACACGGGTATCGGGTAAGCAAACTACGAGTACACTAGGAAACTCGATTTATTCACGTTAAGACGACTAATTAATCAACTAAAATGGGTAATGGAACCATTGGCTAAGTAAATTCAAATTAAAATAATAAGCTATGGTGTGCCTCGAAATACGTGTTGAGACGCGGGGCACCGGGTACCGGTTAGTCCAAGGTTAGTGGGACCATAAGTTGGTTAATTTTGATAGATAAAGCACTAATCATATGGGTTAATAAGGTTAAATGCGAGGTACATAAATCAAATAAATAATAAGCGTATAGTTTTAACTAAATAAGTAGGACCATAAGATGGACATCTAGATGATCATAATGAGAGAAATAAGGAAAGGAGTCTGCTATTAGAATAATCAAGTGGTGTGGGATAGCATGAAATGAGACCAAAAGATAATCCTTAGGATACGTACGCACATTTGATTCCAACCAAACATATATAAACATACTAAACATGTAAAATTAGACTTTAGGGACTTAGTGGACCGTAGCTCGGGTATCGGGGAACTAGTCGGGTCGGATTCGGGAGTCCAAGGAAGTCGGAGCGCAGATTGAGGTGCGCACACCCCTTGAGAATGCTTCGCAGAATTTGGTTCATTTCTCTTGTGCATGTGATGGGTGTCGAACTGTTTATTTTATTGGTTTTTCTAACTGATTGATTGGTTTATCGGGGTTTTTACACCGAGATGTGTGGACGAAATTGGGTACATTATACCATAGCACGTGTGATCATGCCCTCGGTGAATTGTGACCCGAGCTGCACTCAGATGCACGTGTCAGTGACTCAGCGGATTTGGCTAACGCCGTGAGGACTAACAAAACGGGACTGTGAAGGTTGTCGGAGAAGCCTACATGAGAGACCCTTAGCTCCAAAGTATGGTATAGTGTGCTTGCGATACATCCTTGGGTTTTCATCAAAGACATTTATGTGCATATTGACTTAGCTGTTGTATGTTTACATTCTCGTTTACTTCGTTAACTGCTACTTTGTTTGATTATTATCTATTGTGATGTATTACTATTATTATATGCTTGAATCTATGTATTGCCCTACATTCATGGAAGTATGTATTTCTATTTCCATATAGCATACTTGCATGTCCTGTAGTTTTATTTGTTTTCTTGTTGAATATTGTGTGGACTTCTCTTGGGAATTTACTCACTAGACTCGTCACTATATTTTTAGGATGACTGAGTGCAGATCTTTCTACGAGTAGGGGCAAAGGATAATCTTAGGTGATTATCTCTTTTTTGCCGACGGTCTTGGACATACTCATAGGTGTTTATATTATTTTGATATTCTGGTATTATTTTGGGTATTGGTAGATTTGAGATGACATGTACATGTATATATCATGTTTTATGGTACAGTCGCTTATATACAAAGTATTTTTTTTGGGTTTTCCATAGTAGGATTTGTTATTATGAATAATGTTTACCATGGTAAATTACCTTACCTAATTGTATCAATTAAGGTTTCCGCTTATTTATGTTAACTTGTAAAATTAAACCACTAATATGGTTAGGATTTGAATAAGCCACAAATTATTGAACTTAACAAATATTTAAATACTTAAAGAGGAAAATTTAAGAAAATATGGATAATCCACTAAAAATATTTAATGAAACACACGTGGACATGAACTTCGAGCTAATAGGAGGATGGGCAGGTGCCAGACACATGTAGTTAGGCCCACTGGGCAAGGAGTACACGGAGACACGTCACCCCGGGGCGGCAAGGCCCTCGCAAATGGTATCAGGGTGAGGTTGATGGATCCTAAGGGTTGAATTTTAGTTTGTTCTTTAACATTATACCAATGCCATAGTTGGTATTAGAGAGAGGTCGATGATGCCAGAGTTGGTATTAGAGAGAGGTCGATGAAGCCTTAGGAAAAGTTAAAAGAAATTTGATAAACTTAACCAATAAAAATATTAGATGTGGAAATATGATGTTGTGGCTAAAGAACTTTAGTTGGGAAGTGATGTGAGGCAGGTAGAGTTAGGGTTATATGTGTGTTATGTTTTTACTGTATGTTATACATTATATATATATATATATATATATATATATTGAGGCTGATGTAGAGCATGTGTCTCAATGCAGATCATGGATGGACAGTCGACTACGCCTCAGGAGATCAGATAAACTAGTGTTACAGTTATGGGTTTCCCTATTACAACGAGTGTGGAGGATCGACTTGCTTTCCAGGAGACTTAGATGGTCAAGTTACTCCGATTACTATGAAATCAGGCCACCGCACTTACGGCGCTTGCTATTGCTATAGCTACAGCATCTCGAAACCATATAGTAGTCACTGCAACCCAACTAGAGCTCGTGTCGATCGAGCAAAGCACTGGTGATGAATATAGGAGAACCAAACAGAGGACATAAGAGGGGTACATGCTAACATTAGTAGGTCCCCATGCAGACAGAGAGCATGACCGAGCACACACACCTCGAACACAGTATGAGAGGATTTCGAGCCAGAGTTCAAGAAGACGGCGGGGAAAAGCAAAACAATGACGTAAGTGTTTTCGATGTGGCCAGTGTGGACATGATAAGAAAGATTGTCCTTGGAAACCAGTGTCGGTTATTACAGGGCCACCTACGTTAGAGCTAGATTTGCAGGGTGACGAGCCTACATCATTGGGATAGGAGTGCCCTCCAGTATATTCTCATTGTGGAGTGGAGGGGAATCATCATTCAATTGCCCATGGATCTTTATGTCGCCGATACCAGCGATACCATTACGGGTTAGAGCCCCAATTCAGGAGGCTGATATGTAATATGTAGAGATGAAGATTTTAAATATCAGGTTATTTTGTATAGTTAATGAGAACCTGATGTTTTTATTATATTATATGTGTAAACTTCATGTTTAAGAAGATAATGGTGAATGTAAGTGATTATATGTGGTTATTTCATGCTAAATAGGAAAATGATGATTTGAGTTAGAGACTATATAGTTTATGCGTATTGCAGACCACGACACGGCTGCCAAGGATGTGATAGTTCTCAACCTAGTCGGTATGGGACACCAAGCTTAGATCTCGACGAACATGGGAGGTATGATGGCGAATTCATACAAGTCACTAGTTATAGGTCGATGGTGCTTTTGATTTGAAGATCTGTAGAAAGACAATAATGAGAAGACTTACGGGAAGGTGGTTGGGATATTGTAGATAAAGTCTTATTAGGATAGCTAAAAGATGCGAGACAAAGGAGCAGCTAGAAGACCTATGGACAACTGATAGTGTTGAGATGACTCGGGATGTACATGAAAGCGATGACAGGCACCTTTTCAAGCCAGAGTACTGGAGTTAGTCTCGCAATCATGACAATCCGAGTAACTCTACATCAATTTTTATGATTGCCTTCAGACAGTGAGGTCGGTGGGGGCCCACACTTGCGCCTCATCTGAAAAATGACAATTCAATGAGTGCAAGCTGAGAGAAAGCTTACAATTGCACGAGAAGACATCGAATAAATCACTGACACCAAGATTTAAATCAAGTTCAACGAAGATGGACAACTAGGACTATGAGCGATAGAGATTAATGTCACAAAGTGGAAAACATGAGATCATAGGGAGAAATTTAAGAGTTATGAACAGAGTAAGTGAAATGGATGGGCATCATTTTAGAGAGATTGAAGGGCCATGTGATTTGCAAATCTAAGGATATGAAGACATAAAGCTTTTAGAAGACATGAGAATAAAAAGAGTGAAAATTCTCATTAATGGATGAGTGGTACTCTCCATTAAGTACTGTATACAAGTTGTGTGACCTTATTAAGTATACGCTGTAAAAAGGCAGGACGAGACAATACGTGACTTATACATGAGCGATAATAACTCATAATGGCCATAGTCATAGTGTCATGAGATCATATTTCATAGCCTAAGTTAAAGTCTTGTGCTTTGTGAAGCATTACAGCGATACCATGGTTGTGGTGTTATGGACACAGGCGAAGTTAATGAAAGCACAACCTGAGTCGGTATTCAAAGCCTGATAATGAGCAAGAACATTGTTAACTATTTTCGTGGACATGACTTGTCTTCAGATAAGGATGAGTAACAACTAAACCATAACATGTGTATCAAAAGTTCTCAGTGGATAACGACCCGAGTTATTATGCTAGTACGTATGTAGGTATGTCGAGGGTCTACGCCAACCACCACGAGGACCAGGTATTGGGCCCGTTAAGTGCGCTCACTGATGGGAACCTGGGAGGGAATCAAAGTATGGTCTAGTTGGGAATTGTGAATGTTTATTGCCACACTTTCCTCCCCACGAAAAGAAGAACAAAAGACCAGGACTAAGTGGCGTTGTGAGTGTTTTCTGCTACAGTTTCCTCCTTGTGAAGATGAAGAAATGACGGGTTGTATTTAAGGCCAAGCTGGGCACATTGCGTGCGGGGCAACGCCTGAGGATACAGTTATGCGAAGGTCTGAGGGGCCGAAGGAAGGGTCTTGTTGGGCACATCGCGTGCGGGGCAACACCTGAGGATACAGTTATATGAAGGGCTATTGGGTGATGGGCCAGTGGAGCGAGTCTGAAAGGCCCACTGGTGGGTCCCCAATGTATTGAAGTATGGTATAGGGGGTCGTGATTGAGTTGGCGTCGTCATTTGTTCCACCATTGTTTTATCTCTGTGTATAAGTGAATTAGAAATTCCTCGAGATCTAAGTTTGGAGAACGAGATTCTTTTAGTTCAAAAGAATTGTAACGGCCCAAATTAATCAAAACTAAGATTACGGTTAATCTCAGGAATTAACAGTCGTAATTCGGGCGTTATGTGGATAACTCGGTTGATTCAGACACGAGAATCGAGGGAATATGTTATTTTATGGATGATGGTTGTTTATATGTGGTGTTTAAAATTATTATTATTATATTGCACTACTTGTGTGTACGATGTTATCAGGCTAGTTGGTGTGACGGGTGTTCACCTCGAAAAACATGTCAATGCGGGTGTCGGGAAGGTAAACTACGGGTACACTAGGAAACTCGATTAATTCACATAAAGACGACTAATTAATCAACTAAAATGGGTAATGTAACCATAGGCTAAGTAAATTAAAATTAAAACAATAGGCTATGGCGTGCCTCAAAATGCGTGTCGAGACGCGGGGCACCGAGTACGGGGTAGTGGAAGGTTAGTGGGTCCATAAGTTGGTTAATTTTGATAAATAAAGCACTAACCATGTGGGTTAATAAGGCTAAAGGTGAGGTACATAAATCAAATAAATAAAATAGCCTATAGTTTGAACTAAGTAAGTAGGACCATAAGATGGATATCTAGATGATCATAATGAGAGAAAAAATGAAGGGAATGCGTTATTGGAGTCATCAAGTGGTGTGGGACAGCATGAAATGAGACCACAAGATAATCCTCGGGATACATACGCACATTTGGTTCCAACCAAACATGTATAAACATACTAAACATGTAAGACTTCAGGGACTTCGTGGAGCGTAGCTCGGGTATCGAGGAGCTAGTCGGGTCGGATTCGGGAGTCCAGGGAAGTTGGAGCGCAAATTGAGGGGCATAAACCCCTTGAGAATGCTTCGTAGAATTCGGTTCGTTTTTCTTGTGCGTGTGATGGGTGTCGAACTGTTTATTTTACTGGTTTTTCTAACTGATTGATTGGTTTATCGGGGTTTTTACACTGGAATGTGTGGACGGACTTGGGTACACTATACCATATCACATGTGATCATGCCCTCGGTGAATCGCAACTCAAGCTGCACTCAGATGCACGTGTCGGTGACTCAGCGGATTTAGCCAACGCCGCGAAGACTAAGGAAACGGGACTGTGAAGATTGTCGGAGAAGCCCACAGGAAATACCCTTAGCTCCGATGTATGGTATAGTCTGCTACACGCGATACATCCTTGGGTTTTCATCAAAGACATTTATTTGCATATTGACTTAGCTGTTGTATGTTTACATTCTTGTTTACCTCGTTAACCGCTACTTTGTTTGATTATTGTCTGTTGTGATGTATTACTATTATTGTATGCCGCTTGAATCTTTTGTATTGCCCTACATTCATGGAAGTATGTATTTCCGTTGCCAGATAGCATACTTGCATGTCTTGTAGTTTTATTTGTTTTCTTGCTTAATATTGTGTGGACTTCTCTTGGGAATTTACTCACTAGACTCGTCATTGTATTTGTTGGGTGATTGAGTGAAGATCTTTCTACGAGTAGCGGCAAATGACAATCTTGGGCAACTATATTTTTTTGCTGACGGTCTTGGACATACTCGTAGGTGTTTATATTATTTTGATGTTCTTGTATTATTTTAGGTATTGATAGATTTGAGATGACGTGTACATGTATATACCATATTTTATGGTATTGTCGCTTATATACAAAGTACTTTTTCGGGTTTTCCGTAGTAGGATTTGCTCTTATGAATAATGTTTACCATGGTAAATTACTTTACCTAATTGTATCAATTAAGGCTTCCGCTGATTTATGTTAACTTGTAAAATACAACCCACTAATATGGTTAGGATTTGAATAAACCACAAATTATTGAACTTAACAAATATTTAAATACTTAAAGAGGATAATTTAAGAAAATACGGATAAACCACTAACAAATTTAATGAAACACACGTGGACACGAGCTTCGAGCTACTAGGAGGACGGGCATGTGTTGGACACGTGTAGTTAGGCCCACTAGGCAAGGAGTACACAGAGACACTACACCCCGGGGCGCAAGGCTGTAACAATAGACCTACTGCATACCATGAACATTCCCCCATGTAATTCATTTTAGGTCAACAACCAAATATTTCACATTTGAAGATTTTTGGTTGTGCAGTGTATGTTCTCATACCACCTCTCAATAGAACTAAGATGGGTCCACAACGAAAACTTGGTATTTATGTTGCATTTAACTCATCGTCCATTATAAGATACCTTGAGCCCTTAACAGGGGATTTATTTACTGCACGTTTTGTTGATTGTCACTTTGATGAAGCAATTTTCCCACCATTAAGGGAAGATAAGAAGCCAATTCAAAAGGAATGACGCAAAATTACTTGGAATGCATCAACTTTATCACATTATGATCCACACACAAATTAGTGTGAACTTGAAGTTCGAAAGATCATTCATTTGCAAAAATTTGCAAATAAATTACCTAATGCATTTACTAATGCAAAACGAGTGACAAAATCACATATTCCAGCCGTAAATGCTCCTACAAGAATTGATGTCTCTGTGTAATAGAATGTACCAGAACCAACGAAACGCTTAAAGCGTGGAAGACCAGTTGGTTCAAAGGATACAATTCCTTAAAATAGGAAAATAGATGTAAAAATAAATGCAAATCAAAATACTCTTGAGAAAGCATAAGATTCCTTTGATAAGGATTTGTCATAACAAGTTAATTGTGACGAGGAACAGCTGCCTCTAGAAAAAAAAAAGAGAAAAGATGAAAATAATGAGATCTTAATTAAATTATTAAAACTCTGGTAAGATTTGAGATAGAAATAATATCTTTCCTGATGATATATTTGCTTTCAATGTATCCTTTGAAATATGTAAAAATGATGATGATCCGAAACCACGATCAGTAGACGAATGTCGAAAAAGACCTAATTGGCAAAAATGGCAAGTTGTTATCCAAGCAGAGCTAGACTCATTGAAGAAACAAAAGGTTTTTGGACCGATTGTTCAAACGCCAAATGACGTAAAGCCTATTGAATATAAATGGGTATTTGTATGAAAGAGAAATGAAAAAAGGAGATTACGAGGTACAAAGCAAAACTTGTAGCTCAAAGTTTCTAATAAATTGATTATGAGGAAACATATTCTCCTGTTATAGATGCAATCACATTTCGATTTTGATAAGCCTTGCAGTTTCTGAAGGGCTTGATATGCATATAATGGAGGTCGTTACAGCATATCTGTACGGATCCCAAGATAGTTAGATATATATATATATATGAGAATTTCTAAAGTATTTGAGATATCCGAAGAAATAAAATTAAAACCTCATAACATGCATTCTATAAAATTACAAAAGTCTTTGTACGGATTGAAACAATCCGGACGAATGTAGTACAAACGCCTTAGTGATTATTTACTTAAAGAAAGATATGTAAATAATCTACTTTGCACATGTGTCTTCATTAAAAGATCATCAATAGGATTTGAAATTATTGTTGTATATGTTGATGATTTAAATATAGTGGGAAACTATGACAACATCATTAGAACATCTGAATACTTGAAAAAAGAATTCAAAATGAAAGAACTTGGAAAAACAAGACTTTGTCTTGGTTTGCAAATTGAACATTTTCGAAGTAGAGTACTTTTCCATCAATCAAATTATATTGAAAAAATATTAAAAAAAAATTATATGGATAAGGCACATCAATTGGGCTCCCCAATGGTTGTCAGATCACTTGAAGTGGATAAGGATCCATTTCGACCACATGAAAGTGATGAAGAGCTACTTGGTTCGAAGGTACCATATTTAAGTGCAATTGGCGCACTTATGTATCTTGCAAATTTTACAAGACCTGACATTGTTTTTGATGTTAACCTACTTGCAAGATACAGTTTTTCACCAACTCAAAGATATTGGAATGGTGTTAAATATGTTTTCCGATATCTTCGAGGAACAAGTGACATGGGTTTGTTTTACTCGAGAGGAATAAAATAAAATCTCCAAGGTTATGCTGATGCTGGATTTTTATCTGATCCCCACAAAGCTCGTTCTCAAACGGGATATGTATTCACTTATGGTAATACTGTTGTATCATGGAAGTTAGTAAAGCAAACTATGGTTGCTACTTCTTCCAATCATTCTGAAGTACTTGCAATTCATGAAGTAAGTCGTGAATGTGTATGGTTATGAAACATGATTGAACATATTCAAGAATCATGTGGATTGCCTTCAATAAAAGATTATCCAACCATATTATATGAAGATAATGCAGCATGTATCGCACAATTAAGTGAAGGGTTCATAAAAAATGACAGAACAAAACATATTTCACCAAAATTCTTTTATGCATATGAGCTTTAGAAGAATGGTAAATTGATGTCAAGCAAATCCGATTGAGTGATAATCTTGTTGATTTATTCACAAAAGCCTTACCAACTACGATATTTAAGAGGCTTACATGTGGTCTTGGCTTGCGTGAGCTTAAGGACATTGCAAGTAAAGAAACGGAACACTTTTCACCCATGTTCACATGAAGGGGAGTTATTGATTAGTGTATTGCACTCTTTTTCTTTTAGCTATGGTTTTATCCCACTGAGTTTTCCTAGCAAGGTTTTTAATGAGGCAATCCTAACAAAATTATACTTATCTTAAGATTTATGAGAACAGTGTAGTCTTTTTCTTCTACTATATTTTTTCCCACATGGGGTTTTCTTAGTATAAGTTTTAACAAGGCACATTCTCTCAGCAATTGTCATCCAAAGGGGGGTGTTATGATATGGATGAACAATTGACCAAGATTTTGGATGACCACATTGTCAAGTATGGCTTTCTCATTAAGTTGTAATATCAAGCATTGCTCTTACTTGTATTCATATCTAATGTACTCACTAGTCCATGTATTGTCAATGTTGCTTGTGAAGAGTTATATGACATGTGATGTATGTGTTACTTGTAAACATTGTCTAAGTACATTTATAATCATCATGAAATGACCTATATAAAGGGTGTCAACCTCATTATAAAATCACATCAAGTTGAATGAAGAACTTCTCATTTCTTCTCTTCTCCTTTGTTGTAGTAGTTTGTAGTAGTAGAAGTTCTAAATATCATATTTTCCTTCTCTAGTTTCTAGCAAGTTCCAACTCAATTTACTACAATATATATATTTTAAATATCATACATACATACATACATACATACATACATACATACATACATACATACATACATACATACATACATACATACATACATACATACATACATACATACATACATACATACATACATACATACATATTTCTATATATATAAGACTTTAGGTGTATTTGTATAACCTTGCCTACACCTATATATAATATAAGAATAATAATGTAATGCAAATCATATTATGGACTGAATTATACTTAATAGAGGATTAGTGAGATAAATGAACTCTAACATGATATAAAATGATCAAAATGATTACCGGGGAGTTAGCATACTAGCTTGAGTGTCGGGATTGGTTTGGGGGCCGTGTTGGAGTCGCGAGAGTGTGTGTATTAGCGTGATCCGAGGTAAGTAAAACCAGCTAGGAAATGCGCAATAATTCATTAAGCTTTATATCTTATTGTTATTACATTGTTATCCTTCCTTGGAATTCCTACTATGATATGAGTGTCCGAGGACCAAGTGAAGTTAAGAAAGTGTCTCTAATGGAGTGGTTGTCGGCTAGCTACTAGTGCCATGACCTTGATTCACTGGATTGTTTGGTCGGGATGAGATGTGTTTTATCCGGGGCACCGTTGATATCCCTCATTCGCAACAGTCGAGGTACGCGTATCCTATGACCCGAGTCTGTTTGGCATTACTATGACTCTTTGACCCCGACCCTGTGGCACCCGCACTTGGTGGTCTTGGACTACTTGGGCGCCTCTCTAGTTGCTTCTTTTGACACTCATTTCTCATTGTACTTTCATTATTCAGTCTTATTATCATGCATTCTTTATAGCTTTCTTTTTATCCGCATGAATTTTAGACTGCTTTATTTATTTTGAAGTATTGTTTATATCCTACTGGCTTTTACTTATTGGACTCGTCATTCTTGTGTTTGAACGAGTGCAAATCCGCAGTCCAGCAAGGGCAAAGCGCCGGTACTAGGTGATTTACTCGAGGACATCGCAGCGACCCTCCCTTACTCACTTTTGTAGGTTTTTGACTTTTAGTATTACTTATATATGTCATTTTATCACACTTGGGGTACTTATTTGGGGTTGAGAGATGTTTATGACTTGCATATCGCTTTTATATACACTATACACTTGTCACTTGATGTAAAGGCTTGTTTATATATAGGGTTCCAGACAAAGGTTGTCCGACTCTTTATTTTCTTACATGTTGAGTTATTTAAGTTATTAATTGCTTCCGCTAACTTGTAAAACTTGTAAAATACTAATTACTCAACTTTGGCCTCTCCCTCTCGGTTGAGGGTCCTTCGTGTGCTCAAAACTCTTTGCGCAAAGTGGCTTTTCTTCACGGGGCCCAATCTATCATATATTTTTTTTGGTACGGTTGCCTTTTATGCTTTTGAAGCCTCCATCGTGCCGCTCTTTCCGCCATGGAAGTGGCTCTTGTCTTCCTCTTCTCCATTGTTGGAGACATGGACACCTTCTTCGTCCGTGTCTCACCGAGCGAAATTCTTCGAGAATGAGGTGATGGGGTAGAAGTCTTTTTGCCTCGATCATGGCTTGTACTTGAGCAAGCGGAATTTCCTCAATAGACTTCTCGAATCGAACTTTATTCTTCGTCACTCTTGTTCCCGAGCGTTCTTATCTTTTTCCTTCGCTCGGCCCATCATAGCCTTATCCTTGAAATCAAGGTAACGAGCGATTTCCTCAACTTACGTTTCTTCGACTAACAACGGGGCTTATAGCGCCTCCTACTTCTTTACACGTCGAATGATTGAACCTTGAAGATTATGAATTTGTTTATATTGATGGATAGGAAAGGTGAGTAAGCATGCGTTGACCTCGCGGAGGCTGACTCGGGGGTCCACTAGGCTTAGGCGGGGTGGGGCACGGTTTGTCGGCAACTGGGGCCGCAATAGTTGGTATGAGAGATTAAGGTTTTACACCTAGCTTAGGAACAACCAACAACCAGCATAAGACACAAATTAATAGTGGATTTATGACATAGTTTAACTTAAAGTGGAACCCTATGATCATGATTTAGAGTCTTAATTGGGAAGCAAGGAGAGTTGGGGAAATTAAAATTTGAACTATATGTGCTATTTGATGTATTGTATTATACTACTATCGATAGCTATATATTGATCGAGAACTCACAATCTTTTGCAGATCGTGATGGTCGATCAGATAGGAGCCGACGATACCAGTATCGCGCTGGATGTACATGGGAGGCTAGATAAGATGTCCCAACTGGTGTCATCTTATAGTCACCAGCTTGAGGAAATACTCAATATTTTGAAGGCACAAATAGTACCAACACCTTCTACATCTATAGTGCACGTTGCTCATGAGGGGAGTGCGCCGATTGTTCAGGGAACTCTAGCGGCTCCTACAACACCTAGTATTACTAAGATAGTGCTATTATAAACCGGTATATTGCCTCCTACACCCCTACTTCGATCAAAACTATGCCGACTGCGCCCACAAAAATGAGTACCAAAGAGACGGCGAAGACGAGACGGCGAAGACGAGACGGCGAAGACGAGACGGACTCGCGAGTTCTAGAGACATCATCTAGTTGAGTTTTACGGGGGCACAAATCATAAGGCAAGTAAAAAGTTTATGAAGAGCCACAAGAAGATCCATGATATTTTGGGCACCCCAGAGCATATGAGACCAAGCATATCATCAGGATTAATGTTTGAAGAGGTTGATAATTGGTGGCGTAGCATGGTGGCTACCCATGGTAAGCCTTAGGATTGGGCGGAGTTCAAGAGGCGATACAATCAGAATTTCGCCTAAAGTTTTGGAGATGAAAAGGGCCGAGATTCAAAGCATCCGACAATACACCGAGGAGTTAGTGATGTAGTATATGGGAAGATATTTACAATTGTTGGAGTATGCTGTGGGTATAGGTGACATGGACGGCGACCAGGCCCATTACTTCATGGAGGGTTTGTTGAAAGATATTGGGGGCACCATGGTGAATACTGGGCGAGGGACTTTACAGGCAGCATATGAGAGGAGCCTAGGCAGAGAGACATATCGAGCTCACACCTCGATGAAGTCATTGCAGCCTCAACATCAGCATAGTCATACTTTAAATATGGTGGTGACAGGAAGAGGAAAATACACTAAAAGCTAAGTTCGAGCGAGGGTACAGAGTTTAAGATCTGTGGCACCACCATTGCATATAGTGCGCACTACGCCAATACCATCTGCACCAGTGCGGAGTTATTCCAGTTCACCATGGCAGCCTACTCAGTCAAGGTCGCAGTAGCAGCATCCGCGAATTGAGGGTAGAGGTAGTGGTTAGGGGCAGACGTACGGACAGGGCCATGGATAAAGATATGGCTAGGGACAAAGATAGAGGTCTAGTCAGACGCAGGGACAGGGACAGAGGATTCCACCAAGGTCGGGTCTACACATAGCTTGTTTTGAGTGCGGCCAAAAAGACATTTTGCAAAAACTTGCCCAAGACCGGGCGGAGGACAGTCACAACAGAGTAGGGAGCAGGTTCACACCATTCTCGCACCAAAATCAATTGCTACACACAATTTGATTAAGGGTATGGTTTCCATTTGTTGTTGATTCATCCATACTATGTTTGATTCGGGTTCAATAGTATCTTTTATTTATGGTCGGATGGTTGACGAGTTGGTGTTGAAACCCATTGGGTTAGAGAGATCCTCGATCCTTAGCACTGTTGTTGGGGATAAGATATACCCAAACCTACTTTGCATAGACGTTCCAGTAGAGATAGATGGTAATGAGATACCGAGTGAGATTTGAGGGTGTTGGAATTCTTGGAGTTTGATGCCTTATTTGGCATAGACTAGTTAGCCGGTTATCACGCACAGATTGGGTGTTTCGACAAGGTTGTCACATTTCAACTTACAGATCGGGCAGAGTTCAAATTTCATGGGACTTTGACCACATTATCGATCACTCGAGGCAAAGTAGCTTCAAGCTTAGATGTCGAGACATTTGCCAGCATCATGGCAAAGAGAGTTGAGACTAGGATTGTGGAGGTACCAGTTATTAGTGAGTTTCCATTTGTTTCCCTCGCGGAGCTACCAAGAATACCACCACCTAGAGAGATCGACTTCATCATAGATTTGGTCCTAGGGGCTAAACCCATATCGGTCCCGTCATATCGGAAGGCTCCTTAGGAGCTAGAGGAGTTAAGGACCAAGTTGGATGAGTATTGGAGTTAGGATTTATTCACCTGAGCATGTCACTTTGGGGTGCACCAGTACTGTTTGTCAAGAAGAATGATGACAGCCTAAGACTTTGGATTGATAACTGGCAGCTCAACCAGATTACAATGAAGAACAAGTATCCTCTCCCATGCATTGGTGACTTATTCGACCAGCTTAGAGGAGCATAGTGGTTCTCGAAGATTAACTTGAGGTCACACTACCACCGGTTGAAGATTAAGGCAAAGGATATGGAGAAGACTGCCTTTCGCACCCGATATGGGCACTACCAATTCATCGTCATGCCTTTTGGGCTGACGAATGCTCTAGCGATGTTCATGGATCTCATGCATAGAGTATTGAGGGAATATTTGAACAGGATTTTGATTGTATTCATTAACGATATTCTCATCTACTCTAGGACTCGTGAGGATTACGGGGGACATCATGACGATTTTGTAGACTCCAAGGGAGCACAAACTGCACACCAAATTCAATAAGTGCAATTTTTGGCTTACAGAGGTTGGATTCTTAGAACATAAAGTCGGAGCCAGCAGAGTGTCAGTGGGTCCCGCTAAGGTTAGAGTAGTGATTGAGTGGCCTACACCGAGATCAATGACGGACATCCGCAGTTTTCTAGATTGGCAAGTTATTACAGGCGATTTGTTCATGATTTCTCCAAAATCACTGCATTGATGAGTCAGTTGATGAAGAAAGAAGACAGTTTATAATGGAATGACAATTGTAAGCAGGATTTCTAAACTATGAAGGAACGACTAACTACCGTACTAGTATTAGTATTACCAGAGTCACGGAAGTGTTTTGAGGTGAATAGTAATAATTCTAAGGTCGATTTGGGTTGTTTCTTAATGCATGACGATAAAGTGATAACATACACGTCCCGACAGCTGAAGATTCATGAGAAGAACTACCCTACTCACGACTTAGAGTTAGAACCGGTGGTATTTGCATTGAAGATTTGGCGTCATTACATCTACGGAGTGAGATTCACCTTGTTTACTGGCCATAAAAGTCTGAAGTACCTTTTCACTCAAAAAGAGTTGAATATGAAACATAGGCGTTGGCTAGATTTCCTCAAGGATTACGACTTCTTTTTGGAGTATCACTCAAGGAAGGCTAATGTCATGGCAGACGCATTGAGCAGGAGAGGAATAAACTCAGAGATAGTGACTTGCCATATGACACACGAGTATGGATTACTCGAGGTAGTGGAGTTGATGCATGTAGTTGATATATCGACCCTACCAAAGTGCTAATTTGTGGACAGATAAGGATTCTGATAGTGTCCATTCAGAGTGTACTCGAAGGTCAAGCAAAAGACGAGCAGTACCAGATGTTTAGTGAGTTCACCCGGAGTCCCGATCATCTGATGTATACAAATATGCGACATATCTTCTGGTGGCCGGGGATGAAGATCGATGTTAGTGACTACGTTCGAGCGTGCAAGATATATCAGCGAGTAAGGCTGAGCATCAGAGTCTTAGAGGATTACTACATCTACTGCCCATTCCTTGATGGAGTGGGAACATATCGCTATGAATTTTGATAGTAGATTACCTCGATCTCAGCGCATTCATGATAGCATCTAGGTGATTGTGGATAGATTAACTAAGTCTACGCACTTTATATCGATCTCTATTATATATCAAGTGGATAGGTTAGCTAGTTTGTATGAGTGAGAGATAATCCGACTTCACAGAGTTCCATTATCGATTGAGTCAGACAGAGGGCCACAATTTACGTCACGGATTTGGCAGGGCATACAAGCACAGTTTGGCACGCATTTGATATCAGTACAGGTTACAATACATGGACTAATGGATAGTTATAACGATTGATCTAGGTGCTTGAAGACATGTTAAGGATGTGTGTACTAGAGTACAATGGTTCATGGAAGGAGTATCTTCATTCGTCTGAGTTTGCTTACAGTAACAGTTATCATGCCAGTATTGGAATGGCACCGTTTGAGGCACTATACGTTAGGCCATGCAGATCTTCATCATGTTAGGCTGAGCTGAGGATGTGGCAGCTATTAGGCCAGAGATTGTAGTGGATCACACATAGAAAAATACGACAGATCAGACTACATCTGAAAGGTGTGCAAGAGAGATAAAAGAGATACTATAACAAGTAACACGTCGAGTTAGAGTATGACGAGCGATCATATGTGCATTTGAAGGTATAACCTCTAAAGGGTCATGAGATTTAGAATTAAAGGAAATCTTGCACCTAGGTTCATCGGTACATTAAAGATCAAGAGGAGAGTTAGCAAGGTTGCATACGAGTTGGAGTTATCCCCACAAGTTGTCGGTATTGACTCTGTATTTCAAATATCGATGCTCAGACGCGATAGGTCGAGAATAGGTAGGCAATCGATGGTGAATTTGAGCTAGATAGAATTGAGAGAGGACATCACCTACAAGAAGCAATTGATTCAGAAATTGGACCGTAAGGTGAAGGTATTGAGGAATATAGAGATCCCACCAGTCCTCGTCAAGTGGCAGCATTACGAGGACGAGGGACTAACTTAGGAGTTGGAATCATATACTTCCCTGACCTATTTTGATTCCAGTAAGTTCTACTTTAAGTTATTTCAATTTTGATGATAAAATTCTTATTAGTTTGGAAGGTTATAACGACCCAAATAATCTCACTCATACCACGTGTCACCGCAAGACTCTGACGGGGACTTTATCTATTGTGGCATAATTGGTCAACCATCAGGAGTCGACACTTAGGTATATTATTTGTGTATGGTGTGTATAGTATTTATTTTATACAAAAAATATTAGATTTCGGTTATTAGTCCGATTGCATCGAAATACGAATAAGGTTCGATGGTTGGTATGCGTGGATATTATGGCTACCCAAGTACGAATAGGCGATAAGATAGGACAAAAATAGTTGTAAGACTATAATGCTATTTGATTAAGAGAATAACCTAAGTTGGAGTTTTTATTTAGATTACCACATTACTATACCATTACAATGCACATCTAAGTAACTTATGATTTTAATGTAGAAATGAAATAAGGCATATGATGCACCTCGAGAGGCATACTATAGAAGATCGAGATTAACGTGAAATTCTTCTTCATTCATATTAAGAAACCAATATTTAACTCAAAGGCCTATGGTATGCTTGGTAAATATGTTGAAAAATAAGGTCACTTAATTAATGTAAATGTCTTGGTTGCATGGAAAATACATGGATGAACTAAGGACAAACTTGTCATTTTACACTTTATAGGACACTTGGCATACGTAGAAATGAGATGGAGAGCTTGGGTTTAGACTTAATTAAGTTAGGTTAGCTTAATTAATCCATCGCTAATGAATCTCAAATAAATGTACAAAGGTGTAGAAGTCATTAGGGACTTAACTCAAATTCATTTCTAGAGAGGAAATTTGAAGGAATCCCACCATTAATGGAGTTGGAGAAAGATTGAAGACAACAAGAAGTTAAAAATTCATATGGTCTCAAGGCATGTTCTACACCTTCTCCTTCATACTTTCTCCTATTTGAATTCTTATCCATGCTTTTGATTCCTATTGATTTGTTTCTTTTTTATGATGATCTTATTCACGCAAGCTAATTTTTCTTCATACTCTCATTTCCATAATCTTGCTTGCATCCCCTTTAATTAATTAACAACACACACATATGTATATTGATCAACTAAATTCATGCATGGCTTCCTTAAGTGTTTAAGTAGGTTGATCCAAATTAATGGCTACAACTCATTTGTTAGGTTGCCTTAAATGTAATGGAACCTTGATATGAATATGGCTAAGAAGAATGAAAATAATAATTATAATAATAATGTGCATTAATAAAAGAAATGGTGCGTAGATGGATGGCTTATTCATTAGCTAAGATTAAATTATTTGAGAATTAGAAATTTGAGTACAACATTGAGTTAGCTAATAACTTAGGTATTAATTAGAAATACTTAAGTACCTAAGTCAAATAAATAAAGTAAGCTAATTCTATTTATCTAATATGCCTAAGTTGTGAAATAAACACAATTAGGCCTAAAGACGGATGAACTAATTTACTTGTATAAATTAATGACTTTTAATAGGTTAATATAATAACTACACTTGAATCATTTAAATAAATTAGAGGGTTTGAATTTAATTGAAATAAAAAGCCTAAGTTTAAGACAAAAATGGGTAAAGCTAGTTTGATGTGCTTAAGTAAGCTAATCAAGGAATTTATTGTTGTACCGAAGTAAAATTGGATTTTTATGTGACCAAAGATTAATCTAGTGTTAAGATGATGATGATGATGATAATTATAATAATAATAATAATAATAATAATAATAATAATAATAATAATAATAATAATAATAATAATAATAATAATAATAATAATAATAATAATAATAAATGATAAGATTCCTAAAATAATTTGTATATATCTATTGATGCATTAAGTGGTTATATATATTTATATATCATACATACATATATATAAGACATTAAGTGTATTTGTACAACCTTGCCTACACCTATATATATAATATAAGAATAATAATGTAAAGCAAATCATACTATAGACTGAATTATACCTAATAGAGGATTAGTAAGACAAACAGACTCTAACACGATATAAACTGATCAAAATGATTACCAGAGACTTATCATACTAGCTTGAGTGTCGGGATTGGTTTGGGGTGCATGTTTGAGCCGTGTGAGTGTGTGTATTAGCGTGATCTGAGGTAAGTAAAATCAGCTAGGAAATGCGCAGTAATTCATTGAGCTTTACATGTTATTGTTATTGTATTGTTATCCTTCTTTGGCATTCCTACTCTGATATGAGTGTCCGAGGCCAAGTAAGTCAAAAAGGTGTCTCTGATGGAATGGTTGATGGCTAGCTACTAGAGCCATGACCTCGATTCCCTAGATTGTTTGGTCGGGATGAGATGTGTTTTATTTGGGGCACTTTGATATTTATCATTCTCGACGGTCTAAATATAGCAGGTGTTGTCGCGTCCTAGTACTCGAGTCTGCTTAGCATTACCGTGACTCTATGACCCTGACCCTGTGGCACCCATACTTGGTGGTCTTAGACTACTTGGGCACCTCTCTAGTTGCTTCTTTTGACACTCATTTCTCGCTGTACTTTCATTATTCAGTCTTATCATCATGCATTCTTTATAGCTTTCTTTCTATCTACATGAATTTTAGACTATTTTATTTATTTTGAAGTATTGTTTATATCCTACTAGCTTTTACTTATTGGACTAGTCATTCTTGTGTTTGAACGAGTGCAGATCCGCAGTCGAGCAAGGGCAAGGCACCGGTACTAGGCGATCTACTCTAAAGACATCGGAGCAATCCTCCCTTTTGTAGGTTTTTTACTTTTAGTATTTATTGTATATGCCATTTTATCACACTTGGGATACTTATTTGGGGTTGAGAGATGCTTATGACTTGTATATCGCTTTTATATACACTCTACACTTGTTACTTGATATACAGGCTTATTTATATACAGGGTTCCATACATAGGTTGTCCGACTCTTTATTTTCTTACATGTTGAGTTATTTAAGTTATTAATTGCTTCCGCTAACTTGTAAAACTTGTCAAATACTAATTACTCAACATAAAATTATGAATTCATTTATATTGATGGATAGTTAGCTGACTAAACTTGTGTTAACCTCGCGGAAGCTGACTCGTGGGTCCACTTAGGCTTAGGCCGGGTGGGTCCCATTTTGTGGGTAACTAGGGCCGCCACAGTTACTCTATTGCTAAGAAAATCCATTTTTAAGTGGTTTTTAAACTAAACTATTCTAATATAATAAAACAATGTAAATACTTTTACTTTTATATTAAGAAGAATTTAGTTCACAACTTCACATAGGTAACGAATAACTATGTTTTTCAACTCACTTCCTTCATCTTCATTATGTATGTACAATGCTTAATTAGAATAGACGGATTTCCTTCAAATCCAATTCAACTTACTGTCATGACGGAAAAGATTCTAATGTGCAAACTAAAACTCCACATACGTAAGTTCCACATTGCTTTAAGTTCTAAATCATTAGATTCATAACCAATTAAGTTTACTATCCGTGTCTCCCTAATCAATAATTATCTTTCGATATTATATATTTTATGGTTGTATCATCCATATCTGGCTTAAAAGCTCCAATAGCCATGGTAACTCCTAAAACCCATAATCAACAAACACGTGATCAAGATGTTCGTAACATTACGTCTAGAATCAATACAAATTCTAACAATTGTACTTTTAACTTTATAATCCATTCATGACTACTTTAGCATAACATTTATACCATAGGATCCATTGATCTCTAAAATTAATGAACTACTCACACATCATTGAAATAAACATCACATAATGGTATTCATTGTTATTAACGATTAAACGAAATAACTTCAATTAATTCAAGAAAATATTGCCCAATAACCACATGTGAGTCTTCAATGTCTTCTCCTCCAAACTCTTCTTAATACTCAGGAACAAAGTAAACTATGTTAAACTATGATAATCGATTGTAATCTATGGTGGTGTATATGTTTACCACATTCTAATACTTATTTATACTCCTAAGACACTTTAAAAAACAATTAGAAACCCTAATATACAATTCCACACGAAATAGAATTCTAAATTTTTTATTTTCTACATCTCGGCGTTGTTTGTAAGTGATCCGGAGCTATATGTGTAAAGCCACGGCGCCGCCACAACTTCGGCCTTTTATATGCATTTTTCCTCACTCGATAGACTCAGCACCCAGCATTGTCCATCCCAACATCATCCCTTGTGACCAATGGCGCCACCACTGCGCCAGCACTACTGACCACTTTTCTTCTCTTTTCTTCTCCTCCATGCCTTGCCAGCTGTCTAGCCATCTCCCACGGCGTCAAGCATCCTTGTCATGGCATTAATCATACTTTTATGCATTTTATCCTCACCTCTCAGAATCACTCTATTATTTTCTTTATACCTTGTATACCTGAAAATACATAAATACCATCAATTAGAGTTCATTATGGGATATTTATACTAAATTTACCACTAAATTGGTCTTATATATAAGTCTAAATAATCACTTATTAGGCCCAAATATAGAAAAGTTGCACGTGGGCCCAGCACTACACATCATGTAGTTCATTCATCGTGCTCCCGTACGGGGAGCGCAGAGAGGAAGAGTGTAGTGGATGCCATCCAGTACATGGTTTTGGACATCCATTATGGATGCCCTAAGGAGCACAACAACAAACCACCAATGTACTGTAAAAATATGACCTCATTTTTTTAGTTTTTTTATAAGAAAAAAAATCAACTAACTTTCTCTATTAAGATTTAAACCCCTAGTATCTTATACAAAATGACTCCATACCAAACCAGTTAGCTACCCATTTGGTTGATAATAACAACGTAAATTAAGATAGGGTTAAATACATGGATTAAACATCTTTGATTAAGCTAACATTTTATTTGTATAATTAATGTATTTTTTATAGTATATTTAGATTTAGTCACATCTAAAGTCACATCGGGCAACACGAGTTGTTCACGCGACCTCAACACGCTTATTATGCATTGAAGTTTATGTATTCCTACATCAAAACATGAACAAGGACAGGTAGTGTGCTTTGATCTTACTTCGTGTCTGTAAAATCCATTTTCTATTAGGGAAATGCTAAAATGACAACAGGGAATGTAACAGCCCGAATCGCTAATAGTGGGTTTGTTCGTAATTAAGGGTAATCGACCTATGACATGACCCGATGATGGGTGCATAGTTCTAACACTCGGCTCGAAGACCGATTTGTATTTTATTTGTGATGTGATGGATGCTTAATGTATTGTATATGTGTAGACTTACTAAGTCACCTCTACTTGTTATTTATAGGCGTCGAGATGCGGGCGGGGACACGCCTCGAGATGTATGCAAGCATGGGATCGGGTAGAGAGTGATTGGTAAGTCATTTAAATATATGTACATATATTATTACAACCAAGTTGTCTATTTAATTTATCGACTATGGTGTAAGCAAATCAAATTAATATGGAAAAGTCTGAAGTCTTAATTAAAATCCAACACCATAGATGTACCTCGATATACGAGTTGTGGGAGAATCCTATAAGATTTATATAGAAAATGTGCATCGATAAAGTGGAATTAGTGGAGGTAGGACCAAATGAAAGCCATGAGATTCTCTAGAGAGGTGAAATTGATGACATAATGGATGGCTGCTATACAAGCACTAGGTAGTATATATAGGACACTTATGCTAAGAAAATTCAACCAGGCATGTTCATGAGACAAAAAAAAAAGAAGGCTGGAAAGTTCACTTAATAAATTCCTTGTTCTCATGAATCCTTAAAAGAATTTAGAGCTCCATTAGAGAAATTTACAAGCTAGAGTTGGTGAAGAAACCTAGGAATTCCATTCTTTATTTATTTCATTTATGGACAAATTGAGTGCGAGAGAGTCCACACTTGAGAAAATGGATTTAACTCTTCTCTTTACTTATTTACTACTCTCTTGTGAGTGTTGAATTCATGTCTAGGGGTCTTGCATGTTTAGATTGCATCAAAACTTTGCTTTTCAAGTTTGAGCTCAAATTTGGGGATTTTTCATGAAACTGAAAAATGAGGTTCTTATCTACAAAATGATTTGGTTCTTGAGAAAAATGGGATATTTGGATTCCTTATATATTTTCACTCAGTCTACTATATTGGGTTTTTAGTTTTGGATAAGTTTTGAATTTCTTATGAGTTTTTTTAGTTCATAAAGTTGTAAAACAAAACTGCAAATTCTGCATGTTGTTGTTATGAACCAGTCCCTGTAATTTGGTCATAACTTCCTCATTTTAAATTGAAATGAACTCATTTTAGTAGCATTCGAAAGGTAACTCAAAGAGAAACAACTTTTGCCTGCTGAAGATTTCATGTCTAAAAATCTTTTGCAACTTTGGTGATGAATCTGAAATTTATGGATTCATAGTTTCGATAATGTCTTGTTGTTTTGAGCATGACTTCTCATTTCTTATTGGATTGAGCCCTTCTTTTAGTGTGACCTTTTAGGATATGTTTGTAGGCTTGAGTAAATAAATCATGATTTTTGAACCTATGGTTTAGGAGAAATGAATTTTTCAAAGTTGTTGGTCGGAATATAAAATTATTTTGAGTCATCATGTTAAAATTTCCATATCTCCCTCATTTCTTATTGAAATTGCACAAACCTTATAGTTATGGAAAGCTAAAACATAGCTCTAAAAAAAATTTGGACTACAATACATAATTTTAACGTTTTGGTAATTGAAATCAACTCACAAGTTGTTGCACCAAAACTTTTTTCATTTAATAAAGTAGATTTCAACATAAACAAAGTATATAAGGGGGATTATTATGAAAAAATAGAATTTAAAACCACTTAACCAACCTAAAACAAGTTAAATTAAATTTGTTAAGATACCTCGGGAGCTTAGAGAGGACTTACAGGGTGTGGAACACGAGTTTGGAGTGGTCGAGATACGATATAGGCTAGGAATTGCGTTCATTTAAGGTAAGTAAACCTATTTGGGCACTTCTCTCCATTGCATTCCTCTATTCTGATTTACAGTCTATTTGACTATTTTAGCCTTTATCACCTTGATGCCATAACTTGTGTTTATTCTCTCATAATATGGGCTAGTTCTTTATGACATGTGCCATGTCGAAATTCCGAGGTTGAGTAATTGTTTCTATTATAAAGTAGTTCTTACGACTAGGTCCCCTGATTTGATTTGGGATGTGCGCGACACACAGGGAAACGGGACCCAGGGATGCCAGCACTCCAACTAGTTAGTGACACTGACCTATTACATGAGGTTGATGAGATGAAAATGATGACCAAGTAGGGTAATACCGAAGTGCATGAGCACTAACCTATTACATGAGGTCAATGTGTTGTGGTTGTGAGGTCGATGTGTCGTAGTTCACAACCAATAAGGGTAATACCTAGGCTGACAAGTTGGACATACGACTGATCGGACCTCGTTCATTGTTAATACTCGTGTCAGTCTCATTTTGTTTAGTTGTAGTATCTTCTAGCATATTCATGTTTCAGCATTTCTTCGCTATTTATATGCTTTTAAATACCTTTATATTATATTTGGAAATGTGGACAAGTGGCTTCAGGATTTACTTTGCTTACCATACTCATCGTGTTGTTTGTGACAGTGGGTGCAGAACCTTTGAGTAGCAAACCAGGAAATGAGGAGATTGACGATTATCTCTGAGTCTTTGGCATGCTACTTCTCACTATTTTATAGGTTTTGTTTATATGGCTTGTATTTACGTAGTTATCTTTTTCATACTTCGGGCTGTATATTGGGTTGATAGACTTAGACTCCCCGACTTAACGTATGTGTTACTACGATGTTTATCGCCTCTTTTCATATATACACATGTAATTGCTATTTCCTGATTTCTACAATTACGAGTTTTAATAATGCTTCCGTAAATTTGTTTAAGTCTTTCGCTAAATTTTATAAAATACTAAAAAAATTTAATTAACTTTGAAAATCATGAATATCGAGATATGAATAATACTTATCATGAACATGAACAACGAGGTAAATAAGACAAAAGGCTGACTAATGTGTTGTTAAGTCCTACGTGAAGTGTTTTAGGGCTTAATGAAGAGATTAAGTCAGGTGGTGCCCTAGATTAGATAAACGAGCCGTCTCAGGGAAATCACACTCAAAGTCCACATCGAGCTCTTGAGCCATTAGAGCATGCCTCGAGATGTG
Organism: Stephania cephalantha; assembly: GCA_039657325.1. NCBI lineage: Eukaryota > Viridiplantae > Streptophyta > Magnoliopsida > Ranunculales > Menispermaceae > Stephania > Stephania cephalantha. The sequence goes on from CM077571.1 coordinate 45,528,902, forward strand.
TACATATGCGGATCTTGGTGCATAGCATGCAAATCGAGGCCATATTTTTGTATTTTTCTTTCTATTAACTAGTCAAATATTACATCAATATGTGTGAGCGAGAAGCCTTGAGTTGGATTAAAAATGAAGTACTCACACATTTTTCTAGAATCTAATGCACTAGTTATTATAAATGCCTTACATAAGGACTCTTTAGATGATTCTGCATTGGATTTAATTATTGGAGACTTCCTATCGTTAAAAGAAGAGATATGGAGTGAAATGTTACAACATATTCGTAGGTTTACAAATCATGTGGCTCACAGTTTAGCTAGGGCTTCTGTATCTAAATCATGCTTTTGTAACTAGGGATCTTCTTCAGGACAATTACTTATTTTCTTGTTGTACTTTAGATAGTGATGAAAAACTATCTTCACATAAAAAAATCTACAAGCCTTGCAAATCACACAATATATAATTTTTTCTGGCAGTGTCTAAACGAACCCCGCTTTTTGCTAAACATACCCCATTTATTCACCATAAACTAATTTTTGAATTTTAATTGCTAAACATACCCCACTTTTAAGAAAATCTCCAAAATACCTTTGCTAAATGTACGTCATTTTTTGCTAAATATACCCCATTATTCAAACATACACTTGTCTCCCCGACCTGTGGGTTTCGACCATAAAGGAGCGAGACCTCTAAAGAGGTATCAGATGACTCCCACCGAGACCTCTTTAGAGGTTTCGATTGGCTTCAACTAAGTCCCACCGAGACCTTTGAAGAGGTCTCGGTCTTGGTGGAAGACAACTGGGTCTCGGCGACTTATAGGTCTCTATGGGAGTTAGCCGAGATCTCTAAAGAAGTCTCGGCCATGTGTGTTCACAACCTACGGATGATAAGATCGAAATTTTCTTTTTCCAAAACTCCTAACAATACATGAAACGACCAAAACATTATAGGGTTTCGCTCGGAATTGCTTAATATTCTCGATTCCATCAACATTTTATGTCTAAAATGTAAGATTTAAGCCCTACATTGAAGCACTAAACCCAACACAACAACATCCAACCGACTCAAAAATGACCAAAAAACCCTAACAAAACCCCAAATTCGACACAAAAGAGATGGGGGAATCACATTCACGACGTCAAATCAATGGGATTTCATCCGGGTTTTCATCGGATTAGGGCCTAAGGTAAGTGCGATTTAAGAGTGGGAGAGATGGTGGTGAGACTGCGGTATGGATGGATGAGATGAGTTGGGTATGGGGAGAGCAAAAACACCCTTTTACATGGAAGGTAGTTGGGTCATTTCATATTTTTTTAAAAAAGTGGGATATGTTTAGCAAAAACTGAAGTTCGTTTAGCTGCTGCTTTCTTTTTTTTTCAAACCCTACAAATTACTCTTTATACCCTGTTTTTGAGTTTTTTTCTTGGACCCCCATGTGAAATGTCCCTTATCTTCCCATATATAAGTATGGTTTACTCCATACCCCACGATTCCCACGCATTCCATTTTGAAGGAAGAGTGATTCGCGGGAAACCAACTTCACCCCAACACACGACCTCCAACTGTGGAAAATCCGATGAAAATACATAAAACTGACTAGGTAAGTTCGTTATGAACTCGTTTATCTTCGTTTTGGCATTTTTCCCTTATTCTTTGGTTGTTGTTTGACTGATATTAGTTGTTCCATTTTCGGTTCTTTTAGGGCTTCCACATTGGTCGTGATTCTCGCACCAAATATGGTACAATGTCGAAGAGGCTATTGAACGAGGCGATATCCAAGAAGAAAATGTAAGTTTTCTTATGTGGGTTCCCTTGTTTCGTCATTTCTACAAGTTTTTGTTTTCAGTTTTGAATCCCGTTGAGTGCGGTCACACAGAGCCGATAGATGAGACTGGCTAACGATTTATTTGGACCTATAGGGTTAGAGGTCAAACGGGCATATGCAGGCGACACTCTATTGTACATGTCGGTCTTCTATAACCGAAGAGCATTTTGGCTATCAGATCTGCTTCACCGCTAACTAAAATTTGAATTGAAAATTTGATTTTCGACATTGATCCTATTGTCGGCTCAAGTGGGAGTGGTTGGCAAGCAAAAATGATAATGTGATGTGATCAGTCTGACCAATATAGTACAAAACAGGCAAAGGGTAAGAAAAATGAGACTAAGGAAAATGTGGAAAAAAAAAGAGAAGAAAAAATTTACTGCAACAAAGAAAAGCGGGTGTTAGTTTAAATTTATCCTAAAGCAGGAGGTAGATGGCGAGTAGAATGTTAGAATTGTATGCGGGATGCACAACCTTAGAATGACTAACATTTTGGTGGGCCTTGCATATCAAAAGAGGCTTACCGCACGTGAGAAAGTGATTTTTGAATACTTGAGCAAGACCCATGCTTGACCTAAGGACATTCTTTCACAAATCCTTAAAAAGAATCCTAAAAAGCCCACTTCAATGAAGACTATCTATAATGTAAGAGCAAGGTTGAAAAGGATTGAGGGGGAGGGAAAGACAAAATGCAGCTCATGATACAAAAGTTGGATGAGCACAACTATATTGAGCAACACGCATTTTGGGCAGGAACGTGCCATCTCAAGGCCATTTTTTTGCCCACCCTACCTCGATTGATATTCTCATATGTTTCCCTCAGGTCTTGATTATGGACTGCACCTACAAGACTAATCGATTTAAATTTTCATTGCTAGAGATTGTTGAGGTCACTTCTACGCACTCGACTTTCATATCAGTTCAAGCTTTACTATCCAAGGAGACACAGATTGAATACGCGTGGGCTTTGAGTCATTTGACGGATTTATTGGATGGATGGGAGCTTCCTTGGTTTATATTGATAGATAGGGAGTTGGGGTTAATTTAGCTATAAAGGAGGTGTTCCCGACCATGACCCAATTACTTTGCGGGTGACATGTCAATAGGAATGTGGTATCTAATACAAGAGGACTATTCTCAAACGAAGAGGACTGGGATGCATGGTATCAAATGTAGAATGACTTGGTATACGTAGAGACCGAGGCATCATACATTGGTCTACCGAATAACCTACAAGAGGCATATTATAGTGTGAAAGGGTTCGTCGACTATGTATCGGGTACACAAGGAGAAGTTTATGCGAGATTGGACTAATAACGTTTTACACTTTGACACTGCTGCTACATCTCGCATTAAGAGTGCACACAATACGTTTAAGAGAGACCTAGGGACCTCACGGGGTCATTTTACATACTTGTGGGAGAATATACACAATGTCTTAAAAAATCAGCACCATGATATTACAAGTTCCTTCAAAAGATCTATGCATGTTTTGGCATATCATTTTGAAGACCGCATTTATGGCAACATCATCGGTCTCGTTGGAGAGAAGGCCTTGGATGATATTGATAAGGAAGTGAAGAAATGTCGCGATGTTGTTGGATTTGATATGAGCCTATGTAGGTGTGTGTTGTGCACCATTCAAAAGTTGCCCTATGCTCATGAGCTTTCATAACACATTATGGACGATAGCCTTATTAGTCTTGACGAGATCCACCCACGGTGGAAGAAACTGAACATGATCATCCGGTGATGATGAGTTCGAGTTTTTGTACCGTATAGAATTAAAGGCTATGGAGCAAAGGTTCAAGAATGGGGGGCCCGACTTGAGGAAAAAGATTGTGCGAAAGTTGAAAGAAAACAATTTGCCTGCATCCACCATCATTGAGGTTCTAAAGGAGAAAGTGAAAACAAAGGGCCGGCCAAGGAAGAAGAATAAGAAGCTCAATATTGACACAAGTGAGAACTCAACTAGAAGAACTCCTTACGGCTATGAGTTTGCAGAGAGAGAAAGCAATTCATTACTCGGAGAAAATAGAGAAAGCTCGTAAACAGGTCGTGGCAATGGAAAAAGCAAGTCAAGAATCTGTGGCAAAGACAAAAGCGATACAAGAGTCCCTGAGAAGTGAGAAACCAACACAAGAGGACTCCTCGTTGACCCGGCGAAGTACAAGTGGAAGTGTTTTTTCCAATTATGACAGAGGGCGCGAAGAGGGAGCATCAATCCCATATGCCGCACCTAGGCGTTACACGACCCGCGGAGTAGTGAACAATGCTTATCTTAGTGACATACCTGAACTTTGGCACGCACACCACCGATGGACCGTGAATGTTATTGGGGATGGTCACTGTGGTTATCGAGTTATAGCACATGCCCTTGGGTATGATTTGAATGATGTTTGGAGGAGGGTGAGGATGGAATTGGTACAGGAGATGGACAATCACAGTGCCACCTACGTACCTTACTTTCATATTGTAGACGACTACACTCGTGTCCGAAATGCGCTAAACTATTTTAAGTGCCTCGGTGACTCAAAAGGTTTGCTTGCATTTCTTGATATGGGGCTAATTGGGGCCAATCGATATGGGATAGGTCTATTGTGTTGTGTACAACGGCTAACTCGTCCAATGTGTACTTCCTGATCAAAGGGCTGGAACCTCTCTTACCAGACATGCACATCATATGGATGTGCCTGGTTGGCGGCAACCATTTTGTTAGAGTGAGTTATTTACTTGTTTTTGCAGATATTAATGTTCATTGTTGAATGCTCATTTTTTCTTTCTTTCATTTTTTTGTAGCTAATCATGACCAATGACACACCTTTACCACCATTGTGCCACAATGGGATGCGTATGCGGAGAGCAAAGTAGAAAATGAGAGGACGGGCTGAATATTTTGTCACAGCCTCAACAAGTTGATCCCACCGATGCGGTGCAACTTGAAGATGATTAGATTGCAACATGCACATGAACCCATTTTTGACAGTATATGTGCATTTTTTGTAGATATATATACATGTTCATTGGTGTTTATGGGTGTATAAAATACACAAACTTGGTCACAATTTTTTGCTTTAAACAGTTATCTTGTTTAACATGGATGAAATGTATGTAATAGTTATTGGATACGGTGTTCATTTTGATTAGTTAAATGAACTTTAGTGTTTTTGAACTCAAATGTATGTGTCTATCTGCTTGTTATTACATCCAAACATGATAAGTGTGATGTAGTTCGTTGACGTGTTTTTCATTGGGAAAACAAAATGAATTTGCACATTTTCCCTGCTACGCGGCCAAGCAGAACTGACATATGTGCGTTGATGTCGGTGACACTGTACCGATGGTAATGTATACGTGGCAGCCCTTTATTGCTGATATGTTGTAAACTTATCAACCATTCAGAATCGACTTATCATCTTTCCGGTCGGATGTTTGTGTCGTTAGTGTTTTATGCTTGACGGATCTTTGTGACTGACACGCTTGAAGTACCCTACAATTTTGCTACTCTCACCCCATGATTTTTATCATTTATACAAGGCAACGACAGAAAACCGATAGATATCAGCACATGTCGATATTGTATGACCAACACGCTTGAACTACCCCACTATTTTGCAGCATGTACCCCGACTATTAATTTATCACTCAAACTGACGCCTTCTTATGGGCGATATATGCAGCGGCCATTGACTATCAACTGATTTGTTGATCATTGTTTACTTCTGGCGGTTAGAGGTGTGCGACGCTCCACACGTACCCTTAAGTTTTGCTACTATTACCCCACCATTTAAACTATTTATACTCGGCAACGAGGCCAAACCAATAGATGTTGTTGGATGTCGGTGTTTTTTTTTCTGTTAGTGGGATACGTTTTGCGACTTTAGGTGATCGTTATACTTCTACTACCCAACTTCTTTGTTGTAAGTACCCCAAATATTTACCTCATACTACCATCGCCTGGTGTCTAGATCTGGCCGTATTACTTATTTTACCCCCGTAAATGTTCTATTGACCCCAACCATATACCCCATTATATAAATGTGAAACGTCGTTTACTCCCCAATACCCCGATCCCCAACTCCATTTTTCGAACCAGTTTGATTAAGCAGGAACACGAAACCCTAACCCACGACCCCCATGACCTCCGCCTCCCCCGATCCTTATGACCACGATTGAAACGAACCTCACCTCCTCCACGCCGTATGTTTTGTAGTCGACCGCCATGCGCAACCTCGACCCCCATTCTCCCCACGACCTCCGAGCTACCCTCCCGTATGAAACTAATGCATAACTGAGTCGGTGAGTTCGCATTTGAATCCTTTAATGTTGGTTTCATGGTATTTTAGCCTTCCTTGTTGCTTCTTAGAATAGTTATTGATTTCATACTATGGGTTTCTTAGGGCTTCCCCTTTCGTGGTCATCTTCTCCGCCAAACCCTCAAATTACCAACTAGTTGTTGAAGGAGTCGAAATGCGACAAGAAGTCGTCAGTTTATTATTGTTTCATGCATGTTTCCACATAGTAATATAGCGTTCTCTTCACTGTTTTCAATCATGTGTTGTGCGGCATCACAGGATTGAGAGGTGAAGTCGCTGACGATCCACGCTAACCACTATGCATCGATACTTATCGTCCTGATTGCCTTGATAGACATGTGTAGCAATCAGTCCTAACATGTTGTCCTCTATAATTTGTATAGATAAATGGATTTCCATTACTATTTTTGGATTTAATGAATTCTCTACCGCTTCTTATAGGTTAATATGGCTAACCAAGCTGTTACATCCGGGGCTGGTACACTCGGGAAAGGAAGCCTTCCCGGACTTTACGGACCCATTCATACCGAACATTTCATTGAAGTTTAAGAAGGAGTTCACATGGGCACAGAATACAGCTGCAAGATGTCGATTTATGTTGATTATTCTAAAATCAGATGAGCCCGTTGGTCGGCGAGCTAGAATGACAATTGGTTGTGAGAAGACTGGTCACTATAGTTGTAGGAGACAGGAAACGTCCACTAAGAAGTGTGTCTGTCAGTTTAAGATTTTTATGAAGCACGAGAAGGACAATCTGTGGTACGTTAGAGCTGTGTATGGGGTGCACAATCATAGAGTTTAGTGTCAGACTTCCTACATCGGAGGTGTCTACATCGGATGAAAGCACACCTCAACTCGCTAAAACTGATTAAGGCAATGAAGAAGAAACCATAAATATTAGTGGGGAATTACAGGCCATGGAGAATAAGTACATGAATCATGGGCCCGAGTTGAGGGCGACCATTATACAGAAGTTGAAGGAAATCATTGACATTGATAATGAGAATTTGAAGCCCCGAGACTCGGGCAACGAAGAAGATGAGCTTTCACATTCCAGATAAGGATATCATGCAAATGGAGGATGATAAATTGAAGCACAAAACTCGGGCATCGAAAAAGAAGGTCTTTCTCAGCACACCGAATGAGAAACTGAATTAGGACTAAATGAATTGAAGTATAAGAAACTCAAAGTTGACAATCCAAAGGAGCCCACAAGTTCATCTCCATCCAATTTTGAGTTCGAAGAAGATGCATTGAACATCAGGACTCGGGTTGGAAAAAAGAAATTGTTTAACTGTCCAACTGAGGAAGAGAAGCAAATTCAGGAATAATTGAATCAGGTGAAGGTAGTAGAAGGTAAGGGAGACAATAAGTGAAGCATCTATCCCAAATGATAAATCAACAAAGGGAACCATTGAAGATGAGCCAATTCAAAAGACTGTGCCAAGTAGAGGTGGAAAGGGTTGTGATGAGGGAGTTGCAATCCCATGAGCACCGAGGCGTATCATGACCCGTGGAGTAGTTAAAAATGAAAATGAGAGTGAAGTACTAGAAATGTGGCGTGTGTTCCACCGTTAGATAATGGACGTCACAGATGATGGTCATTGCGATTTTTGGGTCATAGCGCATGTTCTTGGCTATGATTCGAATGATGGCTGGAAGAGGGGTCGAAGTGAGTTGGTTGAGGAGATGGACAAGCACAAATCAACCTATAATGCTTACTTTCTGGATATCTCCCATTACGTGAGGGTCCGAAAAGCGATAAACCACTACAAGAGCTCTGGGGTTGGCGTTGGTTGGCTAACATTTCTAGATATGGGCTTCATTGTTGCCAATCATTATCAAATAGGTGTTCTTGTATTATGCACGACCGAGTCATATGTGTACTTCCCAACTAGAGGTGCAACACCTTCTCTATGCGACCAACGCTTCATATGGTTATGTCTTGTTAGAGGCAAACATTTTATTAGGATCAGTTGTTTACATTACCACTCGTACTATTTTATTTGTTAAGTATATTGTGATATTGTACATGCTCATATATGTCTTAAATTGTTTCAGCTAATCATGAGCTATGAAGCACCTTTCCCACCAACCACACCACAATGAGAGGCGTATGCGAAGGAGCGAAGCAGGGAATGGGAGGTCGGTTTGTATATTTTAAAGATGAATCAACCAATTGGTCCGATATATATTGTGAACCTTGAATATGATTAGAATGCGGCTTCAACAACTTCTTCATAGATTGTGGAACACTTAAACATCAACTTTGTTTGTTTCATATTGGGTTTGTATAGAAAGATGTTAAATGGAACAGTTGGTTTACTTGACTTGTTTTTATGTTGTTTATTTTGGTTTAGATTTAAACTATTGTTGAGGTTTTAATTTGATGTTTTCATGATATCTCATAGATTATCAACGTTGCACAATGTGTATTAGTTAATTTGCTATAATTTCATAAACTATAATTGTTGTTTATATTAAATTATGAGAATCGTGGCCAATCAGAATCAACAGTTAGTATAGAACTGTCGGTTCTATCTCGCCACCATTCACCACATAAAGATGGCCGAACTGTGCCATTAATCTGAGTATACCCCTAAATTTATTATCTTTACCCCACATCTAAAATGATGAGAGAATGACAACCTGAACATCGGCCTAAGGTTGCCGTCAGAGACTTTTTATCAGCAGCATTTTACAACCGCAAAAGATTTTTCACGACATCTCCTTTAAACCATCATGCTACAATCACCCTATGTTTTACTTCATATACCACTAATTGAACATGTAATAACACCATTGGCCATCAACAACCAACTAAATTTTGTATTATTGGGAAAATGTAACCGATATCCTGCACAAAGTAACGACTACTCATGACCGTGACTCTATTAATACCCCAAACGTTACTTCATGTACCCCTCGGTCAACTTGTAATATTGTTCAATGGCCACAAACATCTGCAAACATAAAATAGAAGCGGTACTATACAAGCGATGTTAGTGACACGGTAACGATCACCAGATGTCGTCAATCTATAATTACCCCATTCTTTACTTCATGCGTACCCCTCGTGTAACTGCTAATAATGGCATCAACCAATATATTCCGTTAAAGGGTTATATTAGCGATTCTATATAAACACCACCCTTCAAAGCATGACGGCTACTAGTGGATGATGTACTACAGTTATCCAAATTGTTACGTAATATACCCCTCATTTTACATTCACTAATTTGGTCGGTCATAAAGAACCGCAATAAGGGAAACTTCAGCGGTAATTTTCGACCACGTTATTTTTTCAAATGGCAGTTTCTCAAGAACGTTACCCTACAAATACCACTTTTGTTTACTTTTTGTACCCCTCTTATATTATGCGACTACACTGGAGAAAATTGTCGGCCACAAATATATGCCATCCACAAAAGGTTTTCGGTACTTTCCAACCGTGATGCTCAGTTTACCCCAAACAATTTACTTTGCGTACCCCATGTAATGAAAGCGAAAATATTAGGACAGTTTGGTAAGACCGATAATTTCATGAAATTGTCAGGTCAATGTTCTGAAAGTTGATGGTCATCTGCGACCGCTTATCTCCATAATTTCGTTAGAGATGTCCGTTCTTCATGGCCACACTGATGGACAACACTAAATAATTGATTCAAAAATGTATAAATATTGGCAATAATTGAGAAATAAAACAATTACACATACAAATTAACATACAATAATTGTTTCCATACAACACACATTAAAAATTGTTTTAGCAGACAATTAAATTTTTTTCCACACAACACGTATTTAAAATTGTTTGAAGATTGAGAACAAATTATTACAACTTCGCAATTCATTTTGCCTTCCTGCTTTTGTAAATCAATTATGCTCCTCGTGCGCCTCGGTCCCTGTAGTACCTCCCTCGCTTTGATTTGTAGGAGTGGTGGAGTTTAGGGTACATTCTACAACTCCGAAAAGGAAGCCAATAACTTGATCAACCATTTTGAATGTGTTGGCCATCGTAACGCTCTCTTGAGGGCATGGTTTGGAACCGCAAAGTAACATCTAACGCACACCGATTATGCTGTTGCAAAAAAATAACAAAGTTCAACATACAAGAGAACACGAAAGTTATAAGCCAAAACATAAGGAATAATGGCAAAATGCTAACCAAAGTAGTCTTGTCCTCATGAGCAGCAACGCTCGAAAGTGCAGGATTACACGCGAATGGATGACTGATCGTTTGGAATCATTCAACATAATCATTAGTAACTTAGCATTTAGGTCCACCCTCTTACCGCGGCGCTCGGCACTTATGAAATATTTTTCTCATCTGCCCCAAAATTGGAGATCACATATGTACTTAACAGAGTACGAGGTTACCACTTTACTCCTATTCGCATCGATGGGTCGAAATGGATCTTTATGTTTGCTCTAAACATAGCCCAATTGCCTCAACACCTGGTCTGAATTTTATGGTTCAATGATATCAAATACCGCATAATCTTGTTGTAGAAGGCTATTTTACTCATATGTGGTGAACACCTCGAAGTATTATCCAAGTTTACCTACCAAAAATAAGAAAATGCTAGGACAAGTTGATTTTTTCTTTCATAACATGTTACATTAATAAAGAGCATTAATTGTGAATGCCCAACCTCGTGGTACCTAAGCTTGTCCAACTTGGCCCTAAATTGATGGAGAAGGTCACCAATCTGCCTCGACTCCTTCTTATAGTGTCACTTCATCACCCGAGGCATACCCGGCTTGTAATCAATACGTGGAACAGGCTCAATGAATGGAATGCAGTCATAACACCAACCCTATTGGAAACAAATTTGTTATGATTGAACAAATAATAGTGAAAACAAGGAAGAATATCGATGCAAAATGAATACCTCCAACAATGTCATGTAACCGTCGATTTGGTTGGCCTTGGTGCGACTAGCAATGCCAAGTTGGTGATACAGGTAAGCTAGTGTTGCGCCCCCTAACCGTATGAACCAATCTCATCGACATTCTCCAGAACTTGCAGGAGATTATGGGAGACACTTGTGTTGGACTTATCCGTAAAAAATGGTCGTTCCAAGAAAATAAAGGATGTAGGCTCGAACAAGGGCACCGAGCTCAGGGAACATCTCTCATTTCTTCCCGTCTGGTGCTCTCTCTTTAAAAGGGGTAGTGAATTAATCCTTCAACCACCGTAAACTCAATTTCTGGCTAAGATTCCTCTTGAACTCATCCTCCACACGCTGTTTTTTCATCCCTAGTAGCTGACTAGTCATCGTTATCACCTCATCGCGATCCTTGCATTTCGTAACCACTGGCTTTCCAGTAATTGGGATCTCGAGAAGTACACACACGTCGTCTAGAGTGATAGTCATCTCACCTAAGGGTAAGTGGAATTTGTTGGTCTCCAACTGCCACCCTCGACAATGCCAAACACTATGACCATATTACATATATCGTATGAGATATACCCCAATGGCCGTAAGCCAAACTTGTTGATGAGCATGTCGACCGTTTCATTTTAAGGGTGTCTCGTGATAGTCTCCCAATTAGTGATCTGAATACCATGGTTAATTCAATTTAAATATCCTCGACCCTACAAAGATATAATATTGGATTTAAAACATTGATATTTGCATGCAAATAACATAACATAATGTTAGTAAGCAATGCATGTATATCTCGATGTGTACCTCGATTCCATTCCAACTATCCATCAAGATATGGTTTCGTAATGACGACAAAAGCAATAAATCTTGTGACGACCCCAATTTCCCATAAAATTGTGCCCCACCCGACCTAAACCCACGTAGACCCCCTAGTCATTCCTCGCGAAGTCAACGCGGGCCTAGTCAGCCTTCAATAGTTACTTTCTAATTAAATTTGTATTTTAACGTTGAGTTATTATGTTGTCTTTTACAGAATAGTTTGCAGCGGAATTAAACTTAGACAAAGTTAAATAACTCATATTAAATAAAGATGGAACAACCTACAGTGTGGAACCCGAAATCAACGGATAAACATGCATATCTGGTGACCAATAATATACAAAATGATAATACATGATATCCCATCTCACTCGATCCCAATATGTCCCAGTGTAATAAAAAATAGTAATATACAATAATTACAACAAAAATGGCAAAACATACTATCGTGCAAAGGAAGGAACCGCTCCAAAAGTCCTCAAAGGAAGTCACCAATCATCGGTCCTTTCCCCTTGCTCGTCTCTGTCCGATCTGCACCCACCGTCACAAACTAGACGGTGAGTACAGTAAAATAGAAAGTAATAACCAGAAGGATATAAAGAGTGATTCATTAATCATTTAAAAATAGTCCAAATATCATGCGGGTATTTAAAGACAGATAAAAAATAGAAAGTGCATGATAAACAGACTGACAGATATTCAAAACGAAAATAATTGCCTAGGAATCAAAAGAGGCATACTAAGTGGTCTTAAATCCACAACAATCCACAACAATCCAGTACTCGGGGAGAATTCTCATTTGGTTGGGTAGCTGCACCCCCGCAGGTAGTGTTCACGTTTGCCCAACTAGCTATAATCGCAGGAGTACCTTTTCAACACACTTAGGCCATAGACACTCAACCAAGACATGAAGAATATAATTCCAAGAAAAGGCATTTATCAATAAAGATAATAAATATGGAATGTGAATTACTATGCATTCCCTTAACTGCTTTACTTACTTCGGACCCACGCTATCCCGCCCTCGCGGCTCGGACACGCTCCCCAAAATGAATACTCGAACTCTCGAGACCTCCCTTTAGGTTCGTGATGACCTATAACATGTTTTAGACCAAATTATAGTGTTTTGGAGATTTTGGGAATTTTCATATTTTTTTGATACCAGGGCGATTAGTGCATTAATTTCAACGTTAACGCGATAATTTCAACGTTAGCGCGCTACCTCAAATATCTAGCGCGCTAATTTTTGACATTAAAGCGCTACCTTTAATATCTAGCGCGCTAGATTTCCTACCTAACGCGCTATGTGCAGCAGAACCCATAATTTTGCATTTCGAATTCTAGGTTTCCTCTTCACATAGGCCATGTTGATGCTTTGGGGACCCTCATACACACTACTAGAGGTCCCTAACATCAACTACAACACAAAACATCACCCTACAACATCAAATTCTTGAATTCATTGAATTGAAATGAGCTTTGTCTTGAAAACTTACTAAGTTGATGCACACACCAAGCTTGATCTTCACCAACTTCACTGGATTCTTGAGTCTCCCCTCCTCTTGATCACTCCAGCAGCCTCTCTTCTTGCTCCAAATCAATGAGATAAAAAACTTAAGTGATAAGTTTGGTTGACTTACGTTATATATATGATTAGAGTTGATTACACATTAGCCACACATCCATTTGCACTTACGTATCCCGATGCTTATCTTGTGGACCACCTTCACACACTTGTCTCACAAGTCATGCTTAAGTGACTCCAATTTTGTGTTCATTTGGTCCCTAGATTGATAATACGTGTCTCGATGCACATCATGTAGCTATTTAAATGACACATTAACTTAGGCTTATTAATGTGATAACAAACATGGTCACATTAAAAGCTATTATACAACTATAGTTAGTTCAAACTAAACTTACCCCATAAGCCGCTACCTCGGTCTCACGTCGACACGTAACTCAAGGTACGTCCCCGCTTATACCTTACTCGCAAATTCAGAACGACAAATAAACATACACTTGGACATTAGAAAGTCAAATTTGAGTATAAATAAATAATACGCACACCATAGAAAAATAAATTTTACATCGGTGTCGACTCCAGAGGTTTCGACAAGTACGTCAAGTCACGATGGTCCAGTCAACGGTCCTGAAATGTGAGACGTGGCACGTTTAAATTTGAGGGTCGTTACAGCCTTCCCACCTTATTAGAATTTCGTCCACGAAATTTAAACTAAGAGGAAACTCGAATATTAAACCTTATCGGAATCAAAATAGGTAAGGAAAGTGCTCACGTATATATGACTCCAACTCTCAGGTCAGTTCCTCATCCCGGTGATGTTGCCCTTTGACGAGAACTGAAGGTATTCCCTTGCCCCTCAATACCTTCACCTTTCGATCCAAGATCTGAATCGGTTGCTCCTCATATGTAACATCATCTCTCAAGTCAATCCGACTCAAGTGTACCGTCGGTCGTCGTCTTTCCTTCGACTTGTCAAGTCGAAGCATAGAGATGTGAAACACTAGATGAACTCCGGTGAGCTGAGGCGGTAACTCCAACTCATAAACAGCCTTACCGACTCTCCTCGTAACTCTAAACGGACCAATAAGCCTAGGCGCAAGCTTTCCTTTGATTCCGAACCGTTTGTAACCATTCAGAGGCGAAACTTTCAAATATACATAGTCTCCCTCAGCGTACCGTAACTCGTCGTGGTACTTGTCGTAGTACTTCTTATGTCTTTCTTGTGCACCCTTCATCCGCTGAAGAATCTACTGTACTTTCTCAATGTGATCCACAACAATCTCCTGCCCAACAGTCACTGCATCCTCAGACTCTGTCAAACACGATGGCGATCTAAATGGCCTACCATATAACGCCTCGAATGGTGTCATCCCGATACTGGCCTGAAAACTGTTGTTATAAACAAACTCACACAAATGAAGGTACTCTTCCCATGGACTAAGTCAATGATAAAGTCAATCCCTCGCGGCGGTAGTAATCCCGATAGATCCTCCGGAATTACGTCAATGAACTTGTACACTACCTGCATGTCTCCAATATAAATCTCCAATCTCTCCGAAGTACTCATAACACTCGCAAGTGTCTCAGTCTCACTACTAGTGGCTATCTTTCCTCTGGTGATCGGAAGTAAAGAGTTGTCCCCTGAAAATTAATTTTCGTACTATCTGACAATGGAATCGTAACTGACTTGCCGTAACAATCAATAAGAGCATGATACGTACCAAACCAATCCATACCAAGCAAAACATCAAACTTAAGAAACTCTAAGACTCTCAAATCTGCAGGCAAATCATGACCCTCTATATCTACCGAACAGTCGACACACAACAAGTTCGGGTACATCTTGTCCCCATAAGTTGTGCTAAGGATCAAGGGCCTACTAAGCCTAGTGGGTTTCAACCCTAATGCATCTACCATGCGCCCAAAAATAAATGAAACAGTTGAACCAGAATCAAACATAGTATGCATCAAAGTACCACAAATCAAAATCATACCCTTAGTGAGATTACGGGAAGCTCCGTGATCCGGCTCAACAGCAACATGGACTATTTTCCCTCTACTGTTGATGATGTTGCGAGGGCACTCGACCGAGCTGTGGACACACTGGCTCTAAAGATGACCTATCTAACCGCATTTGAAGCATGTACGTTGCTCCTTCGGTCCAGAAGACATCCCATGTGTCTGACCTTGTCCACATCCCTGTATAGGTCCCCAACTATGTGTCTGCACCTGTCCAGATCTCTATGTCTGTCGACTGCCTCTACCCATATCCCTACTCTCAGAATGCTGCCTTTTGTGGCTGCTATACGGATCGGGTAACCTGTGGTGATCGGCTAGCAAAACTCGGCTCTGGTAGAGGTAGAACATAAGTGGTCTGAGCGGGTTATGCGTTGGTACTATAAAGGACCCAACACTATTGGCTTTACTATCTCTAAAGCCATGGTGTTCTTCTTACTCTTCTGTCCCTATCAGATCGTTGGTCTAACTTTGTCTCCGGTCGAGTAGGTCTAGCCTCCTTAGGATGTGTACGCAAATAAACTTCCCGGCTAAGCTCTTCTATAAGCCCTCTGCAATGTATCTGGCTCAGTGGAGACAATGACACATTCAATCTCGGGTAGCAATCCTCAGTGAAGTAATACACCTGATCGGCGTTTGAATCTGCCACACCTCCGGCATACGGAAGGAGTTGTAGGTACCGTCCCTTGTAACCCATGTTAGACTCATCAACATACTGTCTCAATGTGGTGAACTCATTCCTCTTCTCCCTCAGTACGGTAGGAGGAAAGTACTTCAAGTTGAACTACCTCTTGAAGTCTGCCCAATCCTTGGGTACTCATCTGGTAGCAACCATCGTAGTCCACTAGTCGTCTGCCTCTCCCAGGAGCATCGATGAAGAAATAGAGGCTCTCATGTGTTCCTAAGTAGCAATGATAGTGTGCACCTTCTCATGGCTCTTCAAGAACTTCTCTGTAGCCTTCAAATCTGTACCACCGTAAAACTCCGTAAGATTATGCCTCTTAAACTCTCGCAACTGCCTAGCCTCCGCAGTCGCTTTAGTGCCCTTCTCAACTGATGTAGCTGGCATTGTCTCAGTTTGTACATGAGGTACAATAATAGTCTCCGATACGGCTGCTATAATAGTAGTAGCCACAGAAGTAGTCGCTACAACCGGTATATCTGTCTCCTGATTAGCGGGCAATGTCGATGAAGCTGGTGGTGACAGTGTAGCAGTAGTCGATGCCCTAAGTATCCTCAGAATCTCCTCCAATCGCAGATCATGTGACGCGACTCTCTCTAATAGAGTATACAACTCCTCAACACTCGCAAATCGAGAACCCGTAGCCCCACTATCATCACTAGGTCCGGTCTGATCCGTCATCGCAATCTGCAATAGAAAGCGAATCCCTGAATCAGTGGATAATTACCGATATAATATATTACAACACAACAAATATAACATATAAGATCAAGTTTTACTTCCCAACTCTCCTCTCTTCCCAACGAAGATTCTAAGTCAGGATCATAGGGTTCCACTCTAAATTCCAATTGTGTCTTATGCTGCATATATTTAAACGTGCTCTGATACCAACTGTGACGGCCCCGGTTTCCCATAAAACTGGACCCCACCCGGCCTAAACCCACGTAGACCCCCGAGCCGTTCCTCGCGAAGTCAACGCAAGCCTAGTCAGCCTCCAATAGTTACTTTCTCATTAAATTTGTATTTTAACGTTGAGTTATTATGTTATGTCTTTTACATAATAGTTTGCAGCGGAATTAAACTTAAGACAAAGTTAAATAACTCATATTAAATAAAGGTGGAACAACCTACGGTGTGGAACCCTGAAATCAACGGATAAACATGCATATCTGGTGACCAACGGTATACAAAACGATAATACATAATATCCCATCTCACTCGATCCTAATATGTCCCAGTGTAATAAAAAACAAGTAATATACAATAATTACAACACAAATGACAAAACATACTATCATGGAAAGGAAAGAACCACTCCAAAAGTCCTCAAAGGAAGTCACCAATCATCGGTCATTTCCCTTTGCTCGTCTCTGTCCAATCTGCACCCACACAAACTAGACGGTGAGTACAGTAAAGTAGAAAATAATAACCAAAAGGATATAAACAATAATTCATGAATAATTTAAAAACAGTCCAAATATCATGCAGGTATTTAAAAACATATAAAAAATGGAAAGTGCATGATAAACAGACTGACATATATTCACGACGAAAATGAGTGCCTAGGAATCAAAAAGGCATACTAAGTGGTCTTAAATCCACAACAATCCAGTACTCGGGGAGAATTCACGTTTGGTTGGGTAGCTGCACCCCTGCAGGTAGTGTTCACGTTTGCCCAACTAGCTATAATCCCAGGAGTACATTCTCGACACACTTAGGCCATAGACACTCAACCAAGGCATGAATAATAGAATTCCAAGAAAAACATTTATCAATAAAGACAATAAATATGGAATATGAATTACTATGCATTCCCTTAACTAGTTTACTTACTTACTTCAGACCCACGCTATCCCGCCCTCGCGGCTCGGACATGCTCCCCAAAACGAATACTCGAACTCCCGAGACCTCCCCTTAGGTTCGTGAGGACCTATAACATGTTTTAGACCAAATTATAGTGTTTTGGATATTTTGGGAAATTTCATATTTTTGTGCTGCCAGGGCAATTAGCGCGTTAATTCTGACATTAGCGCGCTAATTTCAATGTTAGCGCGCTACCTCGAATATCTAGCACGCTAATTTTTGACATTAGCGCGCTAGATTTCCCACCTAGCACGCTATGTGCAGTAGAACCCAGAATTCCGCATTTCGAATTATGGGTTTCCTCTACACATAGGCCATGTTGATGCCATGGAGACCCTCAACACACTACTAGAGGTCTCTAACATCAACAACAACACAAAACAACACCCCACAACATCAAATATGTGAATTCATTGAATTGAAATGAGCTTTGTCTAGGAAACTTACTAAGTTGATGCACACACCAAGCTTGATCTTCACAACTTCACCAACTTCACTGGATTCTTGAGTCTCCCCTCCTCTTGATCACTCCAGTAGCCTCTCTTCTTGCTCCAAATCAATTAGATAAAAAAACTTAAGTGATAAGTTTGGTTGACTTATGTTATATATATATAATTAGAGTTAATTACATTAACCACACATCCATTTGCACTTACGTATCCCGAGGCTTATCTTGTGGACAACCTTCACACACTTGTCCCATAAGTCATGCAAAAGTGACTCCAATTATGTATTTATTTGGTCTCTAGATTGATAATACGTGTCTCGATGCACATCATGTGGCTATTTAAATGACACACTAACTTAGGCTTATTAATGTGATAACAAACATTGTCACATTAAAGCTACTATACAACTATAATTAGTTCAAACTAAACTTACCTCATAAGTCGCTACCTCGGTCTCATGTTGACACGCTACTCGAGGTACATCCTTGCTTATACCTTACTCACAAATTCGGCACGACAAATAAACATACACTTGGACATTAGAAAGTCATATTTGGGAATAAATAAATAATACACACACCACAGAAAAATAAAATTTACCTCGTTGTCGACTCCAGAGGTTTTGACAAGTACGTCAAGTCACGACGGTCCAGTCAATAGTCCTGAAATGTGACACATGGCACGTTTAAATTTGAGGGTCGTTACAAATCCGATGGCCCACCAGGAAATGAAGTGGGCATATCTTCTGCATCACCTCCCGATATACCAGCGGTAGATGTACTAGCGGCAAAGTCTTCAGCGACATTTGAGTTGCGTGCATATTCACATGATGAAGAATGGCTCCCTTTAGTCTTAGCCCGGCCGTCATCGTTGCGCTTCAAATGCTTCTTTGTTTTTTCTTTTTTATTTTTTCTCTAAGGGTCGCTTCCTACGGTACGAGGTAGTCATGTGTATCCTCTCGGGAGTTCTCGCGATCCGACTCTACATCCCATGTGGGTTGCAGCTAGGACGACCTTGCGTCTCCTGAGGTGGTAGAGGCGACTACGGTATCAGCTCTAGTAGCTTTAGCAGCCGCTATACACTCGGCCTGCAGATGGTTTGGCGCAGTATGCTTCTTTTTGGCCATACCTTAAACTAGAATAAATGGTAAAATTAGACCAGTACAACAAAATTATGTCAACAATTTAATTAAACGTAACAAAACAATCAATTTCCTACTTGGCGGTTGAACATAACCGAGACTAATAATTGTATTATCGATTTGAAATGACTGATAATTCCATAAGATTTCGATTTTCATTAATTGCAACTATTCTATATACATCGGTTTAGCAGTGCCGTCAAAAATTTAGTCTAACGGACACATTTCATTGTAACAATTTAAACAATATGATTGTATGTGACCGACAACCTTATTCATGGTGACGGTCATGGTAGTCGTCGTCATCGAGACCGTATTTTCAATTAAACCCTATAACTAAAACCGCATAACCAAGGAGCAAATTACCCACAAAAAACATTGAATAAACAATTGTAAACTCATGGGGAACAAAACCTAAAAAAAAATTAAAACAAATTATTTACCCTAAACGCCGGTAGTAGACGAAGGAACAGGCGACGACGCTCTACAATTTTCCGATGAACGCCTCAACGAGATTTGACAACCTTCCACCCACAAAATACTCCAAATGCACTGGAGATTTCGATTCAGGGTTCCTTTAACTCTGAAAAATCGAAGGGCGTACGGTTATCGCAAATTTGTTTGTGGGGTACGTAGGTTGGAACGTGGGTGAGATATGATTAAAGTCGTTGAGGGGATAGGGGCAGTAAAAAAAAAAAAAAAAAAAAAAAAAAAAAAAAAACTATCTCCTAGGCGCCACATACCAGACCGACGCCCCACCTATAACCCCTACACGTTCAGCAGCAACGCCAGATCCCCCTAACCAACCCACCCACGTGGACAAGAATAAACCCAGTATCTCAAAGAAGATACCTCCCACCGAGAGCACGTGATCATACCTCTCGACCTCTAAAACAGAGGAATCGATACTCGATAGAGGGAAAGACCACCAAAACTTCATTCGCACACTCCGCCGCAACCACCACTCATGGCTCCCCCAAGCATCCCCAACGCCGCCCCCTCCGCCGCCGCCGTAACACCTCCCGCGGCAGTGGAGCCCGGCCGCCTCGCCTCCGTCTACAGCGAACTCCAGCGGAGCCGCCTCGACCAAGCGCTTCCCCTCCCCTCCGTCCTCTGCAAACCCTTCAATGTCGTCGACGGACCCAAGAGCTCCGCCGCCGGCAATCCAGGCATCATCCGATCTATCTTTCTCTAGATCCGCCATTTCGATCTTCGATCATCTCTTCTGAATCTCTGTTCACTCACTCACTCACTCACTCACTCACTCACTCTCTCTCATTTTGCAGAGGAGATCGAGAAGCTGTTCCCGTGCCTGTTCGGGCAGCCGTCGGCATCGTTGGTTGCGGCGAGCGAGTCGTCGTTGTCGTCGGATCTGAAGTTGAAGATCGGAGTGGTGTTGTCCGGAGGCCAGGCGCCTGGCGGACACAATGTGATTTCAGGGGTTTTTGGTGAGAGAGAGAGAGAGAGACTGTTCAATGTTTGATCTTTTGTTGGATTTATCAGATTGTGAATGTTTTTGTACTGTTGTGTTTGATTTGTGAGTGACATTTTGAAGACTTTGGTTGTGTGTAGACTACTTGCAGGATCGCGCGAAGGGGAGTGCGCTCTATGGGTTCCGAGGCGGCCCTGCTGGGATCATGAAGTGCAAGTATATTGAACTCACCTCGGATTACATCTATCCTTACAGAAATCAGGTAAAAAAGGTTTCTTTTTTTTTTTTTGGAGATTTTTATGGTTGGTTGTCAATGCAATTCATCATTTCTGAATTCGGATCCGTTTGGTTCGTTTTTATAGCTTTGGAACTAATAGTTTAGTAGCTATATCATTTTGATTCCTGCTTTTGGTTCATTTTCTTTTAAATCAAAATTACTTGCTTGGAGATTTTCGGGTGTGTCGTAATCGATGTCAATGTGGATATGGGTATTGTGGTGGCACTTGGCTATAGGTGATTACTATTGGGCAATGGAAAGTGCATATGCGACTACGACCATTGGCGTGTTGAATGAGAATTTAATTTTGGGATGCTTGGAAGGAGAGGGTAGATCCAACTTGGTTTTTCTTCATTGAGAATTATGTGGTTATTATTTGTAAAAAGTGTCAAGGGATTTAACTTATAATTGAACTAAATGAAGTTTACTCCAGCCAAACTTGTAAAAATGGATCAATTTGACCGGGCCTGCGAGTTATTTTACAAAAATATATTTTATTCTTAAGTTTGTAACTTTATAAAATTATTTTTAATTAATAGAAGAATTGTTAAATTTTTTTCTTGAAGAATAATTTTCTTGCTGAAAAGCCTGTCAATAAAGCCTAGATACTTTTAAAATTTTAGATGGCATACGAATGGAAATGTTCAGTTTTCATGCTGAAAGATATAATTTGCAAAACATTTATCGTCCAGAGTTCTTTTTTTGAAGAGAAAAAATACATCGTCCAGAGTTAAATCCATATTTTGATAAGAAAGAGTTAAATCCAGATGTAAATGCTATATAAATACAGTAGTACCTTTTGACTTTTTAGAGAATCATTTCTGTTGTGACACCAAACTTGTGAGCATTGATCTGCAAATGTTTGTTTAAGATGCTCTACAAGACCTCAAAAAAAAAAAAAAAGATTCGCCAAAAGATCCATTTGGATTTCTCTTTGTGAGTTCAATTACTTATTATTGAATAATCATGAATTATATGTCAAATTTGAATTGGGTTCTTACTTCTTATAATCGTTATTCATGAATCATGAGCTTATTCTCTTGTTATGTATGAGAAAGAGTCTGCCCTATATTACGGCCTTGTTTGGCTCATTTGGACAAATTCCCAGGAAATTAATTTTCATCTGTTTGGTTGAACTCTCCACTTCCTAGGAAATTTGGTATTTAAAAATAGTAAATAAATTGTTGCAATCAACTTGAATGCCCTTTAGAAAGATTTACTATTAATTTACCCGGAGGGTATATTTGTCTAAAAGCTTACATCCTCGAAGAAAGCCCACTTCCTCTTGGTAAGTGCACTTCCCCTATATGGAGGAAGTAGGCAGCTTTTAAGAAAGTGCACTTCCCGGATAGTAGGACAAAATTTTCAACCAAACAAAGGAAGTTGCCACTTCTCGGGAAGCGTGTTTTCTCGTCCCCGTTTCCTCTCTAACCAAAGATGGGCTCAAGGTATCGTTTGGTTGGAGGGGAAGTAGGGGAAAGGAAGTGTACTTCCCGAGAGTGCCAGCTTCTCTTGTTTGGTTGGTTTTTTCATCTTACTTCTTGTGAAGTTGACAAAAATATTCCCAACATGTGATCTCTCCCTCTCTTTTGATTTTCATTATCTTTTTACATGAAATTCTTGGTTTTCCTATGTTTTTAAATTTTTATCAAATCGCACCAAATGTTGGAGCAACTTTGTTGGTTATTATTACTCCCTCCGGTCATTTATATAAGTCGTTTAAGGTAAGGACACAAAAATTAATGTAGCTTTAATTACGAGTGTAATTTACATATATGTCATTTGACATTAAATGAATTGAAGAATTGAAGAATTATAAATGTTTGAATTGTATAAGGGTAAAATGGGTAAAGATGTAATAAATACACTCTTGAATTCCGAAAATGACTTACAATCTTGAACTAGAAATTTTTGCTAGAACTACTTGTATAAATGACCGGAGGGCTTATTATATTTGTTTTTATAAGAGTTGGTTATTATTTTTTTATTTTTACTAACAATTTAAAATATTTATTTAATTAAGATATTCTTGTATTCTCGCTTTAAAGATACTTTTGTGTTTATATATAAAGATAATTTTCTTGTGCACATATATATATATTTTTAAACATTAATTAAAATTTATTAAAAAATAGTGATTAGTAGTTTATGAGTTGAAATGGTACGGTAGTTTGGCTAACTCAATTTAGTCAATCATAATAATTTATTCTTTTTTAAATATCAAACTTTTCAGGAAGTACAAAGCGTAAGCAAACACAAAGACACCAACTTCCCAAGAAGTTGATGCCTGGGAAGTGAACTTCCTAGAAAGTGTTATTCCGTGGAAGTTGGGTAAATGAACCAAACGAGGCCTAGTAATATCAACCAATAACTAAAGAGGCAGGAAAAAAAGGACTCAATCTTTCACGATGATGTAATAGTTAAAAAATTGTTTGCAATGTAAAACTGGTAAAGTAGTGAAAGAAGAATTTGACTTGTAAAAGGGGCGAATTCAGTTTCCTAAACACTGTTGCCACTGCTGCTGCTGCTGCTACTGGTTATTTAGTTGTATTAAATATTGGAAATATGTCAAAAATGACCTATCCCTGTGTTACTGTGTAATGTAATTTGTTATGGTTGCGGTTACCATCTAAAGGGTTTAAATGCTTACTTTGAATTTTCTTTTTTTTTTTATTTTGATCGATTTGAAATTGTGATATTCTATTTTTTAACAGGGTGGATTTGATATGATTGCTAGCGGAAGGGACAAGATTGAGACCCCTGAACAGGTGTGTGCACTTTTTCTGCATTCTTGAATCGGCCAACTGCCACAAGAAAAATTTCTCGCGATTTCCGTTGCTTTCTTTTTTCGGTTCTTTGCAGACATTGAGTTTGACTTGCGGAAATTTGATTCAGTCATTACTAACTGATTGTGCACGTATGATTTGTCAGTTTAAGCAAGCTGAAGAGACTGCATTGAAGCTTGATTTGGATGGTCTTGTAGTTATTGGTGGAGATGACTCAAATACAAATGCCTGCCTCCTTGCGGAATACTTTAGGTGGTGATTGAAATAGCTTTTCGTTACTAGTACTAATTTTATTGTGGAACATTCAACATGTTGAATTATTGTAGCAGTCTTGATCATTTTATTTATTTTTTGACAAGAAAGAAACCGTCTCGATCATTTTATTTAGAGTACGAAGAAATATTTTTTGTGGTATAGATCATCATGCTACAGTTACATCATCGTTACTGGTGCTACAGTTGCGTCATAATGTCCCTGATCCTCCTGATGCAGTTTTATTTCCTTTTTGTCTTTATCAGGAGTAGAAATTTGAAAACACGAGTCATTGGATGCCCAAAGACTATTGATGGTGATTTGAAATGCAAGGAGGTCCCAATAAGTTTTGGATTTGACACTGCGTGCA
Source organism: Stephania cephalantha (assembly GCA_039657325.1). NCBI lineage: Eukaryota > Viridiplantae > Streptophyta > Magnoliopsida > Ranunculales > Menispermaceae > Stephania > Stephania cephalantha. The sequence goes on from CM077571.1 coordinate 45,553,544, forward strand.
AGGTTAACCACTGTAGTGTACTTATATATGCTTAATATTTCTACTTTAGCTGTGCAATTGAGTTTAGTTGTTAAATTTGTGTCCCCCCCGCCACTGATATAACATTTTCTCGACAGATATATTCTGAGATGATAGGAAATGTCATGATAGATGCGCGTTCTACGGGAAAATATTATCACTGTAAGTTTTCCTTAAATATATTGATTATTAGGAATTTCCATTTTGCTTTTGTGCCTGTCACTACATAAATTTAACTTTAATGAATGATCTGATCAAAAAAAGCATTCCAAATTTTGATAAGAAGTAACATATATGTATAGAAAACTGTTATTTACTTTGGATTAGATGCTTTGCGTTTATAGTTTAACAAATAATTATTTCTGATTGTCCCCTTTGTACTGTAGTTGTAAGACTTATGGGACGTGCAGCTTCTCACATCACATTGGAGTGTGCTTTGCAGACACATCCAAATGTTACAATTATTGGTGAAGAGGTACTGGATTTTAATGTTATGAAGTATTTGAAGTCTTTTAGGTTTTTTATGTTCTGTCAAAATAGAAAAAAAAAAAAGAAGAAAAAAGGTGTCCTAGATCTTCAATACTTTGTAGGGAATATAAGTCCCCAAAGAGATTGTAGATCACAAAAACTTCATGATTTCCTTTAGATTTGGGAACTGATTGCTCAATCCGAAATGTCACTGCCACTCTCAAATGCATGATGCTGCTTCCGAATCATTTAACAATGGCTTCTCACATGATCATTGCGATTGTTGCAATGATTGCTGCTACCACAATTGCGTACACCATACTACTTTTCTGCTGGAAGTTGTCTTTTTCTAGTCTCTTCCCCTAGAAGAAAAAAAATGTTGCTTGAATATTGTTCCAATTTTCATCTATCAAGCGGACCATTTAATACAACAACAACAGCAACAATATAGCATTAATTGGGGGTCGGCTACATGGATCAAACTCTTCCATGGCGCTCGACTTAGTGCAATTGATGGTGAGCTTTCCAAACAATTTAAATCCCTTATAATTCATGCGTCTCAAGTTAATTTTGGTTTACCCCTGCCTCGTCAAATTTCTTCAGTTTCTATTGCGTCTAGTTTTCTAGTGGGGCATTTGTAGGCCCTTTTTACAGGTGTCCAAACCACTGTAGGAGCTACTCCTGCTTTTCTTTGAATTTATGTAATTCTTATTCTATTTTTACGAGTTTTACTACACATCAACCTAAGTATCCTTATTTGTGCTACGTTCATTTTATGTAATTGTTGTTGCTTTACCGCCCGACATTCACTTCCATAGAGCATAGTTGGCTTAATTGCGGTCCTATAAAATTCTCCTCCTAACTTGGTAGGAATATTTCAATCATAGATCACACCGACCATTTAATACAAATTACTCATAAATAATGTTGTCTATCACAAAAATAGTATCCTCCAATATTCTTCTCTCTATCTATGTTTGATCCATTTTATGAAGAACGACAAAAGTTTTACGCTGGCCGTCAACCTATTGCAACCCTCACCCATTTTCCATGAATGAAAAATGGGCTTGGGGCCCTCCATTTTTCGGGTTTGAAAATGGGTTTGGGACCTCCCTCCCTCTTTTTATCTTTTGGCACGCTTTTAGCTTTGTACTCTGAATAAACAAAGAGAAGTAATATCAACCCTCATTTGTGAAGGAACTATTCAGAGGAAAAAAAGAGCTAGCACCAGATGTACTAGAATGAATATCTGCTTCCTTAGAAATAAATTTGACAAATTAGTGGTGTGAAACTGTGCATGGTCCAACAGAAATTAAGTTTGTGAAAGCTTAGAATAGTGAGAATTGAGAAAATCATACTGTCAACCTATAATTTTTGTGTCTTGTTACTTTGAGATATCTAAAAATTGCTCATTAGGCGATCTCATGTCCGATGCTATTATTAAATATGCTGCAGGTTGCTGCCAAGAAACAAACACTGAAGAAAATCACAAATTACATTGCAGATGTAATCTGCCAACGTGCTGATCTTGGTTTTAATTACGGTGTCATACTTATTCCAGAGGGCCTGATTGATTTCATACCTGAGGTAGTTTGCTTAATGATGAACTATGAGTTCTTTTTTAATTGTTATTTTGTTTATTTGGGTTGTCTGACATCAACCTTTTATTTATGATTGCAGGTTCAACAGCTGATTGCTGAGCTTAATGAAATTTTAGCTCATGATGTTGTGGATGAAGGTGGGCTATGGAAGAAAAAGCTTCAAAGTCAATCACTGCAGCTGTTTGAGTTTTTACCTCGAGCAATTCAGGAGCAATTGCTGCTTGAAAGAGATCCACATGGAAATGTGCAGGTAGGTGATTACTTTCATTTGTTAGTATTTTTCCTTATGAAGTTGTTTAAACACGTCTACATTACATGACTTCCAATGTTTAATACATCTTTCTGCATGTCTAGGTTGCGAAAATTGAAACTGAAAAAATGCTTATTCAAATGGTTGAGACTGAGTTGGAGATAAGAAAACAGGAGGGGCGGTATCATATGCATTTTGGAGGACAATCTCACTTTTTCGGGTAAGGACTTTTTTTTTTTTTTTTTTTTGTTAGTATTGTTACAGTTTTGACCTGTCAAACTTATTTGGTGTTTGACGTTAATCTTTTGTTCAATTCTCATTTGTAGCTATGAGGGAAGATGCGGTTTGCCTACCAACTTTGATTCTACCTATTGTTATGCATTGGGTTATGGTGCAGGGGCACTCCTTCATTCTGGAAAGACTGGACTCATATCCTCGGTTGTGATTGTGCTCCCTATTCTATGCATTTCAACAATTTCCATGTTTCACCCTATTTTTTTAAATGCTTTTCTATTTATATCTACAGTTGATTTGTCCAGGTAGGAAATTTGAGTGCTCCTGTTGAAGAATGGACTGTTGGTGGGACAGCTCTGACTTCACTTATGGATGTTGAGAGGAGACATGGTACAGTTTACTTTTCTTGTTTGAATTTTACCAATGTATTTAAATGCTGTGGGATTTTTATAACATAATTTAGGAATTGATTCCTAAAGGTGGTTCAGAAATTTGACAATGACTGATTTTTGGTGCACTTGAGCTTGATTGATGTATCTACTTTTTTTCTCTTTTATCATCCATTGTTACTCCAGCTACCCTACTCTTTCTCTTCATTTTCTCATCCACTGCCTCTAATTTTTTCTCTATTCTGGTGGATTATGGAATCCTTGGGAAAATTCTCTTGCACCTCTTCTCGTTATTTCTCGACTCTCCCTTCTTTATTTTCCTACCAATCTACGTATGTATGGAATTTCATGTGCCTACTTAATTATAGATAGGAAGCTGTAAATATTATTTATTTTTTTCCAATGATTACGTAAGGCCTAAGTACTGCCCCTCCTACGGAGGTCAAATGCCTAGAAAGCTTACGATCTTTCTTTTTTGCAATATCAAATGGGGAAATCTTGGGCATCGTTTTCTTAGTGATGCAATTATACTTTGGAACTTTGTTTTTGGGTTAATTTGCAATATCAAATGGGAAATCTTCAACTTTTTTATTCAGTTGATGGCATGCACATTGAGTATATTGTTGGTTTAAACCAGTTGAGTTCCATCTTTTCAGGTAAGTTCAAGCCTGTTATCAAGAAGGCCATGGTGGAGCTTGAAGGTAGAACTCGTGTCATTATGCTTTTCTCTATTGCAAATGAATGCTGCTTTCTCTGAATAGTACTGTGAATCTTTAAAAATCAAATAATGCAGTTATGTAGAATCTAGTACCTGATTTGTTTTTTTGGTTTAAAGATTGTACAATCCTTGATAAAATCTATTGATATGAAATTCCCAAGGAAACATAGGATTCATGAACTGGATTTTTCTAGCAGACCGAAACAATTTTCTTCTCCCAGCCCATGTTAATTTGTCAAAAAATGCTCAAAAACCCCCCCTTAGGGTTGATCCAACCACTTGCAAATATGGGGGATCGAACCATAATCAAATGTTAAACTCGTGGTTGTGAATTTCAGGTGCACCTTTCCAGAAGTTTGCATCAAAGAGAGGAGAGTGGGCCATCAACAACCGATACATCAGCCCAGGTTTGTTAATTATCTGGATATCCTAAACCTGCTATACTATCATATAGGCAAAGGTTAAATCACATGCAATCGCTTTCTCCTGTCCGAGTCTACAATGTCTAAAGAAATTAGTATTTACCAATTTCTTGTACTATATGTCGTGATGTTTCATGGGCCTGATATTGCGCTTTCAACTATCGTTATGCCATTATCTGTTATTTAGATTCTGAAATCTGAACTCTAATGTCAAAATCCTTCCTTCGACGATTACTGCAACAGGTCCTATTCAGTTCTGCGGCCCAGTATCCAATGGTGTCAATCATACTTTACTTCTGGAGCTTGGAGCGCAATCCTAATGCATCGGTGGTGGCCAGGAGTTAGCAATTATTTCTCATTATTGAGATGGACTGTCGGAGCGGCAACGAATCTGGGTGGTTTTCAAATTTTCATTTCTCGGGGGTACTGCAGTTTGACAATGAAAGCAAAATAGCTACTCTGTATTGTTTGAATAATGAGTTACGGTCTGAGAAAAAAAAATGGTTATGGTCAAGGCGAAAATGTTTTGCGTTCAATTTTCATTGTGCCAACATCATAATTAGTTATAAAATTGAGTCAGCTCTTACATTTTTAGAGTTATGGGGTAAATTACAATTGCCAGCTTTTAAGACCTTATTGACAAGTGGTCTGCTAAACACACACACACATCCAATACCCTTACAAATGCCACTCAAAATTTGTTGACAAAACTACCCTTCTCGACACACCTTTTCACGCACCTTCCTCTCAAGAACTCTAACCCTTACAGTCGCCACCATTGTCGTTGCCAACTCCCATGCTGACCCACCACTGTCACTGCCCTCACCACTCAAAATTGTGTTTGGTCAGGTAACTATCTCACAACCCATAGTATACATCTCCTAAAGTGTATAAAAGACATCTATATAAGTCATACAACAAAACCAAAAACCTACATCAATAATAGCAGCTCTCCACTAGGAAGGCAGAGGCAAAGTGATGCCATGCGGTGCCATTGTATTTTTCATAAATTTTATGGTAATACTTTATGTTATGAAAATATTCTTTTTCTTAATACTTATCTTCACGTCAATCTTCTCCTTTTTGCCATAATTTATTAGGTTTCTTAATTTAACTTTCACAAATGTTTATTAATGTGCCCATTGACTAGATAGCTATTTAGTAGCACCGTTTTTTCTATTTGTATAAAGTTTTGATTTAGATAGCTATTTAATAGATTTTAAATTGCATCGATTCTATTTAATAGATATTTAATAGCAATATGAAAACAATGTTTGTTAGGACTCTACCGATTCATAAAAGGACGTTCTATTTAATAGCAATATACGTATAGGAAAGTAGAAAGTAACTCTGAGAGACGTTTATCCACATTTTCAAACACTACAAGTGATGCAGTAGAGTTGAGAGGAAGAACAACGATGAGGGAATTAGCAGAGCTGAGCTCAAAGGCTTATTGGCATTAGCTTGCTTTCAAAATGATTTCATAATAATGTTTACGTTCTGTATGTTCTAACATATATATGGCCTGTGATTGGGAAATAAAAACAAAAGACGTGTTTCTGGTCCAACGACAAGTGGTGTGGGGAACAAATTCTGAGATGCTTTTGGGGATATCAGAGAATCAACATAGGGATCGCCGGCCGTTGGGCACTTTGTGGAATTCAAAATAACAGACAGGTAAAGGGATAAACATGAGATAATCTGATCAAGGATCGTAAATGAGTCTCGAGTCGCGCGGCCTTGTTGGGTCATAGATTAAGCTCGAATGACGCAAGATAGGATCCCTGTATCAGACCCTCCTTCTTGAACAGAGCTCGACCTCGAGCTCGTAACGTGCATAGGGGTATCATCATTGGGATGGATGGAGTCAGCTCAGACACATTGAACGTGGGGTGGAAGGAGAGATCGGAAGGCGAATCGATAACATAGGCGTTGTCATTGACTTTGCTCTTGATCGCGAACGGGCCAAGGCGGCGCGGATGTAGCTTACTGTTGGGAACATGCTGGAGGCATTGCTTGTTGAAGTGGATCATCACCAAGTCCCACGGGTTGAAAGATTGGGCACGCCGGTGTAGATCGATCGCGGCCTTGTATTTGGCATAGGAGGCATGAAGGTGATCAAGAACCTGCTGGTGAACAGAGGTTACAGTTTCGGCCAAAGTGGTAACGCCTTTGTGGCCATGTTTCAGTGTAAGTAGGAGATCGACCAAGAGGTTTGGCACCTTAGTGTAGACGACCTGAAAAGGCAAAAAGCCAGTCGACAGATTGACCATACAGTTGAAGGCGAATTCGGCCTGGGAAAGGACGACATCCCACTATTTGGGGTGATCCCCAACGAGGCAGCGAAGCATATTACCGATGGTTCAATTCGTGACTTCAGTTTGGCCATCTGACTGTGGGTGGTAGGTGCTACTAAAATTCAATTGCGTGTTGAACTTGTGCCAAAGGGAACGCCAAAAGTGGCTCACGAATTTGACATCCCGGTCAGACGTTATCGAATGGGGAACACCATGTAGTCGAACCACCTCCTTGAAGAATAAATTGGCAATGTGACTTGCGTCTGCGGTCTTTTTGCAAGGGATGAAGTGGGACATCTTCGAACGATCAACAACCACAAAAATAGAGTTGAAATGGCGTTGGGTTTTCGACAGGACAACTATAAAATCCATGGAAAAGTCTTCGCAAATGTTGGCTGGGATAGGTAGAGGAAGGTAGAGCCTCGTGTTTTGAATACCCTTTTGCGGATTGACAGACCGCGCAACGTGCGATGAAGCGAGCAACATCACGCTTCAGATGCGACCAAAAGTATCGATCAAAGATAAGGAGGACGGTCTTATCACGGCCCAAATGAGCGGCCATTAGCGTGAAACTCTTTGATGAGGAGAAGCCGCAGGGAGGTACTCGGTATGCAAAGAAGGGTTTTTTGAAGAGGTAGCCATCATGGATGTGATAATCAGCTGTACCTGTATGGGACAAACAATTGGACCAAATGTCACCAAAATCACAGTCAGTAGGATATAAGTCTTTGATGTGTTCAAAACTGATCAAAGTGGAGCTGAGTGTAGTCAGTAGATGAGAGCGGCGGCGACGCGATAGAGAGTCCCTTGTTTGTGTTTGAAGAAGAAGTTGAACTTTTGCATAAAAAGGACCCAGCGAGTATGCATTCGGTTCAAAGTCTTTTGGGAGTTGAGATGTTGAAGGGCGGCGTGATCCGAGTGTAAAATAAATTCTCTTTGTAGAAGGTATGGTTCCCAATGGTGGAAAGCCCGGATCACGGCGTAAAACTCTTGCTCTTAAGTGGACCATTTTTGGCACGCGTCACTTAGTTTTTCACTAAAAAATCTAATTGATTTCCCCGCCTACATGAGAACAACGCCGATGCCGGATGCAGAGGCGTCAGTCTCGAGCTCAAACACCTTATCAAAATCGGGTAGGGAAAGAATAAGGGTATGGCACAACTTCTCCTTTATTGTATCGAAGCTCTGCTGTTGGAGAGGGCCCCATGTGAATTTTGATTCTTCAGGCAATCGGTTAATGGGGCAGCGATGGAGCTGAAGTGTCGTATGAATCGGCGATAAAAGGTGGCGAGCCCATAGAAGCTTCGAACATCAGTAACGGAAGATGGGACTGACCAATCTTTAATCGCCTGCACTTTTTGTTGATCAACTTGAATGCCTTCGTGGCTAATGACAAAGCCAAGAAAAAGTAGCCAGGATTGACAAAAGAAACACTTGGAAAAGTTAAGATAAAGTTCGTTAGTACGCAAGATTATCAGTACAGCTCGTAGGTGGCCAAGATGACCAGCTAAGCTTTTGCTAAACACCAAAATGTCGTCAAAATAGATGACCACGGAGATGCCAAGTATGGGCTTGAGAATGTAGGTCATCAACCTCATGAACGTGCTCGGAGCATTGCTTAGTCCGAATGGCATAACAAGCCATTCATATAGGCCACTCTTTGTCTTGAAAGTTGTCTTCCATTCATCGCCCAAACGGATTCAGATTTGGTGGTAACCACTTCACAAGTCGAGTTTTGAGAAGATAGTGGCACCACTAAGATTGTCGAGCATATATTCAAGGCGCGGGATAGGGAACCGATACTTGATGGTGATCTTATTGATCGCACGGCTATCGACACACATCCGCCACGAGCTGTCCTTCTTGGGCTTCAACAAGGCCGGTACCACGAACGGACTAAGACTTTCCCTGATTAGGCCCTTTTAAAGTAGAGCCTCAACTTGTTGTTGGAGAAGTGTGTGTTCCATTAGGCTCATATGGTAATGTGGGAGGTTTGGGAGGTTTGAGCCTAGTGTGAAGTCGATTTGATGTTGGATGGAACGCATTGGGGGAAGTCTGTGGGGGAGGTCATCGGGTGCAACATCAGAGAACTCATTTAGCAAGTGTTGGACAACAGGGTCCAGCTGAGCAGTGTGTTGGCCGAGAGGCTTGCAAAACAAGACAAGAAGTGTGTTGGTTTCGGTGATGAGATTGGTAAAGTCATTGCCTAAAATGATGGCCAATTGGGGAGTTGAAAGAGTTGTTGACGATGCACGAGCGGTTGAATTGGGAAGGGTGTGTGGGCTATTGGACTGTGTAATGGGTGGCAGAGGTAAGAGGAGTATCCTCTTTGAGTACCAATTAAAAGAGTATGTATTTTGATCATGCCCTCTGTAAATCGCACGCACGTCGTATTGCCATGGTTGTCCCAAGAGGAGGTGGCACGCGTCCATGTCAACCACATCGCACAATACAAACATATTGATAATGTTGTCCCAGGGAGAAGGGAACCTTGCATTGCTCCTGCATTTTAGACTCAATACCCTTCTTTATCCAACTTATTTTGTAGGGGCTTGGATGGGCTGTTGCAATGAGATCGAGGGCTTTGAGGAGATTTTTCGACACAACGTTTTCACAACTACCGCTATCGATGACGACGCTACAAACTTTGCCCTTAATTGTGCATCTCGTGCAGAATATTTGATGTCGTTGAGTCATCGGTTGGTGTCTTGGGGTGAGTAATGAGTGTTGTATCACACAGGTAAGGATTTCACCTTCGTCGCCCTGCACGATTTCGACTTCATAATCGTTGCAATCTCCTAACGAGTCACCAAATAAAGCCTCATGAATCACTTCATCCGCGAGGTGGACATTGCGGCGTTGGGGGCACTTATGGAGCGATGGCCGGGTTGTCCGCAACTGTAGCATCTTGAGGTCATGGGTTTTGCATATGGGTTGGAGGATGAGGGTAATGTCGGCTTATAGGGGTTAGAGGAGGAGGGGACGTGTTTGTGGTCCGCCTTTTTGTGAGTACTGCCTGGGGTTGAACTTGGGTGTGGTTGGGATTGTTGGGCGTGCTCTGTGGGTAACCGCCTATAGAAGGGTGGTTTGGTAAATGGTCTGGCTAGCTGAGTCTCCACTTTGAGAGCAAGGCTCACCGCCTCCGACAAGTGAAATACGGGGTGTAAGGTGAGTTGGTCTTGGATTGGCTCCCGGAGACCTCCAATGTAGCGAGCGATTTGATGAGATTCCGACTCGCTCAAGTTGTTTCGCACGTTTAGGCGATAAAATTCTTCAGTATATTCGGTTACTGAACGATTCTTTTGGGAGCATTGATGATAGCAGTGAAAGAGCAAGTACTCATAGTCGGTAGGGAGGAAACGAGCTCTCATTAGCTTCCGCATTTTGGGCCAAGCTCTCACATGTTGCTTTCCTTCTCGACGACGGTTTATTTGTAGTTGCTCCCACCAAGCTGAAGCTCCCCCTCGGAGTTTGTAGGCGACGAGCTTGACTTGGTGTTCTTCCGGGATCTCTATATATTCAAAAAAATTCTCTACACTTTGGAGCCAATCGAGGAAGTCCTCGATGTGTAGATGGCCGTCAAAAAAGGCGATGTTGATATTCATCTTATACTCAGGTAAATCTCTCATGTGGTGGTGGTTGCGTCCACCCATCGAAGGGCCGTCTTCCTCTGTTTCAAACCCGGAGGCGACCTGTCGTGGTCGATGACCTTGAAAAGGAGCTGCGCCTCTTCTGTGGGGACCGCCACGACCCCTCCCTGGTCTGTGGTGAAGGCGGCCTCAAGGAGGTGCTTCCTTCTCCTCATGTTCCTCTTCGGGCTCGATGATTAGGTCGACTATCGGTGCTTGCTCCTGTGTAGGGGTCGATTTTGGTTCAACGAAATCTCTCGCAGTTGTCGTTGAAGGGTTGCAACAGCTGCCCAAAGGGCCTGCACCCCTTGGTCTTGGCCACTGGGGTGGGTTCCGTTACTCTCACTCTCCGCCATGGAAACACGCCTAAGCTGGCTCTGATACCACTTGATGCAGTAGAGTTATGAGGAAGAACAACGATGAGAGAATTAACAGAGCTGAGCTCAAAGGCCTATTGGCATTAGCTTGCTTTCAAAATGATTTCATAATAATGTTTACATTCTGTGTGTTCTAACATATATATGGCATGTGATTAGGAAATAAAAACAAAAGACGTGTTTCTAGTCCAGCGACAAGTGGTGTGGGGAACAAATTCTAAGTTGCTTTTGGGGTTCTCAGAGAATCAAGCATAGGGATCGCAAGCCGTTGGGCACTTTGTGGAATTCAAAATAACAACAGGTAAATGGATAAACATGAGGTAATCTGATCAAGGATCGTAAATGAGTCTCGAGTCGCGCGACCTTGTTGGGTCATAGATTAAGCTCGAATGACGCAAGATAGGATCCCTGCATCAACAAGAAAAACATCTCACATTACATACATTCATTACACAACAATAATCATTGATACACAAACACATTACCAAATAATGTAGCATCAATAGACTATTCAAATGAACCACACATTAAATTTGTGTACCTAACACATTAGCCCAGTTATTACCCTATTGATCACATAGACCTTGGATAGTCACTTATTTAGCTGTACACATAAGCATTCTCCTTATTGGTTGTGAAAAACGACATATCGACCTCATGTAATAGGTCCACATACATAGTACTTCGGTAATACCCTAATTGATCGCTGCTTAATCAATTTACACATTGGCCTAAATATTACCCTTCAGGTAATAGCTTATATATATATATCATATCCTTGTTAGTTGTGAAACACAGCTTATCGACCTCGTGTAATAGATCGACACATATAGTACTTCGTATTACCTTAATTGGTCACCGCTTGTTCATTTCATCAATTTATTATGGTAGGTTCTGCCACTAATTAGTCAACTATATCGTAGCGGCCCATTTTCCAAATGGACCGCCACGGGGGCCAATGCGGGCCCACTACCTGGCCTACCAGCACCAGCTGTGTCCTACATTCAATCTTAACCACCAATTAATCATTATTAACCTCAATGAACAACAATTTACTGTTTAAATTGTTAATAAACTCAAGTCATCTGTTTTAATATCGTTTTAATCCTTAATAAACCACAACGGAAGTCTTTTATCATGAATAACTAAAATATGAAACATCAAAGTCATGCATTTAACTCTAATACCTAGCATGGGAAACCCATATGACAACATAGACCAAAAATACACCTCAATGTCTCAAGATATCAAAAATATAGAGTCCTGAAGTGTCTCACAATCCCAAATCCCCAAAATGAAAACAAAGTATGTATAATACAAACGTACAAGTCTGGCTTAATATCTCTGAATCACCGGTATTCCGGAATCTTTCCCTTACCATGACTCGTACTAGGATCTGCACTTAAGCCATCAAAAAAGGTAAATGACGAGTCTAGAGTGAGTATTCCCAAGGAAATTAAGTGAACAATACTGAAAGTAAATACTGGAAATTAAACAAAACTATTAAATAAACATGCGAAAATAAATACAAGCAGCTGTGATCATCGCATGGATAAGAAATAGTGCAAGCTCAAAGTGTGTTCCTAGAGCCTAGGGTCAGACTAGTGCCATACTTCAGACTCTATAGAATACTGCCTGTGAGTACCACTCAAGCAAAGCCAATATCTGGATCCGCTAGGTGGTTGGTGTAGAACCTACGATGCACCTACACGTGCCCCGACGCGACTCTCGGGTCGAACTATTCACCGAGATCCCTGACACATGTGCTATGGCCTAGTGGACATACACACATGAATGACACGAAGGGAGAGGCTCAACGTCCGTCCATTTAAACCAAAACCAAGAATAGAGTATTAAAAGACATAATATGAATTCAAAAACCAAAGTAAGTAATGCTCAAGAAATCTCAGTTGGGATACTACACACCTCAACCCGCACTCCGTGTCCCGACAAATATCCTCGATATCCAAATTACTGCTCGAAATGACCTATTAACATTTATAATTGATTTTTAGTCAATTGGATATATTTTATGCTACTTAGCAAAAATAGTCTGAAACTTGCAATATCTAGCGCGCTAAGTCTTAGGATTAACGCGCTAGATTTCTGGACAGCTAAACGTTCTTCGTTAGGAAGAACATTAGCGCGCTATATTTTTCACCTAGCGCGCTAGATGACCTCATTAGTGCGCTAATAAGGTTCTGGATAGCAGTTTGGTTGAAAATTTTGTTTTATAAACATCACCAACAACCACAACAACTACAACAATATAAATTACTTAACTTCATAGCACTTAAAACCCACCAAAATAACCACTTAATCCATATTGGATTCACTTAAACACCTAAAAAATGGTTCCAAAAGATGAAGAAAGTTGAGATGTTAGTGAATCTCACATTGCCTTGATGAAGCAACCACTCCAAGCTCCTCAAATCACTAAGTTTGAAGCTCCAAAACCCTTGTTTTTGCTCTTCGATTTTCGGATTTGTTGATAAGGAGAGAAAAATGTGGTGGAAATGAAAGTCAAAGTGACTTTTATACACTTATGTGATCTCTCCTCACTTGTGCATCCCAATACAATCTAATGAGCACTAATTGCTCCATTTTTCAACCTCTAATGACTCATAATGTGACTCCAATGTCACACTTGCCCTTGTTCTTAACCCAAAAAATCGTCTTTTGGGTGTTCCGACGCCCGATTTCGCGTCCCGAAACGCGACATACGCGTACTACCATGACCCTAAACACCAAATGTGCATTACATATTATTATTTAACTCATTTTATTCATTTCATGTGTGTATTATTTTCCCCACCTAATATTTAGTCTTTTATCCTACTTGGTACCCGCGTCGACACACATATCGAGGCGAATACTTAACACGCAGTCTCATACGTCAAACACAATATAAATACACATATTACGATGTCGTTTAATCTATTTCAACGTAAACATCACAAATTAAACAAATCATCACGTAAAATAACTATTTACCTAGCTCCAGGAGCGCACTAGCCTAGTTGCAGGTCCCACGAGCGTCTGAGCTGTCAGCCACGTCTGCAACCACGTCATTAATAATGGCAAATTAAATTCAGGTCGTCACAGTTCTTCCCAACTAGGTGGAATTTTGTCCCGAAATTTAAATTAAACTTAAACACTTATCGGGAAGTAAGTTCGGATACCGTAGTCGCATAGTAGACTTAAGCTCCCAGGTGAGTCCCTCGGTCTCGTAATGCTGCCATCGTACCAAAACCTTCGGGATCTCCTTATTCCTCAAAATCTGAGTCCTCCTATCCATAATTTCCATAGGCTGCTCCTCATATGACACGTCAGGTTGCACCTCAATCTGACGTACATCAACCATAAGCCTCGATCATGACCTAGCCAGCCTCAACATGGAAATGTGAAACACTGGATGTATCCCTGCTAACTGCGGTGGCAATTCTAGATGGTATGTCACTCTGCCAACGCGTTCCTCAACTCTAAACGATCCAATGAACCTTGGTGCCAGCTTCCCCTTACTGCTAAACCTCTGACGACCTTTCCAGGGCGAAACCTTCAAATATACAAAGTCCCCAACCTCGTAGCTCGGACCCTCAAGATATTTGTCTGCATATTTCTTCTGCCTATCCTGTACCGCCTGAATCATCTACCTGATATGTCTCACCTTCTTAGTATGGTCAACAACAACCTCAGGTCCTATAACCGATGTATCCTCCGGTGCCGCCCAACATGCTGGTGACCTGTAGGGCCTACCACAATGTGCCTCAAATGGTGGCATCCCGATACTCGCTTGATAGTTGTTGTTGTAAGCAAACTCACACAAAGGTAAGTAATCCTCATACGATCCACCAAACTGTAATATACACGCCCTAAGCATATCCTCGAGAATCTGAATCAAATGTTCTGACTGCCCGTCAGTCTGAGGATGGTACGCAATGCTGAATGTAAACGAGTGCCAAACTGCTCCTGCATACTCTCCAAAAGCCTCGAAGTAAATCTCGAATCTCTATCAAAAATAATGGAGACTGGTACACCGTGCAATTTGACAATCTCTATCTCTCGAAGATAGTACTCAGTTGTGTAAATGAATATCTCATGGCAATCGGTATGAAATGTGTCGACTTCATCAACCTGTCGATAACTACCCAAACTGCGTCATGTCTTCTCGTACTCTTCGTCATATGTTCCCACTTCCACTGAGGAATGGGCAGCAGATTTAGTAACCCAGCTGGTCTCCTATACTCAGCCTTCACCTGCTGGCAATTATGAAAACTCCAGACGTATCTACCAACGTCAGCCTTCATCCCTTGCCACCAAAATAATCTCTGCAGATCGTGATATATCTTGGTTCGATCAGGATGAACTGTATATCACGACCGGTGTACATCCTCGAGAATACTGTCCCTAAGCTTCGATACCGGCGACATCCACAAACGACCTTTGTGTCTCAAGCACCTGTCTGAACCCTCTGACCACGAAGTGCACCCCGAATCCTAAGCCAGGCCACTGATCCGTAAATACTGTCCGTCAGCTCTCTACAACTCGTAACCCGCTAAAGAGACACCGTGGGAACTCGCATCTAACAGCAAATCTGTAGCTCAGCAATAGCCTCTGTCACACTCAACACCGACGCTGCCTCAAGCAACCCGTGCTCATATGTCATATGCCGCAGTACTGTCTGACTCTCGATGCTGCTCCTGCTCTGCGCATCAGCTACGACACTCGCCTTACCCGAATGATACTCAATTGCGAAGACATAGTCCTTCAATAACTCGAGCCATATCCGATGTTGCATGTTCAACTCCCTCTGAGTGAATAAGTACCTCAAACTCTGGTGGTCTGTGAATAATACGAACCTTTCACCGTATAAGTAGTGCCTCCAGGCTTTCAGTGCAAAAAGGACCGCCGCAAGCTCCAAGTCGTGCATTGGATAGTTTTCTTCGTGAGGTCTTAATCGACGAGATAAATAGGCCACTGGGTGTTCGTCTTACATCAACAAGCAACCTAACCCAGTGACTCATGCATCAATATAAACTGAAAAACCTCTACCTGCTACAGGTAAGGCCAAAACTGGCACCGAAGTCAACAACCTTTTCAGCTCCCAAAAAGCATCCTCACACTCCTGTGACCAATCAAATCTAACATCCTTCTCGGTCAACCTCGTCATCGGCGCTGCAATCATCGAGAAATCCTGCACGAAGCGCCTGTAATATCCTACCAAACCCAATAAACTCCAGATGTCAAATACAGATTCGGGTGTCTTCCAGTCAATAATCGTCCAAATCTTGTCACCATCAACTGATATGCCCTGATCACTGATAACATGCCCCAAAAACTTCACCTTACTCGGCCAGAATGCGCACTTGCTGAACTTGGCATAAAGTCTGTACTCTCGTAGTGTCGTCAAAACATCCTTGAGATGCCTCTCGTGCTCCTCACGAGTCTTGTTGTATATCAAGATGTCGTCGATCAACAAAATGACGTATCGATCTAGAAATGGTCTCAAAACCCTATGCATAAGTTCATGAAGATCACCAGTACGTTAGTCAGTCCAAAAGGCATGACTGTAAACTCGAATAGTCCATAACACGTACTAAAAGCAATCTTCTTCACATCCTCCTCTCGAATCCTCAACTGATGATATCCTGATCGTAAGTCGATCTTCGAGAAGAACTTGGCCCTAGCCAATTGATCGAATAAGTCGTCAATCCTCGGAAGTGGGTAACGATTTTGAATCGTCACCTGATTCAACTTTCGATAGTCCACACATATCCGCATCGAAGCTTACTTCTTCTTCACAAAAAGAACTGGAGCTCCCCAAGGTGACATGCTAGGGTGAATGAAACCATTCTGCAATAAACCCTCTAACTGGGTCATCAACTCCTCGTGCTCTGATGTTGACATCCTATACGGTCTGCTGTAGATTGACTGAGTTCCCAGAATCAGCTCAATGATAAACTCAATAGCTCTCGATGGTGGAAATCCTGGCAAATCATCAGGAAACACGTATGGAAACTTGCAGAAAATAGGGACATCCTTAACCTTAACCACCGTCCTAAGCTTTGGCTTAACCATAGCCGTGTACGCCTCCATCTCCTACGGCGTAGCTAATCTACCTCGAGTGATAGGTAATGTAGTCGTAACTCCAACAAATGTAAACTTTGGAATCCCCTAGATGTCAAACGTCACAGTCTTGCTGAAACAGTCGATCTGTGCGTGATAATATGATAACCAATCCATACCGAACATCGCGTTGAACTTCAAGTACTCTAACACTCTCAAATCAGGTAGTAGCTGATGTCCTTCAATCTCAACAATACAATTCTGGCATATCCGGTTATGGTAAATCTTATCCCCATCTATAGTACTGAGAACAAGATGTGTATCTAAGGTCTGAGTAGGTAACCCTAACTCTCCTACCATGCATCCAGAAATAAAAGACAGTGTCCTACCAGAATCCATCATAACATGCATGGAAATACCACAAACAGATAATGTACCCTCAACAAGCTGTCTGGTCACCTCCCTATCTGGTTGTGCGACCCATAAAGCTGCAGTCTGAGCCATATCTCTGGCATGCTCCGTCTGTGGTGGTAGTGTGCTGGTTTGGTACAATCTGCCACAATATCTCCAACTTGACCGCATCGGTAACACACACGAGTCTTTGATATGTCAGAAGTCCTCTGACTCTGTACTTGACCTTGACCTCTATCCTTCCTATACTGCTGTATAGGCTGATCAACTGGTGCAGAAGCCGTAGAATATGTCGCTTGGCGATCATCACGTCAATCTCGATCATCATGACGATCTTTGTCGCCTTTGTGACCCTGATCAGACTGCCGATCACCTCGACGAGGTCTCTGGCCCTGTCTCTGTCGGTCATGATCTCTCATCTGTCTCTTTAGTCTTTGATCAGACCGAGAACTCGAAGCTGGCCGACTCAGCTATCTCTGCTGACTCTGCAGCGCAGCCTGAACCGCTAATCGATTGGCCCTCTAAACTAGGTATGTCTCGTGTACGAGGGACCTGTCGTAAATCTCTGCCAGTGTACGAGCTCCACTAGATACAACCGTGCTCGCAATCCTCTCATCCAAACCTCGGACAAAATAATATATTTGTAACCGATCGATACATGCTATGTCCATGGAGTACGACAATAGATATCGGTACCTCTCCATGTACACCGTGACAAACATATTACCCTGAACCAATGACAAAAACTCCTCCCTCAAACGAACCTTGACCTCCATAGGTATATACTCTTGGAACTCTGCCTAAGTAGTCATAGCAGGATGAGTCGCGATATAGGTAGTCCACCATACCACTCCATCAGCTCTCAAGCAAAAACTCGATAATCTTGACAGATCAATCTCCTCGACCCAAAGCAAGTCATGCAGCCACTCATGAGATAACAGCTACCTCCTGACTATCTCTGGGTCCCCGGCTCTATAGAAGTATCATGGAGAGAACCTAATGAATTCCTTCATCTTCTTAGCCTCAATTATCATCAAATTCCCTGAAGTAGACACCACTATTGGCTGCTCAGTAGTCGTAGGTGTAATGGCCACAATAGTATCTTTGGACTACTACCGCACGACACTCTCTCGCCGATGTCTCGAGATATCGCTACCGCACCTAAGTCTCAACTATAATAGGAGCTACAACTGCCTGAGTAGTAGTCATCGGCGTAGCCAAAATGGTAGTAGGAGATGTAGTAGTCTCCTGAGCATCCCGAGCTCTCATCATGTCTATCAGTAACGCGAATCTATCATCCATAGTCTGCGCCAATGACTCCAACATCAAAGTCGACCTAGTCGGATCACTGGTATCCCCGACCTCAGGCTGAGTAGTATATGAAGGCTGTCCGTCCATCAGTATCTGCATTGAAGAACGTGCATCTAGTCAGCCTCAGTACAAATATATGTGTATCGTATGTATTATACAACCAAAAATATAACACGTATATCCCTGATTTCTACCCATCTCACCTCACTTCCCAACTAAGACTTTAGGCGATTCCTTTGGATTTCCACATCTAAAGTTTATTCATCAGATTTATCCTCAAATTATACCACAAATGTAACCGTATCAGAGTTAACTTTCAATTCCTCGAAATTCACCAACCTTGCTCTGATACCAAAATGTAGCGGCCCATTTTCCAAATGGACCACCTCGGGGGCTAATGCGGGCCCACAACCTGGTCTACCAGCGCCAGCTGTGTCCCACATGCAATCTTAACCACCAATTAATCATTATTAACCTCAATGAACAACAATTTACTGTTTAAATTGTTGATGAACTTAAGTCATCTGTTTTAATATTGTTTTAATCCTTAATAAACCACAGTATGAATCTTTTATCATGACAAACTAAAATATGAAACATTAAAGTCATGCATTTAACTCTGATACCTAATGTGGAAAACCCATATGTCAACATAGACCAAAAATACACCTCAATGTCTCAAGATATCAAAAATATAGAGTCCTGAAGTATCTCACAATCCCAAATCCCCAAAATGAAAACAAAGTATATATAATTTAAATGTACAAGTATGTCTTAATATCTCTGAATTACCGGTATTCCGGAAGCTTACCCTTATCATGACTTGTACTAGGATCTGCACTCAAGCCATCACAAAAGGCAGATGACGAGTCTAGAGTGAGTATTCCCATGGAAATTAAGTGAGCAATACTGAAAGTAAATACTGGAATTTAAACAAAACTATTAAATAAATATGCAGAAATAAATACAGGCAACCGTGATCATCGCATGGATAAGCTATAATGCAAGCTTTAAGTGTGTTCCTATAGCCTAGGGTCAGACAAGTGCCATACTTCGGACTCTCCACAGAACAGTGTCGGTGAATACCACTCAAGCAAGGCCAGTATCTGGATCTGCTACGTGGTCGACATAGAACCTATAACGCACCTACACGTCCCCCGACGCGACTCTTGAGTCAAACTATTCATCGAGATCCCTGGCACACGTGCTATGGCATAGTGGACATACACACAGGAATGGCACGGAGGGAGAGCCTCAACGTCCGTCCATTTAAACCAAAACCAAGAATAGAGTATTGAAAGACAGAATATGAATTCAAAAACCAAAGTAAGTAATGCTTAAGAAATTTCAATTGGGATACTACACACCTCAGCTTGCACACCATGTCTCGACAAATAACCCCTGGTCCGGCTCTGCCGAATCCCCGATATCCAAATTACCGCCCAAAATGACCTATTTTCATTTATAATTGATTTTTAGTCAATTGGATGTATTTTATGTTACTTAGTAAAAATAGTCTGAAATTTACAATATCTAGCGCTAAGTCTTAAGATTAGCGCGCTTGATTTCTGGACAGCTAAACGTTCTTTGTCAGGAAGAACATTAGCGCGCTAATCATCATCTAGCGTGCGAATGAGGTTCTGGACAGCTGTTTGGTTGAAAATTTTGTTTTCTTAACATCACCACCAACCACAACAACTACAACAACATAAATTACTTAACTTCATAGCACTTAAAACCCACCAAAACAACCACTTAGCAACTACTTAACAATCCATATGGATTCACTTAAACACTCTAAAAATGGTTCCAAAAGATGAAGAAAGTTGAGATGTTAGTGAATCTCACATTGCCTTGATGAAGCAACCACTCCAAGCTCCTCAAATCACTAAGTTTGAAGCTCCAAAACCCTTGTTTTTGCTCTTCAATTTTCGGATTTGTTGATAAGAAGAGAGAAAGGGTGGTGGAAATGAAAGTCAAAGTGACTTTTATACACTTATGTGATCTCTCCTCACTTGTGCATCCCAATACAATCTAATAAGCACTATTTTCTTCATCTTTCAACTCCTAATGTGGCTCTAATAGCACACTTGCCCTTGTTCTTAACCCAAAAAGTCATCTTTTGGGTGTTCCGACGCCTGATTTTGCGTCTCGAAATGCAACATATGCGTACTACCATGACCTTAACCACCAAATGTGCATTACATATTATTATTAAACTCATTGTATTGTTTCCCGACCGAATATTTAGTCTTTTAGCCTACCCAGTACCCGCGTCGACGCTCATATCAAGGCGAATACTTAACACGCAGTCTCGCATGTCAAGCGTAATATAAATACACACATTACGATGTCGTTTAATCTATTTCAACGTAAACATCATAAATTAAACAAATCAGCACGCAAAATAACTATTTACTTAGCTCCAAGTGCGCACTAGCCTAGTTGCGGGTCCCATGAGCGTCTGAGCTGTCAGCCACGTCTGCAACCACGTCATTAATAACAACGAATTAAATTCAAGCCTTGACATATACCGACATCCCCGAGTCACATACCCCGTATGTCACATATACCCCAAACCACATCATGAAACCTAAAGACACATATTCTAGTTTAACTACAATACACAATTAAGTAAACACACAAATCATGGCATTAAGCATTCAGCAAGCAAAACACTTCAATCAAGCAATAATGAAAGATGAAATGGAGAGAAATATCTCAATCAGTTTACTTACAAACTATGCCAACCTCCTATGCTAATCCGATCTCTTGACACTTTGAAACACATACCGAACCTCGGAGACTCTTCCTTAGGCTCCTGGTGCCATTATACATGTTTTATAATGTGTTTAGACCATCAGTTAAGGTGTTAAGCTTTTAAATTTAACTTTAGTAATTGCAGTCAGTGTGCTATCCAAAGCACTTATCACACTGGGTGGAATGGCTTACGTGCTAGTGACCTCGTTAGCGCACTAGTCAACCTTATTAGCATGCTACAAGCAAGTAGCGCGCTAGCTAGCACGTCTAGCACGCTATGTGCAGAAAAACCTAAAATTCTGCACTTTGAATTTTGAGTTTTCTCTACACATGGCCAACTCCAATAACTTGGGATTTCTTGTTCTAACCTACCAGAGACCCAAAACACCCATCAAAAACATAAGAACTGTCACACTTCGTATTTGCCATAAATTCATCAAATTAAACTAAATTACTAGTGTAAGTAGAATTACCTAATTGTTGTACACTACCAACTTGATCAACTTCTACTCTAAATCCACAAGAAATCCTTCACAAACTTGCTGATTTTCTATGATCTTCTCTCCAACACTTTACTTATTCTCTAAGTTTTTAATTGTAAATGATTTGCATGAGATAACCATTTCAATCCTTATATATAGATAAGGTTGATTCCTAGCCATTGATCTTAATGTATATGTGTATCTCGAGACTAATCTAATGGCTCATATCTTAACACAATTCCACTAACTCTCCACTAACTCCATCTAATTAACACCAATTGAAACTCAATTGGTCTCTTGATGTGTCAATACGTATCTCGAGAAATATTAATGACTAATGTTTTAACTTGCTAACTTAGATTACATTTAATGTAAATCAAACTATAGCCACATTGATTTTATTATTTAAGTTACATTAACTCAAATTAGCTTACCACATCACTCTCTACCATAGTTCCACGTCGACACGCATCTCGAGGCGCGCCATCGCTTATGTCTCAACATCTATACACAAGTAGGAGTGACTTACTATGTCTACACATATACAATGCATTAAGCATTCATCATACCACAACCAATACATTACTCAGTCTTCGTGTCGAGTGTTGAGTTTGTGTACCCATTCTCGAGCCACGTCACGGGTCGGTGATCCTTAATTACGTACAAAATCCACTATTAGAAATTTGGGTCGTTACAGTGCGTGTGTTTAGAAACCACATTTGACAATTGTAGGGATATTAACTTGAAAATGAACCCAATTGACAGGCACCAAACCTTAAACCTTTTTCTTTGCTCCTTATGATTATAGATCTTGAGCCACAATTGATCTTCTCTTTTGATCGAAGGTGGTTCCAATCACATCTTTCCGTATTTGATTCATTCAATAAACTGCATATCTGTTCAGATTTGTGAAGATTGGTCTATTCTTGTTGCGATACATTTCTCAACGATTGTTCATCAATATATTCGATTGCTGGATTAGTGGTATTCTTTAAGTTTTTGCATTTAGTAAGTAGTTTTGCCTTGCTTAATTGAAATTTTTCATATTGTCTTCCTTTTGTTGGAAGTCATAAGTTTTCTTTCCTTATTGGAAGTTTTGTTTGTCATTATGTGATTCTAGTAGTGTTTATGTATTGTCATGTGTTCCAGATGTTTGTAAAGAATAGTCCCTGATTATCACACTGTTTCACTGTTTCAGTCGCATTCACATTCAAACTCATGAACAAGTAGGATTAGCGAACCGGTGTACTTTTATTAGGGCAATTGATTTCATGCATGGTTTTATATTAAAAAAACTTGAAAATGAACCATAAACATCATCTAAGACTAAAATATTTTATGGTAATTTCGGTGGGGAAATGACTTTGGATAACAAAATTGTTCATGCTATAGTGAAGTTGGCTAGTCTCTTTAACAACTCTAGTTTCGTTACTTTGGAAGTAACGAAACAGAGCTTCCAAGGAGGGGTTTTTTAGGGTCATCAAGGTTTTTGTGCGGTGGAGCACCGGTGTGAATAAGTTATCTACCGGTGCTTTATTATGTTGCTTTTGATTTTTGAGCCGACGACGGAGGATGAGGGCGACGACAAGAGATAAGGGAGGGGAAGATGGAAGTCCTGCAAATTACTGACATTTTAAGTTGAGCTTATTTTGGCGACTATGATCACAGAACAGTCCCGTGTGCTTTAGATCCGATTTCTTCTCCGATCTTCTTCAACCCGTGTCTTTTCCCCTTTAATGTAAATATTGATTTTTTTTTATGTTCTATTTGATGGAGGCTTGAAGATCTACCATCAAAGATTTGTGTTGTTTGTCCCAAATAAGGGATGTCTCCATTTTTGGGGTCGTTGTCCTAGCTGTCAAAATAATGTTTCATAATTATGGGATTGTCGTCCCCTTGATAAGGATGTTGTGCACTTCGGCAACAGATGTGTAACCGATTTACCGCAATGAATGCAATCTTTCTTTGACAAAAAAGTTAGCTAGAATCAAGTTATAAAAAAAGGTTGGCCAGAATTAATAGTACTAAAATAGTATCGAATGGACTTTCACAAAATGTCATTGAGCTTATTTTAAGATATAATTTTTGATATGTGAAATAAAATATTTTTATTGGACTAAAAAAAAAGAACAATGGCACCGACAAAAGATTAGAAAAAATAAAATAAAAAAAATGTGAGTTTTTTTTTTACTTAGGTGGGAGTCAAACTCACGACCTCCCCAACTCTTGTCTTTTAGCAAGTGATGCTTCTACTATTTTACCAGAGATAGTTTGACAAGAAAAAGAAATGTGAGTCAATAAAGTGATTATAAGTGGTGCCCTAGACAATGAAATGAAGTGATTTTATTTTGTTGGCTAAACGATCTACTTGGAACCTTTCCATTATTATTATTATTATTATTATTATTATTATTATTATTATTATTATTATTATTATTATTATTATTATTATTATTATTATTATTATTGTAACGGCCCAAAATTTATAACTGTGTTTAATTCCTTAAACAGGATCAATGACCTGTACCGTGGGACCCACACCATGATATGTCCATTTACCGAGGCAAGGGCCGAGGTATATTTTATATTTATTGTGATGTATGCCTATTGTATTGTATATATGTAGACTATTAAGTCAATTTATACGGGTATATAGGTATCGAGACGAGCGGAGACGTACCTCGAGTTGCGTGTCGACGTGGTACCGAGGTAGTGGCTTATGAGGTAAGCTTAATTAATTGAACTAATGTGGGGTTTTATAAATAGCTTTAATGTGGTCATATGTAATGTAAACATTAATGTGCCTAAGTTATTGAAATAAAACAATAATCATATGATGTGCATCGAGACACGTATTGCCAAATCAAGAGATCAAGTGAGCCAACTATCGGAGTCATTTAAGCATAACTTGAGGGACAAGTGTGTCAAGGTGGTCTATTAGTTGAGCCTCGAGATACATGTGCACATATGATCAAAGGCTAAGGTTCAAACATATCCAATTAGTCAATAAAACCCTATAAGTCAACATATTTGATCATTCATTTTATCATCACAATCGTTGGCAAGGAAGAGGAGAGAAAGAAGAGAGATTTCTGGAGTAACTTGGTGGAGGAGAAGAGATTCATTGAAGCTTTGGTGAAGAAGAAGAAGCTCTTCAAGCTAGGTAACTTCTCCACTACATTAAGTTGATGAATTCATGTAATTTGAAGTTGTTAGTTGTCGTTTTACGTTGGGTTTGATGTTATAGACCTCTTGTAGTGTGTATAAGGGTCCCTAAGGCGTTAACAAAGCCTATGTGTAGCAAAAACCTAGAATTCGAAATGCAAAATTTTGAGTTTTGCTGCACATAACGCGCTAGGTCGATAATCTAGCGCGCTAGATATTTGAAATAGCGTGCTAATATTGAAATTATCACGCTAATGTTAAAAACTAGTGGCTAAGCTTGATTAGTGCGTTAAAGTTGGAATTAGCACACTAATTGCCCAGACAGTACAAAAATCAGCAATTTCCAAAAATGGTTTAAACATTATAAATGAGTTTAAAACTCTAAGTAGCAGTCCAAACTCACTCTAAAACCTATCGAACAACTCCAGGGAACTAAGGGGAAATCTTGAGAGTTCGGGAACGCGTTTTGGAGTGTTGGGAGGCTGGATAGGCTAGGATAAGCTTTGTGAATTGCAAGTAAAGCTGTGAGAATTCTATATTTCATTTCATTCACTCTTATTATTTTATAGTCTATTTGTAAATATTGCTACTCGCAATCTCACATCGTGTTGTTCTTGTTTCTATTCAGGTTTAAATATTGTTGACATGATGCCTTATGAAATATTTCATTGATTCCTATTTCTGCTCTTGATGATATTTTTGATAGATAGTTGATCAAAAGAATGCTATTGGGATAAGTTGGAATGGATTAGATTTGTATTCTATTTCCTTGGGCTTTGTAGCTTAACTAGTTTTGAAATCCTAAAGACTTGGAATTATTGGCCTTTGAAAACTAAAGTAGAGATTATCTAGTGTCCATTGCACAAGAGATGTGCGGTTCACGGGGACATGGGTCTACCGGGGTTCCGGCACTCACCACTACACTTGCGCGGCATATGAGACATGAGACTTGGGGTGGTCGGTAGGAATGAGATAGATGATGTATACGCGTAGAGCGCAGCTCCGCTATTTGTATGGAATATGTTGAGCGCGGCTCCATATAGTAGTGGGAAAGGTTAGGTGATAGTTCTCACCGCCGACCGGACGTAGATCATCTGACTTAGCCTGTGTTAGTCTATACATTTTTAACTGGTATTTACTTACATTACTTGATTCAGCAACTCTTTCGGTACTTTATGCTTTTAAATACGTTTCTTATATTTTGGAAATGTGACATATAACTCTCCAGTTATTACTTAAATATCAATATACTCACCGTCTAGTTTGTGATGGTGGGTGTAGGTCCGTCGAGCAACAGCAGACCGGGGAAGGAGAAGATCGACGACTTTCTTTGAACATTTCGGCGATTCTCCTATCTCATTTTTATATGACTCGACTTTTGCCGTATTATTACTGCTTATATCTTTACTGTACATTTTGGGTTGTATAGTGGGTTGAGTGTATGGTTCCTCATTTTGAGAATCATATATCATACGATATATACATGCATGTGATGTTGTGTTTCCTGGTTTTCCACACTTAGGAATTTTGAGTAGTAAGAGCTTCCGCATAATCTTTAAAACATGTAATAATATTAAAATGATAAAATGTCTTAATTAACTCTGAAATCTAATAATATATGAACACGTGTATTGAAGAATATAGGGCTGGAAGGATGACTAATACGTAATTAATTCTTATGTGGTTAGGATTAAGGCTTGATTACGGGATTAGGCCGGGCAGTGCCCTGTTTAGAAGAAGGGGTCGTCACAGTTGGTATCAGAGCATATGTTTAGAGAACTATTTGGTTTAAGGCAATAAAAGGCAATAAAATAAAACCTTAGTTGTGAAAACCATATGACCTTTGCCTCGAAATCATTAGTTAGGAAGTGAGTGAAAGTGAGATGGGGATTTCTTATATTTACTTGTTAATTGTTATATGTATATATACATTTATGCGTTATGTCACGTTGCAGCTGAATCGCGTGCGCTATCCATTGCAGACCCCTATGGCTGATACGCGAGGGGGAGGAGATGCAAAGCTTAGTGGTAGTCAGCCTCCTACTATTGCGGAGGATTTGTATAGGCTGTCTGACTGAGTGACATCTCAGGGCCAGCAGTTGACATATTTCATCGCCTCGATGACAGCTCGTTTTGCTCCACCGGCATCGACATCGACTCCTACGACTACTACACCGAGTGTACAGACGCCAACACTTCCTACTACGGATTTAGCAGCGCCGATGGTGCAGACTATTCCAGCCGTGATCGCACCAGTAGTGGAAACAGCTGAGGTAGTACTGTCTCCCATGCCTGCATCCTCTAGCACATCAGTGGAAGTTCAGCTGGTAAAGGACTTCATTAGGCTCAAGCTAGCTTACTTCGATGGCATACAAGATTTTCAGAAGATTGAGAAATGGATTCTTTCTCAGGAGAAGCTTCATAGGATACTGAAGATCGAGGATAGACTTCAAGCAGATATCTTATCGTATACTCTCGAGAGAAACGTCGACGTGTGGTGGCGTATGACAGTAGCTACTCATGGAGAGTTTACGACATGGGTTGCTTTTAAGCAGAAGTTCTATCGGCAGTATTTTTCACCTTCAGTAATGAAGAAGTTGAGAAGAGAATTCATGGACTTTCGACAAGGACCAGAGGAGCCTGTGATGCAGTACATGGACAGATATTATTATCTGCAACAGTTTGCTGGAGGTTTGGTGAGAGATGGGTCCGAGGATGTGTACCATTTCGATGATGGACTCAGGCCAGACATTGGGTATTACATAATTAGTTCAGACGCTAGGACACTCATCGAGATCTATGAACGAGTCCTATCACATGAGACATACTATTTGGGTAGAGTCGCTGATAGCAGAGCACCAGGTCCAGTTTTGTCAGCAGAGCGGGCCATGAAGTATAAGAGAAGGAGACAGAGAGGTAAGGGCGCAAGTGGATGGAACAGAGAATCTCAGGGGTTGGGGACAACCATTCATCCACTGGTTGTGCCTTATATATCTTCCATTGCCCAGCACAAAGCATTGTAGGTAGACTTCTCTTACCACCTCCCGTCAGGTCAGCGTTGCCACGTCCCATCAAACCAGTGTTACCAGTTCCCGCCGTTCCTGCACTTCCCGCCCCACATGCTCCACGCAAGGAACCTGCAGGGTGGTAGAGGCGAGGTCGAGGCGAGATACTAGACAGGGACAGGGACAATCGCAGAGACAGGGTCAGTATTAGGCACAGGGCTAGTCTCAGACTCAGGGTCAGCGCATACAGCTTACATGTTATAGATACGGACACGTCAGACACATTGTGAGAGAGTGCTCGCATCCGACGATAGCCTATGCCCGCAGCGGGCCGACAGAGGTTCATATGGTAGCCCAGCCAGACTCGACACCACGCGAGGTCTCACTGAGGGTATGATTTCCATTTGCGGTAGAGATTTATACATATTATTTGATTTTGGCTCTACCATATCTTTCATTGCTGGTCGCATGGTAGACATCCTAGGGTTGAAACCTGTTAGGCTTAGTGTACATTTGATTTTGAGTAGTGCAGCTAGGGATAAGGTTTACCCTAATAGTTTTATCGAGAGATGTATGGTCAAGATAAATGGGGTAGAGTTACTTGCCGATTTTAGAGTCCTCGAATTTTTAGAGTTCGATGCGATTTTAGGGATGGACTGGTTAGTAGCATATCACGCTCATATCGACTGTTTCAGTAAGACAATGATATTTTAGATCCCAGGGCGTCCAACGTTCACCTATAGAGGTAGTTCAGCAAAGACAGTATGTACGAGAGGTCGACCTGTGACTATTGAGGGGATGGAGGCATTGATCTCGCTATACACTGTACCAGAGAGTCGGGGACCTAGGCTGGAGGACATAACAGTGGTTAGAGAGTTTCCTGATGTGTTTCAGGAGGATTTACATGGTTTACCGCCACTGCGATAGATTGATTTCATTATTGAGTTAGTACCAGGCACTAAACCAATTTTCATACCACCATACCGTATGTCACCACGAGAGTTAGAGGAGTTAAAGACTCAGGTTGAGGATTTTAGACAAAAGGGATTCATCACACCTTTTATGTCGATATGAGGAGCACCCGTCCTTTTTGTGAGGAAGAAAGATGGTACTTCGAGACTTTGTATCAACTACAAACAATTAAACAAAGTCACCATTAGGAACAAATATCCACTGCCGATGATTGATGATTTATTTGATCAGCTGATAGGAGCACAGTTTTTCTCCAAGATAGACCTTCGATCAGGGTATCATCAGCTTAGGATCAGGGATGAGGATAGGTCCATAAAAGCTTTTAGCACAATATATTGACACTTTCAGTTCACGGTCATGCCATTTGGGTTGACCAATGCTCCAACAGTGTTTATGGATCTGATGCATCGGGTTTTCAGACCTTTTCTTGATCGGTTCGTGATAGTCTTCATCGATGATATATTGATATACTCGAAGATGAGGGAGGATCACGAGCATCATCCTAGGGAGACGTCGTTGTAGACCTTGAGAGAGCATGGACTTTACGCCAAATTCAGTAAATGTGAATTTTGGTTATCAGAGGTCAAGTTTCTAGGTTATGTTGTTGGAGCAGCATGGATAACAGTGGATCCAGCCAAGATTTAGGCAATTATGGATTGGCCAACACTGACTTTAGTGATTGAGATCAGAAGTTTTCTGGGTTTGGCAGGGTATTATCGCCGATTTGTGAAGGATTTCTCAAAAATTGCTTCACCAATTACTAGATTGACCCATAAAGATGTTAGATTTGAATGGGCTAAGGAATGTGAGTAGGCATTCACTCAGTTGAAGAGATTATTGACTACTGCGCCAGTATTGGTATTATCAAAGGTTGGACAGGGATTTTCAGTATATACTGATGCTTCTCATAGAGCTCTGGGATGTGTGTTGATGCAGGGTGTTGGTACAATAGCTTATGCATCCAGACAATTGAAGGTACATGAGAAGAATTATTCGACACACGATTTGGAGCTGGCTGTAATAGTGTTTGCACTGAAAATATGGAGACATTATTTGTATGGAGAGAAATTCACTTTTTACTGATCATAAGAGTCTGAAGTATCTCTTCACACTGAAGGACCTGAATATGAGACAGCGCAGATGGTTAGAGTTTATGAAGGATTACGACTTTTCTTTAGAGTACCATCCGGGAAAAGCGAACGTAGTCGCAGATGCGCTGAGTAGGATACCTGTTGGAGATGAAGAGGTTCCTACCGAAACTCAGGTTAAGATTTGCCCTCATATGAGAGTACATACCGTGTCTACACAGAGAGTGTCAGAGGGTCAGAGGACCGACATCTTGTACTTGAGGTTTAGTGAGTTAGCGCCGAGTGTTGATTGTGTTGATTAGACGGAGACGTCTGACCAGTGTTTGAGATTCAGGGCCAGACTGTGGATAACGTCATTACCAGAGATGAGAAAGGAGATTCTTTAAGAGTCACACTGTTCCCGATACACCATTCATCCAGGCAGGACCAAAATGTACCATGACATGAAGAGGCATTTTTTGTGGCATGGGATGAAGGCGGATGTGTCTATGTTTATCACGAACTGTGAGATTTGCCAACAAGTGAAGGCTGAACATCGCAGACCTGGACAATTGCTACAGCCTATTCCCATTCCACGATGGAAGTGGGAAAACATTGCTATGGATTTTGTGAGAGGATTGTCGAGAACCGCCCGGAGACATGATTCCATCTGGGTTATTTTTGACTGACTGACGAAGTCTACTCATTTTCTACCAGTGGCCGCACATTACAACTTTGATCAGTTTAGTATACTGTGCGAGCGAGAGATTATTAAGCTGCATGGGGTACTAGTAACTATTACAACAGACAAAGATGCTATGTATACGTCCAGGATGTGGCGAAGTATGCAGGAGTAGTATGGTACGCGCCTACAGTTTAGTATGGCTTTTCATCCTCAGACTGACGGCGAGACTGAGAGATTGATTCAGGTTCTCGAGGATATGTTGCGAGCTTGTGTTTTGGAGTTTGGTGAATCATGAGAGGAGTACCTACCGTTGTGTGAGTTTGCATATAACAATAGTTATCAGGCCAGTATTGAGATGGCGCATTTTAAGGCTTTATATGGTAGACCGTGTCGCACCCCCATCGTGTCGGGCTGAGTCAAAGAACCGGGAGACTGTGAGGCTTGAGATTGTTGTTGATCACACGGAGAAGGTACGACTCATTCGTCAGAAACTCAAGGGAGCCCAGGATAGACTGCGGGAGTATGCAGACAGATATCGTTGTGATCTCACGTACACCGATGGATCCTTTGTATATTTCAAAGTTTCCCAACAAAAGGGGTCTTCAGAGGTTCGGAGTGAAAGGAAAACTTGCACCGAGGTTTATCAGACCTTTCAGGATTAAGAAACGGGTCGGGAAGGTTGCAATAAGCTTGAGTTACCTCCATAGATGTCAGGAGTTCATCCAGTCTTTCATATATCCATGCTTCGATTAGCTGAATTGGGAGCAGGTGATCGTCCGACTGTAGATTTGAGTAAGATAGACTTGAGTGAGGATATTTCATATGAGGAGCAGCCTCTGCAGATTTTAGATCGATTGGTACATAACTTGATTGGAAAGTCTATCCCAAAAGTGCTTGTTAAGTGGTAGTTTCACGATGATACGAAACTCACTTAGGAACGGGAGGACTATATACGAGATAGGTTTCCATACCTATTCGAGTCAGGTATAAATCCTATTTGAATTTTAAATTTCGAGGATGAAATTTTCATTAGTTGGGAAGAATTGTAACCACCCAAAATTTATAAGTGTGTTTAATTCCTTAAATAGGATCAACGACCCGTACCGTGGGACCCACACCGTGATACGTCCATTTACCGAGGCAAAGGCCGAGGTATATTTTATATTTGTTGTGATGTATGCCTAGTGTATTGTATATGTATAGACCATTAAGTCAATTTATACGGGTATATAGGTATCGAGACGAGCGGAGACGTACCTCGACTTGCATGTCGACGTGGGACCGAGGTAGCGGCTTATGGGGTAAGCTTAATTAATTTGAACTAATGTGGGTTTTATACGTAGCTTTGATGTGGTCATATGTAATGTAAACATTAATATGCCTAAGTTATTGAAATAAAACAATAATCACATGATGTGCATCGAGACACGTATTGCCAAATCAAGAGATCAAGTGAGTCAACTATTGGAGTCATTTAAGCATGACTTGAGGAACAAGTGTGTCAAGGTGGTCCATTAGTTGAGCCTCGAGATACGTGTGCACACATGATCAAGGGCTAAGGTTCAAACATATCCAATTAGTAAATAAAACCACATAAGTCAACATATTTGATCATTCATTTTATCATCACAATCGTTGGCAAGGAAGATAAGAGAAAGAAGAGAGATTTTTAGAGTAACTTGGTGGAGGAGAAGAGATTCATTGAAGCTTTGGTGAATATTAAGAAGCTCTTCAAGCTAGGTAACTTCTCCACTCCATTAAGTTGATGAATTCATGGAATTTGATGTTGTTAGTTGTTGTTTTATGTTGGGTTTTATGTTAGGAGTCTCTTGTAGTGTGTATGAAGGTCCCTAAGGTGTTAACAAAGCCTATGTGTAGCAAAAAGCCAGAATTCGAAATGCAAAATTTTGGGTTCTGCTGCACATAGCGCACTAAGATAATCTAGCGCGTTAATATTAATTAGCGCGCTAGATATTTGAAGTAGCGCGCAAATGTCGAAATTAGTGCGTTAATGTCAAAAACTAGCGCGTTAATCTTGATTAGCGCGCTAAAGATTTAAGGTAGCGCGCTAAAGTTGGAATTAGCACGCTAATATCAGAATTAGCGCGCTAATTGCCCAGACAGTACAAAAATCAGTAATTTCATAAAATGGTTTAAACACTATAAATGGGTTTACAACTCTAAGTAGCGGTCCAAACTCACTCTAAAACCTATCAAACAACTCCAGAGAACTAAGGGGAAATCTCGGGAATTCGGGAACGTGTTTCGGAGTGTCGGGAGGCCGGATAGGCTAAGATAAGCTTTGTGTAAGCTTTGTGAATTGTAAGTAAAGCTGTGAGAATTCTATATTTCATTTCATTCACTCTTATTGTTTTATAGTCTATTTGTAAACATTGCTACTTGTAATCTCACATCATTTTATTCTTGTTTCTATTCATGTTTGAATATTGTTGACATGATGTCTTGTGAAATGTTTCATTGATTCTAATTTCTACTCTTGATGATATTTTTGATAGATAGTTGATCAAAAGCATGTTATTGGGATAAGTTGGAATGGATTAGATTTGTATTCTATTTCCTTGGACTTTGTAGCTTAACTAGTTTTGAAATCCTAGAGACTTGGAATTATTGGTATTCGAAAACTAAAGTAGGGATTATCTAGTTTCCATTGCACAAGAGATGCACGGTTCACAGGGACATGGGTCTACAGGGGTTCCCAGCACTCACCATGTAACGGCTCGCTCTAATTAATCCCGATTAACTGACAAATCACAGATTAAGATCCTAAGCTCAGACCCACGTGGACGTCGCAGAAAAGTCCAGGACACGCCTAACGAGGTAAAATTTGTTATTTTTGTGTGCGAATGTTTATTTATTTTACTATTATTAAATAATTCACGTCGCATTATTTGATATTTTATTGGTCGCGTAGTGCGCGTGTAGTGACGAGAGTGTACGACGTCGCGGTGAGCGCGTAACGCCGGTGTATGGGATAGTCTGAGATTTAGTTGTCACATCACACATCACATCACATCACACATCACATCACCATACCTAAACCCATCCCTCATCATTTCTCTTTTTCCTCCAAAAATAAAATAGAGAGATTTTCATTTAAAACAGATATAAATAGAGGGTGAGGACGCCTAGTGAGAGAGAGAATAAATGAGAGGAAAGAGAGAGAAATAGAGAGATAGAGAGGCGGCCAGGAGAGAGACGACCAGGAGAGAAAGGGAGAGAGAGAAGGTGAAAGGAGCTCCGACAAGGAGCGAGACGGAAGGCCGTGGACGGCGGCTCGCGGTGACGTGAAGGCCAGAGATCGGGAACGAGCAGTCAAGGCGGCGGAAGATCGGGAACGAGCAGCGGCGCGCGGATGTGAGGCGGCTGAACTCCGGCGTGAATCGGTGGACGACGAGTCGGCTCAGCAGCGCGCGCGGCGAGGCGGCTCCAGCAGGCGCGAAGCAATGAGAGCAGCGAGAGCGGCAAGGAAGCGCCGACAACGCACGCAGGCACGAGTAATGGCGATGGCGGCGGCGCGGTGAACGGTGTGGGGCAACTGCGCGGTGGCGCGTTGCCGGACCGATTGATCCCCGACGAGACTATAGTCGGGTATCAAGCGCGTATCTCGAGGCGTGAGCGAGACATTTTGGAGAGACATTTGTGATAGTTTGAGGTAAGTAAACCCACGAGAAAATTAGTTAAAATTCATTTGTGATACTTATTTTATTTCACATTTCAATTATTCCATTGTGCTATTTATTGTTCATTTACTGTTCATCCACTCCCACGTGTGTTTGTGTGTTTGTCGACGGGTCGGGCATGGCACGAACTCACACCCCGGGGCTAGCTACCCCGCGTTGTTCGAGTAATTGGCCATGTTAGGGCTATGCGGTGATTATTTTCCGCAAGACCCGTAGGTTGAGAGATGTTTGACGAAGACCTAAGTCTTCGTCATGGGTTCCTCTCGAGAGATGTTTGGATGGGGTTCTCCCGTTAATGGGGTTCCTCTCATTCGACCGTGGGATGTTTGGCTAGGTGGTCATCATGGGTTCCTCTCGGTTTAGCTAAGACGATTCCCGGATGTCGATCAGGGTTCTCTGTAACGCTACACTCGTGTCCAAATTCGACTTCTCAACGACTTATTTTCATGGGATTACTTTATTCTCGTTCCTTATTTAAATTGTATGAATTTTAGCCCTTTTATTGGATTTCGTGAATATTAGCTAACGTTCTCTGGGATTTACTCACCTGGGATTTGTCATTGTTTTTGGTGACAAATCGCAGATCCTACGACGGGGCAAGTGGGGTCTTGGCGACTACATCTCGAGTTAGGAAAGCCCCATCAGCTTTTTACGTAGGTGTCTGTATGCATTGATTTACCGCTTTTATGGAATTTTTGGGAGGACTTGTATACCTGATACATGTATATGCTCATCTTTTGTACTTTTGATGTCGGGTTTCCACACTATAGGGTTATTTATAAAATGCAAACTTTTCATTTCTACGATATTTGCATGCTTCAAAGACTTCCGCTTTGATGTAACTTAACTTAGTCAATTTAATGTAAATATTCATAAAAACATCCATAATACTAAGTTAAGGCGAATAAGATACGTACAAAGGTTTAGGTCGCGGGCAGTTAAAGACAAGTGTGCGGTGACGTGGCATGCTTGGTGACGTGTCTGGCGAAGTGGCGGTACCCGATTTGCCTCGGAGTTTGGGGCCGTCACAGTTGGTATCAGAGCCTAGGTCCAAGCGAACCTAGGGGAAAAGTTTAATGAAACTGAATAAAACTTAAAAAACGAACTTAGATGTGGAAACCCGAAGATCCTGACTTAGAACTTTTAGTTGGGAAGCGAACATGGGACGGGAGTACCAAGGCTTATACGTTATATATTTTGATTTGTAATAGTATATATGCGTATACGTGGCTGATATGGGCCTTCGCTGTTGCAGATACGACATGGACGGACAACCGGCTCCACCTTCGGAGGATGGTGGACAGACGAGTGGTATTATGCCTATCGTGACCGATCAGAGTGTACTTGATCGGATCGCGGCACACAATCGACAGTTCGAGCAGATGATGGCCTTGCTCCGTGCTCAGACAGCGGCTATTGCGACACTTACCGCCGCCATCACACCGAGCGTCACCGAGACGGCAGCCGCGCCGATTGTTCAGGGTACGCTAGTCAGTGCAGTTATGGCCGAGACTACCACACCGACTACAGTTTTTGAGACTCGTACCGAGGCTATCACACCGGCATCTACACACGCAGTGACACTGACACAGACCCCACAGGAGATCACATTCGAGACTTCCCTGTCAGCTAAGGCTAAACTGACAAAGGAGTTTGTGAGATTTCAGCCAGGATATTTCACTGGAGGAGGAGACCCAGAGGCTGCTGCGAGATGGCTTCTTGCACATGAGAAATTACATAATCTTCTGAGGATTCACGACAGTATTCGCGCCAGGATATCCGGATATATGCTCGAGGAGAGGCCGGAGTTTGGTGGACCGCTCATACCGAGACTCATGGAGAGCCGACTACTTGGGCCGATTTCAGACATGTCTTTTATGACCAGTACATACCGAGGGAGATACAGTTGCGTCTAAGACATGAGTTTTTGTGTCTTAGGCAGGGTAACCGCATAGTGGTCCAGTATATGGAGAGGTTTCACTACCTATTACAGTTCGTTGGGGACTTGGCTTCTACAGATCGCGATCAGGTTCACTACTTTGGAGTTGGGCTTAGAGATGAGATTGCGAGCGTAGTAGTATCAGGCGGAGCTCGTACACTGCAGGAGATCTACGAGAGGGCTTTAGCCCATGAGACATATCTTCTTTTTCACGCCGCGATGCCCATGCCACAGTTGGCATCGGGGTCGTCCTAGCAAGGCACCAAGTCTGACAGGAAAGGGAAAAGGATCATCGATCACTAGAGATAGACGAGGACAGAGGCCTAGACATGATGATCACCAGGCGGTCACTTCTCATGCGATAGTACCTGCACAGTCAGCACAACTGTCAGGTGGTGGTTATGCACCGCGGCAGGGGCAGAGACCGACCCAGGATCAGGGAGGCAGGGATCGAGGACAATATGGTCAGAGTCAGGGCCAGAGGTCAGACAGTGATCAGGGTCAGGGGTCAGGACACGGGCATCTTCCTTGTTTCAAATGCAGACAGCCTGGACACATTAAGAAAGAATGTCTGATGGCTTCAGTAGCACCGATTGCAGCACCACCAGTTCAGGCCAGGGAGCGGGTACACGATGTAGCACAACCAGACCGCGAGGCCACCAGACAGCTCGTCGAGGGTATGATTTCGATTTGCGGTCGTTTTATGCATACACTTATTGATTCTGGTTCCACGGTATCATTTATTTCTGGACGTATGGTTGATGAGTTAGGTTAGCATCGATTACAGTTAGTATACTCCTGATTCTCAGCACAGCAGCTGAGGAAAAGGTTTACCCTAACATGATTTGTGAGGGTTGCACGATATAGATCTCCGGACACCAACTCCCTATCGACGTACGCGTTCTAGAGTTCTTAGAGTTCGATGCACTTTTGGGCATGGACTGGCTAGCGTCGTATCATGCCCAGGTGGATTGTTTCCGTAAGATAGTGACTTTTCATATCCCCGACATACCAGAGTTCAGTTTCAGTGGTGATGCGAGTATACTACCGACCACTAGGGGTAGATTGGCTACGACCTTAGAAATGGAAGTGTTTATAGGAATAGTAGAGTCAACCGAGACACCAGAGGTTAGACTTGAGGATGTCCCAATTGTCAGTGAGTTTCCCGATGTTTTTTAGGAGGATCTACCAGGATTACCCCCACACATAGAGATTAAGTTCATTATTGAGTTAGTGTCAGGCACACAGCCGATAGCTAGCAGACCGTACCGGATGGCACGGAATGAGCAGGATGAGTTGAAGACTCAACTGGAAGACTTAGAGAAGAAGGGGTTTATACACCCGAACACATCACCATGGGGAACACCGGTCTTGTTCGTTAAGAAGAATGATAGTAGCTTGAAGATGTGCATTGACTCTAGGAAGTTGAACCAGGTGACAGTACGGAATCGTTACCCTTTGCCCATGATCGACGATTTGTTTGACCAGTTGGCCGGAGCCCGTGTCTTCTTTAAGATCAATTTGAGATTGGGTTATCATCAGCTTAGGATTCGAGATGGAGACATACCTAAGACTGCATTTAGCACCAAATATGGGTTATTTGAGTTTACAGTGATGCCGTTCGGACTAACGAATGCACCAGCCATGTTCATGGACTTGACGCACAGAGTATTGAAGCCGTACTTGGATAGATTCATCATAGTCTTCATTAATGACATATTGATCTACAGCAAGACTCGCGAAGATCACGGGCAACATCTCAGGCAGATATTGATGACTTTGAGAGAGTACAAATTGTATGTTAAGTTCAGTAAGTGCGAGTTTTGGCTGTCAGAAGACAAGTTCTTGGGACACGTGATCAGCGACAGAGGTATATCAGTGGACCCGAGTAAAATTCATGCCGTCATCGACTGGCCGACACCTGAGATAGTGACAGATATCAGGAGCTTCCTGGGGTTGGCAGGATACTATCAGCGATGTGTGAAGGACTTCTCGAAGATCGCCGCGCCAATGACTAAATTGACAAAGAAGGATGTACCTTTCAATTGGTCAAAGGAGTGCGAGGACGCATTTACACAGTTAAAGTTGAGGCTGACTACTGCATCATTACTAGTGTTGCCAGAGCCAGGTAAGGGATTGACAATTCATACTGATGCTTGCGGCACAGGGCTAGGTTATGTACTGATGCAGGGAGACAGCGTAATTGCCTACCTATCCCGACAGTTGAGGACCCATGAGAGGAATTATTTAGTGCACGACTTGGAGCTTGCAGCAGTCGTATTTGCACTGAAGGTATGGAGACATTACCTCTACGGTGAAAGGTTCGCATTATATACAGATCATAAGAGTTTGAAATATTTATTCACTCAGAAAGATCTGAACATGAGACAGCGACGTTGGCTAGAGTTGCTGAAGGACTACGACTTCTCCATCGAATATCACTGGGAAGGCAAATGTCGTAGCGAGATGCATTGAGCAAGAGAGGACAAGATTCTTGAGATAGTTGTCTGCCATATGATGCACGAGTATGGTTTACTTGAGGCGGCGACAACACTGAGTTTGACAGAGGTTTCTGCTACAGCGGACGTACGATTTGTGGACATATTGGTATACCGTCTATTTCTATTCCGCGAGTGTTGGAGTGTCAGAGGGCTGACGAGATGTACTCAAGATTCAGTGAGATGGCACGCAGTTCCGATCATCCAGATTGGAGCGAGTTTGTGGATCAATGTTTGAGGCACCGAGGGAGGTTATGGATCCCAACAGTGGCAGAGATACGCGATGGGATACTCCAGGAGGCTCACAGGTCCCGGTATACAGTGCATCATGGCAGGACCAAAATGTATCACGATATGCGACGATTATTTTGGTGGTCAGGGATGAAGGCGGACGTCGCCGCCTATGTTAGGGGTTGTGGGGTGTGCCAGCAGGTTAAGGCTAAACACAGGAGGCCTGGAGGGTATTGCAGCCGCTGCCCATCCCCCAGTGGAAATGGGAACACATTACGATGGATTTCATTTGTGGATTACCGCAGACTTTACGGAAACACGATGCGATATGGGTGATCGTGGACAGGTTGACGAAGTCAACTCATTTCCTACCAGTTTCTATGAAGTATAATTTCACACAGTTGAGCATATTATTCGAAAGAGAGATTGTACGACTGCATGGAGTACCAATTTTGATTGTTTGAGGCGAGAGACAGTCGTCTTACATCATCATTGTGGCAAGCTATGCAGAGAGCGATTTGGTACTAGATTACGCTTTAGATCGCATTCCATCCTCTCGACAGACGGACGATCAGATAGATTAATACTGAATACTCGAGGATATGATCGGGACATGTGTGCTGTAGTTTGGTGGGTCTTGGGAGGAGTACTTGCCGCTCTGTGAATTGCTTACAACACCAGCTATCATGCCAGTATTGGGATGCCACCATTTGAAGCTCTGTACGGTAGACCATATAGATCAGCGGCTTGTTGGGCAGAGCCCGAGGATACAGCAGCCGTGGGGCCTGAGATTGTTGTGGACCATACAGAGAAGGTGATATTGATTCGTCAACGGTTGTTGGCTGCCCATCACAGACAGAAGAAGTATGCGGATAAGTACCGCGATGGGCTGAGCTACGAGGTAGATGATTGGGTCTACTTGAAAGTTTCTCTGTTGGAGGGTCATCAGAGATTTGGGATCAAGGGAAAACTAGCACCCAGATTTATTGGGCCGTTTCAGATTGAGAAACGAGTTGGGGAAGTCGCTTATCAGTTGAGATTGCCAAGTCGATTGGCAGGGGTTCATAATGTTTTTCATATTTCGATGTTACGGTTGGCTAGATCAGGACCGAGACCGATGGTTGATATGACTAGAATCGAGGTTCGACCAGACGTGACGTACGAGGAACACCCTATTGAGATATTGGATTACAAGGTACAGACTCTTAGAAGGAAAGAAATACCACTTGTATTCGTTCGATGGAAGTATCATAAAAACGAGGGCCTCACTTGGGAGAGAGAGTCTACCTTGCGAGAGTGATACCCCCACTTGTTCCAAGGTAAAGATTTCATTAAATTTGAATTTCGGGACGAAATTCCTTTTAGTTGGGAAGATTGTAACGACCCGCTCTAATTAATCCCGATTAACTGACAAATTACATATTAAGATCCTAAACTCAGACCCACGTGGACGTCGCAGAAAATTCCAGGGCACGCCTAACGAGGTAAAATTTGTAATTTTTGTGTGCGAGTGTTTATTTATTTTACTATTATTAAATAATTCACATCGCATTATTTGATATTTTATTGGTCACATTGTGCGCGTGTAGTGACGAGAGTGCATGACGTCGCGGTGAGCGCGTAACGCCGGTGTATGGGATAGTCTGGGATTTAGTTGTCACATCACACATCCAATCACATCACACATCACATCACCATACGTAAACTCATCCCTCATCATTTCTCTTTTTCCTCCAAAAAAAAATAGAGAGATTTTCATTTAAAACGAATAGAGAGAGAAAGGGTGAGGACGCCTAGTGAGAGAGAGAAGAGAGGAGAGGAAAGAGAGAGAAATAAAGAGAGAGAGAGAGAGAGAAAGAGAGGCAACCATGAGAGAGAGACGACCATGAGAGAGAGGGAGAGAGAGGCGGCCAAGAGAGAGAGAGAAGGAGGTGAAAGGAGCTCCGGCGAGGAGCGAGATGGGAGGCCGCGGACGGCGGCGACGTGAAGGCGCGAGATCGGGAACGAGCTGCGGCGGCGGCGTGAGGCGGCTCGAACTCCGGCGCGGATCGCTAGACGGCGAGT
Source organism: Stephania cephalantha (assembly GCA_039657325.1). Taxonomy (NCBI): domain Eukaryota; kingdom Viridiplantae; phylum Streptophyta; class Magnoliopsida; order Ranunculales; family Menispermaceae; genus Stephania; species Stephania cephalantha. The sequence continues at coordinate 45,594,304 of CM077571.1, forward strand.
CGGCTCAGAAGCGGCGCGCGGCGAGGCAGCCCAAAGCGGCGGCGCATGCGGCGGAACGCACAACAACGGCAGCGGCGCGCGCGTGATGAACGACGTGGGAAACGCGCGGTGGCGCGTTGCTGGACCGATTGATCCCCGACGAGACTATAGTCGGGTATCGAGTGCGTATCTCGAGGCGTGAGCGGGACATTTTGGAGAGATATTTGCGATAGTTTGAGGTAAGTAAACCCACGAGAAAATTAGTTAAAATTCATTTATGATACTTATTTTATTTCACATTTCAATTATTCTATTGTTCTATTTATTGTTCATTTACTGTTCATCCACTCCCACACGTGTTTGTGTGTTTGTCGACGGGGTCGGGCATGGCACGAACTCACACCTCGGGGCTAGCTACCACGCGTTGTTCGAGTAATTGGCCATGTTAGGGCTATGCGGTGATTATTTTCCGCAAGACACGTAGGCTGAGAGATGTTTGACGAAGACCTAAGTCTTCATCATGGGTTCCTCTCGAGAGATGTTTGGATGGGGTTCTCCCGTTCATGGGTTCCTCTCATTCAACCGTGGGATGTTTGGCGAGGTGGTCGTCATGGGTTCCTCTTGGTTTAGCTAAGACGATTCCCGGATGTCAACCAGGGTTCTCTATAACGCTACACTCGTGTCGAAATTCGACTTCTCAACGACTTATTTTCATGCGATTACTTTATTCTCGTTCCTTATTTAAATTGCATGAATTGTAGCCGTTTTATTGGATTTCATGAATATTAGCTAACGTTCTCTAGGATTTACTCACCTGGGATTTGTCATTGTTTTTTGTGACAAATCGCAGATCCTACGACGAGCCGGGGCAAGGGGGTCCTAGGCGACTACCTCTGAATTATGAGAGCCTCATCAGCTTTTTGCGTAGGTGTCTGTATGCATTTATTTACTGCTTTTATGGAATTTTTGGGAGGACTTGTATACCTGATACATGTATATGCTCATCTTTTGTACTTTTGTCGCTCTTTGATATACATGGTATCTAATGCCGGGTTTCCACACTATAGGGTTATTTATAAAATGCAAACTTTTCATTTCTACGATATTTGCATGCTTCAAAGACTTCCGCTTTGATGTAACTTAACTTAGTCAATTTAATGTAAATATTCATAAAAACATCCATAATACTAAGTTAAGGCGAATAAGATACGTACAAAGGTTTAGGTCGCGGGCAGTTAAAGACAAGTGTGCGGTGACATGGCATGCTTGGTGACGTGTCTGGCGACGTGGCGGTACCCGATTTGCCTCGGAGTTTGGGGCCGTCACACACCACTACACTTGCGCGACACACGAGGAATGAGACTCGGGGTGGTCAGCAAGAATGAGATAGTTGATGTATACGCGTAGAGCGCAGCTCCGCTATTTGTATGGAATATGTTGAGCGCGACTCCATATAGTAGTGGGAAAGGTTAGGTGATAGTTCTCACCGCCGACCAGACGTAGATCATCTCGACTTAGCTTGTGTCAGTCTATACATTTTTATCTGTGGTATTTACTTGCATTACTTGATTCAGCAACTCTTTCGCTACTTTATGCTTTTAAATACCTTTCTTATATTTTGGAAATGTGGCATAAAATTCTCCAGTTATTACTTAAATATCAATATACTCACCGTCTACTTTGTGACGGTGGGTGTAGGTCCGTCGAGCAGCAGCAGATCGAGAAAGGAGAAGATCAGCGACTTTCTTTGAGCATTTCAACGATTCTCCTATCTCATTTTTATATGACTCGACTTTTGCTGTATTATTACCGTTTATATCTTTACTGTACATTTTGGGTTGTATAGTGGGTTGAGTGTATAGTTCCTCATTTTGAGACTCATATATCATACGATATATACATGAATGTGATGTTGTGTTTCCTGGTTTTCCACACTTAGGAATTTTGAGTAGTAAGAGCTTCCGCATAATCTTTAAAACATGTAATAATATTAAAATAATAAAAAGTTTTAATTAACTCTGAAATCTAATAATATATGAACACGTGTATTGAAGAATATAGGGACGGAAGGCTGACTAATACGTAATTAAGTCTTATATGGTTAGGATTAAGGCTTGTACGAGATTAGGCCGGGCGGTGCCCTGTGTAGAAGAAGGGGTCGTCACAAATATTATTATTATTATTTATTTTTTTCATTCAACATTTCAGCTTGGGGTGTTTCGGTTAACAAGTCTATCCACCTTGATTCATATTTCTTCCCATATGAGATCCTAGGGTATAGCTCTCACAACAATCTCTTCTTCATTGACTAAAAATAAACTCATTCTAGTCCTTAAATTAAATGGGCTTTGTACAACTGTCATCTAAATATTTTTTTGATTAGTTCGAAATGCATGTTTTCTGAACTAATTAATTTTGTCCCAAGTCTTCTAGGGTTGTCGCACAAGTATGCGCATTACAAGGAAGTTGCCATCACTGCAAGACATGGAACGTAAAGAAAACAAAGTCCCCGGAGTTTCACATAGTTTACAATATCTATTCATGTAATATATTGACTTATGAACAACCAAGATCTGTATACTATATGCTCTATCAACCCAATTTATAACCCACTCTCTGCACTATATGCTTATTTTTCCTCCTTACATTGTCAAACTTGAAATCATTTGTACAACTTTTGTGTTTCAACTTTGAAAACTTATACGCTTGAATAACACCATTGACAACATAATATTAGGCACCTGAAGGAGACTCCACAAGATACGCGTAAACAAAATTCTTATTAGATAAAGCGATTACATTGAGCTTAAACATGCCCTCATAAGCATACCCCTTCCCTACAAATACCCCTCCCTTGGAGAGTACAAACTTGTCGGCCTCAAAGACAAGCCTAAATCCAAACTTATTCAATGGAGCACCACCCGACACAAGATTCTTCCTCACTTCGGTGCATAATACACGTTAGTGAGTGTTACAACTTTGCTTGAAGTAAACTTCGATCAACACTACCTATGCCTTTAACGAGGACAAAGTAGCATCATTTCCCATGTACAAGACAAAGTATTTTCATCTATCGCCTCCATGGTTTTGAAGAACCTCTTGTTCTTGGCAGACATGTCGAGTAGCACCAGAATCTACCCACCAAGCCATATCATTTTCAACGACGTTGATTTCGAGATATCATAGCAATGAGATCATCATTGTCGTTACCTCGCACTTTTGCAACGCCAGAGGAAGCATGATTTTTTCCTTGCTTCCTCTTCCAATGATAACATTCGGACTTGAAAAATATCTTTCCCGCAGAACCAACAAGTGACTTTCTGCTTCTTTTGATTCTCGATTTTGGTTGTTCGGTTTTTCCGAACCAAACAGGCTTTTTGAAGCCACCAAGCTTGTTAGGCTGTTCTCAGAAGCGGCTTTTTGAACTTAGCCGCTTCCATCACATGCACCTTTGAAATCTCCCGAGCATTCTCGCTCTTTTTCATTTTCCTCGCATGCGACAATCCTCTTCTACACGAAGATGGTTAGCAAGTTCATCAAGAGATATGTCCTCTTTTTTATGCTTAAGAGTTCGTTTGAACTCCTTCCAGGATGGGGCGCTTTATCAATAATAGAAGACACAACAATTGTTTCATCCATGACAAGATTGTGTTGAGAGAAATTATTTCTAATCCTCTCAACTTCACGAAATTGTTCCATGACAGACCTTTCATCAACCATTTTAAAATTAATAAACTTTGATATAAGGAATTTCTTACTTGTCGCATCCTCCTTATGGTACCTTGCCTCCAATTTCTCCCACGGCTCCCGGTGGCAGAGGGACGTCATGGTAGAGGTCGCAAGTGAGTCCTTCATGGCGTTGAGAATATGACATCTGCAGGTGTGGTCATCTGTCTCCCATTTCTGCCTCTTCCTGATCTGCTCGACGGTTTCATCATCGGACTCCACAGGTTTCGGTGTATCTAGAACATACACCAGATGAAGCGCCACCAGCAGGAAATGCACTCGCTTCTGCCGCATCAGAAAATCGCCTCCATCAAAGCGATCCACTTCACAATGTTAGTCGACAGTTCTTTGATTGAAGCCATTGCAACGACAGCAAAAATTTCCTTTAGATTGTTAGAACAGAGGGACTTGCAATGACTTCAAAGCGTGTAACACTGCCACTTTCCTAAATGAAATTTTGCTCTCTATACTGCAAGAGTCAGCAAATATCCTAAAGGATACGATGAAGTAAAACCCAACTTTCACTTGCAGTAGTGAAAGATGAAAACAAAAGCAATTGCTGGTGAATTTCGAGATGATATCTTCCTTCTCAAACCTCTCCTCTTATAGAGCACCGGTCATGACCAAACGAGTTGGAGAAGTGGAACGAGCAGTCAAGCATTGATGCAATGGAGTAATGGAGCAACTGCCAAGCATTGATGCAATGGAGTAGTGGAGTGGAGCAAGAATTCCTTAATGGAGATAGACACACACGCACGTGCCTCGTGCCAAGTGCTAAGTGCGCCTATAAAAGCGCTTAAAATGCGCCATATGCGCCGCGGCGCCGCGCGCAGCGCGTGTGGCTCACTTTGCATAGCACTTGTATTTTATTTTACACACACTATGGTGCAAGAGTACATATATACTCTTTAAACTTGAAGTTCCTAACCAATGTGGGATTAAAAATTTATTTTGAAAATGTTCAACAATCCCCCGCCATTTTCAAAATAATCGATTATTCAATCCACGAAATCTCAAACATTATATGCATAACTAATGGTATCTTGCGATTTGAACCACTAACTTGTGAAAAGTTCATTACATCATATCGTAATTACATGGTAGATAAACTTTGAACCAATGATTCTATTCGATATGTAGCATAAACATATCACGCATATAACTTACACCAGCAAAAAGCCATAAATATCGTGACACATTCAACATTGGCCTTGTGTCCCGTATCTTCTTGTGAATGTCTTTGGAGCCAAGTCCTTGAACTCCTTGAAAGCGGCACTTCACATCCACATAGGTAGTCTCCATTCTAGTACCCCCGCAATTTAAGTACTTTTAGAAGACTATTAAGAGATCATCTCAACCTCCTCTCTTTACATGCGTGTACCGAGCACTAACAACCTTGGGATGGTTATAAAAATTTAGTGCTCACGTGACGCTCTTATAATGAAATTATCGCATTGAACTCAAGACTTAACGTAATGTTAGGCGTCGAGTTGAGTTTCCACTATCGTGACTGTAATTTATGGGCTTGAGACCCATCCCTCTTGATGTTTTATTCACCAAGTCTCTTGGCAATCATTTAGTAAGGGGATCTCGCCAAGTTTTGACTAGATTTCACATAGTCAATCGTGATAAGCGCTCTTGTTATCAATTCTCGACAACTATGTCTCGGTCCAATATGTCCGGACTTACCGTTGTACATTTGGCTATAAACCCTTGCCGATGTGGCGACTATCACAATGGATAGAGATTGGAGCCTACGGTTTAGGCCACAATGGTATCTCGTGTAATAGTTCACGTAGCCATTCAGCTTCTTTTGAAAGTGAGGCCAATGCAATAAACTCGATTCCATGGTAGAACCGACCATTAAAGTTTGCTTTTTCAAGCCCACGAGATTGCACCTCCAAGCAAGTGTGAAAATCCACCCACTTGTGGATGCATGATTTTGATCTTTCACAATCCAACTTGCATCTCAAAATCCTTCTAAGACCGAAGGATATCCATCATAGCATAAACCATAGTTAATTGTTTTCTTCGAGATATTTCAAAACTCTTCGAATTGCAAACCAATGCAACTCGCTTGGATTAATTGTAAATCTACTCAACTTGCCCTACTTGCCAAGGCAATATCCGGCCTAGTGCATGTCATTGCATACATTAAGCATCCAATTAATCTAGAATACTCCGGTTGTGAAACCTTGGATTGCTGTGTCAGATATTTTTCACTAGCTCAATACTTGAATCTAGTGGGGTAGAAACAGGGGCACAATTCAAGTGATTGAATCTATTGAGAATCTTCTCAATATAATGAGATTGAGTTAGAGTAATACTCCCCTCATCTCTTACAATCCCGAATTCCGAGTATGACATCGGCTTGCCCCATATCTTTCATTTCAAAGCGGCTTGAAAGAATCCTTTTCGTCAACCGAACTTGTTCCAAGTCGGGTTCCAAAAATCGACATGTCATCTACGTAAAGACACGTGAGATAATGACACCATTGCCCTTTTCATCAAACTTGCTATATGCGCATTTATCGATTCATTTATTTTGAATCCAAAAGCAAGTACAACTCCGGTCAAATTTTTGGTGCCATTGTTTTGGTGCTTGCTTTAAACCATACAATGATTTCCCGCAATCTGCTTAACACTTTATTCTCATGGACCAGGGCATTATAAACCCTTGAGTTGTTCCATGTATATTTCCTCATCCAATTCTCCATTTAGGAATTTGTTTTAATGTCCATTTGGTGGATGACCAGCTTGTTTATAGGCTGCAATTGCAACAAGCAACGATAGTAGCAATTCTGGCTCGGTGAATAGGTATCGAAATAGTCTATTCCATGCTTTTGGGTGAAACCTTAGCAACCGCCTCACTTTGTGTTTTTCAATGGATCCATCAACTCTTCTTTTCCTTTTGAAGAGAAATTTGCATTTAATGGGTTTACACCTGAGGAGGTAGATCAACTAGCTCCCAAGTGTTATTTCCCATTATTGAATCCATCTAATCATTTAATGCCTCTTTCCAGAAAATTCGCATCCCTTTCTTTCATTATGAGGATCAACTTCCGTATTAAAACAATACGAAATTTGTCTACTTTGTTTCTCCGCTTCCTTTACCCACAAAGTATAATGCATCTCAAGGTGACCACCGACGGTCCATGTGGGAGTGTGCATTCTGTTATTCTAATGTCCACTTTCAAAAATGTTTTTACAATTTTTATATTTTATATTTTTAATAATTATTAGGCCATGTTTAATTACAAAGAAAATGTTTTCTTAAAAAAATTTCCTAGTAAATGTTTAAAAGAAAATTTTTCTATATGCGTTTGATTGCACATATAAGATTTTTTTTCCTTGAAACACGATCTTTCACAATCCAACTTGCATCTCAAAATCCTTCTAAGACCGAAGGATATCCACTATAGCATAAACCATAGTTAATTGTTTTCTTCAGATATTTCAAAACTCTTCGAATTGCAAACCAATGCAACTCGCTTGGATTAATTGTAAATCTACTCAACTTGCCTACTGCCAAGGCAATATCAGAGCCTAGTGCATGTCATTGCATACATTAAGCATCCAATTAATCTAGAATACTCCAGTTGTGAAACTGGATTGCCTGTATTTTTCACTAGCTCAATACTTGAATCTAGTGGGGTAGAAACAGGGGCACAATTCAAGTGATTGAATCTATTGAGAATCTTCTCAATATAATGAGATTGAGTTAGAGTAATACTCCCCTCATCTCTTACAAATCGAATTCCGAGTATGACATCAACTTGCCCCATATCTTTCATTTCAAACTGCTTGAAAGAAACATTTTGGTCAACCGAACTTGTTCCAAGTCAGGCCCAAAAATCAAGCATGTCATCTACGTAAAGACGATAATGACACCATTGCCCTTTTCATCAAACTTGCTATATGCGCATTTATCGATTCATTTATTTTGAATCCAAAAGCAAGTACAACCTGGTCAAATTTTTGGTGCCCTTGTTTTGGTGCTTGCTTTAAACCATACAATGATTTCCTAATCCGCACACTTTATTCTCATGACTTAGGGCATTATAAACCCTTGAGTTGTTCCATGTATATTTCCTCATCCAATTCTCCATTTAGGAACGTTGTTTTAATGTCCATTTGGTGGATGACCAGCTTGTTTATAGCTGCAATTGCAATAAGCTATCTGATAGTAGCAATTCTAGCTACTGGTGAATAGGTATCGAAATAGTCTATTCCATGCTTTTGGGTGAAACCCTTAGCAACTTGATCTCACTTTGTGTTTTTCAATGGATCCATCAACTCTTCTTTTCCTTTTGAAGAGAAATTTGCATTTAATGGGTTTACACCCAGGTGGTAGATCAACTAGCTCCCAAGTGTTATTTCCCATTATTGAATCCATCTAATCATTTAATTGCCTCTTTCCAGAAAGCTGCATCCCTTTCTTTCATTGCCTCCTCTACTGTTTGAGGATCAACTTCCGTATTAAAACAATACGAAATTTGTCTAGTTATTGTTTCTCTGCTTCCTTCAACTAGGAATGTATAGAAATCAGAACCAAATGACTTAATTTTCCGAGCTCGTTTGCTCCTTCGAAGTTCAGGAACTTCTACTAATTCTTTGTTATTTTCAATTTCTATGACTTCCTTCCTTTTTGGTTTTCTCCAGGAATACTTTTGTACATGACATTTAAATCTTGTCTCGTCAAAGATTGCATCCCTTGATTCAATTACGGTGTTTACATCGAAATCGAATTATTATGCTCAATTACCATGAACCTATATGCCTTACTGTGTTGTGCATATCCAATAAATATGCACTCCACTCCCCTTTCACCCAATTTTCTCTTTTTGGGTTCAGGTACTTTTACTATTGCTCTACAGCCCCAAACTCTTAAATAATTAAGATTTGGTTTTCGCTTATTCCAAAGCTCATATGGGGTGACTTTATTCCTCTTTTGTGGAATTCTGTTCAAAATATGGCATGCAGTCAGCAATGCCTCTCCCCTTAAAAAACCACTACTCAAACCCGAGTTTGATAGCATAGCATTAACCATTTCGGTTAAAACACGATTTTTACGCTCAGCCACACCATTTTGTTGTGGTGTGGAAGGGGCAGTAGTCTCATGGACTATTCCAGTGGATTCAAAGTACTTTGGATCATAGTACTCTCCTCCCCTATCAGACCTTAAACATTTTATAAAGGTCTCACATTGCAATTCAGTTTCTGCCTTATAGGCCCGAAACTTAACCATTGCCTCATCTTTGGAATGCAACAAATAAACATAACAAAACTTGCTATAATCATCAATAAATGTTATAAAATATTTATTGCTTCCTATTGAGGGTATACTATGTATGTCACATACATCAGAATGTATCAAGTCTAGCAACTTTGAATTTCTTTCAACATTAGGAAATGGATTTCTAGTTATTTTTGTTTTCATGCATGTATTGCAATTTCCTTCATATTTATCAAAATAAGGCAGTAATTCCAGATTGACCATATCATATAATTTTCTGAAATGAACATGTCCTAATCTATGATGCCATAAAAATGAAGGAGACTCCACAAGATACGCATAAACAAAATTCTTATTAGATAAAGCGATTACATTGAGCTTAAACATGCCCTCATAAGCATACCCCTTCCCTACAAATACCCCTCCCTTGGAGAGTACAAACTTGTCAGCCTCAAAGACAAGCCTAAATCCAAACTTATTCAACAGACCACCAGACACAAGATTCTTCCTCACTTCTGGTGCATAATACACGTTAGTGAGTGTTACAACTTTGCCAGAAGTAAACTTCGAGATCAACACTACCTATGCCTTTAACAGGACAAGTAGCATCATTTCCCATGTACAAGACAAGTATTTTCATCTATCGCCTCCATGGTTTTGAAGAACCTCTTGTTCTTGCAGACATGTCGAGTAGCACCGTAATCTACCCACCAAGCCATATCATTTTCAACGACGTTGATTTCGGATATCATAGCAATGAGATCATAATTGTCGTTACACCGCACCTTGGCAGCGTGACAGAGGAAGCATGATTTTTTCCTTGCTTCCTCTTCCAATGATAACATTCGTACTTGAGGTGGCCATCTTTCCCGTAACCAACAAGTGACTTTCTCGCTTCTTTTGATTCTGATTTTGGTTGTTCGGTTTTCCCGAACCAGCAGGCTTTTTGAAGCCATCAGGCTTGTTAGGCCTGTTCAGGAAGGGCTTTTTGAACTTAGCTGCTTCCATCACATGCACCTTTGAAATCTCCTGAGCATTCTGCTCTTTTTCATTTTCCTGCATGCGACAATCCTCTTCTACACGAAGATGGTTAGCAAGTTCATCAAGAGATATGTCATCTTTTTTATGCTTAAGAGTTCGTTTGAACTCCTTCCAGGATGGGGACAGTTTATCAATAATAGAAGACACAACAATTGTTTCATCCATGACAAGATTGTGTTGAGAGAAATTATTTCTAATCCTCTCAACTTCACGAAATTGTTCCATGTGGACCTTTCATCAACCATTTTAAAATTAATAAACTTTGATATAAGGAATTTCTTACTTGTCGCATCCTCCTTATGGTACCTTGCCTCCAATTTCTCCCACAGCTCCTTGGCAGAGGGGACGTCATGGTAGAGGTCGAACAGTGAGTCCTTCATGGCGTTCGAATATGACCTCTGCGCAGTGTGGTCATCTGTCTCCCATTTTACGCCTCTTCCCGATCTCGTCGACAGTTTCATCATCTGGACTCCATAGGTTTCGGTGTATCTAGAACATACACGGATGAAGCGCCACTGCAGAAATGCACTCGCTTCTCGCCACCTCGAAAATCGCCTCCATCAAAGCGATCCACCTTCACAATGTTAGTCGACAATTCTTTGATTGAAGCCATTGCAACGACAATGCAAAAATTTCCTTTAGATTGTTAGAACAGAGGACTTGCAATGACTTCAAAGCGTGTAACACTGCGCCACTTTCCTAAAGAAAATTTTGCTCTCTATCTTTGCAAGAGTCAAGCAAATATCCTAAAGGATACGATGAAGTAAAACCCAACTTTCACTTGCGGTAGTTAAAGATGAAAACAAAAGCAATTCTTTGGTGAATTTCGAGATGATATCTTCTTTCTCAAACCTCTCCTCTTATGAGAGCACTTTGGTCATGACCACGTTGGAGAAGTGGAACATCAAGCATTGATGCAATGGAGTAATGGAGCACCAAGCATTGATGCAATGGAGTAGTGGAGCGGTAATTCCTTAATGGAGAGCGATTTCAACCGCACCCACTCTCACCACTCTACTAACTACCCATTTAATCTCGAAAATGGTAAAAATTAATGGTAAAAAGTTTTACCCATGGTTAGCTTGCACACCACAGTATAATGCATCTCAAGGTGACCACCGACGGTCCATGTGGGAGTGTGCATTCTGTTATTCTAATGTCCACTTTCAAAAATGTTTTTACAATTTTTATATTTTATATTTTTAATAATTATTAGGCCATGTTTAATTACAAAGAAAATGTTTTCTTAACAAAAATTTCCTAGTAAATGTTTAAAAGAAAATTTTTCTATATGCGTTTGATTGCACATATAAGATTTTTTTTCCTTCGAAACACACCAACAAGAATTTTTAAATAAATATGAAAACTTACCATATATATTAAATATATTAATTTTCAAATCTAAAATATAAATTTAATGTGTTTTAATATGAAAACTAACATTTTCTTAATAGAAAACTCAATTCGCCAACCATAATATGTGAGAAAATATATAAGTCTTAATATGAAAAATTGGCAATTGTAAGAAAATGTTCTAAAAGAAAATTTTGGCTATCAAATGTATGAAAATATTATTTTTCATAAAACTTATGATTTTCTTTGAAATATTTTTTTTTTCGATCAAATTAAACATAGCAAGTAAAAAAAAGTACTACAATTGATTCCACCGCCCGGCGCCCAGCGATGGCTTGACACCGGACTTATGGTGTACTGAACTAATCCTTAAAAGTATTTAGTTGGCCACGCGGGAAGCCCAACCGCCTCAGTTTTTGCTAAACCAGAAGCGAAACTTAAACACAGTAGCTCGCCAGAGAGGCTTGGCTCGTCAATGGCGGCTCTGAGACACTTGATCAAGGCAGGCAAGGCGCGTCGTTTCTTCTTCACCTCTCTCAAAACCCTGAACCCCTCTTCTTCGATTCACGCCAATGCAGACCTTCGAAGACCAATGACGGCGGATCACCGTAAGTTCCCGCACTTCGCTTTGATTCTACTCGCGCTATGTTTTTCTCCAGTATTTAGGTCAATCCGCGCTGGTTTCGTTTGATTCGCATCGATAGAACAAAAAAAGATCGAATCTTTCCTCACATCCTTGTATGTAGGTGTGAATTTGCCTAAATTGATGAAACCCTAGAATGAACCAATCAATTCATTTGTGAAAACTCATCATGTGATCGACTTTCCTTGTTAATTGTGATCAAACATAGAAGTTCTTTGTGATTTTGGTGTTGATAGTGTTAACAGTGCCCAGGCTTATGGTTTTGATGGCAATTCAGGGTTCTTGATCAAGTTTCTTAACAAAAATACCTAAAATAAGATAGCGAGAACGTTGAGGCGCTGTTGAAAGTCGGCGTGAGGAGAACATTTGAGTGGCTTCATTATGATCAAGGAAAGTGAGGATAAGTTAATTTACTGTGTTTGATTTTATTGTTATGAGTGTAGGAAATCTTGGAAACCCAGTTCTTTCTGGTGCATTTGAAGGGGCGAGTTTGAAATGGAGTATGGAATTTCGTGGGATATTTTTTATGTTGCCGGCGGTTGTAGCTAGTTTGGTTGGAGTTGGAATGACAGAGATGTCTCTCGCAGATGCAGATAAGGTTATGTATAATCTATTTGGAGTTTTCACTAGCTGAGTTAGTATTAGGTTTCTAATAGCATTTGAGCGCAAATTTGTGCAGGCAGACTCTCAGAGTCAGACTCCGTGTCCAAATTCCCCGCTGTCGGAATATGTTGACATGGAAAAAATTGTAAGACAAGAACGCTACAAGCTTGAGGAGTTGCTTAAGAGTAAGGGAATGCAATATGGTTCTTATCCTCCATTCACAGTTGGTGTCAAGGGCCAAAAGGTGAAAAAATTAGATCGTTTGTTTTGTCAAATTCATGTGTTAAGTTTTGTCTATAGGAGGTTTTAAATCTTGTGCCAAAAAAGGCTGTAGTTACTATGTAAATGTTATGTCGTGAAAATGTTTAAGTTCCTTCTTTCCATAGGACCTAGGAAACACCTTTATTTGATATTTGCATAACATAGTTTTGGAGTTTAAAAAACGAGCATTTTTTTTTTTTTTGATAAATAGTTCTAAAATTTTCTTTGTTTAATTTGGAGTGAAAGTTTCTCGTATTGTCATTTCGGGTGGCATTTCATGTCAATTATGTTTTGGATGGGCAATTAACTTCTGTTGCATACAAACTTCTTTGCTGTTTATTTGGTTCTATACCATTCATCATATGATTTCATCTCGTATGTTGTCTATAGGTTGCAAATGACCTGCTTATTGCTGTATTAAGTACTTTCATCTGAGTGATCTATATTGTAGATTCGAATCAAATTCCACCTTCCACCAACATGCGATATACCACACCTCATTGTGGACCTTGCATCACATCTTGGACTGAAGGCAGAAGAGCACAGCAGTGGTTCAGATATTACTCTGCGTGCTTGGGACAGGCAAGTGAATTTAGATGTGTCACCATATTTTTTGTTACCATATGCGTATCAATGGTCATGGTCATTTTTGTAGAATTAATAGTTGTTGAGTGTTGACACTCATAGTATTGCGTTGTTTATAAGTTCCCTCTTTCTTTCATATGTTCTATTTCAGTTCTGTTGCTTGGCAATTGGAACTTACTCAAGACAAGCAGCTGAAAAACCAATCAAATAAACCAGTGAGAGAAGATAAGGGCAAAGATGAAGGAGATCTGTCCGTACTGATATTCCAGTCTCTAATAAGTGTGGACAATGCAGTTAATTCTTCAGTTCTTGTGATACATTTTAATATATTTGTTTTAATTTTTTGGCCTTGAATATGAAATTTTGTTTTTATAAATCAGTTATCACATACGTGATACACCTTTTCTTTCTTCTTAAGATGCATAAATTTTTTCACTTTCAGGAAATTGAATTCATAAAACAGGGAGCCTTTAGCCTGAAGGAGCTTGATGCTGTGGTGTCTGCTCTAAAATCGGCTAGTGAGAAGGCTGGGACTCGAAAAGCTTTGGATGGAAGAACAAGAGGATATAAGGACAGACATGAGAACAAACAAGATGGTCGAGTAGCTTCCACTGAAAAGTCGATTGCTTCTCTTGAGGCTATGGGAGTTAGGATTTTTGGACTAAATGAAGCCCAAGGCTTCACTTCAGGTGGTGATATATCATGGGAAAATATTGCTGGATATGATCTGCAAAAGCGGTATGCTAAGTAGCTATGAGCTTCAGATATTTAATTATTGGAAGCCTTCACTTTCTTATGATTGCAAATGTCTAAATGTCGTTCATTTGAGAATATGTGCACTTTTCATCATTTACAATATAGATTTTGCGAATTTGCTACCAGTGGCACATGATGCAAGAAATTGTATAAAATTGTAAAAAACGTATGAGATCCTTTCTTCTGTTTATCACCATATAATATAGATCTGACCACACGATATCATGCTTATTGGCAGGATGAAACTTTCCACCTGATGGGTATGATATGCAAATTGTGACCGCCAATGCTAATAGACCTAACTGTGACAAGAGTAAAGTCATCATTTTCATTGATGCTCTTGATGTATGCTGCTATTACCATGGATAAAAAACTAAAACGAGCAAATATTGGCGCATTTGGAAACCATCTTTATGAGCTGTTTGTTTGATTTTTTTTTTTTTTTTTTTTTGGGTGGAAGTTTGTTTGATTTCTTTACATGCTAAGGAAATAATCTAAAATAAAAATTAATAGGGTGATCCTACAGATGAATGTTGTTGTAGACAAAAAATGATTCATGCAGCTGCATTGATGCACGGCATTTTTTGGTCTTTTGTGTGCAATATGCACACAAAGTCACCGACTCTCTCTCAAATGTGGTGAGTCTATTTATGCGTACTTTGTCTCTGACATGTTATTAGACTGGTTAAGAGCAAAAAATAAACGTTTCTTTTTCTTTTAATTAAACATAATAAGAAATCAATTCTTTGTCATATTTCCATAAGAATGTGACATTTGAGCCTTGCACACTGTTTGAGTGGGGTTACAGGATGTTTTCAGTTGTGATTTCACTTCTTCCTTTTGCTGTCAGTTGTGAGTCATTAACATGTCGAAGTTTTTTGTGGTTGGTTGTGCTTATAGGTATGTCTAGATTGTTGGCTAGAACTCTACTCATTGTTTTTTTTTAATTAATTATTTTTTCCCTCGTGTTAAATTTGCATTTCCCATTTTTCTTCAGTGAAATAGAAGATACCATACTGCTGGCTTTGCGTAGTCCGGAAGTATATGATGATATCGCTAGAGGTACCAGGCGTAAATTTGAAACTAACAGGCCGCGAGCTGTTCTTTTTGAAGGTCCCCCAGGTTTGTCATTTGATCATTGTCTTTGGTTGGTCGATACTGATTCTGATTAAATGTCATTGATATTTCATTATATGTGCTCCCTTTTTTTTTTTTTTTTCATTGTTGACTGAAGTTGTTGTGTTATAAACCTTCTTTCTCTAAAACTTGAAATTGGGTTGGAATACACTTATAGGTGGGAAATCAAAGCATTTCACATTTTCTTATCTCTTTCCCTGAATTTAGGACCTTGAAGATGACTTAAATGGTAGAACATTCCTTCCTGTTTTCAGTGGTAAATTTGGTGAGATATTATCCAATTTCTTGTTTGTCTTTTGAGTTTTCATTCTCTTGCTCATAGAACTTTTAATTCGCTAGATGGTTGAGAGTTGACTTGGATGCCCTGACAAACAAGAAAAGAAAGAAAATTGGAATTAGGTGCCTTTAGGAAGCTTAAGTGAGCTGATTCATTGGAATGGTCTTCTGCTATTTCAAGAGAATCATTGATGCTTTTCATGGAATTTGCTGTTGGTTTAGAGCTCTAAATGAAGACGAGAATGACTTTAATGGATTTTAAAAAAAAATTAACTAACTCTGAATGGTTAATACAAAGCACGGATCGTTCTGATAACAAATGTTCTGTTCTTTTTCATAATTGAACTCTAAGCGGCAATTTGTCATATACTTCTGTTTTTTCATTTCATATGTATCATTGTATATGTGTTTAACTGTAGTAATCCTGCTTGCCTATTGTTAAATAGTTTAAGCTCTCTAACGCTTGTTGTTGACTGATCCAAGCTTGCACTACGTGCTGTTTTATCTATCAGGTACAGGGAAGACATCTTGTGCCAGAGTTATTGCCAATCAAGCTGTATGCCATCATTGCCAACATTACTTATTTCGTTTCTTTTTTTAGCTACATTAAAAGAAATTGTGGTTATTTTGCAGTTCATAAATTTCATTTCTCAGTTTTTTAAAGATGCGAACTTCTTATCAAACAGATTAAAGATTTACATAAAAATAGCAACTAATTGATCCTATCTTATCAAAAAAGACATTACGACTATTAAAAAAATGATTATACAACTAATTACTTCTAATTCTAATTAATTACAAATAGAATAAATATACTAAATAACAATCCTAATAATTCTTGTTAATATTCTCGACACCCCCTCCTCAAGTGGAGAATAGATATCGATCATTCCCACTTGGATAGAAACCCTTCGAGCATAGCAAGTAAAAAGTCCCTTAGTAAGAACATCGCGAGCCGCTCGGATGATGGAACATAGGGTATGCGAGATATCGCCGTTTTCCAGTTTCTCCTTGATGAAATGTCGATCTATTTCGACATGTTTTGTCCCATCATGCCGCACAGATTACGAGCAATATTGATTGCCGATTTGTTGTCGCAAAGTACAACCTCATCGGTTTATCTCCTTCAACCTTCGGCCTCCTCTAAGATCTTCCGAAGCCATAACAACTCACATACTCCTTGAGCCATAGCTCGAACTCGGACTCCAAGATCGCTTCGAGAAACAACCGGTTGTTTCTTGCTCCTCCAAGTAACTAAGTTGCCCCAGGACAAAGGAGCAATAGCCGGTGGTAGATCTCCTGTCGTAGAACTTCCGCCCCAATCAAGCATCGGTGAAGATCTCCACTCTTCGGCTCCCATTCTTTGAAAACATAATTCCTTTACCCAGGGCTTCCTTTCAAGTAATGAAGAATCAGATGAACGACCTTGGAGTGTTTTTTCGATGGACAATGCATAAACCGACTAACCAAGCTCACTTTGCAAACGCAATATCCGGCCTTGTATGCGCCAAATAAATTAGTTTCCCCACTGAACACGATACGGTTCTTGTCCACAAATTTCGGCACCATCTTCTTTTTCGAGTTTCGATTCGGATCGATAGGAGTTGCCACTGGTTTACATCCGAGTAATCCAGATCTCTTTCAAGAGATCAAGAACATATTTTCTTTTGTGAGATAACTATTCCTTTTGAGGATCTAGCCACCTCCATTCCAAGAAAATATTTGAGTCTGTCCTAGATCTTTGACGTCAAACCTGGTTGGATAAGAAGTTCTTCAGTGACTCCAACTCTACTATGTCATCTCCTGTCATCACAATGTCATCTACATACACAATTAAAATAGCAATTTTACCATGATTGTGTTTGTAGAACATCGTATGATCTGAATGAGCTTGAGTGTAACCACGTTGTTTCACAGTTCTCGTGAATCTTTCGAACCATGCCCTCGGAGATTGTTTCAATCCATATATGGATTTCTTTAGCTTACATACTCGCCATCCTTCTTTAGCTCATCAAAGTCTGGTGGAGCTTCCATATACACCTCCTCCTCTAGCTCGTCGTTTAAGAACGCGTTCTTCACATCAAAGCGTCCGAGAGGCCAATCCAGATTAGCGGCTAACGAGAGAAGAACACGTACGGTGTTTAGTTTGGCCACGGGAGCGAAGGTTTCCTCGTAGTCAAGGCCGTATGTCACGAGTGAAGCCTCGTGCTACGAGTCGAGCCTTGTATCTCTCAACCGAGCCATCGGCATGGTATTTTATGGTAAACACCCACTTGCGCCTACACATTTTTTTCCTTCGGGTAAAGAGGTAAGATCCCACGTGTCATTCTTCTTCAGGGCCTTCAACTCCTCAAAGACCGCCTCTCTCCATCTCGGAACCTCTAGAGCTTCATGTATCGACTTAGGTAGTTCATCATCCATAATCCTGGTGGAAAAGGCTTTGAAATCTGGTGAGAGCTTATGATAAGATACGAAATTGGATATTGGATGTTTTGTGGTACATGATCTGACACCTTTGCGTACGGCTATGGGTTCAAAGAAATCTGTAGAAGGTTCTAAATTTGGAAGAGAAGTAGGAGAAAGAGCAGTCGTACCTTGGACCTCGGTCGAGTCCGATGATTGGCCCACCTCGGGAGCTGGTGGAATATTACTTGGTTGAGTCCTCCTTTTAGAATAAACACGAAGTTCGTAGGTGGTTCCAAGTTGTTTTCTACCTGGGTCTCACGAGGTTGTGAATTTATAGGTTGTGAAATCCTAGGATTAGTTACATAAATAATTGATTCCACTGAACTATTTTCAACCGATTTTGGCAAAGATATTTGTTCCCAAAAACTCATTTCAGAATCATTCTCCCCCGGAATTGAGTTTTTTTCAAAAAAAGGTTGTTTTTCAAAAAAAGTGACATCCATACTCACGTAATATTTTCCAGATTTAGGATCAAAACATTTATACCCTTTTTGTGTTGGTGAAAAACCAAGAAATATGCATTTATGTGCCGGGGATCAAGCTTTCCTCTATTATGGCCGTGTATATGAACAAAAGCAATGCAACCAAAAATTTTAGGTGTTAAATCGGTGAACGATCTATTTTCAGAAACATATTCTTTAGTGCTTGCAAAGGAGTGATGTAATTAAGAACTCTTGTAGGCATTCGATTAATCGAGATAAGGCTAGTTAAGAGCGCTTCATTCCAAAAACGATTAGGAACATTCATAGCAAATAATAACGCCCTAGACACCTCTAATAAATTCCTATTTTTCCTCTCAAACCACTCCATTTTGTTGGGAGTATCAACGCAAGAAGCTGTGATGAATAATTCCTTTTTCTTTCAAAAAATCACCTAAGATTGCATTAAAATATTCTCGGCCATTATCGGTTCTAAGAACTTGAATATTAGTATGAAAGCGAGTATTAATCAAAGAGTGAAAATTTTTGAAAACATTTGCGCCTCGATTTTTCCTTTAGAAGATAAATCCATGTGACTCTAGTGTGATCATCAATGAATGTGATGAACCATCTAGAACCCTGAGGCAATTTTTACTCTTGAAGGGCCCCAAATATCACTATGCACGAGTGAAAAAGGTTTTGATGGCATATACTTCAAAGAAGGATAAACAGATCTATGATGTTTTGCCAACTCACAAACTTCACAACAAAAAGATGAAATGTCTTTATTTTTAAAAAGATTTGGAAACAAATATTTCAAGTAATTAAAGCGGGATGGCCTAACCTATAATGCCACAACATTATTTCATTCTCGCAAGACAAGGTAGTTAAACATCTTGGTTTCGAACTTGTTCATCTCGAAGGATTTTCCGAGACCAAGTGATAGAGTCCATCAACTTCCTTAGCATTGCCAATCATCTTCCCCGAACAAGGGTCCCTGAAATTCAAATCCAAAGAAATGTTATTGTAGCAATACATTTGCAATCATGAATAATACGACTAACGAGAGATGAGATTGCAAGAAATCTTTGGAACATGTAGGACATTTAGTAATGTAAGAGATGGAGACATAATAATAGAGCCTTTTCAAAGCAATAGAGGTTAGAGAACCATCGGCAATTTTAACTTTCAAATTTCCGGACAAAGGATAATATGAAGAGAATATGGAGGAACTACCAGTCATATGATCGGTTGCCCCTGAATCTATGATCCAAGGGTTTAATTTTGAGCCGACTGTGAAAGTTGTAGGGTAAGTACCTTTTTGAGCTAAAGAAGAAGAGGCAATGTAAGATGATGAGTTAGGAGTGTTGGATACAATTGAATGAGAACTCATTAGTTGATACAATTGCTCTAGTGTTCTTTCTTTGAAGGCGACGTCTCGAGGCGATTTCGGCTCTTTGGAAGTGTCTTCGGATGAGGCATGAAAACCCTTTGAATCACGAGGATTAGGTTAGATGAAGGGTTCTCGGGCGGCTTTCCATGCGGCTTCCAACATTTGGCCTTAACATGCCCTGGCTTGTTGCAATGCTCGCAGATTGGCGGTCTTTATCGCTGCGACGGTCGTTGCGGCGTGGTGGCCGACTAGAGAACAGGCGAAGGCTCGGTGGGGAGCTGGTGAGTGTCCTCCGAGCATGACGGTCCGCCGCTCTCTCTCTTCGACCTCGGCAAAGACTTCTCTAGTACTCGGCGGTGGATCACGACCAAGAATGCGTCCTCTTACTTCATCTAATTCCTTATCTTGCTTGAGTAGGTCATTTTTTATGCTGTTTTGTTTGTCATGTTGCTTACTAACGAAAGCCGAGGTTGATTCCTTTATTGTGTTTGAACTCATTTGTTTTTATTCAGTCTGTAATGATCCTTTCATCTTCTCATTTATATGGCATCTTCAGTGTATTCCTTTTCTCTACCTCATTGCTTCTTGTCCTACATACGCAGATTGCTTTTCTAGCCAGATGGTTTTGAATAATAATTATGCTATAGGTAACATAATGGTGCAAATCATACATGCGTTTCTACAGTTTTTCAGAAACTGAAATAGTATGTATTTGTATTCTCACAAACTGAAGTTGGACCAATGATACGCATGTGCATACTTGAGTAATGAGGTTTCTCCAAAAAAGGGGAAATAACTAATAAAAAGGCATTGCATGAATTAACCATCATGAAGCCATTAGATTTGTACTTTGATTTTGACAATCTCTTCTACTGAGCTTTGCGTTTTATTGTGGCAGGGGGTTCCATTGTTATATGTGCCACTTGAAATTGTTATGTCGAAGTATTATGGCGAAAGTGAACGTCTGTTAGGGACGGTGTTTTCTCTTGCTAACGAGCTTTCTAATGGTGCTATCGTATTCCTAGATGAGGTAATTGACGCTCACAATGCTAGATTCTTGTAATCTTCAATTGACTCATGGTAAATTACCTGGTTAGGATTCTATTTACTCAAGACTTAGTTTGTGGTGTGATTGCTTGGTTATAATGCTATTCTAATACTCACATTACCTTCCCTTGCCCTTCTACCATCATAGGTTGATTCTTTTGCTGCTTCTCGTGATGAAGGAATACATGAAGCTACTCGAAGGATTTTATCGGTTTTGTTACGGCAGGTCTGCTGTTTTATGGGACTCAGTTCAATTCATATTGCTAAATGTTTCAACTTTTTTTTCCCTTCAATGGCCTAAGTGATTTGAGTCGGTTGTCGAAGTTGCATGAATAAAAAATATTTAAGCCATTAGATTGGCTATCCTAAAGTATTGATCACACATCTTGGAAAAAATTAACCTCCTGTGATAAGACGGGTTGGTTTTGAAAACGTATTGCTTAGGAGATACCTTGATCATTTTGGACGAGTTCTTTCAAGGTTTGTTGAACATTAGGATAATTCACAATTGATTCCTATTTCTTCTAAATTCAACCTTTTATCAGTTCATTGTCTTAGTAGTTTTGACAATATCTACCATGTCCTGTACTTCATTTATAGAGTCATCTTAAAATAATACTAATATCTTCGTTATCTTTCTGTGGGGAATCATTGTATCGATAATCATCAAGCATGTAGTTTGTAACTACCGAGTTTAGCATTTTTATAGAGAAATGCCTTTGTCAATTTCCCCTCATTGAAAGAATTCGTTCTCTGTGAAGATAGATGGATTTGAGCAAGAAAAGAAAGTTGTGGTAATTGCGGCTACAAATAGAAAGGAAGACCTCGATCCAGCTCTCATAAGGTATAGGTTTTTTGTGTGTACTGTTGCAACTAGATCTAAATAAATTTTATAGTTTTCTTATATCATTTGATTTTGCACTTTCTTTCAGTCGGTTCGACTCAATGATTACATTTGGCCTTCCCGACGAACAGAATCGTCAAGAAATAGTTGCTCAGTATGCAAAACATCTAGCCAAGTCTGAGCTAGCTCAACTTGCTGTAGTTACAGACGAGTAAGTCCTTTCTCTATATTTAGATTCTCTTTTCTAAAGTACTTAAGTCACAAAACTCTTTTCCACAAACTTATGCAACCCAACCATGATTCTGCATTTTCCCAATGTGACAAAACAATAGTCGTGTCGTACTCTATGAGCGTGTCAAAGAGAACGCCGGGGTGCTACAAATGAAGCCGTTGCTTCTTATATATTTTTGAAAATCTAGTTTAAACCAAGTATCATATATGTAATGCTCCAAGCCTTTCATCTGGAACCAACTCTCACGAATGTCTTGGCACCATTCGTTTACATCAGAATGTCGGGAAGAGATATCAGGGACGTGTGTCAACAAGCAGAGCGGCGTTGGGCATCCAAGGTACTCACTTGGTTTATGTTCCATTCTCAATAAATAATTTTGATTGACCTTTGGCTCTCGTGCAGTTAATTCGAGGTCAAGCACCGATTGGAGTGGAGGGAGGGCGTCTTCCGCCTCTCCAAGAATACATTGACTGTGCTGTCGACAGGCGGAAGGCCATTCTTAGCATCGCTGACAAGAAGATGAGAAACAGCAGTGCTGGTTCCAGGAGGAGCCCCATGCAATTCGTTTGAGGTGGGAGTGTAACTTTAGATTATTTATTGGTTGGAGTTAAAATGAATTTTTGATAGAATAATACTAGGCCAGTAGGAGGACCATCAAATCTCAAGCTTCTGTCATTACAGTTAAGTTATAACTTTTTAGAACTCACTATAATTTATATGTGAGTAATTTTTTGTAACTAAATTTCGCCCTTGTTTCTTTAATGTAAAATATGGAAATGCTAGGGGATACATACTTTGGGTACAGAACTGTGTAGCAAATGTATCTCCAAGGACCTTAACGTGCCCAAATTCTCAAAAGTAGAAATTGCAACCAAAGACATACAAAACAACATCCTATAGGCGCTATTAGAAAAAATAAAAAATAAAAAATAAAAAATAAAAAAAATCCTGAAAGTGCATTAATGCGTTTCTTGATTTCTTGATTTGTGGACGCCAATTTCTCAAACCCTTGATTGTGACTCTTAGTTGTTGCATCTATGTATGTGTATCGATGTGTGCATGAAACTCGGTATGTACTAAGAGCATCTCCAATGCTAAATGTGGAATGTAGGAGTAGATTAATGTCACATCAGTAACGTGGGGAGGATTTGAATAAACAATGAAATTCATGGTGAATGTGGATTGCACTTTTTTATTTTAAAAGGTTATTATTTTTCTATATATTTTAGAGAGAATTGCTGACGTGGCTATGGATCGCACCGTATAGAAGTAGACATTTAAAATAGACAATGTCTATCTACGTCAGCTCGACATTCAAAATTCAAATTTCATTAGAAAGGTTTTTTCCCCCAATGTTTATTTAGTTTTCGATTGCGCGTATTGACATCCAAAGTGACGAAATTGACGTCAAAATAGGAGGAGACTTTTTTTCAAGAAATCAACTTCCAACAAAAGGAAGCCTATATTTCAGTCAATGACAACTTTTAAGGGATTTTTTTTTTGCATGCCATTCCCTTTGTAACAAAAGATTTACACTTTTGACAACCGAAAAGATTTGAAAAGATTTGCACTTGTGTTTGACTAGTCAAACCACATTTTTACTACACCAACAAATAAAGTGGCAAGTTGGAAACAAATTTCATCAGAAGTCCTTACGTTTCCCCGAAAGTGGTCTCTTAAATTTTGGACCGCGCGATCAATTTTTGACCATGCCACCAAAATTGTAGTTATACTAACTCAACCTACAAATGGTCGTTGTCATCAAATTGCGCTTTCAAATTTTTTCACTAACAATCATCATATTAGGTCTTTCGTTCCCTCAGAAGCGATCCCATGAGTTTTGAATTGCTTGATCAATTTTTAACCCTCCCACTGGAATTGTAGTTATGTTTTTTTAACTTAAGTAAAACTCAACATACAAATGATCGTCGTGATCAAACAATAAGAGGTTTTTCATATTTTCTCGCTCCCACGTGTCACAATAGGTCCATGCGTTCCCCTAGAAATGGTCCCATGAATTTCAGACTGTCCAATCAATTTTTGACCTTCCCACCAAAATTATAGTTAGGTCTTTTAACCTAACAAAAACTCAACCTACAAACGATCGCCATGATCAAATAATGAGGATTTTTTCATATTTTATCGCTCCCGCACGTCACAATAGGCCTATGTGCTCACCCAGAAGCTGTCCCATGAGTTTCGGACGGCCTGATCAATTTTTGGCCTACCCACTAGGATTGTAGTTATGCTTTTTAACTTAACAAAAACTTAACCGACAAACGATCGTCGTGATCAAACGACGAGAGGTTTTTCATACTTTCTCACTGCTGCACCTCACAATAGGTCTATACATTTCTCCAGAAGCGGTCTCATGAGTTTCGGACTGCCCGATCAATTTTTTGACTCTCCTACCAGAAATGTAGTTATGTTTTTTTAACTTAACAAAAACTCAACCCACAAACGATCACCATGATCAAACGTCTAGAGGTTTTTTAAATTCTCTCGCTTCGGCATGTCAATAGGTCCATGCGTTCCCTTGGAAGCGGTCCCATGAGTTTTGGACTGTCCGATCAATTTTTGACTTTCCCACCAAGATTTAATAGCCTAATGCGCATTCAACATACAATTGAAATAATGTTACTTGAACAACAAAAACTTTTTAAGGTAAATACCCATTATATAAAAAGTATTGTTTCTTTGTAATATAAATACAACCATACCTTTTAAAACGTACAACCTTAATTAGTACCACAGTTGTCGTTTAGTGTTTTGTCCAGGTAGCTTTCTTTTGTACACACTGATATTAGGATTATCTAGTATTTTGCGTATATCATGTCTTTTTAGTCTTCCTTGTCCTTCACCTTCAATTTCTTCTTGAACAATAAGGTTATCATTTGCTGCCATTTCTTGTGTAATGACAATAAGATCAAAATGAGAAAAAGTCCTTGCCCCATTTTCATTCACTACAAAAGGATATTGGCCGTGTTTCCCGTTGCTAAACTTGTCGTCGCTAAATTTTTTAGTGACGGTGTGTCAGGTTCGGCGACGGGACCCGTCGTTAATCCTGTCGCCATTTCCCGTCGCAAATGTGCCACACAGTTTTAGTCGAAACTCGTTTGACCATGCCACGTGGACAATTAGCGACGAGCCCCCGTCACTAATTGTCCATGTGGCTCGTTGGCCGTCATGTGGATTGGGGGTTAGCAACGGGGGCCTGTCGCTATCCCCGCCGCTAAATTGGCGAAAAAGTTTTTTTCAAAAAGATTGATATTATATATAATATTTAATATTTAATATTTAAAAATACTTAATATTTATAAAATGCAAAAACTATTATATATAATAAAATATAATATTTAAAAATTTAAAATTAAATATTAATATTTGAAATATAATTAATTTATAAAAAGTAAATATTAAAAACTTTATTAAAAATTATTAAATTTTAAATGAAATTAAATGTAAATATTTAAAATATTTAACTATTATATATATTTTTATATAAATGCAAAAACTATTATATATAATATTTAAAAATTTTATGAGATTTTTTTAATTCAATTAAAACTAAATTTTAAATGAAATGTTTCAAAATAATATTATTTATAAATAATATTTAAATTTAAAAACTCAATATAAAACTTTATTAAAAATTATTATTAAAATAATATATTTTAATATGTACTATATAATTTATTTGGAATAACTATAAGGACAGGAAAATTAAAAGAAATTAAAGTTAATAACTGAATCCATCAACCAAAATAAACTAAATACAACAAAAAAAAGTTAATTACAAATATGAAAATGTACAAAACAAGATATGAACAACCTAAGGCTAAATATACAAGGAAGTCAACTCAATCGCAGAGATTGTTGTCGGTCTCTGAGTCATCAGCTGGAACATCTCTTGGAGGCGCTGACGTGAATGAAATCCCAAGTCTGTCCAATAGAGCTTGCTCCATGCGATTCAACTGGCCTTGGACCTCTTCCAACTGATCTTAGGTTAAAGTGTGATCCTGCATAACCCGAAGAATGTGTGTCTGCATCGCTTGGAAATCCCTCTGCAAAAGCTCGACGGGCTCATTATGAGAATAAATAGGCCGAGAAGATCCAGCACCATTTCCATCTCCAGCTCCCCCAGTTGTAGCACGTCTGCGCCGCGACCGACGGTGTCCACACTAGTCTATATGTATGTCCTTTGTCATCGCGCTCAACGACGGACAAATATAGTTCGGTCTCATCTATCGGGGTGTCAGGTTGTGATTGTGTTAGCTTAATCCGCCTACACTGGATTGCTGTCTAAATTAAGAATTTAAAACATTTACAAGTCATTAATACATATCATTAATTAATTAAACAAAATTTAAAAGCAAAACTATTTACTTACGACGATATTCTCTATTCTCGAATAGAGGAAAGTTACGTCGTCGTGATCTTTCGTATGGAAGTATAGACATAACTCCAAAGCAGTCGGAGGTCGACCCAACTTCTCCGCCTACAAAACATATATTTAAAGAGGATTAAGTATGAGACTAAATCCATGTATATTATATATATAAACTTTGTAACGGCCCATTTTTCAAATGGACCGCCACGGGGGCCGATGAGGGACCACAACCTGACCTACCAGCGCTAGCTGTGTCATACATGCCAACTCATCCAACATTTAATCATTATTAACCTCAAATTACAACAATTTACTGTTTAAATTATTACTGAACTCAAGTCATCTGCTAAGATCATTTTAAACCCAAATAAATCATAGCGGAAGTCTTTTAACATGACAAACAATATATAAAACATTAAAGTCATGCAATTAACTTTGATACCTACAGTGGAAAACCCATATACCATCATATATCAATCATGTACCTCAATGTATCAAAATATCAATAATGTAGAGTCCTGAGCTATCTCACAATCACAAATCCCAAAATAAAACAATATATATATATATATATATATATATATATATATATATATATATATATATATATATATATATAAACGTACAAGCCTGACTAAATGTCTCTGAATCACAAGTATTCCGGTAGCTTGCATTTACCACGGCTCGTACTAGGATCTGCACTCAATGCATCACAAAAAGACAGATGACGAGTCCAAAGTGAGTATTCCCAAGGAAATTAAGTGAGTAATACGGAAAGTAAATACTGGAATTTAAACAAAACTATTAAATAAACATGCAGAAATAAAAACAGGCAACTATGCTCATCGCATGCATAAATAACAGTGAAAGCTTAAAGTGTGTGTTCCAAGAGCCTAGGGTCAAATTAGCGCCATACTTCGGACTCCCAACAGACTACTGGTGAGTAGCACTCAAGCAAGGCCAATATATGGATCCGCTTGGTGTTCGGCGTGAACCATACGACGCATCCACACGTGCTCGACACAACTCTCGGGTAGCCCTATTCACCGAGATGGCACACGTGCTATGGCCTAGTGGACGTACACACAAGAATGGCACGGAGGAAAAGCCTCAACGTCCGTCCATTATATCACACTAAGAATAGAGTAATGGAAGACAGAATATGAATTCAAAAGCAAAATAAAGTACTGCTCAAGAAATTTCAGTTGGAATACTACACACCTCAAACCGCACTCCCTGTCTCGTCGATCACCCCCAGACCGGCTCCGCCTAATCCCAAATATCCCAAATTACCGCCCGAAATGACCTATTTCCATTTATAGCTGGTTTTTAGTTATTTAGATGTGTTTTAAGTCACTTAACAAAAATAATGTCAAAACTGCAGGATCTAGCGCGCTGGATCTGGGAATTAGCACGCTGACTCCCAAGCAATTATACGTTTTTCATCAAGAAGAACATTAGCGCGCTAGGTTACGTCATTAGCCCGCTAATCGCGTTCTGGACAACAAAACTGCTAAAGATTCTGGGTTTTTTTAACAACCCCACCAAACTAATAACAACCACAACACCAATTACTCAACTTCAAAACACGTCAAACCCCCATCAAAAATAATAACCCAACAACCACCAAACAATCACCAACACCTCTAAAATTGAGATCAAAAGATAGAGAAAGTTGAGGTGTTTGTGGTTCTCGCATTGCTTTTGATGATTTCACCCCTCCAAGCTCCTTGAATCACCAAGTTTGATCACTTAAACCCTTGTTTCCTTGTCTCCAATCTCGGATGGAAGGATAAGAGAGAGAAAATGTGGTGGTTTTGAAGTCAAATTGACTTATATATGAGACTTTGACATCTCATCTCACTTACACATCTCTTGGAAATCAAATGAACCTTATTTGCTTCATTTCCAACCTCTCATGACTCAAATTGTGACTCAAATGACACACTCGCCCTTGTATTTAACTAAAAAAGTGGTGTTTCGGGTGTTCCAACGCCCGGTTTCGTGTCTCGAACCGCGACATACGCGTACTACCATGTCCCTAACCACAAAATATATATTCCATATTATTATTTAACCCATTTTATTCATTTTATATGTGTATTATTTCCCCGGCCTAGTGTTAAGTCGGTTAAACTACCGGGTACCCGTGTCGACACGCATATCGAGGCGAATACTTAACGCACAATCTCGCACGTCAAATGAAAGATAATAACACACATTGCGATGCCGTTTACTCTATTTCAATATAAACATATTAAACAATTCAACATACAAAATAACTATTTACCTAGCTCTAGGCGTGCATAAGCCTAACTACGGGTCCCACTAGCGTCTGAGCTGTCAGCCATGTCTGTAACCACGTCATTAATAATGGTGAATTAAATTCAGGCCGTTACAATTCTTCCCAACTAGGTGAAATTTCATCCGAAAATTTAAATTAAACTTAAATACTTACCGGCAAATAAGTTGGGATATCGTCGTCGCATTGTAGACTCAAGCTCCCAAGTGAGTCCCTCGGTCCCATGATGCTGTCATCATACCAAAACCTTCGGGATCTCCTTATTTCTCAAAATCTGAGTCCTCATATCCATGATTTCCACAGGCTGTTCCTCGTACGACACGTCAGGTTGCACCTCAATCTGACGTATATCAACCATAGGCCTCGGTCCCGACCTAGCCAGCCTCAACATGGAAATATGAAACACTGGGTGTACCCCTGCCAACTGCGGTGGCAACTCCAGACGGTATACCACTATGCCGACGCGTTCCTCAACTCTAAACGACCCAATGAATCTTGGTGCTAGTTTCCCCTTAATGCCAAACATCTGATGACCTTTCCAGGGCGAAACTTTCAAATACACCAAGTCTCTAACCTCATAGCTCAGACCCTCAAGATATTTGTCCGCATATTTCTTATGCCTATCCTGCGTCGTCTGAAGTCTCTGCCTGATACGCCTTACCTTCTTAGTATGATCAACAACAACCTCAAGTCCTATAGCCACTGTATCCTCCGGTGCCGCCCAACATGCTGGTGACCCGCAAGGCCTACCATAAAGTGCCTCAAACGGTGGCATCCCAATACTCGCCTGATAGCTATTGTTGTAGGCAAACTCACATAAAGGTAAGTAATCCTCCCACGATCTATCAAACTATAATATACACGCCCTGAGCATATCCTCGAGAATCTGAATCAATCGCTCTGACTGCCCGTCAGTCTGAGGATGGTACGTAGTGCTAAACTGTAAACGAGTGCCAAATTGTTCCTGCATACTCTCCCATAGTCTTGATGTAAACCTCGGATCTCTATCAGAAACAATGGAGACCGGTACACTGTGCAATCTGACAATCTCTCTCTCTCGAAGATAGTACTCAGCTGTGTAACATAATATTTCATGGCGATCGGTATAAAATGTGTCGACTTCGTCGTCCTGTCGATAACCACCCAAATCACGTCGTGTCTCCTCGTCCACTAATGAAGTCAATGGTCACGTGTTCCCACTTCCACTAAGGAATGGGTAGCGGCTATAGCAGCCCAGTTGGTCTCTTGTGCTCAGCTTTCACCTACTGGCATATATGACAACTCCGGACGTATTTACCCACGTCAGCCTTCATCCCTGGCCGCCAAAACAATCTCCGCATATCGTGATACATCTTGGTTCGACCAGGATGAACTGTATACCACGACCGGTGTGCATCCTCGAGAATGCCGTCCCTGAGCTCCGATACCCCTGGTATCCATAATCGACCCCTAAGTCTTAAGCACCCGTCTGACCCCTCATACCACTCAGTGCACCCCGAATCCTAAGCCAGGCCACTGATCCGCAAATATCGGTCATCAGCTCTCTGCAACTTAGCAACCCGCTCTAGAGACACTGTAGGAACTCTCATCTGACAGCAAATCTGTAGCTCAGTAATAGTCTCTGTCAAACACAACACCGATGCTGCCTCAAGCAACCCGTGCTCCTGTGTCATATGCCGCTGTACTATCTGGCTCTCGATGCTGCTCTGCTCAGTGCATCAGCTACAACATTCGCCTTGCCCGAATGATATTCAATGGCGAAGTCATAGTCCTTCAGTAACCCGAGCCATTGCCGATGTCGCATGTTAAACTCCCTCTGAGTGAATAGGTACCTCAAACTCTGGTGGTCTGTGTACAACACGAACTTTTCACCATACAGGTAGTGCCTCCAGGCCTTCAGTGCAAACACGACCGCCGCAAGCTCAAAGTCGTGCACTGGATAGTTCATCTCATGAGGTCTCAATCGTCGAGATAAATAGGCCACTGGGTGTCCATCTTGCATCAACATGCCACCCAACCCAGTGCCTGATGCATCAATATAGACTGAAAAACCTTTCCCTGCCACCGGTAATGCCAAAACTGGTGCGGAAGTCAATTTCCTCTTCAGCTCCTAGAAAGCATCCTCACACTCCTGGTACCATTCAAATCTAACATCTTTCTTAGTCAGTCTCGTCAACAGCGCTGCAATGATCGAGAGGTCATGCACAAAGCGCCTGTAATATCCTGCCAAACCCAGGAAACTCTGAATGTCAGATACAGACTCGGGTGTCTTCCAGTCAATAATCGCCGAATCTTGTCACCATCAACAGATATGCCCTGATCACTGATGACATGGCGCAAGAAATTCACCTCACTCAGCCAGAATACGCACTTGCTGAATTTGGCATACAATCTGTGCTCTCTCAGCGTTGCCAACACATCTATAAGATACCTATCGTGCTCCACACAAGTCTTATTGTAAATCAGGATGTCATCGATAAACATAATGACGTATCGATCAAGAAATGGCCTCAGCACCCTGTGCATCAAATCCATGAAGATAGCCGGTGCGTTAGTCAGCCCAAACAGCATGACTGTGAACTCGAATAGGCCGTAACGCGTACTAAACGCGGTCTTCTCCACATCCTCCTCTCGAATCCTCAGTTGATGGTATCCCGATCGTAAATTGATCTTTAAGAAGGACTTGGCCTCAGCCAACTGATTGAATAGATCGTCAATCCTCGAAAATGGGTAACGATTCTGAATCGTCACCTGATTCAACTTCAGGTAGTCCACACACATCCGCATCGAGCCGTCATTATTCTTCACAAAAAGAACTGGAGCTCCCCAAGGTGACATGCTAGGGTGAATGAAACACTTCTGCAGTAAGTCCTCTAATTGGGTCCTCAACTCCTCGTGCTCCGATACTGACATCCTACGGTCTGCTGTAGATTGGTTGAGTCCTCGGAATCAGCTTAATGATAAACTCCACAGCTCTCGATGGTGGCAATCCTAGCAAATCATCAGGGAACACGTCTGGAAACTCGCGGACAGCAGGAACATCCTCAACCTTAAGCATTGTCTTACACTACGGCTCAACCATAGCCGTGTACGCCTCCATCTCTTGCGACGTCGCTAATCTACCTTAAGTGATTGGTAATGCAGATGCAACTTCGGTAAATGTAAACCTTGGAATCCCCTCGATGTCAAACGTCACTAGTCTTACTGAAACAGTTGATCTGTGCATGATAAGACGACAACCAATCCATTCAGAACATCGCGTCGAACTCCAAGTACTGTAAAACTCTCAAATCAGCCAGTAGCTGATGTCCCTCAATCTCCACTACACGATTTTGACATATCCGATTAGGGTAGATCTTATCCTTAGGTGTCGTGCTGAGAACAAGATGTGTATCTAAAGTCTGTGATGGTAACCCTAACTCTCCTACCATGCGTCTAGAAATAAAATACAGTGTACTACCAGAATCTATCATAACATGCATAGGAATACCACAGACAGACAACGTACCCTCAACAAGTTATCTGGTTGCCTCCCGGTCCGGTTGTGCGACCCCAAAAGCTTTAGTCTGGGCCCTATCTTTGGCCTATTCCGTCTCTTGTGGTAGTGGTGCTCGTTTGGTACAATCTGCCACAATATGCCCCACCTGACCACATCAGTAACATGTGCGAGTCTCTGATATGCCAGAAATCCTCTGACTCTGCGTCTGACTATGGCCTTTCAGACCTCTGTCCTGCCTCTGCTGTCTAGGTTGATCAACTTTTGCAGAAGCCGTAGAATATGCCAACTGTCAATCTCAGTCATCATGATGATCTTTGTCACCTCTGCGACCCTGATCAGACCGTCAGTCACCTTGGTGAGGTCTCTGGTTCTGTTTCTACCGGTCCTGGTCTCTCCTATGTCTCTTCGGTCTCTGATTAGCCCAAAAACCTGATGCTGGATGACTCTGTTGACCCTGCAGCACAACATGAATCACTAGTTGAGTGGCTCTCTGAACTAGGTATGTCTCATGTGCGAGGGAACTGTCGTAGATCTCAGCCAGAGTATGAGCTCCAGTATATACCACTGTGCTCGTAATCCTCTCATTTAGACCTCAGACAGTAATATATCTGCAGCCAATCGGTACCAGCTATGTCCATGGAGTACGACAGTATATACCGATACCGCTCCATGTATACTGTAACAGACATATCACCCTGCACCAAGGATAAAAACTCATTCCTTAAGCAGACCCCGACCTCCATTGGTATATACTCATCTATGAACAATGTCCAGAACTCTGCCCAAGTAGTAATGGCAGGATGAATCGCAGTGTAAGTAGTCCACCATATTGCAGCATCAGCTCTCAAGCAAAAACTCGATAACCTTGGCCGATCAATCTCCTCGACCCGAAGCAAATTGTGTAGCCGCTCATGAGATAACAACCACCTCCCGGCTACCTCTGGATCTCCGGCCCCATAAAAATATCCTGGCGAGAACTTAAGAAAGTCCTCATATTCTTAGCCTCTAATGTCATCTAGCTCCCAGAAGTCGATGCCACTATTGGATGTTCGTTAGTAGCAGGTGTAAGCACCACTGCAGCCTCCACTGGTACTGCTGCTGGCATAGTCCTCTTTTCTAATGTCTCGGATACTGGTGCCTGCACATGAGCCTCGGCTAAAGTAGAAGCTACGACTGCCTGAGTAGTCATCATAGGTGCAGCCAAAACAGTAGTCGGAGCTGTCGTAGTCTCTCGAGCATCTCGAGCTCTCATCATCTCTATAAGCATCGCGAACCTATAATCCATAGTCTGCGCTAACGAATCTAGAGTCAAGGTTGGTCTCGTCGGATCGCTGGTATCTTCGACCTTAGGCTGAGTAGTATCAAAAAGATGTCCGCCATTAGTATCAGCATCGAAGAACGTGCATCTAATCAGCCTCAATACCAATATACGTGTATCGTATGTATAATACACCCAAAATATAACACGTATATATATCAGTGATTTCTACCCATCTCACATCACTTCCCAACTAGGACTCTAAGCAATTCCTTTGGGTTTCCACATCTATAGTTTATTCATCAGGTTTATCATCAAATTATACCACAAATGTAATCGTATCAGAGTTAACTTCCAATTCCTTGAGGTTCACTAACCTTGCTCTAATACCAAAATGTAACGGCCCATTTTCCAAATAAACCGCCACGGGGGCCGATGTTGGCCCACAACCTGGCCTACCAGCGTCAACTGTGTCCTACATGCCAACTCATCCACCATTTAATCATTATTAACCTAAAATTACAATAATTTACTGTTTAAATTGTTACTGAACTCAAGTCATCTGCTAAGATCATTTTAAATCCAAATAAATCACAACGGAAGTCTTTTAACATGATAAATAATATATAAAACATTAAAGTCATGCAATTAACTCTGATACCTACAGTGGAAAACCCATTTACCATCATATATCAATCATGTACCTCAATGTATCAAAATATAAACAATATAGAGTCCTGAGCTATCTCACAATCCCAAATCCCAAAATAAAACAATATATATATATATATATATATATATATAAATATATAAACGTACATGCCTGGCTAAATGTCTCTGAATCACAAGTATTCAGGTAGCTTGCCTTTACCACGGCTCGTACTAGGATATGCACTCAATGCATCACAAAAAGATAGATGATGAGTCCAGAGAGAGTATTCCCAAGGAAATTAAGTGAGCAATACGGAAAGTAAATACAAGAATTTTAAAAAAAACTATTAAATAAACATGCAGAAATAAAAATAGGCGACCGTGCTCATTGCGTGCATATATAATAGTGAAAGCTCAAAGTGTGTGTTCCAAAAGCCTAGGGTCAGACTAGAGCCATATTTCGGACTCCCAACAGACTACTGTCGCGAGTAGCACTCAAGCAACGCCAGCATCAGGATCCGCTAGGTGGTCGGTGTGGAATCTACGACGCACCCACACGTGCCCGACTTAACTCTCGGGTAGCCCTATTCACCGAGATGGCACACGCGCTATGGCCTAGTGGACATACATACAGGAATGGCACGGAGGGAGAGCATCAACGTCCATCCATTATAGCACACCAAGAATAGAGTAATGAAGGACATAATATGAATTCAAAAGCAAAATAAAGTATTGCTTAATAAATTTCATTTGGGATACTACATACCTCAAACCACACTATGTGTTCCGTCAATCACCCCCGGTCCAGCTCTGCCTAGTCCTAGATATCCCAAATTTTCGTTCGAAATGACCTATTTCCATTTATAGTTGATTTTTAGTCATTTGGATGTGTTTTAAGTCACTAAACAAAAATAATGTCAAAACTGTAGGATCTAGCGCGCTAATTCCCAAGCAGTTATACGTTCTTAATCAGGAAGAACATTAGTGCTAATTTCGTTCTAGACAGAAAAACTGCTAAAAATTTTGGGTTTTTTTTTAACAACCCTACCAAACCAATAACAACCACAACACCAACAACTCACCTTCAAAGCACGACAAACCCTATCAAAACAACAACCCAACAATCATCAACACCTCTAAAACTGAGATCAAAAGATAGAGAAAGTTGAGGTGTTTGTGGTTCTCACCTTGCTTTTGATGATTTCACCCCTCTAAGCCCCTTGAATCACCAAGTTTGATCACTCAAACCCTTGTTTCCTTGTCTCCAATCTCGGATGGAAGGATAAGACAGAGAAAAGGTGGTGGTTTTGAAGTCAAATTGACTTATATATGTGACTTTGGCATCTCATCTCACTTACACATCTCTAGAAAATCAAATGAACCTTATTTGCTTCATTTTCAACCTCTCATGACTCAAATTGTGACTCCAATGGCACACTCACCCTTGTATTTAACTCAAAAAGTGGTGTTCCGAGTGTTCCGACGCCCGATTTCGCATCCCGAACCGCGACATACGCGTACTACCATGTCTCTAACCACCAAATATATATTTCATATTATTATTTAACCAATTTTATTCATTTTATGTGTGTATTATTTCCCCCGGCCTAGTGTTAAGTTGGTTAAACTACCCGGTACCCGCGTCGATAGCATATCGAGGCAAATACTTAACACTCAATCTCGCACGTCAAATGAAATATATTAACACACATTGCGATGCCGTTTACTTTATTTCAATATAAACATCGCAAATTAAACAATTCAACACATAAAAAAACTATTTACCTAGCTCCAGACGCGCACAAGCCTAACTGCGGGTCCCACGAGCGTCTGAGCTGCCAGCCACGTCTGCAACCGCGTCATTAATAATGGTGAATTAAATTCAAGTCGTTACAAACTTATTATAACATAACTTACCAGCTTCTCTGCGTGCTGATAAATGGATATTAAGCCACCAGTATGCACTGCGATCCCTGTTCTGGGTCCCCCTTTCTCAGTTCTCCGATTTTTACTTGCTCGCTCTGACTTCTTCTTAAAATCAGGGGTGGACCGCATCTTCTTATAGTGGTCAACGATCTCAACAGATACATGTGCAGGCTTCTTATCTTTGAAGCACTTCTTGCTAATAAAATCACCATACCGAGTGGCAATCTGCCTATCGTATGCCTCTCTAATAGCTACGTCATCCGATGGCTCACAGTCGAATGACAACTATAGGCAAAAAGTAATAAAATTTCAAATTTAGCTATGAATACTTTTCAATTATATATTATTTGTAAATTTTATGTAAATGAAACAACATTAACTTAAACAACTTTACCTTCCATTGATTCTAGTAAATATATCGCATGTGCTGCGGGACATGCTCCCAAGATTAACCATCCTTGTGTAGGGAGTGTTTGTATGCCCTAGTCATCTCCTGGGGAGCTCTGTCAGACGGGTGTAATTCCCGTCAACTAAATTGAAAACGAGGCATTAAACTAAGTTTATAAGAAATAAGTAAACGTAAAACTTCATACTTATACTTACTATCTGTCATCTTTCACGACCAATAATATCCACCCCGAGGGTTGGCTAGTAGTGCTACTTCGTCGTCATCCACATGGAGTCGTACCTATGGACGAGTCACTTGAACGATGTGCCAAAAAATTTGGCGACTGCTCTACCGGCTGACCCCGAGAGGGCGAGGCATGCAAATCATGATGTATTAGTGGTGGGACTGTACGGTGGTCATGCGTACGATCATGAAGATGTGAGGGAAATGATGATCCCCCTGATGAAAAAGTAGGCCCGACACCTAGCCTAAACGTACCACGACCATCAACAGGTGGAGTGGGTAGGGAGGAAAGTAAAGTGGAATACATCTGCATAGAGGTGGGATCATCACCAAAAACAGATTACAAAGACATGAAAGATGTAGATGGATGTGCATAATGTGGGGGAGGCATCTGATGGAGAAATGGGGTTTGCTGAGAAAGGTGGTATGGGTATGGATGAAATGAGGTCTACTAAGAATGGTGGTATGGGTATGGGTATGGATGCAGACTTTGATGACCTTGACTAGTCTGTGCTGTTGGAGTAGCATCATCATGAGAACGACGGTGTGATCCAGCCGATCTTCGATCTCTAGTAGTGCTGGATCGTCTGCTGGATCGACTACCAGATCGTCAACCGGATCGTCCACCGTAGCCCTTACCAGAAGATGGAGCGTAACTTCTGCGTGACGACATAACTTTATAAAAAAAATAAAGGCTAAGTTAGAATTTTAAGTTGAACCTCCAACATTTGAAATATTACGTAACAAGTAAAAAAAATATAATTGCATCATTTACCAACTGAACAAAATAGTATCATGGTTCATCGTCACCGTCCTCATCATTTGATGAAAACTCGGAGTTATCATTTTTATCGTCTTCTTCGTCGACGTCTAATATGTGTACGCCACTAGGATTCGTTAGCGAAGTTGGAACATTGTTGCCAATATCGACCTCAGTATCATGCTCAGGTAGCTGCTCCGGAAAAACGTCTTGTTCTATAAGCGCACTGTCAACGTTTTTGACTAAGTTTTGTTCATCGATGAATTTCGATTGAAGTCAGCACGTAACTTGCCAATTGTTTTGCGCATTTCTTACAATTTGGTATGAAAGAAAATACACCTGAGTAGCTTGCATGGCTAGTATGAAAGGCTCGTACTTGTTCAATCGCATATTTCGATGTCCATCGAAAATTTTTAAGGATCGGTGAACTCTTGTCCCGACATTGATCGTGGGATCGAACCATTGACACTTGAACAACACAGTACATAGGAATCCACCATATTCAATTTCAATCACTTCTTCTAATTGTCCGTAAATGTTATTGTCACATGGTGCGTAATTCATGCCCCCAACGCACACCTTGCTACTACGCATATCTTTGTTTGAGAGATGCAACACAGTCTAAAATTTGTAGCCATTAACAAGATACCCATGGTATACGGTGCAAAGTCAACTAGGGCCGTATAACCACATTTGACGTATTGTATCTTGAATAGATGATGGAGCCTACCGCCAAAAATGTTTCATTCATAAACTTCAATTTCAAATAAACAACAAAAATAAAGAATTATCTTAATATCTACGTACAAATGACTTATGAATTGTTGAAACCAACTTGAGAAATGTTTCTTAAGATGTTCATCGATGACACTTTATGTAATATTAACGTGTTTGGAACGTAATTCCGATACGTACATCCTAACAGGAGAATTGAAGAATGTAATGATTGCGATTGAATAAATTTAAGATAATAATTAAGGTTAAAACATACCTAATGAATGGAGTGACCTCAGGATAATTTAACAACACAT
Organism: Stephania cephalantha; assembly: GCA_039657325.1. NCBI lineage: Eukaryota > Viridiplantae > Streptophyta > Magnoliopsida > Ranunculales > Menispermaceae > Stephania > Stephania cephalantha. The sequence goes on from CM077571.1 coordinate 45,632,749, forward strand.
ATGAGTGTGCGGCGTTACACTCGTCATCCATGAAATAACGGTTATTTGATCTCCTATAGGCCCGACCTGGGTGAGTGAATATTGAGAAGTTGTCATTAAAACTTTGAGTTGGTCCGACTCCACCATCGTAATTGCGGGGTAGACAGTTGTGCGAGGTGGAGACGTGCTCCTTAAAATAATAAGAACAAAATGCAGCTGCTTCTTCCACTAAGTAAGCATTGCATATTGAGCCCTTAACCCTTGCCTTATTCATAACATTATTTTTAAATGTTTCAAGCACCTACATTTGTAGAAGTAAGTTAGTGAAAATGTATATGTTAGAGTGTGATATAAATTGTGTACAGTTATAATTGATTACCTCTCGAAAGGATACATCCGCTGAAATTGTACTGGGCCAGCAAGGATAGCCTCGTACGCCAAATGGATAGGGAGATCTCATCCTTTAGGAGATCTCGAAAAGCAATCGGCAGCAATCGTTGCATTAAAACATGACAATGGCGACTTTTCATCCCAAACATCTTCAACTTCTTAGAATCTACGCAGCGACCGATGTTAGACGCGTAACCATCAAGGAAGTTCAATTCCTTAATTCACTTACACAATGCTTGTTTTCTTCGTTTGTCTAGCGCATATCGTGCATTGGGATATTTATTAGAAATTGGATCATAATGAAGCTCTGGACGATTACAAATCTCTTTTAATTCTTCCCTAGACTTTGCTTTATCTTTCGTCTTCCCCGGCACAATCATGGTTGTGTTGAAAATATTGTCGAAGACATTTTTTTCAATGTACATCACGTCTAGGTTGTGCCTGATAAGGTTCGTCTTTCAATAAAGCAAGTCCCACAGCATGCTTCGTTTTCTCCACCCGCTAGTTCTCGAGACTTCGTCGTTTATTGCATTTGATCCCAATTCAGTGACTTTCATCTGCCCTAAAGCTTTAATTTCTCGCAAGATATATTCACTTGATTTATTAGCTGGTGGCTTGTCGGATACGATTCTATCTCTGAGAAAACTAGACCTGTCTTTCCGCTCCTTTGAATATTGCAACAAGAAACGCTGATGACAATCGAACCAACTCGCTTTCCCTCCGAACCTCAACTAGAAAGCGTCGGTATCTTCCATGAAATAAGGACAAGCAGTCATCCCGTGCGTGCTCTATCCCGACATCATGTTGTACGCTGGAAAGTCCTAACAGTCCACATAAGTGCAGCGCACATTTGAAAGTTTGTCTTAGTCGATACGTCGTAGGTAGGCACTCTGTTATACCACAACTTTTGCAATTCTTTCACCAACGATTGGAGAAACACGTCAATTTTTTGCGACGGATTAGTTGGCCCAGGTATGATTACTGTTAAGAACATCATTTCTTTCTTCATACACATCGAGGGGCAAGTTGTACGGTGTTAGAATCACCAGCCACGAGGAGTACGGTTTACCAGTCATTCAGAAAGGTTGAAACCCATTAGTGTATAAGCCAAGTCGAACATTACAAACCTCGGAGCTGAACGTAGGGTTCACTTGATTGAAGTGGTTTCATACCAAGGAATCATAGCAATGCTGCATATTGCCTTTTTTTTACGTGTTCTGCGTGCCACCGATGTGTTTCGCAATAACTTTCGAGGCGTAGAAATGTTTGAGACGAGGCGCCAAAGGGAAGTAAAGCATTGTTTTATGGGGGTGTTTGTTAGAGTTAAACCTAAATTCTCTGCAAAATTTACAAGATGTAAGCTCGGAGTCGAGCTCCCAATAAAGCATGCATAAGTTGGGACAACAGTCAATTCGTTCATATGGGAGACTCAATCAGTGCATCAAGCCCTTACATTTGTAAAAGTTATCTATCAAACAATTGTCTTCAGGCAACATGTATTTACATACTTGCAAAATTTCGTCGAATGCTTGCTTCAAAATATGATGATTCAACTTTATCATCAATAAATGTGTCATTACCGAGAGTTTGGTCATCTTCTCGCAAACCAGCCAAAGCGATTGATTCGCCGCGTCAATCATTTCAAAGAAATGCTTCGCTTCAGGATTCGGCTCATCTTCACGATTCCAATCGAAACTAGGGCCCGCGATGTTGTATATCATATGAAGATATGATGTTGGATATTCATCCATTGGATCATCACCTCCATCATCCTCATCGCTTACTATTTCTTCCTCCCCATGCGTGGTCCAATAGTAGTAATCCGGAATGAATCCACCCCTCATTAGATGAAGCTCTGCAGTGTCTACATCTTAGTATTTGTCGTTGCGACATTTTCGACAAGGACATCGAATTTTCGATTCGTTCAAGTAAGTGGTGCAGTGTTGCGTGACAAATTTTATAAATTCCTTCACGCCATCCACAAACCTTAATCTAATATAACCGCCTTCAATACAGTTGTACATCCAATCCCGATACAGACATCTCAAAAGACCTAAACAACCCCAATTGAATACACGTACACATTAATCACTATATAAATCTTAGTCGAGTGTTAATCGTAATTAGTCGAATCGATTGCATTTGCACATACTTTGCGTAATATATTTTATACATTTTAGTCGATTGTTTGCTGTAATTAGTCGTATTTGTTGCAATATATGCACATACTTTTGCGTGATTTTGCCTAATTTTTAATTTTTGATTTCTCTTTTGAAATTTTAAATTTTACTTCAATATTTGCAGTTTATAATTTTATTTTGTCTCATTTATATATATATCTCGTATATAAGCATTGTTATATAAATATTATTTGGTTCAACCAATTCTAATTTCCTTATTATAGTTAAATTTCTTTTAACTACACTATATATATTTATAGTATAATATATTATACTCTTCTATTTTTGTCCTAATCGAAATTTAATTTGTCGAATAAATTCGCATCATTTTATTAAATTTTTATCACTTCAATTTATCGTATTAATATTTTACTTAACTTGTAACTTCATACTTATTTTAATTTCAACTTAACATAATTTATATATATAGTTATATATATGAATACAAATCATCCATACCTATACTATATATATAAATATGTCGTACGTAAGCGTTGTTATATAAATATTATTTTGTTCAACCAATTACAAATTTTTTTATTATAGTTAAATTGCTTTTAACTACTCTATATTTATTTATAGTATAATATATTATACGTACTCTTTTATTTTTGACCATAATCGAAATTTAAGTTGTCCAATTATTTTGTATCATTTAATTATCTTTATACTTAAAGTTGTTTCAACGTAACATAATTTCTTTATTAGTGTTAAATAGATTTTAATTTGAATTTTTAAATTAGTTTAAAAAACATTTAAATAATAGTTTAATGGACATATTTGAAATTCAACTAATTTAATACTAAAACATTACAAAAGAAGTACACACACACACACATATATATATATATATATATATATATATATCAATACTAAAAAAAATCATATAATAAACATCACGAATAATAAAAAATAATTAAATTCAAATCACAAGCATGCATTTTATTTGTCACAAAAATAAAGAAATAATAAATATCAACATACATAATTTATTGCAACATTTTGATCAATTTAACAAAATTTATTCACCTAAAAATACATGAAATACAAATTTAATTTTTCAAAATTTTATTCCAACATAAAATACAAAATTACAAGTTTTTAATCAAACCATTACATTTTTAATTTAACATGCATATATTTACAAAATTTATTCCAAATTTTCATTCTACCATAAAATACAAAAAACCTTATTTTTTCACAGAAAATACAAATTATCACATAAATTACAAAATTTCACAAAAAATTCTTATAAATAAACTTAAATAACAAAAATATAAATAAATAATATATATAAAATAGAATATATAAAATAAATTAAAAATTATACCTAAATCCCAAATCAAGAAAGAGATGAGAGTCGGGGCGGCTGTGACGAGGCGGAGGCGGGGGGACCGGCGGAGGCGGAGGCGGAGGCGGAGGTGGATCGGCGGGGTAGCCGATTCTGAGGCACAGATCGATGGGGTGGCCGAGGCGGAGGAAGAGGGAAAGGAGAGGAGAGGGTTACGGTGAGGGAGATGGTCACAGTGAGGGAGAGGAGACGATCGAGAGGAGATCGGAGATGAGAGGAGAGCTCGATAAAAACCAGAGAGGAAGAGATATGGTTTTGGTCTGGATCTTATTTTCTGGATTAGCGACGGGAATAGCGACGGGGTAATCCCGTCGCTAATTTCACACGTGGCCCCCTCGTTTCCGGCCACGTGGCATAATCTTCGCCACGTGGCCGAGAAAAATTGGTCCTGGGCGGGAGTTTACTCATCCAGAAATTGGCGACGGGGGTCGTCGCTCTCCCCGTCGCTATTGGCATCCATTTTTTGTAGTGATTCAGTCTCAGATCTACAGAAGTTGTCATTTCATGCTCTTCGCACACATCCACCTCAATATCCTATTCATTAGCGACATGAGCATGCTCATTTTCCTGTTTAACCATTATAATGTCTTTTTAAATCATTTAATGGTTTTCCAATGAAGGATATGGTACAGGAGAGTAGTGAGTCTGTGTCTCAAGGGATTTACCATAAGCTGAAGTTTGAGGTTGGTGACTTGGAACTCTATACTCTGCATGCATAAGTTGTAGTACTTATGTGACCATTGTTTGTGTATTAGGCGCAACAATGATGTATGTGACATCCCCTATCCCGATTAGAGAAAATGCCAGGCCTAAAACCCTAATTAAGCCCATTAACCTCGTAGAATTAACTAGAGCCAGAAGCCTCTCCATTCATACCTGAAAAACTCAACTTGTATATTCATATCGAATTTAAATATCAAAGTCATACACAGCGGAAATAATTTTTTTTCGATATAATTGAATATTAGAAAATACAGAGTTTACCAAAACTTCCAAACCATTTAGAAAATTACCCTAACCCTGTTTATATACAGCAAAATAATTGTCAACGAGTTATATAGATACAAATAGTTCATTATAGCGTAGAGAAGACTCGAGACTCCTATATCTTCTCTTTCCCTTTAGCTGAAGTGCTGGGTTGCGCATCTGAAATGTGTAAAAGGAATGAGCACTCCAACTAGCTCAGTAAATACAGATTCACAGTATGCATCAATATTCCATATAGTATTCAAGGAAAACATGCAATAACAACATGATCCAACAATATCTAACAAAGATATGGAAAGCATATAGATTCAATACATATTCGGATGCAAAGCAAAGATTTTGAATTGTGATACTGTGATTCCCATGTATTTCATAAAACTAGGGCCGATTACCCATTGACGCCATTAATGCGATTGCTAGACCAGTATGTTGGCCTTCATGCTCTCTAGCCCATCCATTAATGCCCGATGGTTCTATCCCAAACCCTCTAATGTGCATGTAATCCACACAACCTATCGAATTGAGCATGAGTTATATATAGGCCAGGAAGGGAACCCATCTCCTATAAACCTATTCTCAAAACCATGAGTTATACTATGGTCACATCACACACCGTGTTTCCATTTATCAAAAACCATCACAGTATAACCAATTCCCCATTCCATGCCAACAACTAAATCAACTATATATACTTAATAACCAGGCAACATTGATAAATAAGCGAATCCGTACTTACCTCGATCTAGCCACGTCAGATTCCTAACTTCCCGGGTTTCTAACTCTTCCACGGTTAATCAACTCCTATCATAGACAAAGCATAGTAAATATAAGTCTAATATACTCTATTACAAACTAGTAGGAACTCCTAAACCAGTCCTTAAGCCCCTCATTCAAATTCATAAGAAAAACAACACTCTTGTTGTTCTAGGCATGGATTAGCGCGCTAATCCATGCATGTACTTTCTGTTCTTCAAATTCTGCACACCTAGCGCGCTAATTCACTTATCTAACGCACCTAAACTTCCAAAATCATCACCAAATCGATACCAACATCCACAAACTCATTCCCAATAGCTTAGAAACAACAAATATGAGGTGAGGGACTAAATTGGATCAACAACAACTCAATTAACCATGGTTTCCTACAATCACCTTCAATTCAAACTTTGATAAACACTAAAACTAAACATACCAACGTGTTCCTCGCGAGGCGTTCTACCAATTAAGCTCCTCAACTTGGCTCGAATCACCGTCTAGGAAAACTTGTCACGGTCAGAATCAAACCCTCGACTTCCAATTTTTGTTTGATCGAACGAATTTGATATATATCAACTGTTAAGTTGATATATATATATAAACTCCTCGAGATATGTGTTGTGTAATCTCGGGATCGATCAAGCCGTTGATGTGCTAAAATGACACGCGCTAACGTGACACCACTTTTGACACATCATAACTTACGCTTGGTTCGAGACGATCAAATGATATATAAAATTACTTGTTTCTTAATTTCCATTATATATATATTTATATATATATATATCCTTATATATAAATATATATTTCGTATTTATCGCTTCCGATAAATCCGTCAATCACGTCCACGTGTAGCCATGAGCGTGCACTTTCTTGCCACGTCTCCCTCATCACTCATAGTGTATCGGTATGTCGTAATTTATAGTGTATTTATCCCGTATAAGTGTGTATATACCATATCAATATATAAAACCTATTTAACTTTTAGTTGTGCAAACTAAACAAACACCATACATCATACAAACGCACATACACACTAATAAGGATATGCCGATCTGAACCCTGTGCCTAACTCGGATTAATTAATAACTGGGTTAACACTAATCACCAACTTAAGGTAACAGGTCGTTATAGTTTCCCCAATTTAAAAACAATTTCGTCCTTGAAATTAAAGTAAATTTAAATTACATGTAATCTCGAATAGAAATGGGAACTGCTCCTTCATATAAGATTCTCGTTCCCAGGTTAGCTCTTCATCCCTGTGAAATTGCTATTTCACTTTAACCAAAGGAATCTATTTGGTTCTCAGCCTCTGAATCTTACGATCAACAATCTGAATCGGTTGCTCATCGTAAGATAAGTCTTCCCGAAGATCAAATTCCTTCCAATCAATTCTTGGAGTGAATTGAGTCTCCGTCTTGTGTAGCATAGATACATGGAAGACATTATGAACTCCAGCAAGCTGATGAGGTAACTCTAACCTATAAGCTACAGGAACACTCCTTTCATGTGAACGGCCTGATATACCTTGGAGCTAGCTTACCTCGTAACCTAAATCTATACAACTCCTTCATAGCGCGAAACTTTCAACAGGACATAATCATCCGTTGAAATCTCCAAAAACCTATGATGCTTATCGGCATATCCCTTATGTCTAAGTTGAGTTGTAGTTAACCACTGGCGAATTTGCTGTATCCTCTCTGTGTAGTCTTGTATCAGCTTTGGCCCTAACAAAACTGTATCTCCGACCTCTGCCCAACACGTCGGTGATCGACAAGGACGACCATACAGTGCCTCAGATGGAGCCATTCCAATACTAGCCTGATAACTATTATTATAAGTGAACTTACACATAGGAATATATTTCTCCTAGTTACCTCCAAACTCCAAAACACAAGCTCGAAGCATATCCTTAAGCACCAATATAAACCGCTCAGTGTGTTCGTCAGTCTGAGGATGGTATGTCGTACTGAGGTTAAGCACAGTTCCCAGCTGCCTCTTTAATTCACTCCACATCGTAGACGTAAATCTTAGATCCCTATCCGAATTAATAGACACTGGAACCCCATGAAGTCTCAATACCTCCCGTACGTACACCTCACATAAACGGTCAAGATGATCTCTCATAGAAACTGGTAAGAAATGTGTAGACTTCGTCAACCTGTCAACGATAACCAGACTGCATCATGTTTGCGCTGACTCAGAGGTAGATCGGAAACAAAATCCATTGATATGTGTTCCCATTTCCATTCAGAAATAGGCTGCGAATGTAATAAACCATCCAGGTTTCCTATGTTCAGCCTTAACTTGCTGACAGATCTCACATCTCCTTACAAATCTAGCAATATCAGTCTTCATCCTAGGCCATCAATAAATACGTCTCATGTCACGATACATCTTGGTGTTACCTGGATGAATAGAGTAAAGAGATCGATGAGATTCTCGTAGTAAATCCTGCCTCAACTGATCCTGAAATGGAATCCACAATCTATCTCTGAATCGCAATGTCCCATCGTTAGAAACTGAATAATCAGGATGATCTATACTATCTGCTAACTTCCACTGTGCAACATATTCCTATTCAACTTTCTGACTATCAAACACCCGCTAAATCATCTCCGGTTCTGCTAGAATCTGAGCACAGAAGAATAGATTAGTAGCACTAGACCTAACTTTTGCAGTGGATGATGTGCCAGCTGGACTTTACCGAATCATCATCACCGAAGCTTCTTCTAGAAGTTTGAATTGAGAAGCTCTGGTAGTCACTACATTCTCTCTGCCTGTTCTTCTCATACTCAAGGCATCAACTACTACATTTGCTTTGCCTAGGTGGTACTCCAAAGTGAAATCATAATCCTTGAGAAACTCAAGCCACCTAAGCTGTCTCATGTTCAATTCACTCTGAGTAAACAAATATTTCAGAATCTTATGATATGAAAATATTGTAAATCTTTCGCCATACAGATAGTGCCTCAAAATCTTCTAGGCAAAAACTACTGCTGCTAGATCAAGATCATGAACTGGATAATTTCTTTCATGAACCTTGAGTTGCCTCGAAGCATACGCTAAAACCCTGCCTTCCTGCATTAGCACACATCCCAAGCCTCAATGAGAAGCATCAGTATAAATCACTAATTCTTTCCCTGATTCAGGTAGTGTAAAAACAGGTGTCGTAGTCAATCTGTCTTTCAACTCCCTGAAAGCAGATTTGCACTCATCTGACCACATAAAATCAACATCTTTCTGCGTTAGCCGAGTCATTGGCAGAGTAATATGGGAAAATCCCTCAACAAATCGTTTGTAATAACCCACTAACCCCAAAAAGCTTCGAACCTCTGACACTGTAGTAGGAGTAGGCCAATCCCTGATTGCCTCAACCTTAGCTGGATCAACCGATATCCCTTAGCATTAACCACGTGTCCTAAGAATTTGTCCTCTGACGACCAGGACTCGCACTTACTAAACTTGGCATACAGCCTATTATCCTTAAGAGTCTGCAATGTAACTCTGAGGTGGTGCGAATGTCCTTCCTCGGTCTTCGAATAAACCAAAATATCATCGATGAATACGATGATAAACTGGTCAAGATAGGATTTAAACACCCTATGCATAAAATCCATGAACATAGCAGGAGCATTAGTGAGCCCAAACGACATCATTGTAAACTCAAAGTGCCCGTAGCGAGTATTGAAAGCTGTCTTTGAGATATCCTCATCCCCGATCCTCAGTTGATGATAACCAGACCTCAAATAAATCTTTGAGAAATATCTGGCACCCTTCAACTGATCAAACAAATCATCAATCCTAGGTAATGGATATTTTTCCTGATAGTCACCCGATTCAACTGTTTATAATCAATGCACATTCGTAAGGTTCCGTCCTTCTTTTTCACAAAAAGAATAGGTGCTCCCCACGTTGACATGCTAGGATGAATAAACCCTTTCTGAAGTAACTCCTCAAGTTGAGTTCGTAATTCCTTCGGTTCCATACGGTACGGAGGAATAAATATAGGTTTAGTTCCAGGAATAAGATCAATGATGAAATCAATGACTCGAGGTGGTGGTAATCCAAGCAGTTCAGATAGAAAGACTTTCGGGAACTTACAAACCACTGGTATCTAATTAACCTTAAGTCTCAGTCCAGGCTCTCCAAAAGAAATAACTCCCGCCAATACCTCTAACTCATAGGGTGTAGCTAACCTTTTACGTGTTGCAACTTATGAAGGATTATAGCCTTTATACACTATAATGTCAGAAATGTTAGGAATATGGAATATCACCATCTTATAGAAACAATCAATACTAGCATGATACGCTGATAACCAGTCCATCCCCAATAATGCATCAAACTCCAAGAGCTCCATTACCCTCATATCAATGGGAAACTCATTCTTCCCAATTTTAACTATATATTTCTCACATATCAGGTTAGGATAAACCTTCTCACTCACTGCTGTGCTCAAAATAAAAAATGTATCGGCTCTAATAGGTTTCAATTTTAATTTATCAACCATTGCTCCAACAATAAATGAAAGTGTAGAACCAACATCAATTATGTATGCATATCTCAACCATAAATATTTAATATACCTTCCACAAGTCTCCGATTGGCCTCTGGATCTGCCTTCGCCATTGCATGAGCCTGTCCTCGTGCAGGTGGAATATTGCTGCCTATAGAGGTGGCTGGTGGCATAGATTATTCCCTCGCAATGTGTCTTGTCTGCCCACATATGTAACATATCACTGGTGTTCCCTATGGAAGACTACTGGCCTGCGAAGCCAGTTTCGATCCATTAGGTCTCTATGAATACTGTAATCTACCCCTGCCTATACCTCTAGACTGTAAAGGCGGCAAAACTGGTTTAGCTACTAAAGCCTGAGAGACTTGTGCAACCGGTGCACTGACAAATGTCGTCCCCACAGAACCTACTGGTGTAGAAGTGCCTGCTACACCCCTAAACCTTTTCCTTGCCCGAACATAACCAAATCCCTAGACTTTCAGACTTCCAAAGAACAGTGGAGCTGGTGGTGGCGTTGCAGCAACTGTACTAGAAGGTTTGGCTAGCATAGCTGCCTCTACCTCCATCGCACTCTCAAATATGAAAGCATAACTGGTGCGACGATGAGAAGAAACCACAACTCTAATCTCATACCTCAGCCCACTAAGGAACAAGTCAATCTTGTTCTCCTCCAGCTCAACCATTTCTAGACCAAATTTACTTAACTTAGTGAACCTTCGCTCATACTCCCTGATAGACATCAACCCCTGCTTTAATTAAATAAATTCAGTCTTCTTCCTGTTCCTGACTGATTTGGAAAAATACTGCCTGTAAAAGACTGTCTGAAACTGGGGCCATGTGGTGACCGTCTTTCCTTCTCTCTCCAAAACATTCCACCATTTCCTTGCAGAATCAATCAGCAAAAAGGTAACCAGCTTTACTTTAAACCGGTCCTCTACATCCATAGCAACAAAGCGTTGCTCCATCTCCATAATCCAGGTCTTAGCTACCCCTTCCTCCATAGTACCATCGAATCTCATGATATCATACTTCATGAATTCCTTACGAGTTCTGAGATATGTAGCCTTCTCAGAATCCTCTGGCACCTTGGCAGCTTTCTCCGCAGACCGAACCCTGTGGAACTCTTTGGAGCTCGCTTCTTGTCTCATTGCTCCTCGGCTTTGCTAACCTCGGGACTGGTTGCAGGTTGTGCCTCAGGTCTCTGTACCGGTGGTCCAATCTGAGCCATCAGCATCGTCATTATCTTAGCCTGAGACTCCATTAATTACTGTATTTGCTGCTTAATTATAGATTTCCACTGATCCTCTATTTCCCTGTTACCCTGAGGTTCTGACCTCTGTGATCTTTCCCCTTGATCCGCCATTAAATTCTGTGGTAAAGGAAGAAATAAGATCATCAGGTAATAATTAACCAATTCAAGGAAATCATATATATACAATATCTATCAATATATGCAGCAATTAACGTATAATACAGTTTTCATTTTCTCCCCCAAAACACGATAAAAGTTGTTTATCAAACCCTAAGTTTATTCGTAACTCGAGTTAAATCTCAAAGTCAATAAACTTAGGTTTTAGTATGACAGTATATGCTATCATTCACTTTCAAAACCGTTCAAAAGTGAAAGAGGATTAAAGCGTCACTTTTGATACCATATTGTATCACATTACCACTTTTCTCCTAAAAGTGATAAAACGTAGGCTCCGATACCAAGCTGTGACATCCACTATCCCGATTAGGGAAAATGCCCGGCCTGAAACCCTAATTAAGCCCATTAACCTCGTAGACTTAACTAGAGCCAGCAACATATCCATTCATACATGATAAACTCAACCTGTATATTCATAACGAATTTAAATATCAAAGTCATACGCAGCGAAAATAAATTTTTTTCGATATAATTGTATATAAGAAAATACGGAGTTTACCAAAACTTCCAAACCGTTTAGAAAATTACCCCAACCCTGTTTATATACAGCAAAATAAGTCAATAGAGTTATATATATACAAATAGGTCATTACAACGTAAAGAAGACTCGAGACTCCTATATCTTCTCTTTCCATTTAGCTGAAGTGTTAGGTTGCGCATCTGAAATGTGTAAAAGGAATGAGCACTCCAACTAGCTCAGTAAATACAGATTCACAGTATGCATCAATATTCCATATAACATTCAAGGAAAACATGCAATAACAACATGATCCAACAATATTTAACAAGGATAAGGAAAACATATAGATTCAATACATATTCGGATGCAAAGCAAAGATTTTGAATTGTGATACTATGATTCCCATGTATTTCATAAAACTAGGGCCGATTACCCATTGATGCCATTAATGTGATTGCTAGACCGGTATGTTGGCCTTCATACTCTCTAGCCCATCCATTAATGCCTGATGGTTCTATCCCAAACCCTCTAATGTGCATGTAATCCATACAACCTATCGAATTGAGCAGAAGTTATATATAGGCCGGGATGGGAACCCATCTCTTATAAACCTATTCTCAAAACCAGGAGTTATAGTATGGTCACATCACACACCGTGTTTCCATTTATCTAAAACCATCACAGTAAAACCAATTCCCCATTCCATGCCAACAACTAAATGAACTATATATACTAAATAACTATGCAACATTGATAAATAAGCGAATCTGTACTTACCTCGGTCTAGTCACGTCAAATTCCTAACTTCCCGGGTCTCTAACTCTTCCCCGGTTAATCAACTCCTATGATAGACTAACCATAGTAAATATAAGTCTAATATACTCTATTACAAACTAGTAGGAATTCCTAAATCAGTCCCTAAACCCCTCATTTAAATTCATAAGAAAAACAACACTCGTTTTCGTTATTGTTGGGTTTTGGGGTTCATACGCAGCGGAGATTACAAAACAGTTTTGACAAAAACCCCAACAGGATCCGAATCTAATTCCATTAAAAACGTTTAAACCATGAAATACTTAATCATACCTTGGTCGCAATATACCTTTCTGAAGGTTAATCGATCTCTAAGGCGCGCTAACGACGAACGCCTCTATCAATCAGAGTCCACACACACACGAACGGTACGAGATTTGATGTGCTAGCTTCGAGAAAATACCAAACCTTTTTATTTCTCTCCAAAACGATCCAGAGCATACCAAAAACCTTAAGTCGTTTCTAAAACGAAAATAGAGTTTCAGCCTTTTTTCTTTTGTATCGTGTTCTAACTTAAAGCGTCTATTTATACAACCTCTTGTATATAGACGGTTAAGTAAATTACACATATACCCTTACTTAACGAAGTATAAGTGTAATACACCACAAGGACGTTTACTGTCATGAATTTTATCACATAAAATTCATTTTTTCGAATCATCTTAAAATCTCGCAAAACCATTCTTAGTGTGCGACCTAATAGGCTCATACAACGTTGGCGTGTACCAAAACACATTTTGGTATACAAGTCATAAGCGCCTCTAGCAAGACATTATGACTACCCAAGTTGTACGAATATCAAATCGATATAACCTAATCAATAGTGTATATAACATCCTTTTGTCACACGATATCCTTTTGATCAAACATAAGGCATGGAATTGTCATCCAACATGTTCAATCGTACTAGTCTCGATCTCTAGGTAGACTGAAAACATCCAAGTGACATTGATCAATATCAATTCACTTAGACTAGGCCTTTTAACAAGCCTAACACATCGAGGGATCCACTAGATATCTCTCTTTATATGAGAGGGACAAATTCTATCTCGATTACACAACTTCATCACATTGCTCACACAGTAACCAATCACAACCTTTATAATCGTCCGGTTAAAGACAACGTTTGATTGTGTCAAATTACTGTGTTCCTAATGTTGAAGTCTCTCGGCAATCTCAAGTCATAGGATCTGAAAAATAGACCTATTATGAGAAACAACTATGACTTAATCCATGTGATGTTCTCATAGCGGGTCTGGCCCAAGACTTTGTTCCCTAACAAGTACTCGTGATCTTGATTCGTATCCCTATACGTATAATCATCATATGATCATCAATCAAGACTCACACTAGTCTTAATTCATTATAGTTCCCAAGTATAATGATCGACTAGGGACATTTAGGATATTTATGTAAATACCCATGGATCTTATTATAATGTAAACATGCAAATTAATTATAATAAACAACAAATGAAATCCTCTATTTTATTAACTAAAAGTATTCATAAAGACAAGTTAATGGATTGACCTAGGGCACATGCCCCATCATCTCCCACTTGCACTAGGGCCAATCATACATGCATCTAATGCCTAATGATCTAACATGACCATCATGTTTTGCTTGTGGAAGAGCTTTTGTCAATGGATCCGCAACGTTGTCTTGATGAGGTACTGCAAATCTTTACGTCTCCCCTCTCAATAATTTCTCTCGATGAGATGAAAACGCCCGAGTATATGTTTGGATCTGTGGTGTGATCTAGGTTCCTTGCCTCGTGTTATTGCCCCGTTATTGTCACAATACAAACAAACAGGGGTTAGCAATACTTGGAACCACACCTAGTTGAGATATGAACTTTTTGATCCAAATCGCCTCCTTTGCTCCATCGGACGCCGCAATATACTAAACTTTCTGTTGTAGAATCGCCACGCCTCTCTTGCTTCGAACTTTTCCACTTATCGCACCCCCATTCAAAGTAAACACATATCCAGATTGCGATCTAAAATCATCTATATCAGTTTGAAAACTTGCATCTCGTGTAACCATTTACAACTAGATCATTTTCAAAACCTCCATAGACCAAGAACACTTCCTTAGTCCTTCTTAAGTACTTAAGGATGTTCTTTATCGCTATCCGGTGACTCTCACTGGATCGACGATATCGCTTGTAGTGCTCAAAGCATATGATACATCAGTCGAGTGCATAACATGGCATACATGATAGATCCAATAGCCGATGCATATGGAATCTTATTCATACGGTCTCGCTCATCATCTGTCTTAGGACATTGAGTCTTCCGAGACTTATGCCATGAGACATTGACAACAATCCTCTTTTAGAGTCTTGCAAACCGAACCTATTCAAGACACCTTGTCTATGTAAGCACTCGACTTAGACCTATTAGCCTCTTAGATCTATCCCTATAGATCTTTATCCCTAGGATATAGTCGCATCTCCTAAGTCTTTCATTGAGAAACACTTCCCTAACAAGACTTGACATTTTGCAATGTTGGGATGTCATTTCCAATGAGTAATATATCATCAACATACGAGCACGTAAAAACAACTACACTCCCATCGACCTTCTTGTATACACAAGGCTCATATTCGTTCTTAATAAAACCAAAATCCTTGATTGCTTCATCAAAACGAAGATTCCAACTCCGAGAAGCTTGCTTTAATCCATAAATGGATCTTTGAAGCTTGCATACCTTCCTAGAATTCTCGGGATGTACAAAACCTTGAGTTGTGTCATATACACGTCCTCAAGCAGACTTTCCATTAAGAAATGTTGTTTTTACATCCATTTGCCATATTTCATAGTCATAATATGCAAAGCAATGACAATTAAAATTTTTATGGATTTAAGCATGGCTCTTCGGCGAAAAAGTTTCATCATAATCAACACCTTGAGTCCGCTTCTAAAACCTTTTGCTACAAGTCTTGCTTTAAAAGTATGCACATTGCCATCCATGTCAGTTTTATTCTTGAAAACCCATTTACATCCAATGGTCTTACCACCTTCAGGTAAATCAACCAAGTTACCAAGTTCCAAACTTGGTTATCATACATGGATTGCATCTCGGAATTCATGGCACTTAGCCATTTATCCGAGTCCTGGTCCGACATAGCCTCCCGATAAGTGGTGGGCTCATTTTGATCCATAAGCAACACATCACGACTATCGTAATGAGAAATCCGAATCTCTCTCGGCTCATGTCTTACCCTACTAGATTTACGTGGGCCTTGTGTCACTTGTGGAGGTTCAACTGGTTTGAACGTTGTTGAACTTCCGAAAGAGTGTTCGTTGTTTACCTGTGATTCTTGAACTTCTTCAAGATTTATTTCTCTCCCACTAGTGTCTTCGAAATAAACTGTTTTTCCATAAAGGCACCATACCGAGCAACAAACACTTTGTTCTCGGCGGGATTATAAAAGTAATATCCTTTTGTTTCCTTAGGATACCCCACAAATAAACACTTGTCGATTTAGGTGCTAGTTTTTCCGAGACTTGTCGCTTTATGTAAGCCTCACAACCCCAAATCTTAATAAAAGACAAACTAGGTCTCTTCCCGTACCATATCTCATATGGTGTTTTATCAACCGCTTTAGAAGGAACTCGATTTAGAGTGAAAGTCGCAGATTTGTAATGCATAACCCCAAAAGGATAATGGAAGATCTCGCATGACTCATCATAGATCGGACCATATCTAATAAGGTTCGATTTCTCCTTTCGAAACTCCATTCCACGTGGAGTTCTTTGGTGGAGTCAATTGGGAGACAATCCCACAATTTCTAAGATGATCATCAAATTCTTGGCTTAAATATTCACCACCTCGATCCGATCGAAGTGTTTTGATAGTTTTACCAAGTTGATTCTCGCACTTCATTTTGAAACGTTTGAAACATCTCAAATGATTCAACTTTATGTTTCATAAGATATACATAACCATATCTCTTTGAAATCATCAAGTAAATGTAATGAATTACCGATAACCTCCTCTAGCTATTGTGGTTATAGGACCGCATACATCAGTATGTATTAGACCCAATAAATCACTTGCCCTTTTCACTGTGTCCAGTAAAGGGACTTTTAGTCATCTTGCCTAGTAAACAAGATACGCATGTTTCATATGTTTCTAAATCAAATGAATCTAGAAGCCCATCTTTATGGAGCTTCGTTATGCGTTTCTCGTTTATGTGTCCGAGACGACAATGCCAAAGATAGGTTTGATTACAGAAATGACAATTTTCTTCCTTTTCTTTTGGGTGTTTTGAAGCAGGAACAGGTCGGGTCTTGACTTGTTCCATAGGCTTTGCGACAAAGCAAAAAAATTTTTTTTTCTTTATTCCCTTTCCCATTTAGACCATCAACATATTACTAGTTCTTGATATTTTGTTCAGCAGTTTTGAGCATCAAATGCAACTCCGAAATTGATTTCTCCATATTATTCATATTGTAGTTCATCACAAATTGTGAGTAACTCTCTGGTAATGAATTCAGATCAAATCAGAGCCAACTCTTGGCTTATGGGAAATCTGAGTCTATCAAGTTTGGTCAACATAGCCCTTCATCTTCAAAACATGAGGACTAACTGACGCCTCAGTCATCTTGCAAGAATGTAGGTTTTTGACTGTCTCGAACCTTTCTTGCCTAGCTTGCTGTTGGAACATTTCCTTCAGCGTTATAGCCATGTCGTAGGCTTCCATTAGTTCCATGTCCTCTCAAGTTCGGGAACCATAGTTGCCAAGCATAATACATGCAACATCGTAGAATCGTTGACATGCTTACTATGCGCATCCTTCACAAGCTTTCGTAGCATTGGGGTGGGTCCTCATGGATTGGAGCATCCAGGACATACAACTTGCGTTCATGCTTAAGAACAATTCTCAAGTTTCGAACGATCAAGAAAGTTAGTCCCAGATAGCTTATCCTTCTCAAGGATGGATCGCGATGAGGACAGGGGATTATTGTTACTTGAAGAGGCCATTGATCTACAATAAAGATTATGCAAAGTTTATTTTAGTATAGAGGAATAGACTCCCACTAAATTAACAACCCTCCTAAAACATATTGTTTATTTAGGGGACTAAAATCCATATTTCACCTAATTCGTGACAAATGACTATGGCATGAAACACGAGTAACTAGATTATTTAGGTAGGTAATGATTACCAATTACATCTTATGTAATTTTTAGATCATTTTATGAGATATGGGACATCTTATGTCTTAGCTTGTTTTTATCTCATCATTTGCCTAAAGCTCAAAACTATTTTGATGGCTTTATTAAGTCGGACCATTTTAAACATTTATGTAACTCTTACCCAACTTGTCTCACCAAGATAACACAATACACCCACTATGGCTGAAAGCGTATTAGTGTGATCGAGGCCTTGACAAGTGTTTAAAATGGATGGCGTGAGACTTAAAATTTAATAGAGGGATTTTATTCAGCTTTTTTTAGTGATTTTATGTAAACAATGAAATATCATATATTTTATTGATTTCTTAAATCACTAAACAATTTGGAGATTTTTTATACTTTGTTCACTAATAAAAGAATTTCTGTGCGCTAGGATTAGTTAGACGGCGGTCCCGTTTTTTTTTTTTTTTTTTTTTAGAAGACGAATCTCAATTCCGAAAATTGAAATTCGCTATAGAAAATCATATTTTTCGCTGATTTTACTATACTAAATTTACCCCTTAATTTATCCAAAATTAAGTCAATTAAAACATTTTTAATTAACCCGGGCCCACATCTAACTAATCATCTTATCCTAATCCAATTAGGACTTTAGATATTTGAATCCTAGCATATCACCAATAACAAACTTCTCCATATTTATCTCCTATCCAATAGGGATAACGAAATCGATTTTGCTTATATCTCCTAATCTAATTTGTTATCTATCTTTATCAAATAGAAACTTCATAACAAAATAGATATAACAAGATAAATAATTAATTTCGAAAATTAATTATTTATTTTGGATTTAAGATATTTGAATCCTAGTATATCACCAATAACAAGATTCTTGATATTTATCTCTTATTCTAATTTGTTATCTATCTTTATCAAATAGAAACTTCATAACAAAATAGATATAACAAGATAAATAAATAATTTCGAAAATTAATTATTTATTTTGGATTTAAGATATTTGAATCCTAGTATATCACAAATAACAAGATTCTTGATATTTATCTCTTATTCTAATTTGTTATCTATCTTTATCAAATAGAAACTTCATAACAAAATAGATATAACAAGATAAATAAATAATTTCGAAAATTAATTATTTATTTTGGATTTAAGATATTTGAATCCTAGTATATCACCAATAACAAGATTCTTGATATTTATCTCATATTCTAATTTGTTATCTATCTTTATCAAATAGAAACTTCATAACAAAATAGATATAACAAGATAAATAAATAATTTCGAAAATTAATTATTTATTTTGGATTTAAGATATTTGAATCCTAGTATATCACAAATAACAAGATTCTTGATATTCATCTCTTATTCTAATTTGTTATCTATCTTTATCAAATAGAAACTTCATAACAAAATAGATATAACAAGATAAATAAATAATTTCGAAAATTAATTATTTATTTTGGATTTAAGATATTTGAATCCTAGTATATCACCAATCGAACCTAATGGTGTCATGGATCATAAAACACGAAACTCAATTCATTAAAATTATTCAAATTAACCTAACATGGTTACTAGCATTTACGAAACTAATTTCAATTAAATCACGAATATATGTATCATATACACAAAACATGATAATAAATCTCATTGAAAACTTATGTATATCACATATACATCAACTATTAACATGCTTTCAATCATATATCATGTATATATCAAAAGAAAACATGCAATGAGTTTAATGGAATCAAACTCGAAGGCTCGATACCACCTTGTTGGGTTTTGGGGTTCATACGCAATGAGATTACAAAACAGTTTTGACAAAAACCCCAACAGATCCGAATCTAATTCCATTAAAAACGTTTAAACCATGAAATACTTAATCATACCTTGGTCGCAATATACCTTTCGAAGGTTAATCGATCTCTAAGGCGCCGCATTAACGACGAACGCCTCTATCAAGATCACACACGAACGGCGGCGAGATTTGAAGTGCTAGCTTCGAGAGAATACCAAACCTTTTTATTTCTCTCCAAAACGATCCGAGCATACCAAAAACCCTAAGTCGTTTCTAAAACGAAAATAGAGTTTCAGCCTTTTTTCTTTTGTATCGTGTTCTAACTTAAAGCGTCTATTTATACAACCTCAGATATAGACGGTTAAGTAAATTACACATATACCCTTACTTAAAGAAGTATAAGTGTAATACACCACAAGGACGTTTACGTCATGAATTTTATCACATAAAATTCATTTTTCTCGAATCATCTTAAAATCTCGCAAAACCATTCTTAGTGTGCGACCCAATAGGCTCATACAACGTTGGCGTGTACCAAAACACATTTTGGTATACAAGTCATAAGCGCCTCTAGCAAGACATTATGACCACCCAAGTTGTACGAATATCAAATCGATATAACCTAATCAATAGTGTATATAACATCTTTTGTCACACGATATCCTTTTGATCAAACATAAGGTATGGAATTGTCATCCAACATGTTCAATCGTACTAGTCTCGATCTCTAGGTAGATCGAAAACATCCAAGTGACATTTATCAATATCAATTCACTTAGACTAGGCCTTTTAACGAGTCTAACACATCGAGGAATCCACTAGATATCTCTATTTATATGAGAGGACAAATTCTATCTCGATTACACAACTTCATCACATTGCTCACACAAGTAACCAATCACAACCTTTATAATCGTCCTAAGTTAAAGACAACGTTTGATTGTGTCAAATTATCGTGTTCCTAATGTTGAAGTCTCTCGGCAATCACAAGTCATAGGACTGAAAAATATACCTATCATGAGAAACAACTATGACTTAATCCATGTGATGTTCTCATAGAATTGGTCGGTCCAAGACTTTGTTCCCTAACAAGTACTCGTGATCTTG
This sequence comes from Stephania cephalantha, assembly GCA_039657325.1. Lineage (NCBI taxonomy): Eukaryota > Viridiplantae > Streptophyta > Magnoliopsida > Ranunculales > Menispermaceae > Stephania > Stephania cephalantha. Next base: position 45,653,690 of record CM077571.1, read on the forward strand.
ATTCGTATCCCTATACGTATAATCATCATATGAGCATCAATCAAGACTCACACTAGTCTTAATTCATTATAGTTCCCAAGTATAATGATCGACTAGGGACATTTAGGATATTTATGTAAATACCCATGGATCTTATTATAATGTAAACATGCAAATTAATTATAATAAACAAACAAATGAAATCCTCTATTTTATTAACTAAAAGTATTCATAAAGACAGTTAATGGATTGACCTAGGGCACATGCCCCATCAGTTATGGGCATAGATTAGCGCGCTAATCCCTGCATGTACTGTCTGTTATTCAAATTCTGCGCACCTAGCGCGCACTGAACTAGCATGCTAATCGAGCTAGATCAGCAACAGCAACATACTGCTGTCCACCCAAACTTCCAAAATCATCACCAAATCGATACCAACATCCACAAATTCATTCCCAATAGCTTAGAAACAACAAATATGAGGTGAGGGACTAAATTGGATCAACAACAACTCAATTAACCATGGTTTCCTACAATCACCTTCAATCCAAACTTTGATAAACACTAAAACTAAACATACCTACGTGTTCCTCGCGAGGCGTTCTACCAGGTAAGCTCCTCAACTTGGCTCGAATCGTTGTCTCGAACAACTTGTCATGGTCGGAATCAAACCCTCAGTTCCGTTTTTCGTTTGATCGAACGAATTTGATATATATCAACTGTTAAGTTGATATATATAAATTCCTTGAGATACGTGTCATGTAATCTCTGGATCGATCAAGCCGTTGATGTGCTAAAATGACACGCCCTAACGTGATACTATATTTGACACATCATAACTTACGCTTCGTTCGAGACGATCAAATGATATATTAAATTACTAGTTTCTTAATTTCCATTATATATATATATTTATATATATCCTTATATATAAATATATATATATTTCACGTTTATCGCTTCAGATAAATCCGCCGATCACGTCCACATGTAGCCACGATCATGCACTTTCTTGCCACGTCTCTCTCATCGCTCACAGTGTACCGGTATGTCGTAATTTATAGTGTATTTATCCCGTATAAGGGTGTATATACCATATCAATATATACAACCTATTTAAATTTTAGTTGTGCAAACCAAACAAACACCATACATCATACAAACGCACACACACACTAATAGGGATATGTCGATCTGAACCCTGTGCCTAACTCGGATTAATTAATAAATGGGTTAACATTAATCACCAGCTTAAGGTAACATGTCGTTACAATGTAATTATCTGACAAAGTCCAAAATCTAATTTGTGCTGCAACGTCCTCCTGCGATCGATATGTTTAAAAAAATTATTACTCTTTTTACTAAATTAGATAAAGCTTAAAGTGTTTAAAATATGTTCTTACACGGTAGTCTACATTACATGCAGGTTATGGTATATCATGTTGACCATTCTCTGACGACGATGCTTCAACTCTATCGTCGCTATCACTATCCTGAATAAAAAAAATCAAAATCATCACTATCACAATCAGCATTGATATCCCCAACAAAATAATTGTTGTCTTTGTTTACTTTATGCAAAGGCTCAAATACTACTCTTCCTAGTCAAGAAACAACATTAGTCACGTTCTTTGTGACCCGATCAAGACTTAGAGCATTGCTACCTTTATGCACATCAGCATCGTCACTGTCCTTGCTACAACTTTCATATGCATCTCCATTATCACATTCTTTTACATCATTCTCATCATCAGAAACACCTAGATCTCTATCACCTTGAGAATATGATCCACCACCAAAACTCACATTGTTCTTTCTTGGCATGGTGTTAACCCACCACGTCATCACTATTTTGTTCCAAACTGGGACCATCAATAACATAGTCTATCTCTAGATAGTCATTCTTATTCCTCTGTGAAGCAATTAAGTCAACTTACACCTGCATGGTGATAGGTGGTTGCGCCTCCGGCAATGCCTGAAAAATTGTTTGCAGAGTGCCATCATCATCTATCGATAGCGCGTTGCTACAACCACCACTGAGCGGATATTGATAGGACAAGTTCAAGTTATAAGTGTGATGATCCACCTTCAACTTCGCGTACATTTCCTCTTCTACTTCATTAAGAGATTAACCTAACGACACTTCAACACAATCAGCAGGTTGCTAATCATAAGTGTTAGGAATGATATTCAGGACTCTAGGACACAGGATCATGGCTGAGTGTTTTAATCATGGTTAGCTGACTCTAGTTAGTTAACTCATCTTCTAACAGCCTTGGTTAGACAGTTAGGTTGTTAAACTGTTTCATCCCTGTATATATATATATATGTACTGTACTATCATTTATGTGTAATGAGAATCATTTCTTGTATGAGAAGTTTTTCTACACATTGTAGAGTTCTCATTTCTTGCTCCGTGTTTAGAGAGTTGTTTTTGTGTTCTTGTTCTGTATTGACAGAACTAAAGAATCAATCTCATTAGATTGATTTCACATGGCATCAGAGCTGATGGAATTTGATCAGACTAGTTCATCTGCTAATGGAGATAGCAGTTCATTCACACTTGCACTAGATGTGACTTCTATAGCAAAATCACTGAATTTCGGTCTACCTACAAAGCTTGATGAAACCAATTACATCTACTGGAAGGTTCAAGTTCGATCAGCAATCAAAGGTCTTGGTCTGACACGCTTGATCACTGATGATTTCTTATCATCATCCTCAATAGACAAGAATTCTTCATCATCTTCATCTGGTGTTCAAATCAATGAGGTATGGAGTAGAGCTGATTCAATGTTGATGTGTTGGTTGTTTTCAAATATTGATAAAAGTGTAATTGGTCATGTTACTGAATGTATTTCTTCCTATGAAATATGGAGTGTTATTGAGAGTCTTTATGCTCAGTCTTCAATGGAAAGAGCACTGCAATTAAAACAACAGTTGAATACCTTAAAGAATGGTTCATCTTCCATTTCTGAGTTTGTAGTAAAGATCAAGAACATTGGTGCAGAATTGAGGTCAATGGGTCAGGTAATTTCAAAACTAGATTTGATTAAGTCAGTTCTAAGTGGACTGGGGCATGAGTTTGATCCAGTTGTTGTTCTTGTGTCTTTTCAGCATAACACAATGTCTCTGCAAGAAGCACAATGCCTATTGATGATGCATGAACATAGAATTACACAATTGAATCAATGTTCCTTGGTGGATTTATCTCTTGTATCTGCAAATCTTGTCACGAATTCTGATGACAAGAAAGTTCAGTACAATAAGACTGGAAACAAAAATGGTGGTGGATCAAGAAATGGTTCAACTAGAGGAGGTTTTACTGGAAATAGAAGAGGAAGACATGGATGCCGTGATAATAATAAGGTGTTCTGTCAGATCTGCTTTCGAACTGGTCACATGGCTTTACAATGTTATCAAAGGTTTGATCAAACCTACCATGGACCTAATCAAACTGGCCAGTAGATTAGTCAGTTTAAACGATCTTCATAGTTTCCTAACTCTCAGTCTTCTCTTCCTCCATTTGCTTCACAAGCACATTATCATTATTATCAGGGTGGTTGCTTCTCCAAGCTCAGTTGCTGATTAAAATTGGTACATGGATTCTGGGGCCTCTAGTTACATGACTGTTGATTCCTCCTCTCTGATGAATAAAATGTATTACACAGGTACACAAAGTGTCACTGTTGGTAATGGTGAATCATTAGCTATTGCTTCTATTGGCAATAATGTTTTATGTTCTAATTCATTTTCTGCTCATCCATTATCCTTGCAACATGTTCTTCATGTTCCTTGTCTTGCTAAAAATCTATTTAGCATCTCTAAATTGACAAAAGATAATGATGTGATTATTGAATTCTCTTCTGATTCCTTCTTTGTCAAGAACAAAGTCTCGAAAAGAATTTTGTTACAAGGCAAGCTTAAAGATGGTTTGTATTATCTTCCTTAAGCTCATCTCAATTCTCTTGGTGAAGCTCTACCTACTATTTCCTGTAGTTCTTGAAAGTAAACTGGTGTTACCAACTTAACTGCAGCTGTTACTCCTGATTGTAACATTTGGCATTCTAGACTTGGCCATCATTCTTCTTTGGTGCTCCAAAAGATGTTGCAAAGTTGTAATACTATTTTTCACAAATCCGATGTACATTTTTTTGATTCCTGCAAGCTTGGCAAACTTCATAAGTTGCCTTATAATACATGTTTTATTACTGCAACTTCTCCACTTGAGTTGGTGTACTCTGATCTTTGGGGTCCAGCTCCCATTGTTTCTACTACTGGTTCTCGATATTATGTGGTGTTTGTTGATGCCTATAGTATATTTTCATGGTTTTATCCTCTCAAACTAAAGTCAGATACATTTGCAGCTTTTGTTCATTTTCATAAATCAGCTAAACTTCAACTGGGTACCAAATTGAAATGTTTTCAATCAGACATGGGCCTTAAATTCAAGTCTATTGAGTGTTATTGTCACAAGCTTGAAATTCATCATCATTACTCTTGCCCTTATACATATCACTAGAATGGTGTCCCTGAAAGGAAACATCTTACTATTGTTGAGATGGGTCTTACTCTACTAGGTCACTCTCAAATGCCTTTGTCTTACTGGGAAGAAGCTTTTATTACTTCTGGGTTTCTCATCAACACCTTGCCCTCCTCAATCTTGGAGTATAACAGTCCTTATTACACTTGTTTTAAGAAGAAACCTGATTATTAGTTTCTCAAAGTGTTTGGCTGTTCATGCTTTCCCAGTCTGACATCTTATTCTACTTACAAATTTGATTTTCGTTCTACCAAATGTGTGTTTCTTGGTTATAGTCCTTGTCATCATGGTTATAGATGCTTACATCCCTATGGAAAGGTCTATATGTCCAAGATGTTGTCTTTAATGAGACTGAGTTTCCCTTTATAACTTTGTTTCAATCCCCAACTGCTTCTTCTCCTATCCTCTCTCACAAGTTCATTCTTGTTTCACTTTTACAGTATATGCAGCCTTTACATGTACCTTCTATCAATACCTCAGTCTCCAATGGTTTTCTAGTTGAGGTTGCATCTCTCCAAGGGTTTTTACCCTCTTCTCCAAATGTTACACCAGTCTCTACATCTACATCATCAACTTCTCCTGTCATACCTGCACTTGTGCCTACACCTATACCATCAATTGTCACTCTAGTACCTGTTGTAACCCCTATTCTAACTACTCCAGTTGACGACATTCATCCCATGTTTACCAGAAGTAAGAGAGGCATTTTTAAACCAAAGGTGTTAATTGCTCATTCTCCTTATGCTCTTGTTGCTCAACTTGAGCCTACCACTGTGAAAGCTACATTGCAATATAGTCGATGGTATTCTGCTATGGTTGATGAGATAGCTGCTTTGTATTGAAATCATACTTGGACTTTGGATCCCCCTATTGAGTCTATGAATCCAGTTGGTTGCAAGTGAGTATTTAAGTTGAAAACTTCTCTTACCGGTGAAGTTCAGAGGTACAAATCTCGTTTGGTGACAAAGGGGTTTCATCAAACCCCTGGCTTAGATTTTTTTGATACCTTCTCTCATGTTTTGAAACCATCTTCCATTCGAATTCTCTTCATTTTGGCTGTCACCTACAATTGGCCTATTCATCAGGTTGATGTGAATAATGCCTTTCTGAATGGTGTACTCACTGAGGAGGTTTACATGTCTCAGCCTTAAGGTTTTATGAATCAAAATTTTCCCAATTATGTTTGTAAGCTTAACAAAGCTTTGTATGGACTCAAACAAGCACCTCATGCCTAGTTTTCTAAGCTTAAAGGTGCTCTGGTTGATTGGGATCTACAAAATTCAGTGTTTGATGTTTCTCTCTTCTTTAAGAGATCAGCAGGTTCTCTTCTGGTGGTTCTTGTATATGTTGATGATATATTGGTCACAGGTTCTAATCCTAATTAAGTAAACCAATTGATTTATTGGTTAGACTCTCAGTTTTCTCTCAGAAATTTTGGGCAGATTGATTACTTTCTCGGCTTTGAGGTGTTTCATGATTCCTCTGGTCTTTATCTTACTCATCAGAAGTTTCTCTTGGAGCTTCTGAACAAGACTAGTTTGCAGGATTCCAAACCTCTTGCCACTCATTCCTCTATTGGTTAGAAACTCTCTCGTTTTGAAGGAACACCATTCTCTGATCCAACTTTGTATAGGAGTACTCTTGGTGCCTTACAATATCTCACATATTCGAGACCTGATATCAGCTTCATCGTCAACAAGCTTAGTCAATTTCTTCAACAACCTTCTGAGACACATTGGTTAGCTTGCAAACTTGTCCTTCGATACTTGAAGGGTACTTTAGATTATGGCTTATGTTTTCGTCCATCTTATTCTCTGGCTATTGAAGCTTATACTGATGCTGATTGGGATGAGGATGTTGATGATCGTCGTTCTACTAATGGCACCTGTGTGTACTAGGGTGGCAATTAAATCTTTTAGTCTTCCAAGAAGGAGACTGTTGTTGCTTGCTCCTCTACTGAAGCTGAATACAGAGCCTTAGCTAATGGTGTTTCAGAGATCATTTGGACTTATTCCTTGTTGTCTGAGCTTGGATTGCCTTCTCCTTCTCGTCCAGTTCTATGGTGTGACAACACTGGTGCACAGTCCTTAGCCTCCAATGTTGTGTTTCATGCTCGTACTAAGCATGTGGAGATTGATGCTCATTTTATTAGGGATACTTGATGCTGGTCTCTTTGATATTCGGTTTGTTCCCTCTCTTCATCAAGCTGCTGATCTATTCACCATGATCTTACCTGGTCCTCGTTTCTCCTTCTTATGTACCAATGTAAACCTTGTTTCTTCGCCCAGGTTTACTTTGAGGGGGGCTATTAGGAATGATATTCAGGACTGTAGGACATAGGATCATGGCTGAGTGTTTTAATTATGGTTAGTTGAATCTAGTTAGTTAACTCATCTTCTAACAGCCTTGGTTAAACAGTTAGGTTGTTAGAATGTTTTATCTCTCTCTATATATGTATTGTACTATCGTTTCTGTGTAATGAGAATCATTTCTTATGTGAGAAGTTTTTCTACACATTGTAGAGTTCTAATTTCTTGCTCTGTGTTTACAGATTTGTTTTTGTGTTCTTGTTATGTATTGACAGAACTAAAGAATCAATCTCATTAGATTGATTTCACAATAAGTAACTCCTTAGGAGCCATGTACCAAACCATTAATGTAGTAATTATAGTAACAAACTTGAACATTTGTCATTGGTATGATTGAACCAGTTAATGGAAATGACAACAAGATCACATTTCATAATCAAATACACTAGAAAAAATATCAAAAAATTGTTTGAAGGACCAACAGAGCGGAAGCACCCCTTGTTTCAAAGAGAGGAGGGCGGGTTATTTCAAGAGTTTCGACATTAGCGATTAGCTCAGAATTTGGCCCCTAAACCAAGGAAAATTTCCCATAATAAATAAGAATATGATTGATCGGATCGAACTGCTAATGAAATCCATTTTGTCCCAGGCCTATTTATTATAAAATACTTTTCTAATTTTTAGAGAAAATAGCATATGCAAAATGTAACCCGATTCTTTTTTAGTTTATTCATTCTTTCCCGTGCGGGTCTTACTCCTCAACTCTAAACCAAATAATAGCGCAGGAGCTGGAACTTTTTCTTACATAACAAGCCATAAAAGACAAATCTATAAAATGAAACAAATTTTGTATCATAACATTTTAACTAAAACAATCACATTACCTTGATAAACCAATAAAACAAAAATAAAATCATAACATTGTAATCAAACAAAATTTAACTTCGTGCTTATCACCACGCTAGGAATTGAAGTGACAATGATGTTCATTGTAATACTTTGTTTTCATTAATACAAAATTTAACAATATATTCTATAAGGAATAAAAAAAGACAATGAAACACTTCAACCATGATCATTATTAACTTTGAAGCTTGCTAAATATATGACCGCGAAAGACATGAAGCAGGCCACTGACAATGAGGTAAACATAAATAGCTTGGCCATTTGTCAGCCACTGCACTTTCAATAAGATTCTTTCTCTAACTACCTCTACAACTTTATTTGATATGCATTAGATGAAAAACAAATAAACTTTACCAGTAAGGTTTCAGACTATTGAAAGTCTTCAATGATTTAATTAGCCACAGGTAATAACTTGAGAAAAGAAACCTCCTACATTCAAAGAAAGAAATAAAACTTACATGAACATAGGCCTGCCCTTAAATAAAACGTCAAGGTTTAGCTATTTCTGGATGAATAACACAATAACTAATTGGAGATGTGAAATATACTTAAAACTTAAAAATTGCAATTCGAATTTCGAGCTATTATTATTATCGATCAAATGAAGGACATTCTTTTTACGTTTGAGGTTTTCTCAAACTAAAAAGACTAACATGTTTAGCAAATTGAAAACAGTGCTTCAAGGAATGGTTTGAGTTTATTAACTTGATATTCAATTTGAATAAATGCACTCACTTGTATCCTCCATCGGCAGAGACCATTCCAATTTTCTTCCCAAATATTTTTCTACAAAGTTCGGTTGGTCTACTAGAAGATGCCCCGCACACATTAATCCTCACCATTGTGAGAAAACTGCCACAGGTGAGGAAAACCACCCAAAAAACTACACATTATCAACGAAAACACGTCGCTATAAGGTTATTTTATTTTCCTTCTTAAACTCTTAGCTCAAAATAATGACTAAAAGCTACAGATGATACAAAACATGTTGCATTGATTCAAACAACTCATTTATTTGATTGTTGGCGTTTTGATTACAGAATCGAGAAGAAAGAAAGTTTGTCTAATCGTCATTTTAGATAATCACTTAAAAAAATTGTTCGAAAAATTAAATAAGAAATTTTTTAGAACTAAAAAAAATAGTCCTATACCAAAAAAACAGAATATATAAAAAAATGATTGTGTTTGATATGGACGTGTCAAAAACTAAATGCAATGAAATCCACAAAAAAAATAATTGCAAAAGTACAAATTAAAGTTATGGAGCATCATCAGCTCAAATCCAAGAATTTATATGTTCCTTGCACAATTTGGTGTCCTCGAAGGATTTTATGTCGAAGAACTTTCAACAACAATGCCTTAGTCCTAAATTAGTTGGGATCGGTAACATGGATATAACGTTAGACAATTGAATGGATGTTCTTATAGTGGTGATTATAAATATAAAAACACAAGATGAATATATCATAACTAAGACAAATTAAGCACCAACCTCAACCCGCCTACGCACTTTCGCTTCTCCTTCCGCCACTACGCCATCTAATTTCAATAACTGCAACATTAATAGCTCTGTCAACACAATGAACTCTTTCTCTTCCAGCTTAGTCACACTGTGCACAGCTGACTCTAATGCAGCGACCTGCCATAAAAAGCCAATCAATTATTCAATTTCGACAAAGCAATTGTCCAGTGGTAGATGTAATGTGAGAGGTCTACCTTCATAGCAAGATTATCCACTTCAGCTGATGATGCTCTATTGGAATTCCTTCAATGGCTCGAATGAGAAGAAGAGACACGTCACAAACCCTAACCTACACTCAAAACGAACGAGGAGATGAAAAATGAGAGTTTCAATAAGCAAATTACTACAAATCGATGCACCTGAGAGCCGAGATCTGCATTATCATGATTTGTACAGTTCATGATCAATTTTAAAATCAGTAATTAGGCCTAAGTTATGCATATTTCTAATGCAATAAAAATTAACATGACCTAATCTACAATGCCATAATGAACATGAATCAACAATTGAAGAACACGAATCAACAATATACGAAGAATAATTCACTGTTATTGCATTCAACTTAATCATACCATTACATGAGTACCCTTTGCCAATAGGAACACCTCCCTTAGACAAGATAAACCTATTCGACTCATAGACAAGACAAAAACCTCTCTTATTAAGGTGGTCACCGGATACAAGATTCTTACACATTTCGGGTACATAATAAACATTAATTAAATGTAAAACTTTTCCTAAGTAAGCTTGATATCCACCGTTCCTTTGCCAACCACCTTGTTGCGATTGTTGTTCGCCATGCATACTTCTTCACTAGTGACAAGATCTTCGTAAGTCTTGAAAAGACTACGGTCCTTGCAAATGTGTATGGTTGCGTCGGTATTCAGCCACCATCCCACTTCATTTGCAACCAAATTGGCTTGGCAAACCGTTGCTATGAGTTCCATGTCTATGTGCTCCACATCGTGACTTGCATTGACCTCTTCTTTTTTCAACAATTTCTTCTTGGATTGACACTCTCGTGCATAGTGTCTCGGTTTGTCACAATAGTAACACTTTCCTTTCTTGTTTGAAGTGATTTCATTAGCAAGTCCCTTGAAATTTGAATCATTCTCGGCCTTAAATTCCTTGGAACGGTGAGATTCCACTAAATTCGCCCTTGAACCGGATTCAAAAGTCAAGTCATCTCCAACCCTCTCTCTCTTTCGAAAGTATTCCTCAATTCGAAGATGGCGTTGGAGGGATTCAAGAGTATAACTCTTTTCCTCATGAATGAGTTTCTTCTTATAATTATTCCAATTTATAGGCAACTTGGAAATAATTACACCCACTTGAAATTCTTCTTCAAGAGAGATTTGAGCCATTTTAAGATCACCAACGATATTTTGCAAGTCATGAACTTGAGAAAGTAGAGACTTGTCGTTGGTCATCTTAAAATCCAAATAATTTGAAATTAAAAACTTACGATTGCTAGACTCCTCAATTTTATATTTGGTGTCTAGCGTAGTCCACAACTCCTTCGCCGAGTCAATGGTTCGATGCGCCGCGTAGACATTGTCGGATAGTGCATTAAGGATGTAGCCCCGACAAAGATAGTCATCTGCCTTCCTTGCGACACGTCGATCCACCACTTCGTTTGAGTCTTCCGAAATTGGTTTAGGGAGGGTCTCAAGCGCATCATCAAGGATGTACGCTAACCTGAGAGATGTGAAAAAGAACATCACTTTCTCTTGCCATCGGGTGAAGTTGTCACCATCGAACCTTTCGAGCAGGTCAAATCATAATTCATGATTTGTATGGAGTGAGGAACGAACTCACCATTCGAATTGAATTTGGAAGAAAATGAAGAACCACCATTCCCATTGATTTGAGGAAATCCGTCCGAAGTCGAAGAAGCCATTGATGAAGAAAAAAAATTCTTGTCTAAAACCAATGGGAATGGTATGGTAGATATATCTTGTCTAAAAATTCATTATTTAGTTATCCGTCAAATGGATGTGAAAACGCCTTTTCTGAATGGTGATCTAGAGGAAGAAATATATATGGAACAACTGTAAGGTTTTGTTATGCCAAGTCAAGAGAAGAAAGTTTGCAAATTGGTAAAATCTTTCTATGGCTTGAAGCAAGCTCCTATGCAATGGCATGAGAAGTTTGACACGGATGTGCAATCATTTGGATTCAAAGTCAATGATGCTGATAATTGTATTTATAGCAAGTTTGACAATGATGTTGGTGTCATCATATGTTTATATGTGGATGACATGTTAATATTTGGAACTTCACTAGCCTTAGTTGAAGAAACTAAACATTTTTTGTCTACTAGCTTTGACATGAAGGACTTAGGAGAAGCTGACGTAATTTTGGGAATCAAAATCTTATGACAAGATAATGGTATTACATTATCTTAATCTCATTATATTGAAATGATTTTGAAGAAATTTGGTCACTTTGATCAAAAGTCAGTTTGTACTCCTATTGAGCCTCATTTAAAACTAGTAAAGAACACTGGTAGGTGTTTATCACAACTAGAGTATTCTAGTGTGATAGGAAGTCTCATGTATGATATGCATTGCACAAGACTGGATATAGCTTACGCAATTTGTATGCTATGTCGGTTCACTAGTAATCCAAGCAAACAACACTGGGATGCGGTTACCAAGATCTTTAGTCAACCATGTCTTCACTTCAAGAATCACCTTCATCTCTCCATCGAGTCTAGCAAAACCGTAACAATCCACCAGAACTTCTATCGATCCATCTTAGCCTCCACCAATTTTTAGGGCTTTTGCTCCACTCATGCACTCGATCTTCTTGTCGACCTCAATTTGCAATGGAACTAGGGTTCTAGCAAACCAAAACAGGGAAAACTAACAACAACGAAAGCCAAATCTGATTCAATCATATTCACTGAAGAGCGATTAGATTGAAAACAACAAGAGATCGAATTGAAGAGTTAGGATTTTGAGAGAGAGAGAGGAGGGGACGCGGCTACGTGCATCCCTACAAAACACTAATGGTAAACCAATATACATCAAACCGGCATCGCGCACTTCGCCGGTGGGTTAGCCAAAGTATCATAATATATTGTGTTATATGTATTATTATAATATATCATGTTAAATATATTTATCCTAATATATTAGGTGTAATTGTACATTTTACAACTAAACAATAATGAGTTACTTAAAAAACATCAACAATAAGAATCGATTATGAAAGTGTGTAAACAATTATCGAATAATATAATCATTTAAAAATTAAAGGTAGAAATAATATACACCTCAAGCATTAGTGCATGAGCGAAGCTCGACTAGTGAGTTCCAGCAGTTCACTAAGCCTCCTTCAGCTACTTCGCCTTCGTCGATGACAAGAAAAAGCCAAGCCTGAAGGTCACGACCAAGGTTTAAGGCAAGCTCCCAAGCCTCTGATGTGGAAGGTCCCATAATAAACAATATAAAAGCCTAAAGAAGAGCTAGCTTGCTAAGGACCAAATCCATTGCAATATGTGATAATCAAATCAAAATCTAAAAACAACAATTCAAATAGAGATTGAAAGATGAATGAAAGTGATTGAGAAGCTCTGACTTATATAGTGGAGAGAATGATTAAGGCATTAATGTTACGCATAACTTACCTTCATGGGGAGATCAAAAGACTAAAGAATTAAATATGTTAGAAGGTGGTGAGATTATTCTCAACTAGCATGCTTTGCAATCAGTACAATTTCAGTTACATATGTCTAATCAATTCCCACTAACACATAAATAAATATAGATGATACAAGTGATGAAGGGCTCGTCAGTTTTGATCACAATTGTATCAATTTGATAATCATCAACAGAGAAACTTCCCATTCTATAGAACATACCATATATAGCTTTGATTTCCTCAAAAAAATCATCTATAACTTTGATGAAACCTACATATTGGGCATGCCACGTGACGCTACTAGAAGGCTTAAAACTGCCACACGGTGCATTCAAGATGTAGGCTTATTATATATATAGATATAAATATATAGATTAGTTAAAGCAAAACATTAAGGGCAAAGAGTGATTTGCCATTAGTGTTTTGTGGGGTGCATATAGCCGGAAGAGAGAGAAAGGGTTTCAAGTGTCTGGAACGGGATAGAGGGTTTGAAAAGTTAATTGTTCGCGATGCTCAAGTTCGTGCGTGAGATTTAATTGATCAAGCTAATGTTATAAGTGGCATGTTCTATTCTACCACAATAGGCACTTATGTGTGGCCCGTTTTAAATAGCCTGTTAATGTTAGTTTGTGCCATATTTTCACCCACACAAATATTTAGACAAAATATAATGTAAGTTTTTGTTCTTTTATTTGTGGAAAATTATTTAGCTGCCATGAATATTTGGTCACAACTGCCCACATTTCTTGTAGTGATACCTAATAAACGCAACCAATATATCTTGATAAACGAATAATAAGTAAAATGAAACGCAACAATTCAATACAATATATAAAACAATAGGTAAATCAATTCACCGTAGAGAGGACTATAAACCCCTAATCTTCTCCGTTCAGCGCACGTCGAAAACCTTAAATGTTAATTGGAGAATGAGCGCTCCAACTTACTCAGTAAGTGATGCTCGTAAACATATCAATTCTCAACTACTATAAATGAATTACTGAATAGCAATATGTATTCATAAGATATATGTTCAAGCATTAAAAATGATATAACAATATATAACGGAATGCAAGTTAAAAGATCAATTGCAACTATACTTGTGACTTGTATTTCATTTTCATTTTAGAGTTATACTCTCGCCTTGCATAAGAATACATCTACAGAACCCACATGTTGACTGATATAGGGTTCTGCCAGTGGATTCAAATGTAATCGAGCTATTGATTCTTAATAAATTGAGAGTCATACTCTCACCTTACCCCAAGGATATGATCTACAGAACTCACATGTTGGTCATCATGTGATTCTATTGATGTGTTCAAGTGTAACCCATCTACCAACTCTAAATGGACAATGAACGGCTAATGTAAAACTCCAGCCTACTGAGGATGAAAGGACAGAATCCATTTTCATGCTAACCTGTTTCTTTTTTAAGACAAAGGGTGGAATCCATTTCCAGGCTAACCTTCACATCCCTCAGTCCCGATCCGCCTTATTGACACTTCCGAGGATTTTTCACATTTAAAAATAAATATAGTCAATTCATGGTACATTACCTCATTCTCTGTCCATAATACTATATGAACTAAATATACTAATTAAGATGCATAGTTGATGAGAATAAGTGTCCCACTTACTTGCGTCAAGCTTTTCTAACTTTATAACGACTTACTCAACTCTCGAAAAATCCATATATATTTTTCTCGTCGATTGAGAACCTAAAATAGATTCATTATCATCAATTTGAGTCTAATATTCATTAATTAGAAACCCTTAATTGTTCCCATTTGAATTCGGAACCAAATTTGTCAATTTTAGATCAATACGACCATTTCATGTTTTTCGAGGTAAAAACCACAGTATAAAGTCCCGAAACAATTCCAAATTTCCAATTAATCATAGAAATCCATAATTTCTATTGATTTGGCCCAATAATATAATTTTTTGATTTTTTCTCATTTTTTCAGAATTTTCTCTAAATTTCAGCCTTTTATTTTATTTTTATTTATGAAGAGGGTTTAACCCCCGAACCGGACCCGGTTTGGTCCGGTTTCAAGATCAAACCCCATTCTTCCCCCTTGTTTCATTTTGCTCTGTTTCTACTCTACAGATTAATCAGATTTTTTTTCATTTGGTCCTAGTTTAATTCCTTAATCAGGATCATTGACCCATAACGTGGGACCCATATCAAGATACGTGGACTGAACGAGGTGATGTGGCCGAAGTATATGTTAGATTTGTTATGGTGTATGCCTAGTGTATTATATATGTGTAGACTACTAAGTCACTCCTACATGTATTTAGGTGTCGAGACGTGAGCGAGAATATGCCTCGAGAGGCGTGTTGATGTGGGACCGGGGTAGAGAGTGATCTGGTAAGTTAACTTGAGTTAATGTAGCTTAAATGGTTAAATTAGATGTGGCTATGATATGATTTATATTAAATGTACCTAAGTTAGCAAATTAAAACATTAGTCATTGATATTCCTCGAGATATGTGTTGACACATCAAGAGGCCGATTAAGTTTCAATTGGAGTTAGTTAGATGGAGTTAGTGGAGGATTAGTGGAATTGCGTCATAATGAAGGTCATTAGATTAGTCTTGAGATACGTGTGTGCATAAAGATCAATTGTTATTAGTTAATCTTATCTATAATTGATCAACTCATGCAAACCATTTCATTCTCATTCATTAACTTAGAAGTTAAGTAAAGTTGGAGAAGAAGAATCAGAGGTGATCAGCAACAATTGTTGAGGAAATCTTATGGATTTGGAGAAGGAGTTGATCAAGCTAGGTGTTCATCAATTAGGTAATTCTATTTACACCATTAACTTAGTTTAATTTGATGAATTTATGAAAAATATGAAGTGTGGTTGTTGTAATGTTGTTGATGGGTGTCTTGGGTCTCTGGTAGGTTAGAACATGGATCCCTAGGTGTTGGAGTTAGTCATGTGTGGAGAAAACTCAGAACTCAAAGTGCAGAATTTTGGGTTTTCCTGCACATAGCGCGCTGGATGCGCTAGCTAGCACGCTACTTGCGTGTAGCGCGCTAATGAGGTCATTAGCATGCTAGACATCCCACCCATAGTAGAACAAAATATGCAATTTTCTAAGTTAAAATTAAACACATTAAACAAGTTCGTTATCCTACTTTAAGGTCTAAACACACTCTAAAACATATGAAATGATATCAGGAGCCTAGGGAAAAGTCTTGAGGGTTCAGCTACACATTTTGAGGTGTCTGGATGCCATATTAGCTAGGAGATTTATGTGGATTATAAGTAAACTGATTGAGATATTTATTTACATTTCATTCCATTTTGTTATTCAATTTCAGTTACTTGGATTGAATTTTCTTTTGTACTCTACATGCCATGACTTGTTGTCTCTTCTCATTTTATGAGTTTGCTATCATGACATTGGTTTTTTATTAAATGGACTCATTGACTCCAAATCATGTGCTATGTCATTCTTGATTGTTAAGATATCTAGTCAAATGAAATAGCATGCTATTAGGTAGATGTTTGATGATTGTAATATATTTTTCTTTGTGCATTAGATATGCAATTACATTATTAGATTCCTAAACAATGTCGTTTTTAGGTTATGAAAGTAGTTTTTATCTAGGACCATGATATGATAG
This sequence comes from Stephania cephalantha, assembly GCA_039657325.1. NCBI lineage: Eukaryota > Viridiplantae > Streptophyta > Magnoliopsida > Ranunculales > Menispermaceae > Stephania > Stephania cephalantha. Next base: position 45,670,243 of record CM077571.1, read on the forward strand.
AAATATGTGTGGCACACAGGGTCACTGGACTTCCGAGGTTATCAAAATCTCACCACTAGCTTGTGTAGCACATGGGGTATGGGACCCGAGGTTGTTGGCAAGTATACATCACATGTGAGGGGCACTTGTGAGTATTTATATATGGAAAGGGCATTCATAATAATGTGAAAGCATCTAAAAAGAATTGATTACGCCCTAAATAGTTGAAAAAGGTTGATGTGATGTAACTCACGACCGAACGGCTCCAGATCATTATTACTTATCTGAGTGTCAGTTTCATATTACTTAACTGAAGTATCTTATAGCATGAATTCTTTTCAGCATAGTTGCTATTGTTATGCTTTCAGATACTTGTTGTAAATTTAGAAATGTGAACAAATGTCTCACAGTGTTACTTTCTACTTTCCTGTACTCACTGTCCTTTTTATGACGGTGGGTGTAGATCCATCGAGTACCAGACCGGGCAAGTAGAATATCGGCGACTACCTCTGAGCCAGTAGAGAGCTGCTACCTTCATTGTAGGTTTTTGATTTTGTTGTATGACATATATATATATATATATATATATATATATGTGTGTATCTTTATATACTTTTGCGTTGTATATGTAGGTTGTGAGATAGTTACCCAACCAGACACGCGTTGATATATAGTTATCGCCGTTTTGTTATATATATGCATGTGATCTTTGTTTCCTGATTTTCCACATATGACATCCGCTAATTTGTTAAGACTTCCGCTGAATAATCTTTAAACCGTATAAAATATTAATTTATTCTTAAATATTATTAAGTATGAGAATGGTGTAAAGGTTATTAGAAAAGTAACCAATGTGGTGAGTGTATTAGAAAGGTAGACCACAACATTGTTAAGTCATATGTGATGGAGGTTAAGGCTTAATGACGGGATTAGGTCGAACGGTGCCCCGATTTGAGAAGGGATCGTCACATGCGCTCTAACGACCATCCTTAGGCGTGCACACTATTGTACATCCCACATGTGTCACCCTCGACCCCGCATGTCACTAGGCACCCACCAATTTATTAATTATTTTGAATATATATACATACAATTTACATAAATATATGCCTATATTCATAAGTTTATCATTTCTCCGTACACGCCAACGAGTACACTCGGGCATGCACACAACCTAACGACCCATGTGTGTCACCTTTAACCAAACATGGTATTAGTTGTGACGGCCCCTCTCCTAATCTAGGGCACCGCCCGCCTAATCCCGTAATTAAGCCCTAATCATATCCACGCAGGACTTAACTACGTATTAGTCAGCCTTTACAACCTAGACGCTTTTTTCTCGTGTTCAGGATAAGTAATACACTAGTCCTACCAGTTTATAAAATTTAGAGTTAATTAAGACTTTTTATTAAATTAATTAATTAACGAAAGTCTTATTGATTATGCGGAAGCAATTAGTAACTTATGCGGAAGCCATTTATAAACTCCTAAGTGTGGAAAACCAGGAAATGACATCAGATATATTAAGTCCTCAAAATGCATTGAAACAATAAAACAGTCTAAGTCAAGTCGGGGAACTAATGCTCAACCCAATATACATACCCAAATAGTATCTTGAAGACATATAACATATACAATCAAAAAACCAAAAGAATACCTACAATCGATGCAGTGACGCGCCGCGGGCTCAGGGATAGTCGTCGATCTTCTCCTTGCCCGGCCTGCTGGTAGACGGCTCTGCACCCACCGTCATAAAAAGGACGGTGAGTACAAGAATAAAACAGTAATCCCCGATGACAAGTTTCATTTGCATTTCCAAATATTCAAATGGTATTTAAAAGCATATAAATGGGAAAAAGAAAATAAACCATATGCGAGTAAATACCAGAGTTAAACAAGTGATACTGACACTAGGCTCAGTAGTGGTGATTTAGGTCCGGTTGGCAGTGAAACATGTCACTCCGACTCAATAATCATATAGCACAAGGGACTCTAACCCATATGTTACTAGGGACTTTAACCGCGGTGAATAGACCACATCAGGGACTCTAACCCCGAGTGTCATACAGTGTCAAGTAACATGTGTTGACATCCCCAGGGACTCTAACCCCGTGAGTCGCGCACACCTCGATCGAGTACGGGACCTAAATGCAAAAACTACTTTTTAAATTTCAAGAAATACCAAGTATTGATTGTCAAGGCATAGGCACATCTACACACCTAAACAAATAAGGAATACAAGTCCTCTTAAACATTTATAAGATATTCACTAGCCTAATGGCATGCTATTTATCATTTCATTCACATTTAAAACAACAAGAATAGACATAGCATGGGATAGAATCAATGAATTAAATCAAATGAATGGATATCATGCAAACTAGACTCATCAAGTGAGCATAGACACAAAGAACACATGATATAAGAATACAAATGCAAAATAGTCAAAAGGACTATGCAAGGACAACAATTAATAGAAATGAAATGCCAAGTAAAGTTGACATTGGGTATACTCACAACAACAAAGTAAAGTCCTAGCTTTACTAGCCTCCCGATACTCCAAATCTTGTATTCGCTTTCCCGTACCCTTTTCCTAGGGTCCTGAGTTTAGTGTCTCATTAGTTCAAACATAGTGGTTTTAAGCTCAATTTAGTGGTGTTTATTGTGTATTCAAATTGGTTCAATAGACTTTAAATCAATCTTCCTAAATCAACCCCTAAAGACTAAATAAAGTTTCAATTTCAGTCCTACATTTTGATGCACTTTTAGGCATGAAATGATCCAAATATCGAAATCCTCCATCAGTACAATTATTGTTGACCTCTCTCTTAGCTTTCCGTAAAGGTTTAGTTTGCAAACTTCTGATTTAAAATGAAAGATATGTCATGAGTTTACTAAACATAAGTCTAATTGGAATTTAATCCGACTAGCGGATTAAGAAAATCTATTTCTCCTAATCTATAGTTTTTAAAAATGTGATTTTCTTTCACAAGGCAAAAATTTTACACAAATACAATATACTAAAAGATCAGCTCATTTGGACAAGTAGTTAGGGAGTTATGCCCTTAACAATTTTAGTTTCAGAACTTTCCTTTTTAATTCCAGTACCTATTTGTAAAGCATGTTTGGACATAAAAACATTTGAATCAAAATACCTTCAGTTAAGCAAAGTTATTACCCTTTAAATAAGCTTTCAAATGTCAGTGGTTTGGATCAATTTGGATTTAAAATGGGCAGATTATGACCAAATTATCCAGGTTGATTCCAAATACAACATGCAGAATTCTAGTTTTGGCGTTGCAAATTCTAAAATTCATATCTTTATGATTTCAAAACCAAATTAAGAACTTCAATATAGCTGGATTATCAGCTTGAAATGAGAAATCCGAATATATAAATCAATTGCAAATACTCAACCATCTACCATCTGAAATTAGCCTAAAACTAGAACTTGTTCTAATTTCAACTAAAAAGATGTGTACCTAGTTGATGTAGCACCCTAGCTTGAGAATTTCTCACCAACTCCCATCGATTCCTTCAACACCTTGACGATTCACTCCTTTCCAGCAATTCCTTCTTCTTCTCCAGCAAAAATGAATGAGAGATTTGGTTTGCATGTTGTTTGATCACTAATGTTATATATTAACGTGATGTTCCTTCCTAGCCCTTGATCTCCATGGATTTATGTATCCCGAGGAATATCTAATGGACCACCTCTTGCCATATATCCCACTAACTCCCACTAACTCAACCTCAAGTGACACCATTTCATTACTCTCCTAGTTCCTAGATGTGCCAATGTGTATCTCTAGGCCAATCTTATGCTTTCCATTTAATTTACTCAACTATAGGCCTTTAAGTTGATTTACATTAACAAACACAACCATAGACTTATAAGTAATTCTTTATTTCATAATAGTATTAAATAAGACTTACCAAAATGCTAACTACCCGATTCCCCGGCTCGCACGCTACTCGAGGCGTGTCCCCGCTCTTATCTCGACGCCTACAACTGTACAAACCTACTTAGTAAGTCTAAACAATACATAACACTAGGCATACATCAATACAAAAATATAATATACCTTGGCTACGTGCCTCGGTCGGTGCACGTATCACAGTGTAGGTCCAACGTCAAGGGTCGGTGATCCTGATTAAGGAATTAAAACGGGGGTTATAGATTTCGGCCGTGACAAATATTCCCAACAAAATGAAAATTTCTTCCTCGAAATTAAGTTTAAGTTACAGTTCTACCTGACTCGAACAGGTACGACAATCTATTTCGCATGTAGTCATCCCGCTCCCAAGTGAGTTCAGTGTCATTGTGGAACTGCCACTTGACGAGTACCTTCGGGATGGACTTGCTCCTCAACTGTTGTACCTTCCGATCTAGGACCTGAAAGGGCTGCTCCTCATAAGAGATGTCCCCACTCTGGTCGATCTGACTCAATTCAATTGTCGGTCGCACGCCTGCCTTCGACTCGGCTAGTCGAAGCATCGAAATGTGGAATACAGGATGGACCCCTGACATCTGTGGAGGAAATTCAAGCTCGTATGCCACTTTCCCGACCCGTTTCTTAATCATGAAAGGCCCGATATAACTCGGTGCAAGCTTGCCTTTCACCCCAAATCTCTGAAGACCCTTCCGATGGGAAACCTTTAAATAGACAAAAGCTCCCTCGGAATACGCGAGATCACCGCGATACTTAGCTGCATATCTCTTATGTCTCTCATGTGCTCATATGAGTCTCTGACGGATCAGTTTGACCTTTTCCGTGTGGTCAACAACAATTTCAGGCCCCACTATCCCCCGGTCATCTGGCTCAGCCCAACACAATGGAGAGCGACACGGTCTGCCATACAAAGCCTCAAATGGCGCCATCTCAATGCTAGCCTGATAACTGTTGTTGTAAGCGAACTCACACAACGGTAGGTACTCCGCCCAAGATCCGCCAAACTCCAACACGCATGCCCGCAACATGTCCTCGAGGACCTGAATCAATCTCTCGTCCGCCCCATCGGTTACGAGGTGGAAAGTAAATCGAATCGTAGGTGTGTACCGCATCGCTCTTGCATACTCTGACACATCCTGGACGTATACGTAGCATCTCGGTCTAACGTGATCGTCAATGGTACCCCGTGTAGCCTGATAATCTCTATCTCGAACAATACGCTCAGCTGATCGAACGTGTAATGCGATGCCACTGGCAGGAAATGAGCAGACTTCGTCAGTCTGTCAACTATCACCCAGATTGAGTCATGTATCATCGCGGTCCTCAGGAGTCCTCTGACAAAATCCATAGAGATGTCTTCCCACTTCCATCGAGGAATGGGAAATGGTTGTAGTAATCCCCCGGGTCTGCGATGCTCGGACTTCACTTGCCGAAAGATACCACAGTTCCCGATGAATCTAGATACGTCTTCCTTCATCCTAGGCCACCAAAAATGTCTCCTCATGTCGTGGTACATCTTAGTCCTGCCTGGATGTACGATAAATCTGGAACGGTGCGACTCCTAAAGGATCTCATCTCTCAGCTCCGGCACCTCTGGTATCCACAACCTGTTTCGGTATCTCAGACACTGATCTGTCATCTCTGCCCAATCCGTACACTCTGCACTCAGCGCTGACTCGCTGAATCTTGAGTACGATCAGTCGGTCCTCTAACCCTCTGACACTCACTGTGTAGACACGGTCTGTAGTCTCATCTGAGCGCAAATCATCACCCGAGTATCGGTAGGAACCTCTGTCTAACATGCCGTCGCCGCTGCCTCGAGTAATCCGTACTCATGCATCATGTGACATCTGACCACCTCAGCATCTCTAGTCGATCTCCTACTCAGCGCATCTACAACTACGTTCGCTTTTCCTGGGTGATACTCTAAGGAAAAGTCGTAGTCCTTCAAGAACTCCAACCATCTGCGTTGTCTCATGTTCAACTCTTTCTATGTGAAGAGATATTTCAGACGCTTCTGATGAGTGAAGAGTGTGAATGTCTCTCCATACAGAAGGTGTCTCCAAGTCTTCAGCGCAAATACAACCGCTACTAACTCTAGATTGTGCGTGGGGTAGTTATTCTCATGTATCTTTAAGTGTCTCGATGCGTATGCCACGACACCGCTGCCCTGCATCAACACACAACCTAGACCCGTATGAGAAGCATCTGTGTACACTAGAAATCCCTGTCCAGCCTCTGGCAGTACTAACACAGGCGCGGTAGTTAATGAATTCTTTAACTGAGTAAATGCAGCCTCGCACTTCTCAGTCCACTCATAAGCAACATCCTTTTGTGTCAGCCTCGTCATCGGTGAAGCGATCTTCAAGAAATCCTTCACGAATCTACGGTAGTATCCTGCTAACCCCAGAAAGCTCATGTTCTCCAATACTGATGTGGGTGCCGGCCAATCCGTAATCGTCTGAATCTTGGCTGGATCTACTGCAATCCCTGCTGCTCCAACAACGTGCCCCAAGAACTTGACATTTGCAAGCCAAAATTCGCACTTGCTGAGCTTAGCGAAAAGTCGGTGTTCCCTCAATGTCTGTAACGTCTCTCTGAGGTGCTGCTCGTGATCCTCACGTGTCCTCGAGTATATCAAGATGTCGTCGATGAAGACTATCACGAAGCGGTCGAGATATGGTCTAAGTATCCGGTGCATCAAATCCATGAATACGGCGGGGACGTTGGTCAACCCGAATGGCATGACCGTGAACTGGTAGTGTCCGTATCTGGTGCTGAATGCTGTCTTGGACCTATCATCATCCCTGATCCTAAGCTGATGATACCCCGATCTCAGGTCTATCTTGGAGAAAAACTATGCTCCTCTTAGCTGATCAAATAAATCTTCTATTCGCGGAAGTGGGTACTTGTTTCTGCTTGTCACTCTGTTCAACTGCCTGTAGTCGATGCATAGTCTCAGACTGCCATCCTTCTTCTTCACAAATAGAACTGGCGCTCCCCACGGTAACATCGAAGTTGTGATGAATCCCTTCTCCCCCAAATCCTTAAGCTGAGTCCTCAACTCTTCTAACTCCCTCGGAGCCATGGGGTATGGCGGTATCGCGATCAGCCTAGTACGCGGTACTAGGTCGATGATGAAGTCTAGCTCTCGCGGTGGTGGTAATCCAGGTAAATCCTTTGGGAAAACATCTCGGAAGTCTTGGACAACTGGTATCTCCTCTAGTCGGGGTCTCTGACTCTCCGCTACTGCATACAACGCTACCTAGAGTCTCCATCTCTCTACTAGACGTAAGCCAAACTCTCGTAGTGCTGAGTCTCGTGGTCGGGGGTGCTGTAGTAGTAGCTATTGTGACGGGGGCGGTCGAAACCAGTGCAGTCATCTGCGCCGATATGTAAGCGATGAAATCGACAATCTGTCGCTCCTGAGCAGTCGTCTGGTCAGACATCCTCTAAAAATTGTCAAGTGATACAGTGGGAGGCTGACTATCGCTAGCTCTGGTGTCTCCAGCCTCGCGCGAATCCCCGATCGGTGTCTTCAAGTGGATAGCGAACGTGAATCAGCTACTACGTGGCATAACGCATATATATACATATAGAAACTAACCCGTACATATAAGAAATCCCCATCTCACATTCACTCAATTCCCAACAAAATAGTTCCTAAACAAGGATCATCTGGTTTCCACTTCTAAGGTTTATTTTTATACGAGTTCGCATTTTTCTTATTTATCCCTGAGGTTCTAATATCTAGGCTCTGATTCCAACTGTGACGGCCCCTCTCCTAATCTAGGGCACCGCCCGGCCTAATCTCGTAATTAAGCCATAATCATATCCACGCAGGACTTAACTACGTATTAGTCAGCCTTTACAACCTAGACGCCTCTTTTCTCGTGTTCAGGATAAGTAATACACTAGTCAGTTTATTTATAAAATTTAGAGTTAATTAAAACTTTTTATTAAATTAATTAATTAACGAAAGTCTTATTGATTATGCGGAAGCAATTAGTAACTTATGCAGAAGCCATTTATAAACTGCTAAGTGTGGAAAACCAGGAAATGACATCACAAATATAAAGTCCTCAAAATGCATTGAAACAGTAAAATAGTCTAAGTCAAGTCGGGGAACTAACGCTCAACCCAATATACAACCAAAAATAGTATTTGGAAGACATATAACATTTACAATCAAAATACCAAAAGAAGACCTACAATCGATGCAGTGACGCGCCGCGGGCTCAGGGATAATCGCCGATCTTCTCCTTACCCGGCCTGCTGGTAAACGCCTCTGCACCCACCGTCATAAAAAGGACGGTGAGTACAAGAATAAAACAGTAATCCCCGATGACAAGTTTAATTTGCATTTCCAAATATTCAAATGGTATTTAAAAGCATATAAATGGGAAAACTAGAAAATAAACCATATACGAGTAAATCCAAGAGTTAAACAAGTGATACTGACACTAGGCTAAGTAGTGGTGATTAAGGTCCGGTCTGCAGTGAAACATGTCACTCTGACTCAATAATCATATAGCACAAGGGACTCTAACCCATGTGTTACCAGGGACTTTAACCGCGGTGTATAGACCACATCAGGGACTCTAACCCCGAGTGTCATACAGTGTCAAGTAACATGTGCCGACATCCTTAGGGACTCTAACCACGTGAGTCGCGCACACCTCGATCGAGTACGATACCTAAATGCAAAAACTACTTTTAAAATTTCAAGAAATACCAAGTATGGATTGTCAAGGCATAGGCACATCTACACACCTAAACAAATAAGGAATACAAGACATCTTAAACATTTATAATATATTCACTAGCCTAATAGCATGCTATTTATCATTCAATTCACATTTAAAACAACAAGAATAGACATAGCATGGGATAGAATCAATGAATCAAATCAAATGAATGGATATCATGCAAACTAGACTCATCAAGTGAGCATAGACACAAAGAATACATGATATAAGAATACAAAGGCAAAATAGTTAAAAGGACTATGCAAGGACAACAATTAATAGAAATGAAATGCCAAGTAAAGTTGACATTGGGTATACTCACAACAACAAAGTAAAGTCCTAGCTTTACTGGCCTCCCGATACTCCAAATCTTGTATTCGCTCTCCCGTACCCTTTTCCTAGGTTCTTGAGTTTGGTGTCTCATTAGTTCAAATATAGTGGGTTTAAGCTCAATTTAATGGTGTTTATTATGTATTCAAATTGGTTCAATAGACTTTAAATCAATCTTCCTAAATCAGCCCCTAAAGACTAAATTAAGTTTCAATTTCAGTCCTACATTTTAATGCACTTTTAGGCATGAAATGGCCCAAATATCGAATTCCTCCATCAATATTGGTCTCTCTCTTAGCTTTCTGGAAAGGTTTAGTTTGCAAACGTTTGATTTAAAATAAAAGAGATGTCATGATTTTACTAAACATAGGTCTAATTGGAATTTAATCCGACCAGCGGATATAGAAAATCTATTTCTCCTAATCTATAGTTCTTAAAAATGTGATTTTTGGTCAAAAGGCAGAAAATATACCCAAATACAACATACTAAAATATCAGCTCATTTGGATAAGTAGTTAGGGAGTTATGCCCTTAACAATTTTAGTTTCAAATATTTCCTTTTTAATTCCAGTACCTATTTGTAGAGCATATTTGGACATAAAAACATTTGAATCAAAATGGGCAGATTATGACCAAATTACCCAGGTTTATTCCAAATACAACATGCAGAATTCTAATTTTGGTGTTGCAACTTCAAAAATTCATATCTTTATGATTTCAAAACCAAATTATGAACTTCAATATAGCTGGATTATCAGCTTGAAATGAGAAACCCAAATATATAAATCAATTACAAATACTCAATCATCTACCATCTGAAATTAGCCTAAACTTAGAACTTGTTCTAATTTCAACTAATAAGATGTGTACCTAGTTGATGTAGCACCCTAGCTTGAAAATTTCTCACCAACTTCCATGGATTCCTTCAACACCTTGATGATTCACTCATCTCCAGCAATTCCTTCTTCTTCTCTAGCAAAAATGAATGTGTGATTCGATTTGCATGTTGTTTGATCACTAATGTTATATATTAAGGTGATGTTCCTTCCTAGCCTTTGATATCCATGGATTTATGTATCTCGAGGAATATCTAATGGTCCACCTCTTGCCATATATCCCACTAACTCAACCTCAAGTGACACCATTTCATTACTCGCCTAGTTCCTAGATGTGACAATGTGTATCTCTAGACCAATCTTATGTTTTCCATTTAATTTACTCAACTATAGGCCTTTAATTTGATTTACATTAACAAACACAACCATAGACTTATAAGTAATTCCTTATTTCATATTAGTATTAAATAAGACTTACCAAAATGCTAACTACCCGATTCCCTGGCTCGCACGCTACTCGAGGCGTGTCCCCACTCTCGTCTTGACGCCTACAACTGTACAAACCGACTTAGTAAGTCTACACAATACATAACACTAGGCATACATCAATACAAAAATATAATATACCTCGACTACGTGCCTCGGTCGGTGCACGTATCATAGTGTAGGTCCCACGTCAAGGGTCGGTGATCCTGATTAAGGAATTAACACGGGGTTAGAGATTTCGACCGTTACATTAGGTGTCTCATAATTTGTGAAATCTAGGAATTTCATAAACTTGATTAGGATGCTAATTAATTATTTTCGGATTTAAAATTGAGATTTAGGTATCTGTTTTAACGCCTTATCCTTATTAAGGAATCGTTCGGCCTGAAACCCCATTTAAGCCTTGCTAAAATAGTCAGACTTAACTGGAGGCAACATCCTTATCTTCTAGCCTAATATTCAAATCATGTATATCTTGAAATATCGAATAATAACTAAAAACAAAACGCAGCGGGATTAAAACTTTTTTGATTAAACATAAGATATACAAAAACCTCGGTCATAAAACCATATCCCAACCATGTTTATCGTAATACAATAATTCAATACAATATATATATACAAAAAGTACATTACATTGTAGGAGATCTTTAAACACCTAGATCTTTCCTTTTCCTTTCTCTTTAGCGCTAAATTGTATACCTGAAATGTTAAAGGGAATGAGCGCTCCATCTTGCTCAATAAGTGACACTCATTAACCTATCAACTATCTACTAGTAATCAATCAATAAATGAATAATGGCATGATCTAATAATAGCTACTTAGGGTAACATAAATGATATAAACAATACATATCAAATGGAAGTCATTCAATATATCGCAATTGTACTGTGACTCTTTTCAATTATTTTTAAAAATGAGAATATTCTTCTTCTTTACGCGAGAACACAGCCTAAAGGGTTCTACACTGACCTAATGTAAAATCACATAGAGTGCATTAACGCCTAATTGAGATACCAACTTTAAATGGATAGTGTATGGACAGGGTATCATAACTAGGACCAGAATTAAATTTCGGTTACCCTTATTAGAGGTAGGTGCTTATCCACCTTCCTTTGAGATCGGTACCTATCCACCGCTCTCACGTTAGTCATTGAAGGTTGGTACTTATATGCCAACTTCAATATCCATTTCAAATTATCATTTTATTAGAGGTAGGTACTTATCCACCTTCCTCTGAGTTTGGTACTTATCCACCAACTCCACTACATTCAAGTTATTATCCCCTTAACAATTATACTTCCAAAGTTGAGTTATAAAATATTTAAACCACATGAGTCATAGTACAATGCCCCAAACCAAGTTCATAAGCTACATGAGCTAATATACTAATTACGTAGCATAATTGTTAAAATAAATGAGTCCCAATTACCTGTATTGACTTTCCTTACTTTTACCGACTTACACAACTCCCGGTATCTTTAAATCTCATCTTCTTGGTCAAACACCTAAAACAAACTAGTTGCTATCAATTCATATCAAACACCATATGTTTAGGACCCCTAAACCATTCCTTAAACTTTCAGACAAAATTATAATAAATTCAACATTTTTTTTATTTTTTAGGGTGGGAACACGCTCCCTCGTTTGGCGGGGTGCGCTAAAAAAATTGGCCTCCTTACAGTTCTTGATGGGATCGCGCTTCCTTGCTATAAGGAGAGCACTCCATCACCGAGTGTCCCAACAGAGAACAGTGAAGCAGCCCCTATTCAATCCTAAACCCTTATAAAGCTCATATAAAACATCTCAAAATCATCGGGGAGGGCCTGAATTGTGGTCTTACACTAAAAACAATCAATAATAAGAACAATTGCAAAGAATTCATCGCCAGTTCATGAATTCAACTTGAAAACCAAACTTAAACTTACCTATAGTGATGATCACTTATTTATAGTAATTTGGTCCATCTTATTAACTTGGTGATCCTCTCTTGGTCTCCTTCCTCAGATTGACAAAACCAAATTGTTTATCCTTTCTCTTTGATCAAACAACAGTGAAATGTTGAGGTCTTTGGTTTATATATTGATTTCATCGAGATTCGCATTGCACAGATCTCGAGACTAATCTGTTGGTTTAGTTCATTTCATTTTATATTTTGATCTTCATCGAGATACGTCTTGCGTATCTCGAGGAAAATCTTTATAGATATGGTCAAACCCATCAACATCTAACCGCCTTATTCATGTCAACATGTTGATCTCCTCGAGATACGTACCGCGTATCTCAAGGCTAATATTTATGGCTAATAACAAACCGCCTCACTAGCCACCTCATCCCACACATGCTTGCCACCTAGCTCACTTCATGCACCACTTGATCTATCTAGAGAACATAAAACGTATCTCGAGGCTTATCTAAAGCCGATATTTTTCATACATGTTTATGTATGCACCACTTATTATCATAAATATGTGTTTGCACACATCTCGAGGCATGACTAATCCATCAATACATTAACGTCTAATGTCTTCTTGCACTATTCACCTCCTCGAGATCCACACACACATATATTTCGAGGCAATCTAATGGTTTAAACAATTCAAATTAAACCATAGGTTTTATATATTTATATATTTCAATTATACATATAAATATATATACCAATGTATTTTCTTGCCTTTAAATCCATCGAGCGCGACAACAACCACCCTCAAGCATGCACATTATTGTGCACCGCACGCATGTCACCCTCGACCCCGCGTGTCACTTAACACCTACCATTTTATTAATTATTTATTTTTCAATTATAGGCTTATGTTAATTTACAACAATAGCCTATAGTATTTTAAATTCATAATCAAATCAACCAAACATAATACATTCATACAAATGTACCTACGCACTAATCACAATGCGTCGGGCTTAACCACGAGCCTAACTCAAATTAATTAGTGTTCTGATTACAGCTAATTACCTATTTAGGGACACGAGTCGTTACATCCGAGGTAGGACTCACGCGTTACAGACCGGAGATCATAAGTCTAAATATTATTTTTGTTTGTCGCGTGACTAATCTATGTATTATACTTTATTCGGTGCAAAATAGGTTCAAGTTGAAGTGTATGCGCAGTGTCCGCGAGTTTCAGAGCGCATTGCAAATTTTCTCCAATTTTGGCAAAATTAGGGGTATTATTCAGGATTTAATTTGGACATAAAAAATAGATAATCATGAAATTAAATAGAATAATTAATAAATTGGTTGTCACCTAATGACACGCAAAGTCGAGGGTGACACGTGTGGGATGTGCAATAGTGTCCAGGCTCAAGGATGGTCATTGGAGCGCGTGGTGAATTTATAGCCACAAGATCGACCTCGAGAAATGCAACACGTATCTCGAGAAAGATCAAAAAGAATTGAACCATCATATTTGTCTCGAGATTTGTCTGATATGAATCTAGAGAAAAGTTAATATTTATCTTTAACCCAAACATAACCACCACATCAAGTCTTTGGTTTTTCAGTGAAATCGAACCAGAGATAAGGGAATCGAAACTGTCGAAAGGAGATATCGAGACCTATGGTGAGACTGTTGTTTACTGTTGTGATTAGTGTTGTTGTTGCGGTTGTTGTTGTTTGTTTGTTTTCATCGTTGTTATTGTTGTTGATTGTAATTGTGCGTTGATGGAGGATGGAGAGACTGCAGGGGAGCTGTAACGACCCCAATTCCTATAACCAGGACTGCACGGCCTAAACTATCGTCAAACCCCTCGAGTTAACCCAGCGAGTTGGGTGATGATATAGTAACCCTTAATTTGCGAAAATAATACAAAACAATCTATGAATGGACTACTAAGACATATAAATAGTGCAGAAACTAAAAGTCTTTTAAGTCTATTAAGTGCGGAAATAAAGTAGAAAATCTTACAAAAGTTTAACAACTAACCTATGGGTTTCACAAAATTTACCTATGGTAAAATCCCATGTTTATTACATAATGTCTCAAAAATCAATCAAATATATATAGAACAACCTTGCAAACAAGAAAATAGCTTCTACACTACGATCTTACTCTTTCCTTTATACTGAACAGCACCCGATGTACTTGAATGGCGAAAATAGTGGGGCGAGCAATATTTCAACTGGCTCGGTAAAGCCTGTTTTACTCTTAATCATCCAAGTAATACCTAATGTATAATAACTAGCATGAATAAGGTTATTCATCAATTCCTACTATCATTCTGGGCATGAAGGAATAATATAAACAAGTATATTATATAATACAAGACATAATGAAACAAGCCCGAACAAGATAGTCAACAAGATAACAATGATAACATGAATGTCATAGAGTCAATGAAGTGGAAACCAAATACAATGTGTGTGATGTGGCCTTAATAAATTGGTGTCCATGCATATCGGAGAATGATGACCGATGGCCATCGGCTTTCTAGTCCCAGATATCATCACAATTATTCATTCCAAGCATATCAGTTCCACATGCATTCATAAATAGAGAGCTCAAAGGACATGATGAAATGGAAAGACAAGATATATGCAACTTGACTCCAACAAGGTATCAATCATTTAGTATTACGAATTCTAACATATCTAATAGCATGGAATGATTGAAGATAAAGCAAACCCCATTTACCTTTAGTGATGCTTTCCTAACCAAGTCCTTAGCCTCGAGAATTCCTTGATGGCATTCCTCGAGTATTTATATTATATACACTCTATATAAGTTTATACGCCAAACTATACTCATGATTTCCAACATGTTTTTGAGTTAATTAAGGTCTTGTTTTAAGTGATTTATCAATTCCATGTTGTTAAAGTTTTCACAAGCTTTCCAACAGTATAAAGATCGTCAAAAATACAGTTAAAATGACGAAGTTACGCCACTTTTACGAACAAGTAAAAACTACGAAAATCAGTATGCCTGACGCACTAGCGAGCAGCTTGGGTTATCCCAAGGCGCCGTCACAGTGTGGCTAACGCTGTGAGTTTACCCACATGGTGCCATGACGACGTCACCATCACTGTGTGCTTAAATCGTCGTCCCGTTGATGCACATGCATGGTGTCGTGACGACGCCAATGTTAGGGAAACCTATAATTTCTTGATTTCCTTCTTCTCGACTTTCAACCAATTTTTGTGAAACGACCCTCTGCCGACCTAGGGTCGGGTCACTCGGCCCAAACTGTTACTTAGACCCAATACCTGAAACTAGCCAAAATAATGGTCTGGCACACCTAAACAACCTGCGGACTAACATATAGACAATATGGAAAAAGAATGCGGAATTTGAATTGTAATAAATACCATATGTCATCATAAACCAAATAATGGAGTATCTTAAAATTCATCTAAGTATATCAAGACCGTATGAAATTCCCATAACCTTCACATGCTTATAAATGTATCCAACTAACTAAAGTAAGATTAACTACCCAATAGATTTGCCTAAGTTACAACCATTTTTAATAGCTTTCAAAACAAATATTAGATCTAACATATAATGCTCACGCTGCAAGGAGACTCCAAGCAATGACCTCGCCTTTTTCACTATCTATCGCACTCGTAGATGGACCTGTAGTTTAAGTGGGGTGAGCTAGAGAACCAACGGAGCCCAATAAGAGAAGAACTACGCTCAAATATTAAACATGCAGGTAATACCTATAAAGCAAAATAAAACTAGCATGCATTTAAAATCGGGATAACATTGAAAACTATAGCATGACATAAATTTCCATATAGAATAAGCATATAATAAAACAACTTAAGCAGATATAAGGAGTTTCAAGGGTTGTAAAACATAAGAAAATCAACTTTTGCATGCAAAAGGGTTCCAAGAGACATACATAGAATGTAATAGATATAAATGCAAGTTCATTGTCTCATTTGTCATTACCTCCCCTTGTTGACCAATCATCATAATATAATAAATATACGTGGGTGACTTGATTCCACCGTGTGTCCACGGCTCCTCAAGTGGCACGGGTGACTTGGTTCCAGCGTGCATCCACGACTCCCCAAGAGGCCCTTGCAGAAATGGGTGACTTGGTTCCACCATATTACTACGGCTCCCCAAGAGGCCCTTAAACATGTAAGGTGACTTGGTTCCACCATATGAGTATGGCTCCCCAAGAGGCCTTACATGAAGTCAACCAAGGTAGGTAATGACCCCATCCCAAGTCATTTTGTCAAAATCATGAATTTTAATTATACTAATAGCAAGCCATATTTAATAGATGAACCTTAACTCGCTGAGTTAGACTCTCTCGGCCGACCTCGCACGCATGGGGCTCGATGTGAACTTTCTTGCGAATCTAGAAAATTTAAACAATACTTGCATTACTCGACAATTAAAAATCCAAAATTAATTGTTTATTCAATTACTTCGGGGTGGGCCACTAGTGTGATCCCTACGGGTCCCCTTGTCGCCCGTGAGAGGGTCGAGGGTGGGGTCCACCCCAACCTATTTGAAAATATATTATTTTTATATTTATTTATGATATATATTATTTTATTATTTATTTTCTTTATTTTTATTAGTTTTTTTGGAGTGTTAACTGGTCAACTGGTTAATTGACCAGGGGGTTTAGCCCCTGGTTTAATGTCTAAGGGCTAAAAGCCCCTGGATGCATTGGACAGGATCCTTGCCCAATGTACGGGCTACCCAGGGGCGGCGCCCCTAGGCGCCTGGCCTCCTTGGGAAGCAGTGTTGGGGACGTCCTTGTCGGGATGTCCCCGCCGACGGTGGTGGCGCCGCCCACTTCCGACGAAGTCGCGGTGGCACCGCCTCTATATAGGGTTTTCTATCTTTTTGTACAAACCCAACATGTATACACCATTAAAACTTGAAAAAAAAAAAGCATGATGAAGAAGATGAGGGTGAGGGTTACATTCTTGGTGTGGTCTTTTTGAGTTAACTGATCCAACCGATACCAATTTCCCTTTTCTCTCAAACGTGTTGATTTTGAACAAAAGAGGCTAGGGTTTTCAATTTAATATTTATATTAGGGCTAAATTTGATCAGGGTTTGAGAATTTACTAATTTGCCCCTATGGCATATTTATTGAATTTTGAGTCATCGCAACATCCCTAATTTTAAAGAACTTTCATCCTCGAAAGTAAAAGTAAGGTACACACGTACTCCGATGTATTTATTCGCAATGATTTCTTTTATGATCCATTTTTTAATTAATGTTAATCCGCTCCTGTGACATTTGATTGTACCCTCGTGAAATAAAATCTTGCTTTTGCACTTAGCTTTTCAATAGTAATATTTTTGTCCTACAAGTCGATACTCAAAAAGTTGGCCTCACAGGAGTCCCAATAGAATCATTATATATCAGCTACATGCCCTGTCATTGTATCATCATGCATTTCTGGGCATTCCTTTGTAATCCTCACTGTAGTCGCAACATGCACCCAAGTCGTCCAACCAGCATTTAGAAAAAACCATACTAGGATGTGATCTGGTGTCTATCTGTGTCGTAAAACATCTCTGCCATCTGCAATAAATACACACCACCAACGGGTAGTAGGAACAAGGATAGCTATCTGCTATGATATGAACACTAGCACACCATCTCTGTCACCATCTCGGTTATACATATCCATGAATGACTTATCATGTTGTTGCGACTTATCTGCGAAGGCTACAAATGTGCGTACATGATATTTCTTTCTGGAATTATACCTTAACATCATTGTCATCACATGTTTATCGACATTAATTTATGTGGATTCATAATTCAAGTCAACTCATGACCAACGGTCCGCCTCGCAACTTCTCCGTCACATTGAACAGTTTACTTATACATCAAGCTTCCACCCTCAGTAAGCTATGGAATCATCAACATCATCGCTATCCATAAGCGGGTTTCGATACTCATTCGTATCCATTTTATTGCATCGTAATTTTTTTTTTCATACCAAAGTCTCCTATTGTAATTACTCGAATTAATGGACACTTTTCATATCGCATTCTCATACTAATCAACTCTCACGATCCTGGGTGACCGTTTTAAATTATTTTTGTGTATTCAAGGTTCACATTTAATGCACAAACATCTCTTATCGTCCTTTTGAGCCAACTCTTACCTTTTATAGTTTGTTTAGAACTTCTATTGTTGAGAATTCAATGGTGGTTTCACTTTCATGTCGTTTCTTGATAATATATAACACATACCTCGGGTTTCGTCATTAAGGACTCGTAATTTACTATGATTCAATTATTCTAAATTCATAATTCACCCTCAACATTTTAATTTGTTGCATGTGTGCATTACTACTGTCACATTTTCTATTTGTCTCTTTTTTCTTTTCTTTTTTTCTTTTTCGGATACTCTAAAAGTTATGTACAGATTGTGTACTTAGTACTTCGACAAACGTAATTTACTCGTCATGTCATTTAAAAATTTAATTCAAGTGTACCCCGACCTCAAGATGAAATACGTTCATAAACTTTACTTTCATCGAAATAAATATTCAAGTCTACCTCACCAACACGAGCGATTATGGTCCTTAAACGTCTATAATGTTATTATCCTTTATCAAATGGTTTGAACTTCCAATGTAGATAAAGTCCATGCCCCTTGATTCATCAAATATCCTACGATATACATGCATTCCTTCGAGAATTTTGTATTCAAGCGAACTTATCACTTACTCATCTAGGTTGCTTTTCAACTTTTCCTTACACCATTCCATTAGGCTTTTCACTTTGAAACTTACACTAATCCCTCAGGCTCCTAATTGTTAGCAACATTTTGTGTAAAAATTTGTAATTGTGTTAAATTTACAAGATCTCATCTCCACATAGAGATATATGTTTCGTAACTAGTTTAATACATCTTCTCATCGTTCCTAGTTATCCTGTTGTTCGTATTACACAATATGAACTTTATTGGGAGTCAATCCTAGCTTAGGATCCCCAATTTTAAATTGTCAACATATCATTAGTTTGATCCTTTATCCTTCCCAAACTGTCTAGTTTTGTAGTCCAAGTTCTTACACGAGAGATTTCGAGTTACTTTGCACAAGCAATTATTATGTTTTCTCGTGACGTCACCATTTTGATTTGAAATCTTAAGCTCTTGAACAGGGTATTCATTGTAAATCCTATGACTACGTTAAGCTATCGTAGTTTTCTCTTTTGGGTTCATATATTTTTTTTTCATACCACCTATTAACTTATTTGTTTCCCCACAGGTCGATCCTATCTTAAGATCCTCAATTTTAAGAATCGACTCATCATTGACTTAGTTTAGATGACATTATTTACATTATTTATCCCTCAGAATTATTTTCATTCAACTACCTTTACAATCATGTTAGGTTCCACTTTGCCTCAATAGCCATTAGTTCACATGTTCATTACTGAATAATCATACCAACGAAATTCTTTTAGGTGTGTATCCCTAGTTTTAATGATTTACCTATCATCGGGTTTATTACGACAGCATTGACATTGATCTACACCCTTCAAACTATACAAATTTCGAGTCATATGAAGCATTTAATTTTGAGGCATTCCTTAACTTCTCAATTATGGCACCACCACCATGTACCTAACATTCATTTCGAAAATGATTTATCAAATTTTGGCATCCCCAATTCTATAAGTCAACTCATCACTAGTTGAATTAGAACAATTTATTTTTCAGTCGGTTGCCTTTAATTTACATCATCTAAATCTCGATTCTGGAGCTCTTACAACATCTACAAATTCTACTTGGCAACGCGATCTGCAAACGTGGCAATTCACCGAAAATAGTCCTTGACTTGGGACCCTCAATTTTAGTAATCTCGTTTATCTTCGAAGATACTAGTTTCACATTTTAGATTCACTAAATTTTCTCATCGAGTTGTTTTGAGGTACTCTTTAACTTCTCATTTACTAGTCAGTATGTCGTGTACTTATACTTCACATTAAGTCTTTTTTTATGATTCCTCAATCTCGATATTCAACCCATTGAATGCTGGTTTAGATTTAAATTTCTTTTATATAAGGTCGATCAAAACTTGAGTGAGGTGATTCAGTTACCTATATATCAAATCCAAATCGAAGTTTTTTTTAAGTCTTAAGTTTTTATCAAAAATCATAATCCCATAGACGAAGTTATTTTCATGGAAAAATATAAAACTATTCTCGCGTTTCGGGCGAATGTAACCACCCTTTTTTAAAATCAAATTGGTTGATGCTAATTTAAAGAATAAATCATAACATCACACAAAGGTGTCTTTTTTTGTTCACGGGATGACAGTTTAGGTTCAAACAGTCTTAAATTAAATCATCCAAAAAAATCTCAACCACATTCAAGATACTTCATTTTATTTAAATAGCCTTTGAAATTCTCACGACGAGTTGAAAACTCATTAGTCTGGTTCATCCTATTTCAATGATAAAATCACTTAGCATAAATTTTGAGTAAAATTACGATAATGACTTTTTTTTTTTCTTTTTCTTTTTTTTGAAATACATAAAAGTCTATTAACTCCATTTTCTTTTTGTAACACTAAGAAAAATAAGTCATTCCCTTTTATACTTGCTTACACTTTCGGAACTTGTAAAACAAGCAGAGTTCTTTATTAAAACTTCATGAAAGTGTGTTAAACATCAACTCAGATCAATGCAAAAATCATGATCTAATATAGTCATTTTTTTCATGGAAAATAGATTACATAAAATAACAAAAGTCAATTGTAGTATTGACCTTTTAGTCGAGTTTAAACGGATGATTTGTATCTTTAATTAAGAATAAGATGTTTAAGAGTACACGTGTTCTCCCTATCTCGAATTAAGTTTTCAAATTTAACTTCGTAGCCAAAATATCTTAACTTGATTTATTTATGTCCAAGACTTATTGGCATCCTTGCTAGAATCATTAACTTCTTTTAAACATGTATTATGAATTTTAACCGTTTTATTTGAATTTCAAGAGTCATAATTGCTTCTCTATAATGTGACCACGTCACTACTCCCTTTTGTATATATAGCGTGGTGTCTCACTGCCCTTTCAAGGCTCATGATTCTTGTCTCACTATTTCTATTTTGTATAGGCGCACCTCCATGTAATTCCAAACCGAGGCTTGTTCATTCTCGTAATAGTCAGTTCTTTTTTACCGTAATTGTTGCAAACATCACTTGAAGCGTGTGTGAACTCTCCCAAAGAGTTCACCTCGATTTTGTTGCGCCATCCATTGCCCTTCCCTTCCCGTGGAACTCGTGTTCCTAGACTTAAGAGAAGACAATTATCTATATATCTAGTGATATATTTATATATATACATGGTAGCAAATAATCATCATAATAAATCTTCTTTTTTTTATCAAATTTCTTATCTCCCATCCCATCCTAGAATTTTTTCATTTATGTATGTTAAGTCGAATTTGAACCAATGTCCCATACCATTGATTCGTCTAACTTAAAGTTGACCTTTAAATCTTAAAGGCTCTAAAAACTTAGGTTCCACTAACCTAACGTTTCCCTAAGTTCTAATCCCTACGCTCTGATACCAATTGAAATGCTGACCTAGTGTCGGGTCACCAGGCCTAGACCGTCACTTAGACCCAATACCTGAACCAAGCCCAAATAACGGTCTGGCACGCCTAAACAACCTGTGGACTAACATATAGACAATATGGCAAAAGAATGCGAAATTTGAATTATAATAAATACCATATGTCATCATAAACCATATTATGAAGTATCTCAAATTCATCTAAGTATATCGATACCGTATGAAATTCACATACCCTTCACATGCTTATAATTGTATCCAACTAACTCAAGTAAGGTTAACTACCTAATAGATTTTCCTAAGTTACAACCCTTTTTAATAGTTTTCAAAACAAATATTAGATATAACATATAATGCCCATGTTGTAAGGGGACTCCAAGCAATGACATTCCCCTTTTCACGATCTATCGCACTCGTAGATGGACCTGTAGTGTAAGTGGGGTGAGCTAAAGAACCAACAGAGCCCAATAAGAGAAGAACTAAGCTCAAATATTAAACATGCAGGTAATACCTATAAACCAAAATAAAGCTAGCATGCATTTAAAATCAGGATAACATTGAAAACTGTAGCATGACATCAATTTCCATATAAAATAAGCATATCATAATCATAAAACAACTTAAGCAGATATAGGGAGTTTCAAGGGTTGTAAAACATAAGAAAATCAACTTTCGCATTCAAAGAGGTTCCAAGAGAGATATATAGAATGTAATAGATATAAATGCAAGTTCGTTGTCTCATTTGTCATTACCTCCCCTTGTTGACCAATTATCATAATATAATAAATACGCATGGGTGACTTGATTCCACCATGTGTCTACGACTCCTCAAGAGGCCTGGGTTACTTGGTTCCATCGTGCATCCACGACTCCCCAAGAGGCCCTTGCAGAAATGGGTGACTTGGTTCCACTATATTCCTACGGCTCCCCAAGAGGCCCTTAAACATGTAAGGTGACTTGGTTCCACCATATGAGTATGGCTCCCTAAGAAGCCTTACATGAAGTCAACCAAGGTAGGTAATGACCATATCCCAAGTCATTTTGTCAAAATCATGAATTCTAATTACACTAATAGCAAGCCATATTTAATAGATGAGCGGAGCTCCCCACTTACCTCAACTCGCCGAGTTAGACTCTCTCAGGCCGACCTCGCACGCACAGGGCTCGATGTGAACCTTTTTGCGAATCTAGACAATTTAAACAATACTTGCATTACTCGACAATTCAAAATTCAAAATTAATTATTTATTCAATTACTTTGGGGTTGAGCCCACTAGTGTGGTCCCTGTGGGTCCCCCGTCGCCCGTGAGAGGTTGACCGATCAATTGCTGACCAATCAACAGTTGACCGGTCAAATGGTCAATTGACCAGGGGGTTTAGCCCCTGGTTTAATGTCCATGGGCCAAACGCCCCGGGATGCATTGGGCAAGATCCCTCCCTAACGCACTGGCTGCCCAAGGGCGGCGCCCTTGGGCGCCCGGCGTCCTTATGAAGCGGTGCCGAGGACGTCCCTGTCAAGGATGTCCCCACCGACGATGGTGGCGCTGCCCACTTATGATGATGTCGCGGTGGCGTCGCCTCTATATGGGGTTTTCTATCTTTTTGTACAAACCCAACATGTATACACCATTAAAACTTGAAAAAAAAAAACATGATGAAGAAGATGAGGGTGATGGTTACCTTCTTGGTGTGGTCTTTTTGAGTTAACAAATCTAACCGATACCAATTTCCCTTTTCTCTCAAACGTGTTGATTTTGAACAAAAGAGGCTAGGGTTTTTAATTTGATATTTATATTAGGGCTAAATTTGTTTAGGGTTTGAAAATTTACTAATTTGCCCCTATGGCATGTTTATTGAATTTCTGGTCGTCACATTTCGACCCCTTTGGGACTTCAAATACATCAAAATAGTCTGAATTCAAGGGTTCCATCAACCCATAACCATGAAATACCATTTCAAACGAATTTGTACAAAAACACGCCAAGAATCCAAAGTTTCATTGCAAAACCTTTCCAAATCCAAAAATACAATTCAAACGTTGAAACCATGGTTACGAAACACTACAACCTCGAATTTAAACCAACACCTAACAAGAAACCATGTGTTCATCACCAATTTGAGTCAAAACATCAAATTAAACTCCAAAACCATATATACAACTATTAGAACCATGAAGAACACAATTAGAAGTGTGAAGACTTTGCAAATCCACTTTGAAAATTTAGGGTAAACACAAATTTGAGATTGCATGCCCACAATCAATGATTCCATTCAAGATTTACAAGTTAGCTTGTGATATTTACCTTGTTTTAGTGATTTCCAACTTGTGGAGGTTGTTATGGGTCTTTAGCACTCCAACTTCACCCCTTCTACACTAAACCCTAGCCTCCACGTATGGTGTGTTGAAAGGGTTACAACTTAGATGTTAACTAGTATTTATATAAGTCTCAAGATCTAGGGTTTAAGTGACTAACTCCTAACCCTTTATCTTGTCTTGTGCCCAATAGTTCTAGGACCATCCAACCTCTTTTGTTAAGTCCATCCAATTTAGATTTTTACCAATTTACCCTTACTTATTCCACATGTAATTATATTATTATTAGTAAATAATACACATAGTTTTGGCATATTAACACATAAAATCAAATTTATTTACTTAATTATTCAAAATATGAATGTATTCCTAAATTATGGGGTGCAGGCGTCATAGGAGCCATCTCCTCTGCTTAGAAAGCCCTAGGGTTGAGCAGAGGCGTGAACAAAGGAAGAAGAAGAAAAGGGGTTGAGCCCCTGAACTGGGCCTAGTTTGGCTTAGTTGAGCCGAACTTGGTTCGGCGCGGTTCTGGCCCAAACCCTTTTCCAAATAAAAAAAATGATGAAATTTCATGAAAAACTCCCAAAAAATGAGAAAAAGCCAGAAAAATAATATTTGAGGACTAAATAAATAGAAATTATGTATTTCTATAAAAAATAGGGAATTCGAGATTTTTACGAAGATTTATACCGAGGTTTTTTCTCGTAATACGTGCTACGATAACCGAAAATGTCCGAAAATATGGAAAATTATTTTAAAGTATAGTCAAGGTTAATTTTTTATATCGAACAACAATTTGGAGTCAGGATTGGGATTCAAACATCTAAGAAGTTGATTTGGAGTGATTCTGGGTTTTTAAGACTTAAAATACCAATATAACTCGGGATTTGATCAAAAACATAACAAATTCGAATAAGAGACTTATCCAGATTTCTCGATTGTTTTAGGTGACGTCGAGGATCCTGAAACCACTCGGAACGAGCCTCGGGGAATAGGTTCAAAATACGTGAAAGCCGGGGAACATTGTGTCAGGCTTCACAACTATAAGTTGCTTTAGTGGTAAGTAAACCATACAGTTATCTTTACTATTTATTGAATATATTTGTACCTTTAATTGCATCATAGTCTATATTGCATTTCATCATTCTTGGTCATGCATGCATGGGGAAAGGGGATAAGCTTGTTTCGGAGTCTGGTTTGCTTAAAATTATATATTAATCCTGCCTCAAACGCCTGCTAGTGAGACTAGTTCTGGAGTCAAATGCTGATAAGTTATCTCTATATTTCATGATCTCTTAGTATTATCTTTGTACTACATTTGGAAATCGACATCTGATTATAGTTAGGAGACAGAAATAGAGTGGATTGCATGTCATGTTGACGCATATATCTTATTGAATATTTACAAATGCAATTACATGTCTCAACGTATCAGACTAACAATCGCAGGAATACATATCAGTATAGATGTTTACTTACCTGATGATTCGAGTAGTTTTTTATGATGTCAAATTCGATATGAAGACAAGAGAAGAATGAAAAAGACTTGAAGATTGTGGTGATTGTTTTCAAAATTTAAAGTAAATTTTTATTTTAAATTGTTTATATAAATTGTTTTGGGATTCTTGGTGTAAGTGTAGGACGTGAAGTTTCATTGAATGGTTATGAGAGTCTCATAAGTTAGTTTAAAATAAGTTGAGAATAGGTTATTTCGATTTTGGTCTACTTTGGGATTCTAAAATTGTAATTAAGCTATCAGAGACTCTGAGTTAGGTTATGAATTTGAATTAGTTTTATATTATGAACTACGGGGAGTTGTAAGTTCTTCTAGGCCTCCCCCAATTCTAATGTCTATTAAGTGAAATTTTTCAGGCATGCTACTTTTAGGGGAAGTGACACCAAAATCTTTTTACAAAATACGAAGAATAATCCATATAATTTTATAATTTGATCCAATTGAACAAAACATGAACTAAGTTTCATTGAGGATATAAATTTAGTTTTGGAGCATTATTAAGGATCTTAATGAAAAGCATTTTTAGGTCGAAGTTAAAAGAATGGATTACGTTGACTAGATTATAAAGGGATTAATATAATCTAGTCCAGAAAATCATTTTAATGACGAAGGGGTTGACAAAGCTGGTAGCAGAGCCTAGGTTTAGCTCAATTGAGGATAAAATTCGGTTGGAACCAAAAGTAGATGGGACGCGATTAGTTGGGAAGCGATCGTGAGCTTGGATATGTGGTTATTGTATTGTGCTTGTTATGTAATTATATATATTATCTTCAGATATGCGATAGGAAGTTTATTCTCCATGTATGTTCGATACTTAACTCGTGAGATATGACGATTAAGATTAGGAACATACAATTAAAAATACAATATACTTATGAAACGAAACTGAACGTGATTTGATGTGAAATGGACTTGTGAAACCCGAATTCACAAAAGGTGTTGTTAATTGTTCGATACCAATATAACTAATGAAAGTTATCAGTTACAAAAATCAATAGGAAATTGGTTGAGCAAAAAGTCTAATTGACTCGGGAACGTAAGTACTGAACATGGATTTCTTAAAACTTGAAAATATCGAACTATGACAATTATGAAACGCCGAGAAAATTGTTAAAATAAACTTAAAATAAGTTTCAAACAATTGAACATCGTTTGGGTAAATACGAAAAATGAAATTGAGATTTTTGGAAAGCACAAGATATGGATTATCTTGGATTTCATAATAAGGTTGATAAAGGCAAAACCCTTCTTACCTATCAAAAAACATCTTTTTCTAATAAATTATCTCCTCTGTTCAATCAATCAAATGTGTTAAGTCATAATGTAGTTAATGATTTTATTGCTACTTGAGTTAACCTTATATGCAAATATTTATATTTTTCTTTATATAATCTAATTTTTTCAGGAGAGATTAATAGTATTTCTTGACCTTCTTCATCTATTGATTTGGTATTTTCTTCAAACTTAACTATAAAATCCTAGTTTTTTGAAAAAGAAACTTGAGTATAAATTTGTTTTGGATCTATTATAGGCATATCCCAATTTTGAAGAGGTTGCTATATATCATTATAAGAAATTTTGCTAATATTTCTTAAATATATTTATGACTGTATTTTCTCACGCTTCAATTTATGATCATATAGGGTTTCAGATGAGGATGATGATTCAAACTTTGGAGTTGGATTTTTAAATGAAAGAGCACCTTTCATTTTCGTAATTAACTCACTCTTATTTTGCTCATAGGGTTTAAGTTCAAACTTGGTCAACGGTTTACTACTAGACTTACTCTCATCTTTCTGCTAGACTTACAACGCGACTAGGAAAGTCTAAGGTTAATTCCCTAAGAGTGAACAAGAGAAGAATTAATTTAAAAACAAAAGAAAAACTTTCAAATCAAAATCACAAATTTAAAGTCTTATTTTAAAATCCTTTTTTCAATCCTTTTGACAAATATATATACTTACAATTGGGAGTGATTGAGGAACTGATTGATTACTTGATGATGATGGAGAAACTTGGCTCTGATACCAAATTGGTGGTGGGTGACGGCGATAATAGGAAGAATGTATTGAAATTGGTGGTGGGTAACGGTGATAATGACGAGAATGTATTGAACAAGGGCTTTTATGATAAAAACTAAAGGGATCAATAATTGCAAGAGAAAGAAATATGAAGCTAAACTTTCGAATGAGGGGTCCCTCAAACGAAGCTTGTATTTATAAACAAACAGATAAGAAAATTGTGGTCATTGACAAAGATACTAAATGTATGGCTCACAATCAAATATACAACACTTAATGTGTTGGCATACACTTACAAAAGTAAAAGACAAATGACGCACTATCGTGGAAAGATAGTCCAACTGACTCACTAATGCATTAATAAAAGAAAAAGAAAGAAAAAGACGCATCATCGTCGAAAGATGATTCTAGACTGACTATTAACAAGGAGCGAAGTCCAACTAGCCCTTGGCATGAAAGATCTTCAACACACAATACGATGCATTTACTTTAATAAAGTAGATTCTTGACAGACTGCTTTACATAAAGAAAAGATAACATGATGCATCTACTTTAAGAAAAGTAGATTTAGACAGTAAATACTTTATGAGCTATATGAACTGATGGACAGCTGTATGATCTGTATGAGTTAAAGACTGGTTGAATGATGTTTGGCTATATAATGACGTGATTTCCATATATTGTGCTTGTATAGGAATTATTGAGTTGAATGAGTGATATTGATATGGGCTAAATTATTGGTGGTCCTGAATATGATTTACGGCATGGGCCTGAAGGCAGACATGAGCCTGGAGGCAAGGGCCTGAATGATTGATTTTGGCATGGGCCGAATTGATTGATTACGGCATGGGCCTGAAGTTTTAATGTTGGCATGGGCCTGATTTAGAGTTCAAAGAAATCAGGAGCTGAAGAACTAGCCCCATCTTCAGAGTTATTTCTTAATGTTGTAGATTGAATTTCTTCAACTCTCTTCATTCGTTCTTCCATTCGTTGAAGATGTTGAAAGATTGTGGTAGCTAGGTCTGGAGATAATTGATTAAAGGAGGATGGTTGAATCGATTTTTCAAGTTTTTCTTCCTTTTGGAGACTAGCTTCTTTATAAGTCTTAGGAGTTGATGGTTATTTTAAAAACAGATCTGCTGGTGTTATAGGAATAGGTTTATCTTCAATGAGAGTAAAAGAATATTCTTTGATAGAATCGACATCAAATTTATCCTACCACTTAACATGGATTTCTAGGATTAAATAATGGGATGTTCTTTGGTTTGTATTGGTGATCTTCGAGGTATTATAATTCCACTTGAGGATCCACAGAATAATGTATTTTTGAATAAATTGGAAAAGATATTGGATTAGCGACGGGAAAACCTGCCGCTAATTCGGCATTTCCCGTCGCTATACCGTGTTAGCGACGGGAAACCCCGTCGCTAACTTTCTCCTCGCTAAATTCTTTAGCGACGATGTGTTAGGTTTGGCGACGAGATCCCGTCGCCCGTCGCAAATTTGTCACGTGGTTTTGGTCGAAACTCGTTTGACCATGCCACGTTTACAATTAGCGACGGGGCCCGTCGCTAAAACCCCGTCGCCAATTGTCCACGTGGCTCGTTGGCCGCCACGTGGATTGGGGGTTACCCTGTCGCTAAATTGGCGAAAAAAAAAAGATTTTAAAAAAGTTTGATATTATATATAATATAGATAATATTTAATATTTAATATTTAAAAATACTTAATATTCATAAAATGCAAAAACTATTATATATAATATAATATAATATTTAAAAATTTAAAATTAAATATTTGAAATATAATTAATTTATAAAAACTAAATATTAAAAACTTTATTAAAAATTATTAAATTTTAAATGAAATTAAATGTAAATATTTAAAATATTTAACTATTATATATTTTTTATATAAATGCAAAAACTATTATATATAATATTTAAAAATTTTATGAAATTTATTAAATTCAATTAAAATTAAATTTTAAATGAAATGTTTCAAAATAATATCATTTATAAATAATATGTAAATTTAAAAATTATTTATAAAACTTTATTAAAAATTATTGTTAAAGTAATATATTTTAATCTATATTATATAATTTATTCGAAATAACTATAAGGACATGAAAATTAAAGGAAATTAAAGTTAATAATTGAAGTTCATCAATCAAAATGAATTAAATACAACAAGAAAAGTTAATTACAAGTATGAAAATGTACAAAACAAGATATGAACAACCTAAGGTTAAATATATAAGGAAGTCAACTCAGTCGTCGAGATCGTCGTCGGTCTCTGAGTCATCAGCTAGAACATCTCTCGGAGGCGTTGGTGCGAATGAAATCTCAAGTCTGTCCGTCAGAGCTTGCTCCATGCGATTCAACTGGCCTTGGACCTATCGCAACTGATCTTGGGTTAGAGTGTGATCCTACATAACCCGAAGAACGTGTGTCTGCATCGCCTGGAAGTCCCTCCGCGAAAGCTCGACAGGCTCATTAGGAGTAGAAATAGGTCGAGAATATCCAACTTCATCTCCACCTCCAGCCCCTCCAGCTGTAGCATGTCTGCGTCGCGACCCCGACGGTGTCCACCCTAATCAATATGTACGTCCTTTTTCATCGCGCTCAACGACAAACAAATATAGCTCGGTCTCATCTATCGGGGTGTCAGGCTGCGACTGTGTCACTCAATTCGCCTACACTGAATCGCCGTCTAAATTAAGAATTTTAAAACATTTACAAGTCATTAATAACTATCATTAATTAACTAAACAAAATTTAAAAGCAAAAATATTTACTTAAGACGATCTTCTCTACTCTCGAATCGAGGAAAGTTACGCCGTAATGATCTTTCGTATGGAAGTATAGGCATAACTCCAAAGCAGTCGGAGGTCGACCCAACTTCTCCGCCTACAAAACATATATTTAAAGAGGATTAAGTTTGAGACTAAATCCATATATATTATATATATAACTTATCATAACATAACTTACCGAAGCCTTCTCGCATCTTGATAAATAGATATTGAGCCACCTAGTATGCACTTTGCGATCGTTAAGAACATCAAGGTCTCCTTTCTTCATTCTCGATTTTTACTTGCCCGCTCGACTTTTTCTCAAATTCCGAAAGGTTGAAACCGTATCTTCTTATGGTGGTCGAAGATCTACGAGATACATGTGAACGTAGGGTTCTTATCTTGAGCACATCTGGTTAATAAAAGGAATCGAGTGGCAATGCCGCTCTATCGTACGCCTCTCTAATAGCTGCGTCATCCGATGGCTCCCAGTCGAATGACAATTATAGGCAAAAAGTAATAAAATTTTAAATTTATCTATAAACAATTTTCAATTATATATTGTTTGTAAATCTTATGTAAATAAAACAACATTAATTAACTTAAACAACTTTACCTTCCATTGATTCCAGCGCATCAAGCCCTTACATTTGTAAAAGCTATCTATCAAACAGTTGTCTTCAGGCAACATGTATTTACATACTTGCAAAATTTCATCGAATGTTTACTCCGAAATATGATGATTCGACTTTATCGTTAATAAATGTGCCATTGATGAGAGAGTTTATTCATCTTCTCACAACGCGGCCAAAGCGATTGATTCGTCACGTCAATCATTTCAAAAAATACTTCACTTCGGGGTTTGGCACATCTTCACGATTCCAATCGAAACTGGGGCCCGCAATGTCGTGTATCATATGATAATCTGATGTCGGATATTCATTCATTGGATCATCACCTCCATCTACCTCATCGCTTACTATTTCTTCCTCCCCATGCGCAGTCCAACGATAGTAATCGGGAACGAATCCACACATCACTTGATGAAGCTCTACGGTTTCTACATCGTAGTATTTGTCGTTGCGACATTTTCGACAAAGACATCGAATTTCGCTATGTTCAAGTAAGTGGTGCTGTTGCATGACAAATTTTATAAATTCCTTCACGCCATCCACAAACTCTAATATAATGTAATCGCCTTCAATATGGTTGTACATCCAATCTCAAGACACAGACATCTCGAAAGACCTAAACAACCTTAATTGAATACACGTACACATCAATCACTATATAAATCTTAGTTGAGTGTTAATCGTCATTAGTCGAATCGATTGCATTTGCACATACTTTGCGTAATATATTTTATACATTTTAGTCGATTGTTTACCGTAATTAGTCGCATTGGTTGCAATATATGTACATACTTTGGCGTAATTTTGCCTAATTTTTAATTTTTCCTTTGAAATTTAAATTTTATTTCAATATTTGCAGTTTATAATTTTATTTTGTCTCATTTATATATATATATATATATCTCGTATATAAGCATTGTTATATAAATATTATTTGGTTCAACCAATTCTAATTTCCTTATTATAGTTAAATTACTTTTAACTACTCTATATTTATTTATAGTATAATATATTATACTCTTCTATTTTTTCCTAATCGAAATTTAATTTGTCCAATACATTTGCATCATTTTATTAAATTTTTATCAGTACAATATACCTTATTAATATTTCATTTAACTTGTAACTTCATACTTATTTTAATTTCAACTTAATATAATTTATATATATATATATATATATATATATATATATATATATATATATATATATATATATATATATATATGAATATCAATCTTCCCTACCTATATATATATATATATATATCGTATGTAAGCGTTGTTATATATATATTATTTTGTTCAACCAATTACAAATTTATTTATTATAGTTAAATTGCTTTTAACTACTTTATACTTATTTATAGTATAATATATTAGACGTACTCTTTTATTTTTGGCCCTAATCAAAATTTAATTTGTCCAATGAATTTGTATCATTTAATTAACTTTATACTTAAAGTTGTTTCAACTTATCATAATTTCTTTATTATAGTTAAATAGATTTTAATTCGATTTTTTAAATTAGTGTAAAAAACAATTAAATAATAGTTTAATGGACATATTTGAAATTCAACTAATTTAATACTAAAACGTTACAAAAGTACATATTTATCAATACTAAAAAAAACATACAATAAACATCACAAATAATCAAAAAATAATAATTAAATTCAAATCACAAGCATGCATTTTATTTGTCTCAAAAATAAATAAATAATAAATATCAACATACATAATTTATTGCAACATTTTGATCAATTTAACAAATTTTATTCACTTAAAAATACATGAAATACAAATTTTATTTTCCAAAATTTTATAAAATACAAAATTACAAGTTTTTAATCAAACCATTACATTTTTTAATTTAACATGCATATATTTACAAAATTTATTCAAAAATTCCATTCTAACATAAAATATGAAAAACCCTATTTTTTAACAAAAAATACAAATTATATATCACATAAATTACAAGATTTCACAAAACAATTATAATAAATCAACTTAAATAACAAAAAAATATAAATAAATCAAATATAAAAAACAGAATATATAAAATAAATAAAAAATTATACCTAAATCCCAAATCAAGAAGGAGTGGGAGTCGGGGCGGCTGTGACGAGGTGGAGGCGGGCTGAGGCGGGCATGCGGCGGCGGCGGAGGCGAATCGGCGGGGTGGCCGATTCAGAGGGGCGGATTGGCGTGGTGGCCGTGGCGGAGGAGGACGGAAAGGAGAGAAGAGGGTCACGATGAGGTAGATGGTCACGGTGAGGGAGAGGAGGAGAGGAGAGGAGATGGATCGAGAGGAGAGGAGGCAGAGGAGATGAAAACCGAGATCAAAAGAGAGAGGGTTTTGGTCCGGATCTTATTTTTAGGATTAGCGATGGGATTAGCGACGGGGTATTCTCGTCGCTATTTTTATACTAGCCCCTTCGTTTCTTGCCACATGACGTTCTCTTCGCCACGTGGCCAAGAAAATCTAGTTCTGTGCAGGAGTTTTCCCGCCCAGAAAATAGCGACGGGGGGCCATCGCTACCCACGTCGCTATTGGCATCCATTTTTTTTACTGTAGGGCAACTTGTAGTGATTTTTTGAATGTTATATACCATGAATGGACTTTTGAGGGATCTTTGTAGAAAAGGATGACTCTCAATGCTTCTATATAATCATTGTAGCTAACATACAAAGGAGGATGAGTTGTTAAAATTGTCATTGATTGGTAAGTGAAGGGTGATTGCTTGATAAGACTCCGCTGAGCCCATTCTGCCATTGTAAGAACCTTTTGAATCTTTATTTTTGAGTATGCTATTTCTTCAGTCCCTGGTTTCTTAAAATGTTCAAAGATTATATAATGTGTTTGAGAAAGTAAAGCTTCATAGAACTTCATTGAGACTTGAGGTTGTTTTGGGATAAAGTGATAAGTGAGAGGCATTAGGGTTTTGACTTGATTTTCTATGGATTGTTCTAGAAGAGAATGTTCTATAATGATGACTATATGGTGATTACTTCATTGATAGATGGAACGGTCATCAGGTTTATTGTATTAATTGAACAGATGAGAGAATTTATTACAAAAAGATAATTTTTGATAGGTAAGAAGTGTTTTGCCTTTTTCAGCCATAATCTGTATGGAATGAATTTGATTAGTTAGGAGAAATTCTCGAGATAAGAAGTCTGGAAGAGGATTATTTTATCTTTTAATATACTCAATATCAAAATCAAAAATACTTAAAAGAGCATGCCATCTGACAAATATTTGTTTAGAAACTAGATTTTTTATATCCTTTAAAAGTATTTCTTTTGCAGATTTGCAATCAACTCTTATCAAAAAAATTTGATTCAAAATATCATATTAAAATTTTTGAACACATAATATTATTGATAATATCTCTTTATTTGACCGTTGCATAGTTTTTTGGGTGCCATTCCATAATTTTGAGGTATAACAGATTAATTGTTCATTTCCGTGAGAAGGTTTTTGTAATGAAATGCCACCATAACCTAAATCGAATGCATCAATTTAGATAATTTTGGGATAAACGGGATTAGCTAAATGAAGACATGGGAGATACTCAACCTTAGACTTGATGATTTGAATGGCTTTAGTATGATCTAAAGTCCATTGAAATTTTACATCTTTTTTAGAAAATCTTGTAATATTTTTCTATCTTTAGTCGCGTCTTTATAAAAATCTGTTAAATAGTTAAGGCATCCTAAAAAAATTTGTAGTTGCTTTTCATCTGTGAGTTGATATGGGAATTTTTCTGAAAATTCAATAACTTGATTTATAAGGGTTATGGTTTGATCTGTAATCTCAAACCTAAAAAATTTATTAGAGTTTGAAAAAGTTTTATTTTTCGTTAGGATAATATTAAACCATTAGTTATTATAATTTGTTGAAATGTATTTAGATGTTTCCAATGCTGATCTAGAGATTTAGAAAAAATAAGTATATCATCAATATATATTAAAATATATTCATGATAAGGATGAAAAACTTCATTCATCATCTTTTGAAACTCGAATGAAGCATTTTTTAGTCCGAATGGCATAACATTCCATTGATATTGACCAAAAGGGGTATTAAACGTAGTTTTATATTTGTCTTCTTTCGTAATCTGTATTTGCTAAAAATCAGATTCAAGATCTAATTTGGAAAAAACAATTGAATTGGTTATTTGTTTTATTAAATTATTTTTGTTTGGTAATGGATATCTAATTATTTTAATACTTTATTTAATGGCTTATAATTTATTACC
Organism: Stephania cephalantha; assembly: GCA_039657325.1. NCBI lineage: Eukaryota > Viridiplantae > Streptophyta > Magnoliopsida > Ranunculales > Menispermaceae > Stephania > Stephania cephalantha. The sequence goes on from CM077571.1 coordinate 45,705,655, forward strand.
AATCTAGGTGATCCTCGTTCTAATTCTGCGGCATTTTCGACATAAAAAGCGGTACAATTCCAAGGAGATCTGGATGGAGTTATCAACTTCTTTTGCAAAAGATTTTTTATTTCTTGATCACATAGATTTAATAGTCTATCACTCATTTGAGACGATTTTGCTTTTATTGGAATATGATTTTCATGGAAATCATCAATATAAGGTAGATATACTTGACACTTTCTTCGATCCCAAAATGCAGATGGGATATCTGAACAACATTTTTTAACAAAATGTTCTTGAAAAATATTTATTTTTAATTGAAAAGAGAGGGTGTTAATTATTTGGTTTGTCTTTAGATTTTTAATTTCTAATTTTAAGAATCTTATATAATTTTGTTTATATTCTATTTGGTTTATTATATGATTTAGATATCTATTCTTGAGTGGTGAAATGAAAGGAAAGTCAAGTTCTTTATTTTCTAACAAAGTTTTTATTCCTTCGGTAGTGACAGGAAATGATTGAATTTTTTGTAAAAATGGAGTGTCTAATAGCATATCATGCTAGAGATCTTTTACAATAATGAATGAAATGGGTATACAAACATTATTTCTACAAATATGTGCCATAGGAATTTTAAGTTTAATGATGGATTTATTTCCTTCTGCTATAGAAACTCGACTATTAGTTTTTTCACAGTATTGTAGTGGGATTAAACCTTCTCTTATGCAGTTTAAGTCTGCTCTAGAAAAAATTAATGCATGACCTGTATATTTAAAATCTTTTATTTTTAAAGTGGGGTAAACCATCGTTGATGAGTATAATGTTTCTATAAACACTTTATTTTAATAAACTGAGAAATTCTCATAATTAATATTACCATCTTCTAATTTTGTCATTCTATCTCTAAGAGACTTTATTTTGGTTTTTAATTTATTTATTTCTAGTTGTATAGAGTTAATTGTGGATTTCATTGGTAAAACTCATTTTTATTGACTGCATTTAAAACATCTTGTATAGTATGATAATTACAATGTAAATTTATTTGTTTTTGAAAATCAATTTTAGACTTTGATCCTTGAGATGTTGTCCCTTCATTGTTTGCTTTATTCAAGATTTCTATATAATACTTATATTTTAAAGTAGGATCTACTATTTGTTCTTTTATTTCTAAAATCAATTCTTCATGTGCAGTTAATATATTTATTTCATTGTCTCTTTCAGATGTGGAAGTACAAGTATTTTGTATATTATCTAAACATTGACAGGTTTTCGAATAGCTAGTTTCTTGAATTTCATTAATTTTCTTCTTATAATTTTTTAAATGACATTTATTAGCATAATGACATGGTTTTCCACATTTAAAACATTTATTTGTTTTGTTTTTATTGACGTTATTCTTATTATATTTCTTTTATATCTTCATCGCTTATTAGTCTTATAGTAAGATTATTGGTTATCGTAATTAGAAAATCATTGAAGTCGTCTATGATTTCTGAAATTCCTAGATGATGTTCTTACTTTGGCATCATGTTCAAATTGATAACAAAAATTGCCTTAATTTTTTTAATTTATTTTCTTTATTTAATTGCTTCTTAAGTTTTATATTCTTACATATGATTAATCCAGTTATTTGAATTGTTTGAATCAAGTCTCCATAAGTAAAATTGTTATAATTTATAGTTCTGCCACCTCTTTAATGTAATAGTATTTTAATCTTTTCTGCAAAAGATGGTGGCAATCCTACTATAAATCATTCTTTCTAGAATAATGCATCTATTGTGGTTAATGTATATACTTTAGATAGGAAGGTGTCTTTATACCATCGAAAATCTGTTAGTGTTCTACATCTTAAACTCTGTGATTGTTCTCTAATTTTTCATCTACAATGGATAATATTCCTAAAAAATGTCATATTATGTTAGTGCTTACACATAGAACACCATTTGGTTGTTCTTGTCCTTGCGTATTTAAAATGGGATTATTATTATCATCTAATTGTACTGAATTTAAGATTTATAATCATTGTTTGGCAGATAATGCATAGTTCCACCAGCCATGTAATTGACCAATAAAAACAATTACTATTGCACCGGTTATATTAATTTCTAGATGATTTTGTATCCTACATACCTTAGCATAAACTAACATATGCTGAACAACTTCTATTGTTCGATATTCAGATAATCCATCTATATTCCATTCATAAACAACATTTCCTTCAAATTTAATTCGTTTGGATGGATTTTCTTCTAATAATAAATCAATTGGAGATGGTCAAGAATAATAGTGCTTGGCCTTTTTACATTATAGGTTGGATGTCTTCGAGGCCTATGAATACGATGAATTTCTAAATTAGATAATTGGTTAGTTTCTTTTATTTCTTTTTCAATAGGATTTAGCCCTAAAAAATCTTCTAATTGTTATGATTGAGATTCTATGATAGTAGATTGACTTTCTAAATTAGCTATCACTGGAGATTTATCATTTTTGTCTGTTTTTTCTGAATCCAATTGTAATGAACCTAACTTATACGCTCTTGTTTGTATTAACTCATCTGAGTATTTTGATTTTATGTCAGGGAGAGATCTTAATGTATCTTTTATCATAGGTTTTTTTCAAAATGAGTTCATTACTTGTAGATGCTTCAGTCTTAGAATGTTTTGATAGGGTAGATAGATAAACATTAGTAAAGTTATTTTGTTCGATAATATGATTTAAATCTTTTCTATATATAACTTTAATATTTTTTGCTATTTTAATTGGAGCTAACGGGGGATGAATTTGAATATATTTTTCTCCTTTAGGTCCTTCCCATATAATGTTAATTTTAGTAGGACATGATTGCGCTAAATAATCAAAAAATTGAATGTTCTATTTTGTTGATTGTATGTGAGCAAAATGATTTTCTCTGATGGATGCTTGTTGAGATTTAGAACAAAATTTATAAAATATTGAGGTTAAAGGATGTTTAAGAAATTGTTCTTTTAAATATTTGTAATCGATTTCAACAGTTTCTTCTTTTTCTATTTGAATCATATTAATTTGATAATCAGTCAAATCATTTATGGTAACATTATCTTCTATTGGTGTAACTGGATATGCGACATGAGTTAGGGTGCTAGAGGTTGATGCTCTAGTAGGTTGCGCTTCATTTATAGATTCATTATTCATAGTTGGTATTGTTGAACAAGATTTTCTAGATGCAAAATTTATTTCTACTTACCCATCATCATGAGTTATTATGGTATGAGTTTGATCATTTGTATTAACTGGAGGGTTTTATTATTTATTTGTATCTTGTATTAGCCACGTTTTTAGTATATTAATATATTTCCAATTTAATTGCTTCCTAGTGATAACTTTATTTTGTATATTTGTTAAGAATAATGTAGATGTCCCTTTTTGCAAATTAGTGTATGCAACTTCGAAAATTATTGTGTGCATTAATTTATAGTAAATCATATAACAATAGCAACATTTAAACATATTCCTTTCATTTTGAATCATTGAGTATAAAGACTTAATGTTGACGCTTCATGGGCAAATTGATCGTGAAGACTTAATGTGAAGTTAGTAAACCATACAGTCATCTTTACTATTTATTGAATATATTTGTATCTTTAATTGCATCATAGTCTGTATTGCATTTCATCATTTTTGGTTATGCATGCACGGGCAGAAGGGGATAAGCTTGTTTCAGAGTCTGGTTTGCTTGAAATTAGATATCAATCATGCCTCAAATGCCTGCTAGTGAGACTTGTTCCAAAGTCGAATGCTGATAAGTTATATATGTATTCATGATCTTTTAATATTATCTTTGTACTACTTTTGGAAGTCAACATCTATTTATAGTTAGGATATAGAAACAAAGTGGATTGCATGTCATGTTGACGCATATATTTTATTAAATATTTGCAAATACAATTACATGTCTCGATGTATCAAACTAACAATTGCAGGAGTACATATCAGTGTAGATGTTTCCTTACCTGACAGTTTGAGTAGTTTTTGATGATGTCAGATTCGATATGAAGACAAGAGAAGAATGGAAAAGACTTGAAGATTGTGGTGATTGTATTCAAAATTTAAAGTAAATTCTTATTTTAAATTATTTATATATATTGTTTTGGGATTCTTGATGTGAGTGTAGGACGTGAAGTTTCATCGAATGGTTATGAGAGTCTCATAAGTTAGTTTAAAATAAGTTGAGACTAGGTTATTTCAATTTTGGTCTACTTTGGGATTGTAAAGTTGTAATTAAGCTATCAGAGACTCTAAGTTAGGTTATGAATTTGAATTATTTTTATATTATGAACTGCGGGGAGTTGTGAGTTCTTCTAGGCCTCCCCCAATTCTAATGTCTATTAAGTGAAAGTTTTCCGGCATGCCACTTTTAGGGGAAGTGACACCGAAATTTTTTACAAAATACGGAGAATAGTCTGTATAATTTCCTAATTTGCTCCTCCAATTAGATGAATCATGAATTAAGTTTCGTTGAGGATATAAATTTAGTTTTTGAGCATTATTAAGGATCTAAATGAAAAGTATTTTGAGGTCTAAGTTAAAAGAATGGATTAGGTTGACTAGATTATCAGGGGATTAAGATAATCTAGGCTGGACAATCTCTTAATGACGAGGGGGTTGACAAAGTTGGTATCAGAGCCTAGGTTTGGCTTAATTAAGGATAAAATTTGATTGGAACCAAAAGTAGATTGAATACGATTAGTTGGGAAGTGACCGTGAGCTAGGATATGTGGTTATTGTATTGTGCTTGTTATGTAATTATATATATTATCGTCAGATATGCGATAGGAAGTTTATTCTCCATGTTTGTTTGATACTTAACTCGTGAGATATGAAGATTAAGATTAGGAACATACAATTAAAAAGACAATATACTTATGAAATGAAACTGAGCGTGATTTAATGTGAAATGGACTTATGAAATCTGAATTCACAAAGGTATTGTAAATTGTTCGATACCAATATAACTAATGAAAGTTATCAGTTACAAAAATCAATAGGAAATCGGTTGAGCAAAAAGACTAATTTATTCAAGAACGTAAGTACCGAACATGGGTTTTTTGGAAAGTGAAAATAGCGAACTTTTAAAATTATAAAACGCTCAGGAAGATGCTAAAATAGACTTAAAATAAGTCTCAAATGATTGAAAATCGTTTGCGTAAATACGGAAATGAAATTGAGAATTCTGGGAAGCACAAGATATGGATAATCTTGGATTTTAGAATAAGGTTAGTACCGATTGCATGGTTAACTAGGAAAAACCTATTATATGAGTTATTGGTTGAATTCCTAACCAATTGAGATTTGTTTTCGAAAGAGTCTCAAATGAAAGGAAAAAGGAGACTGGTGGTTTAAAAAAATGATTAGATCAACTGAATTTGACTAAAAAATCACAATGGGATTGTTATTGGATTAGTCAAGCTGTCTAAGTCGGTTTCTACTAAAATAAGATACTTTGAAGTATTGTCTTCTTTGCAAAACAAAATAAAAAGAAAAATTGGAATAGAATCATGGTTTAAAACAATCAAATGACTTCTAGAAAGAAGTACTGAGGTTTTTGATTGTTTATTACACAAGTTACTTATTCATAAGTGACATTAAGTATAGTGGTTCTATGAGTCGAATAAAGGAAATGATAAAACAAATGAAAAACACGAGTTAGAAATAATCTTTACTAACACCGGATTAGGTGTTTTCATAGAACAAAGATCAGTGAAATTTCTAACTTGAAAATGAATGGTGTAGTAATAAGATGTGTAAGAATTTAAGGAATTAGGGTTGGTCTAATAATAGCTTGGGTTAGCTATTAAATATTAACACAAGTGATTGTGTTTTGAGATTCAAAGTGCCCAATAGTTACTTCTAATCAAATTAAGTAAAGATGTCTTTCACTACAACCTAAAATAAAATCAATGAAAAGATAGATGTATTGATTGAATATAAGTAAGTGGTTTTTATAGGACGTCAGTATGGGCTCCTATATTGCAAGGATTTCTATTTATAGGACTTAAAGGAATGAAATATCATCCTTTATGGCAGCCTCCTCGTCATTAAGATGACTGACCGGCCTAGATTATCTTAATCCATTGGTAATCTAGTCAGCCTAATCCATTTTTTGAGCTTTAACCTCAAAATAGTAATTATTTTAATCCTTTATAAGGCTCCAAAACTAAATTTATATCCTCAATGAAACTCAATTCATGATTTGTTCAATTGGAGCAAATTAAAATATTACATCCATATTTTGAATAAATTTTGGCAGCACCTCCACTAAAAGTGACCTGTCGAAAAACTTTCACCTAATAGACAGCAAAAAATTGGAAGAGGCCTATAAGGACTCATAACTCCCCACAATTCACAATATATATCAAATTCAATTTATAACATAACTTAGAGTCTCTGATAGCTCAATTACAACTACATAATCCCAAATAGACTTAAACTGAGACTTAAACCTCTCAGTTTATTTGAAACTAACTTAGGAGACTCTCGTAACCATTCAACGAAACTTCATGTCCTACACTCACCCCAAGAATCCCAAAACAATATATATATAAACAATTTAAAACAAGAATTTACTTTAAAGCTTGAAATCAATCACCATAATCTTCGAGTCTTGTCCATTTGTCCTTAATCTTCATATAAAATCTGACACCATCAAAAACAACTCGAAGATGTCAGGTAAGTAAATTTCTACATTGATCTTTACTTCTACATTATTAGTCTGATACATGGAGACATATAATTGCATTTCTAAATAAATAATAAGATATATGCGTCAACATGACATGCAATCCACTTTGTTGTTGTCTCCTAACTATAACTATATGTCGACTTCCAAAAATAATATGAAGACAATATTAAGAAATCATGAAATGCAAAGATAAATTATCAGAGTTAAACTCCGCTAGTCTCACTAGATGGCGTGGAGGTAGGATTGAAATCTAGTTTGAAGCAAACCAAACTTCGAAACAAGCTTATCCCCCTTACTCTCTCTATCTCTATGTATGCATAACGAATAATGAAAAATGCAATGCATGCTATGAAACAACTACAGGTACAAAGATATTCAATCTATAGTAAAGACCCAATTGTATTATGGATCAACCTTCAAGTGAAACCAAATCATTAAACCCAATGAAAACTAAAGCCAAAGTACGCTTGAAAACAGTTTCCAAAAATATTAATTTATATAATTGTTTCAATTGGCTTTCAACTAGCTAACTTGGGGTAACTTTTTAACCTTGAAAATCTCAATATTTGTCATGATGATCTAAAAGGAACATTTATTACTCATGTGATACTTTCTAGAGAATTTAAGAACACCCAAATCGGATCACCGATGGAGAAGTTGTGAATTCTCCAATATGGCCTATCAACTAGACAAACTTTATTTATTTTGAACTGAAAAACTTCTCTAAATTAATATTTTTGTAATTAAATCCTTAAAAATTGACAACAAATACCAAGAAACGACTTGATACCAATATCAAAATATTTTCTGAGCCCTATAGTCTAATTGGATCAAAACCAATAATCGATTTATCCAGAAATCCAATTGAAATCAATATCAATTATAAAAACATCTCCAAAATAATTATCAACTGAATCTCATTAGTTCAATTCATTAAACCCTAACCCACACAGTTGGGATTTATTTCAAATTGGTGCAAATCAATTCAATATATCAATTCACAACAATCCATACCAATTTCTATTAAAACCTTGCGAAAGAAATCGAGAAATCGTGAGAATTCAAATTGAATAGAGAAAAAATTCCCTAAATTGATAATTTATTGAATTTCGAGCTGAATACCTCGTCTCCATCTCAGGAAATTGGCTCGAACTAATCGTCTCCTGATGCTCTACAATTTTGCGGAAAGAAATCGGGCAAAAATCAAACATATGGAGATAGCGGAGCGAGAGATCACAAAGCGAGAGAGCAAGTTGAGAGGCTTAGGGAACGAACGAATTGTTCGTTCTATTGAAATCAAAACAATGGTTTTGATTTGATCATATATAAACCTTTAAATGCTTGTCAGCAGCTTAATTTTTCTTAAAATTCTTGAAATCCATATTTTGACGTGCTTTAACTTTTACCGCTCGTTTTCAATCCAGTTTTTCACCAAATTGAACCAAACTTGTAACAAAATAGTCCATCTTCATAAAACATCCATAAAACTGACTTTGGTCACACCAAACCCCTAAAATTCTTAACTTTTTCACGACATACTGAACCCTTATGGACCAATTCTCTTGTCATACTAAACCAAATTTACACCAATTTGAACCCCAATCTCAACATCGACCACCGCCAACCGACATAAAGCCTGAGGTAAGGTCTCGCCCCAACTTCATTCTCATATCACACTGCCACCTATCCCAACTTGTATGTAAACCGAGGCAAAATCTCACATGATATTTGACACTTGATTTACTATTTTTCGAGGAACTAATCATTTTTATTTTAATTGTGCCTTTCAGACTCGCATTTACAACCGTGATTATGACAAATTGAAGACACACCTCAACACACTCTGATGTCACGACAAAATACCATATAATATACACAATAAGTATTCATCATCAAAAAATATTATTTTACTTTATTATCTTCGATCCGTTATGCGTGGGTCCCACCTTATGTACCTAAATCCCAAATTAAATTCAAAAATACTTAATTAGCATCCTAATTAAGTTTATGAAATTCTCTAATTTCACACTTTTAGAGTTTGATTAGTCGGTAAGTTGATCAATAGTTTGGAAATTCAAATCCTTCTATCTCTTTAGTTGAACAATAACAGAAAGGTAAATTCATCAAAAGTATCGAGATAGATACGGCTATTTGAGGCAGTTTGTCGGAGACTTGGTGAGAGATGACTCAGAGGATGTATAACATTTTAGAGATGAACTGAGGCCTGACATCGGATATTATGTTGTCAGGACCGGAGCTAAGACACTTAGTAAGATATATGAGCGTGCTCTCTCCCATGAGACATACCATTTTAGTAGGATTGTTTATGGGATAGTGAGAGGTCCAGGAGTGATGACAGATTTGAGTGTTGATCTTGAGAAGAGGAGGCAGGAAGGTAAAGGACAAAGGAGTTGGACTGAGGGATCTCAAAGTGTAGGGCCAGCAGCATTTGCTATCTCGATGGAGCATGGTTTTAATGTACCTACCTTGCCAGCTCCAATTAGGTTAGCGTTATTGGCCCCTCAGCAGTGACAGGATTGGACCCAAAGACGGTACGCGGCCGTACTGAGGGTAAGTGAGTTTTTACTTCTGCATTATGTGTGTATTGTTTGCTTTGTACATGATATTAAGTTAAACTATTGATTTGCAGAAGAGTTGATGTTTGAATAGTCGAGAATGATCTGAATTAGTCCGTAACTCATAAACTGAGAATCTGATAAATAAGTGTAAATTTGATCCGTAATTAAGGGTCACCGACCCGTGACGTGGCTTGAGAGCGGATACACGAACCCAACACTCGTCATGAAGACCGAGTAATGTATTGTTTGTGGTATAGTGAATGCTTAGTACATTGTATATGTGTAGACATAGTAAGTCACTCATGATTGTGTATAGAGGTCGAGACATGAGCGGGGACGCACCTCGATATGCGTGTTAATGTGGGGACCGAGGTAAAGAGTGATGTGGTACGCTAATTTAAGTTGATATAACTTAAATAGTTAAATTTGATAAGACTATAGTTGATTTACATTAAATGTACCTAAGTTAGCAAGTTAAAATAATAACCACTTGATATTCCTCGAGATACGTGTTGACACATCAAGAGACTAATTGATTTTCAATTGGTGTTAGTTAGATAGAGTTAGTGAAATTGTGGCAGGATGTGGGCCATTAAATCAGTCTCGAGATACGCATACACATTAGGATCAGTGGCTATGAATCAACCTTATCTACATATATAAGATTGTATAGATAAGCATGCTAAACATTTGATTCCATAACAGAAGAATAAGCTATGGAGAAGAAGACCAGCAAGTTGGTGAGGCAGTTTGGTGTATTTGGATATGGTTGATCAAACTAGGGGTGGTGTACAATTTGGTAAATTGATCTACACCATTAACTTAGTTTAATTTGATGACGATTATGGAGTGTTTGTTGTTCTTATTGTTTTGGTGGATGTATTGGTCTTTGGTGAGGGAGAACAGGGACCCAAGGCTTTGGAGATGGCCATATGGAGGAGAAAACTCAAAATTCAAAATGCACAATTCTGGTTTTTCTTGCATATAGCACGTTAGACGTGCTATCTAGCGTTATACTTACGTGTAGCGTGCTAATCAGGTTGACTAATGCGCTAACGAAGTCATTACCGCGTTAGACATTTCATCAGCGCGCTAGGTGCTCTACATAGCACACTGACTGCAATTACTAAAGTTAAATTTAAAAGCTTAACACATTAACTGAAGGTCTAAACACATTATAAAACATGTCTAATGGTACCAAGAGCCTAGGGAATAGTCTCAGATGTTCAGGGTACGTGTTTCGAGGTGTCGAAAGACCAAATTTGTGACATCCGAGAATTTTATAGACTTGATTAGGCAACTAATTAAATATTCTTGGATTTAATTTGGAATTTAAGTATCTGAAGTGGGACCCACGTGTTACGGATCGGAGATCATAAAATTTAATATTATTTTTATCTGGTGTGTGCTTATATGATGTATTACACACTATTTCGACGCAAAATAGAATCAAATGGAGTGTATACGCGGTGTCCGTAAGTTTCTGAGTGCGCTGAAGAATTTTGTCCAATTTTAGTAACTTCAGAGTATTATCTCGAGATACGTGTGGAAATGAGTGCCAAGATAGTTCAAACGTTTACTTAAACTATCGTTTCAAATTTCGCAAGAAATAACTATAATTAAGTTTAAAATTTTGAATTTCTATATTTAAATAGACTTAATGAGCTGACGTGGGCCTCACACCTCGATTTGAGTGCGAGACCAGTTGTTTGGAAGTTTTGGAGCGCTTTGGTATATTCTCCAATTTTTGGCAGAATTGGAGTATTTTTCGGGGATTTATTTGGACGTAAATCGAAGTGATAATTACGAAATTGAATGAAATAATAAATAAATTGGTGGACACCTAATGACACATGGAGTCGAGGGTGACACACGTGGGATGTACTATAGTGTGCACGCCCGAGGTTGGTCGTTGGCGCGCGTTGCGAATTTCTAGCCGCGAATATTGGTGTATATGAATATATTTATATATATAATATAGTTTATATATAAATATATATATAAATGGATCATATAGTTTGAATTAAATAAAATATACCTTTGATGCGCCTCGAGATACGTGTATCATGAGTATCAAGGAGGAGTAGTTGAACGTCACTATTGGTGTGGTGTTACATGCCTCGAGATGTGTGCTTTCCAATCTCGAGGAAAAATAATAAAATAGAATAAGTAAATCAATAGAGTTGCCTTGAGATTCGCTCGAAGCGAATCTCGAGAAAATCCTAATATATATCTTCAAGTCAACAAACAACCTCATCAATTTGTTTTGAGCCAAAGATTGACCTCAAGATATGTAGTACACATCTCGAGGAAAGTCAAATTGATATTATAAAATGAAACCATTAGATTTGTCTCGAGATTCGCGTGATGCAAATCTCGATGAAATCTAATATAAATTTGCTAACAAAACAAGAATCTTCTGCTCTGTTGATTTTTAATTTCAGTAATAGAAATGTCGAAATCGAGAGGAAGAGGATAGGAGGATAGGGAGACCGAGAGAGAGTGATAGAGATTACGAGGCAATGGAGACCAAGGTGAGTATGTGTTTAGTTCGTTATTGTTGGGTTCAGTTATTGTTGATAGCTTTGTTGATGTTGTTAATGGAAGTTGGAGATGGAGGGGAGGTTTGAGTCCGAGGAAGGAGACGGCTTGGATGTCGTCTCCCCTCCCAAGAATCCCTGGGGTTAAGGCCCCAGTGAATTATAAAAAAAAAAAAATTCTCTGTCGAAACAAAGAAGAATTGTGAGGGAGTATTTGGTTGATACAAATTTAGGGTGAGAATGAAATTAAATTAAATTCTCACGTTTGGTTTAGAGGAAATTAGAATTGGGATTAAAAGATTCCAAATTCTCATGTTTGGTAAAAGCACATAATTAAAATTGAGTAGGATTTGTAAATCCTAACTAATTAATTTTTCCACGTATAAATGAATTACAATGAATCCAAAATTTATTGGTCATTGCAATTCCAACATGTCAACTCCTATTATTTTTTCGTCTTCCTAATTTTTTTGTTCACACTTTTGTTTCGGTCTTTTATTATTAGTAGGGATTCCTTTCCTCCTCTTCTTCACATACATTCTTCACTACAACATTTCTTCCTTCTTCTCCATCAAAATCAAGTTACGTACCATTATCATGAGTGATTTCGCCAATTTTCAACTTTGCTCCTCAATTTTTTTACGATCTTCGTCGTCGCTTTACTTGGTAGATTAATATGTTGGATATGATATTGATGTTTTGCTTTTGATTGGCACAATTGAGAGGGATCTACCAATGTATGCTTAAAAGGTTTTTGTACAAAAAAAAAAGGTTTGCGCGATGACTGTTTGGGTTCTAATATACAACAACAACAACGACGCCTCAGTCCCAAATTGTTTGGGTTCTAATATATGTTCTTATTTTAAGAAAATTGTAATCATCAATTATAGGGAATCAAGGGAGATCACTTTGTGAGCTGCATGGTTTTTGTTGTCACTCTGCATTTGGCGAGCTACTTGTCACTCATGTAGCCATTGGATCATAGCCACATAGTTTGCCTTTAACTTTGATCTTTCCGTTCTTCGCATTATATTGTTTTTGAAATTTAAAAGAGTCCATAGAAGTATGCAAATGGAACATCTACAGCCCACAAAGTGGTTAGAAGCTTAGAAAACAAGTCCATCAAGTGAAAGTTCCCCAACATTCTTCTCATATTATCTACTTCCATCCATAGCCTGAGAACTGCAGCACCTTGCACAATTACTTGGGCAAGGGCTTCGTCCTCATTGCACCAAATCACAGTAGGAGTCAATAAGCTGCACCTTGCATAGTATCACTTCTTTTGCTGAGACATGCCCTCAATAGGCACCGCAAGAAGTGGTAAATAGTTTTGGGGGAATTTTTAGATTACCATAAGAGCGAACACCTCTCAGTGATGCATGTGTTGGACTTAAGTCGTCAATTAATTCATCTCCTATATATATAGAAGAATTATCAATTTTTACTACGAATAAGATAATTTATTAAAGATCTTACTATTAACGAAAAAATAAAATTTCAAATTCCGATCGTAATTTTCTTTTTTGCAACCAAACAAATGAATTTCAATTCCTAGCAATTCAAATTACATGAAATTTAATTCCCACATATTTGAATTCCCATTCAATAAATTCCTAAGAATTAAACTCCCATTATTTTAAATTCTCACCCTAAATTCCTACCAACCAAACATCCCCGAAGGAGACGACCCCCTTCCCCTTATAAAAAAAATATTAAAATAATATATGTATATATGGTTTTAAAGATAGGAAAACAATCAAATAAATTCTAGAAATTAGAAAAAAAAATTATGAAAAATGGGGTTTTTGGATAAATTAATGGAAATTAGGTGTTTTTATAAAAAACGGGGATTTTGAAATTTTGTCGAGAATTTTTATCAGGCGTTTTTCTCGTAGGGCGCGCTACGATACCCGAAAATATCCAAAATTTAGAAAAACAATTTTAAAGCCTAGTTTATGGTAGTTTTCAATTTTGAACCACAATTTGGAGTCAAAATTGAGATCCGAATATCCAAGGAGTTGATTTGGAGGGATTTCGAGGTTTTCGGGTCCACAATGACCGATAAATATATAAAAAATGGAAAAATTATATTTAAGCCTGGACAACGTAATCTTCGATGCCGAAAAATAATTTTGAGTCAAAAATGAAGTTCGCACATTGGATAATTTATTTTGGAAAGATTTGAGGGGTATCGGGATGCGATTGGGTTTAGATTTCAAATAATTGGAAAAATGGTGAAGTTGTTGTGAAGGCTTATAGGAAGTATTAATGAATTGTAGGACCGCGATTGGAGCCTCATGTGGACTAGTTTACCAACTCAGAGAGCAAGGTAGTTGTAATATCGCTTTCATAAGGTTAAGTAAATCTCATAGTAACCTTTACATTGTATGATTATAATTTCGTATAAATTACATTGATATTTGATATTGCATTTTTGTTGTACATACATACACAGGTTGAAAGGATAAAGCAATTCAAGTCTCCTTATAGTGTTTGTCTGACAGTATTAAATGGTAGAACTATTTAGTGTCTACCTTACTATGTACACAGGGTATATTAAGCTACTTGACTATGTATTACAGGGTAAAACTTATAGTGTTGAGCATGGGTCCTTAATATTATTTACTTATCACTTTCGGAGAACATTATCTGACTGTGGGCGGATAACAAAAAGGGGATGGATTCAAGGTTGTATTTCATTTTTTTGGATTATATTCTTCGTTTAATCTCTTCGATTATTATGCATTTGATTATTACAAGTGTATTGGATAATGTGGGATTTACTAATCTGACATTATCGAATTTTTATAATTGGATAATGACAGGTTTTAGCGGCGACAAGGGAAAGGGAAAGCTTTCCGACTATTTATGACTTATTTAGATCTTTTCTCTATGTATGTATTACTTTTTAATATAATATATTATATAAATGGGTTTTTGGGCTCGGAAGTGATTAGGATCTATTTTGGAACTGCTGAAATTGTGTTGGGACAGAATGGAATGTTGTGGAACTAAGGTAAAGGGTTTAAGGATTTTGAAAACCTGAGATAGGTGAATGAATAAATAATTTTTGTGAATGCAATATATATTGTTATATGGTGGATTGTGAGTCCTTCGGCATTTCTACCAAAGCTGAGCATATTTTGTTGAAGATTTTTGAAGGCCAGGATTTCCAGTGTAAACAGATGAGGTGCCGTCGAAAATTTTTTACAGAACTTTGATGTTTAAGATTCACTTTAGAATCGATTGTGGTTAATAAAGTTTTATAATTGATGATAATAAGATCTTAATATTAATTGTTTATTGATGGAAAGGTGAAGGCTGCTAGATTACCAAGGGGTTCAGATAATCCAGAACGGTCGAATACCCTAATTAGGTGGGGTCTGACAATGTTGGTATCAGAGCCTAGGTTTGGCTCGATTGAGGATAAAACTTTGGTTGAGAAGCAAAGGGTGATCGAGAGCGATTAGTTGGGAAGTAACATGATGGAACGGGGTTAAAAATTTTAAAACTTTATTATTGTGTTATATTTGTGTTGTATGTATGTATTATCGCTAAATATGCGATTGGAAGTTTATTCTTCTTGTCCATTCGATACTTAGCTTGTGAAATATGACGAGTAAGTTTAGAAACGGATAATTGTATGTGAGAATAAACTTATGAAATGAAACTAAGCGTGTTTGGATTTGAAATAGACTTGTGAAGTCTGAATTCACAAAGGTGTTGTAAGTAGTTTGGTAGTGATATAACTGATGAAAGTATTAGTTATGAAAGCAATAAGGAAATTGGTTGAAGGGGGAAGTCTAAATGATTATTATACGTAAGTACTAAACATGGGTTTCTTTAAAATTGAAAGTATCAAACTCATGCAATTTTTAAACACTCAGAAAAATGTTGGAATAGACTTAAATTAAGTCTAAAGCGATATAGAATTGTTTGGAAAACGTAATATGAACTTTGTACTTTTGGGAAGCACAAGATATGGATATCTTGGGTTTTAGAATAAGGTTAGTATCGATTACATGGTTAACTCGAGAAGACCTATTCTATAATATATTTGTTTAATTTATAACCAATTGAAAATTGTTTTCGAACGAGCCTCAAATGAAAGGAAAAAAGAGACATGTGGTTATCGAAAACGTAGAATGGAAATTGATTAGACAAATTAAATCTTGACTTTGAATTAAAATGAAATAGTGATATGATAAGTCAAGTTGTCTAAGTCGGATTCTATGAAAATAAAATACTTTGAAATAAAGTATTTTCTTCTTTTCGAAACAAAACGTCAAGTGAAAATGGAACATAACCATATTGTAAAACAATCAAATAACTTTTATGTAGAACTGATGAGAACTTTGATTGTTTATTACTCAAGTTACGTATCCATAAGTGACGTTGAATATATTAGATCTATGAATCAAATAAAATACTGATAAAATGAATGGAAATACACGAGTTAGAAGTAATCTTTATTAACACTAGATTATGTGTTGTTATGAAACAAAATCAGTGAAATTCCTAACTTGAAAATGAAAAAAATGTAGTGATAAGATCAACGTGTTATAAGTTAAGTTGTTGGAAAAATGGTCTAATAATAGCTTGGGTTAGCTATTAAACATCAACACAAATGATTGTGTTTTGAGATTCAAAGTACCCAATAGTCACCTCTGATCAAATTTAGTATTGATGTTTGTTACTACTACTTAAAATATAACCAATGAAGATATAGACGTACTGATTGAGTATTAGTAAGTAATTTGTATAGGACGTTAGTTTGAGATCATATATTACGAAAATTTCTATTGATAAAACTTAAAGGATTGAAATAGCATCCTTTAATAATTTGATTAGTCATTAAGTTAATCGAAGTTTGGAAATTCAAATTCTTCTATCTCTTCAGTGGAATAATATTGGAAATGTGAATTTATCAAAGGTAATTTGATGAATAATAAAATACAAAGTTATCTTGCACAATTTCTTGAAAAGTACTAAATTTCGTTTTGAGAAAAAAAAAGTTGGGATATTTGAGATTAATGGAAATAACGTAAGGCAATAACAAATGGTTTAACTGTTTAAGTCGTGAAGTAGCTCTGTTTTGAATTAAGATTAGATAAGGAAGACTTCGATTCATTAAATGATAATAAGAAGTTGCACCGTCTTTAGCTATATTTTTTTGAAAAGAGAAGAGATATAAATTGTCTTTCTAAGTCAAGATTAAGGAGTTGTAAGTGGCCTAGTTGTTGATCGAAAGTCGTGGTAAGTTTATAAAGGGACAAAAATTAAGATCAATCTGAGAATAGCTAATATTGACAAAAACTAAATAGAATAAACTCAATGCATAAAATAAAATGAGATGTTGAGATGACTTGTGACTGCTGGAAGTGCCATGGATGGACTCTTTTAGTCAAGGTAAGGCACTGGAGTAGTTGTGCATGACCAAGATTCTAAGTAACTCCGTTTCATAATCACAATTCATTTACAGTGTAAAAGACTGGTGTATGGCGCCTACCTTTCTTTGAATAATCGAATGAATTGATGATAGTTGGAATAAAAGAGTCTATGAATTTTTTTTGAAGTCAATTGGAAGCTTAATTATAGGTAAACAAATGGTTGATAAATTCTCACATAAGTATGGAAAATGGAAGTTTCGGGTGAACAAGTCCCGATAAGACTCAGAGTATTAAACTATGAGTTTGATAAAACCTAATGTATCTTTACAAGGATCTTACAAGGAGTCAAACTCCGAATGATGAAGTTTTGAACCAAAGTAATATACAACTAATATCAGTGAATATGTTATACATTGGTTCAATTGTAGTGCTACACCTCCTGATTAGTCAGTGATGAAATTTAAAGCACTAGTTATCGTAAATTGGAGATGATGTAAGATGCTTGTATGTTGGTGAATATGTAAATGAAATGAAGAGAAATGCATGACTTACAGCTCAGTCAGTTAGTTTTAATATATGTTAGGTTGGAAATATTGAATAGAGTACAGTGTATCTAACTTGATATATTTGAAGAATTGAATATTCTTCAATTGTAATTGAGTAGAAATGCAAAAGAGATAACATATTTATAAAATGAAATATGAGTTTAAAAGTTATACTATGAGAGTATAATCATCGAATATGTTGATTTCTCTATTTAGAAATGTATATCTACTCAAGCTAAGGATAATTGTCTATATTCAGGTAATGAGAGAAGTTGGTGAATAGTAAGTGATTAAGACGTGGGTTTGTGAAATGTCTCAGTTAAGTGAAAGGAATGAGATTCTTGACGAACTCATCATTAGAGAATGATTTGGCGGAGTTAGAAAAGTCAAATAATTCTCTAACCAATCGAAGGAGTTAAGTGAATTGGCTGATGAATTGGAATTGGTAATTGCGTTCTAGTCCACAATATAAATAATATTGTGAGTAGACATTTAGAGAATGAGTGAGAGTTGCACGATGTGTTAGGTTTCTATTTTTTGATCTGATTGAGAATTTGAGATTTTTTGTCATGGGATGACATATGTGTTATGAGATCTATAGTCATGGGATGACTTGTATAATTCCAGGTTTCTAGTCAGGAACGCTGGAATGACAATGGATTAGATAGACACACAACTCTACTTAGTATCTAATGTTGTGCTCAAATATTATTTGCATCAATATGCAATTTTAGAATGATGATAGTCTAAGAATTAATCGGCTGATAATTGAAATAAAAAAGGATGGTTAGCGATGAGAAAATAAATTGGAATGTGTACCAGAGTTTGAGTTATATGGAAAGAATTATCAACGGTTTGTGGAATAGTATTCAGATTAGAATGAGAATTCTGTTATAAAAAGCAAGATATGTTAGGTCATGCTATGTATTGATACTTGAATAAGATTCAAGTATGAGATGAGAAATGAAATATGATTATCAGATATTCCACATTGTTGATTGTTTAACTCGTCAGAAATTCATAAATTGCCAAGATTGGCAAGGTAATGAAGATAACTTTTCATTAAACAAAGGATTTGGAAATGAAATTTTAAAGCGTTTATGGTCTCTACCACCGAGTTATTGAATACAACGAAAGTAATTGGGTCCATTTAATGGTTCACCTTGAAAATAGTTTTATAGGTTTGGATTCAAAGAGTTATATATGAAGAATCATTTTTTAATATCTCTTTTGGTTCAATAACTTGTAAGTTTAAATTTCAACCTTAGTTGGGAAGATTATGACATCCGAGAATTTTATAAACTTGATTATGCGACTATTTAAGTATTCTCCTATTAATTTGGGGTTTAAGTATCCGAGGTGGGACCGACGTGTTATGAATCGGAGATCATAAAATTTAATATTATTTTTGCGTGTTGTGTGCTTATTTGAAGTATTATACACTATTTCGACGCGAAATAAGGTCAAGTGGAGTGTATACATGGTGTCCGTGAGTTTCGGAACGTGTTGGAGAATTTTCTCTAATTCTGGTAATTTTGGAGTATTATGTCGAGATAAGTGTGGAAATGAGTGCCAAGATAGTTCAAACGTTTACTTAAACTATCATTTTGAATTTCACAAGAAATAACTTTAATTAAGTTTACAAATTTGAATTTCTATATTTAAACGGACTTAACGAGCCGACATGGCCCTCACACATTGATTTGCATGCAAGACCAGTTGTTTGGAAGTTTTGGAGCGCTTTGGTATATTCTCCGATTTTTGGCGAAATTGGAGTATTTTTCGGGGATTTATTTAGACGTAAATTGAAGAGACAATCACGAAATTGGATAAAATAATAAATAAATTGGTGGACACTTAATGACACGCGGGGTCGAGGGTGACACACGTGGGATGTACAATAGTGTGCAAGCTTGAGGCTGGTCGTTGGTGCGCGTGGTGAGTTTATAGCCGCAAATATATAGGTGTATATGTATTTATATATAATATAGTTTATATATATAAATGGATACTATAGTTTGAATTAAATAAAAGTATACCTTGGATGTGCCTCGAGATTCGTGTAGCGTGAATGTCGAGGAGGAATGGTTGAACGTCACTATTGGTAAGGTGTTACATGTCTCGAGATGCATGCTGTCCAATCTCGAGAAAAAACAATAAAATAACATTTGTAAACCATTAGAGTTGCCTCGAGATTCGTGCGATGTGAATCTCGAAGAAATTTTAATATGTATCTTCGAATCAACAAATTGCCTCATCAATTCGTTTTGAGCCAAAGATTGACCTCGAGATACGTAGTACGTATCTCGAAGAAAATCAATTTGATATTATAAAAAAAAACCATTAGATTTGTCTCGAGATTCGCGCGATGCAAATCTAAAGGAAATCTAATTTAAATTTGCTAACAAAACCAGAATCTTCTCCTCTGTTGATTTTTTATTTCGAAAGTAGAGTTGACAAAATCGAGAGGAAGAGGAAATGAGGAGAGGAGAGAGAGAGAGAGAGAGAGAGAGAGAGAGAGAGAGAGAGAGTGTGTGAGAGAGAGAGAGAGAGAGAGAGATTAGAGAGAGAGAGGGATTACGAGGCAATGGAGACCGAGGTGAGTATGTGTGTAGTTCGTTATTGTTGGGTTCAGTTGTTGTTGATAGCTTTGTTGATGTTGTTAATGGAGGTTGGATATGGAGTGGAGGTTCGAGTCCGAGGAAGAAGACGGTTTGGATGGCGTCTCCCCTCCCAATAGTGCATGGGGTTAGGGCCAAACCCAACCCCAATGAATTAAAAAAAAATTTCTTCTATATCGAAATAGAGAAGAATTGTGAGGGAGGAAGGGGACGACCCCCTTCCCCTTTAAAAAAATTAAAAATAATATAATATAATATATATTTATATATATGGTTTTAAATATATGAAAACAATTAAATAAAATCCCTGAAAATTAGAAAAATTATGAAAAATGGGGTTTTTGGACAAATTAATGGAATTGGGAGTTTTTATGAAAAATTAGGATTTTGAGATTTTGTCGAGAATTTTTACCGAGTATTTTTTTCGTAGTGTGTGCTACGATACTCGAAAATGTCCAAAATTTGAAAAAAAATTGTTTTAAAGGCTAGTTTAGGGTAATTTTATATTCTGAACCACGATATGGGGTCGAAATTGAGATTCGAACATCCGAGGAGTTGATTTGGAGGGATTCCTGGGTTTTCGGGTCGAGTATGATCGATAAATATATAAAAAATGAAAAAATAGACAACGTAATTCTCGATGTCGAACAATGATTTTGAGTCAAAAATGAAGTATGGGCATCAGATAATTTATTATGGAAGGATTTGAGGGTTTCGGGACGCGATTGGGTTTAAATCTGAAATAATTAGAAAAATGGTAAAGTTGTTGTGAAGGCTTACATGAAGTATTAATGAATTGTAGGACCGTGATTGGAGCCCCGTGTGGACTAGTTTACCGACTCGAAGCCCAAGGGAGTTGCGATATCACATTTGTAAGGTTAAGTAAATTCCATTGTAACCTTTACATTGTATGATTATAATTTTGTATGAATTGTATTAATCCTTGATATTGCATTTTTGTTGTACATGCATACACGGGTTGAGAGGATAAGGCAATTTGAGTCTCCTTATAGTTTCTACCTAACTGTATTATAGGGTAGAACTATTTAGTGTCTGCCTGACTGTGTGCACAGGGTATATTAAGCTACCGGACTGTATATTATAGGGTAGAACTTATAGTGTCTACATGACTGTGTATAGAGTAGAATTATGCTATGCTTGAGGGGCTAGAGTCACTGATACTTTGCATCACATGATTATCATGAGATCACGTTGAACCAAATCATACTTTGATAGACTCGAGGTACGAGACTCGATTGGTTATTCTCTCCGAGTATGAGTCCTTATTATTGTTTACTTTCCATTTTCGGATAACGTTATCTAATTGTGTCGGATAACAAAAATGGAATGGATTCATGGTTGTATTTAAATTCTTTAGATTATATTCTTCGTTTAATCTCTTAGATTATTATGTATTTAATTATTACAGGTGTACTGGTAGTATGGGATTTACTTATCTGACATTATTGAATTTTTATAATTGGATAATGACAGGTTTTAGCGGCGACAAGGGAAAGGGAAAGCTTTTCGACTGTTTATGAATTGCTTAGTTCTTTTATCTATGTATGTATTTTTTTGAATATAATATATTATATAAATGGGTTTTTATGTTCGAGTGTGATTAGGATCTATTCTGGAACAGCTGGAACTATGTTGGGATGGAATGGAATGCTGTAGAACTATTTTGAAAACCTGAGATAGGTTAGAATGAATAAATAATTTTTGTGAATGCAATATATATTGTTATGTGGTGGATTGTGAGTCCTTCGGCATTTCCACCAAAGCTGAACAGATTTTGTTGAAGATTTTTGAAGGCCGGGATTTATGGTGTAGGCTTAAAAACAGAGGAGGTGCCATTGAAAATTTTTTATGGAACTTTGAAGTTTAAGATTCACTTTTGAATAGATTGTAGTTAATAAAGTTTTATAATTGATGATAATAAGATCTTAATATTAATTGTTATTGATTGAGAGGTGAAGGTTGCTAGATTATCAAGGGTTTAAGATAATCTAAGCCAATCAGATGCCCTAATTAGGTGGGTCTGATAGAATTAGTTAGAAAATTGACGTAGAGGTATGTAAACTGATTGAGATATTTCTTTCCATTTCATGTCTTGATGTTGTTGCTTGATTATATTACATTATATTATTATGTTGCTGAATTTTTGGTTTTATAATGTGGTTTTTATTCTTGTTATGTAGTTGATGTTAAACTAGAATATGTGTGTTTAGGTTTCATGATATGGTTTGGGGTATACGCGACACACGAGGTATGGGACTCAGGGATGTCGGTATATCTAACTAGTTAGTGTCACGGTCCTACCATACAAGGTTGATGAAATGTATAAGTGGTGACCAATAAGGGTAATACAAAGTACTATGTGTGCCGACCTATTACATGAGGTGTTGACATCCGAGAATTTTATAAACTTGATTAGGCGGCTAATTAAGTATTTTCATATTTAATTTGGGATTTAGGTATCTGAGGTGGGACCCAGGCGTTACGGATCGAGGATCATAAATTGTAATATTATTTTGTGTGTCGCTTGCCTATTTGATGTATTATACATTATTTTTACACGAAATATGGTCAAGTGTAGTGTGTACGCGGTGTCCATGAGTTTCGGAGCGCGTTGGGGAATTTTACCAATTTTGGTGCAATTGGGGTATTTGTCGAAAATTAATTTGGAGTTAAAAACAAAGATAATCACGAAATTAACTAAAATAATTAATAAATTGGTGGGCGCCAAGTAACACGTGGTGTCGAGGGTGACACCCGTGGGAGGTACAATAGTGTGCACGCTTGAGGATGGTCGTTGTGCGCGTGGCGAATTTATGGCTGCGAAAACACATAGGTGCATATATATAGTTTATATATATAAATATATAAAAACAAATCTTATAGTTTGAATAAAATAAAGGAATACATTGGATTTGCCACCAGATACGCGTAGCGTAATCATCGAGGAAGAAAATGATGGAATGTTAACTATTAGGTGGATTTTCCCACGCCTTGAAATGCGTGTTGTCCAATCTCGAGGTAGTTCAATACATTTGATTTTCTTAAGGCGGTTAGGTGATGATGATCTTGTTTATAGCCACCGAGATCGACCTCGAGATACACAACACGAATCTCGAGGAAGATCAACATATCTAATTAGAACAACAAATGGTTGTCAACATTTAAATTTACCTAGAAATTTTTGCAATACGAATCTCGAGGAAATCTTAGATTTATCCAAATAATACACCGCAACATTCAACTTTATTTTGGAGACAAAGATTAACCTCGAGATACGTAGTACGGATCTCGAGAAAATCAAATTTATATTATGGAATGAAAATCATTAGATTTGTCTCGACATTCGTGTTATGCGAATCTCAAGGAAATCCAAATATAATTTGAAAACCAAACAGAACCTCCTCATCAAATTTTCGTTTCACACAGAGGAAATCGAATTTGAAACATTGAGACCGATAGGGGGAAAAGAATGAGAGAAGGAGACCAAGGGATCGTGGCCGATGGTGAGTGATGGTTGTTGTTGTTGTTGATGTCGTTCTTGTTGTCTTTGTGGTATTGTTGTCGTTGGTTGTGTGTTGTTGTGATGTTGGAGATAGAGCTGGGGAGGCTCGGTCCGAGAAAGGATAGCTTCCTAGTCGTTTCCATTGCCCAAACACGTTTGGGGTAAGGGCTAACCCAACCCCAATGAAAAGTTAAATTAAAGAAAATGTTGGTTTGTGAAACAATGGATGCTTGAGGAAGAAGAAAAGGGGTTTGACCCGAACCGGACTGAACCGAGTCCGGTTCAACTAAACCGGGTTTGGTTAAGCATTAAACCAGCTAAATTATAAAAGAGGAGAAAAAAAAATTCTAGAAATTGGAGGAAAATTCCAGAAAAATAGAAAAAAGGCAAAAAAATATTATTTAGACTATTTAAATAAAAATTGTGGGTTTTTATGAAAAGTAAGGATTTTGTGATGTTCTCGGGGATTTTACCTCGTAAAGTGTTACGAGACCGAAAAATATCCAAAATTTGGTAACTTATTTTAAAGTCTAGTCTAAGTTAATTTCCTATTCTGAATCACTATTTGAAGTTAAAATTGGGATCAGGACAATCCGAATAGTTGATTTGGAGGGATTTTGAGGTTTTTAGGTCGAAGAGGACCAAATAAAATATAATAAATTGGAGAAAAAATATATTTAAGCCTAGACAACATTATTTTCAATTTCAAACAATAATTTTGAGTCAAAAATGAAATACAAGCATCGGATAATTTATTTTGGAAGTATTTTAGGGGTTCAGGACGCGATTGGGTCAACTAAATTGCAATTAATTGAAAAAATTATAGAATTGTTATGGAAACTTACAAGACATATAAATGAATTGTAGGACCGTAATTGGAGCCCATGTGGACTAGTTTACCGACTCAGAGCGCAAAAGAGTTGCGATATCGTGTTTGTAAAGTCAAGTAAATCTCATAGTAACCTTTACATTATATGATTATAATTTCGTATAAATTGCATTGATCCTTGATATTGCATTTTTATTGTACATGCATACACGGATAGAAAGAATAAGGGCTATTCGATTCTCTTTATTGTAGAATACTATATTATGCTTGAGGGGCTGATATCACTGATACTTTGCATCACGTGGTTATCATGAGATCACGTTGAACTAGATCATACTACCATAGTCTAGAGGAACGAGACTCGTTCGGTTATCCTCTCCGGGCATGAGTCCTTATTATTGTTTACTTACCCTTTCGGAGAACGTTATCTGATTGTGGCCGGATAACAAAAAGGAGATGGATTTACGATTGTATTCAAATTCCTTGGATTATATTCTTCGTTTAATCTCTTAGATTATTATGCATTTTATTATTACAGGTGTACTGGACAGTGTTGAATTTACTTATCTGACATTATCGAATTTTTATAATTGGATAATGATAGGTTCTAGCGGCAATAAGAGAAAGGGAAAGCTCTCCGACTGTTTGTGACTTGCTAAGTTCTTTTCTCTATGCATGTATTATTTTTGAATATAAAATATTATATAAATGGGTTTTTGGGTTAGTGTACGAAAAAGATATCTTTTGGAATTGTTATAATGATTCTATGGTGGCTTGGAATGTTGTGGAGCTAAGGTAATGATAGTTTAAGGATTTTGAGAATTTGACATAGGTTAGAATGAATAAATATTTTTTATGAATGTAATATATATATTGTTATGGGGTGGATTGTGTAACGGCCTGAATTTAATTCATTGTTAATAATGACGTGTTTAGAGACGTGGCTAACAGCTCACACGCTTGTGGGACCAGCAGTTAGGCTTGTGCGCATTTGGAGCTAGGTAAATAGTATTTTTGTGTGCTGAATTAATTAATTCGTGATGTTTATCTTGAAATAGTGTAAATGCATCGCAATGTGTGTTAGTATATTACATTTGACGTGCGAGACCATATGTTAAGTAGTCGCCTCGATATGTGTGTCGATACGGGTACCGAGTAGTCTAACCGACTTAACACTAGGCCGAGGGAATGAAAACACACAAAATGAATAAAATCGGTTAAATAATTAATATGGAATGTATATTTGGTGGTTAGGGACATGGTAGTACGCGTATATCGCAGTTCAGGACGAAACACCGGGCATCGGAACACCCGAAAATTGACTTTTTAGAAGTGAAAACAAGGATGAGTGTCCTAGCTGAGTCACAATTGGAGTCACTAGTGGTTGGAATGGGAGCAAATAGAGACCATTTGATGGCCTAGTGATGCACATGTGAGAGGTGATGACAAATCAACATATATAAGTTAAATTAACTTAGTTTCCACCACCTTTTCTCTCTCTTATCCACCCATTCGAGATTGAGAGGAAGAAAACAAGGGTTTGATGATTTCTCTTGGTGAATCAAAAGAAGTCGCACTGTCTTTAGCTATATTTTTGAAAAGAGAAGAAATGTAAATTTTCTTTCTAAGTCAAGATTAAGGAGCTATAAATGGTCTGGTTGTTGAGCGAAAGTTGTGGCAAGATCAATGTGAGAATAGCTAAGATTGACAAAAATTGAATGAAATATAGTCAATGTATAAAATAAAATGAGATGCCGAGATAACTTGTGACTATTAGAAGTGACACTGACAGACTCCTTTAGCCAAGGTAAGGGACTGGAGTAGTTGTGCATGACCAAAAGTCTAAGTAACTTCGTTTCATAATCACAATTCATTCACAGCGTAGAAGATCGGTGTGACGCTTTCATCCATTTTCGAATAATTGAATGAATTAGTGACAGTCGGTATTAAAGAGTCTATGAAGTTTTGTTGGAGTCAATTGGAGGCTGAAGTATAAGCAACTAAATGGTCAATATTGTCAGACCCCGCCTAATTAGGGCATCTGACCGGCCTAGATTACCTTAATTCTCAGATAATCTAGCAGCCTTAACCTTACCTTCAATTAATAATTAAAATCTATCAGAGTAATTATCAAATAGGATTCTAAATCAACCATAAAGGGATTCTAAAATGAATCTTGTACCTCAAAATTAGTAAAAATTAATTATATAATCCTTAAATATTCGTAAAAAAAATTCGCCAGCATCTCCTCTATTTCTAAGCCTATACCGGAAATCTCGTCCTTCATAAATCTTCAACAAACCTGCTCAGCTTGGTGAAAATGTTAAAGGACTCACAATCCACCCCATAACAAAATATATCGCATTAATAATGATTATTTATTCATTCTAGCCTATCTCAGACTTTCGACATTATTAAATCATTAATACCTTAACTTCTCAGCATTTCAATCCATCTTAAAACCATTAAAACAATATCAATCCTTCTCAAAATCATTTCAACACTTTCAAAAGATATCATAACCTCACACGAACCCAAAAACTCATTTACGCAATATTTTATATTCAAAAGTAATACAAACATATAGAGAAAGAAACTGAGCAAGTCACCAATAATCGGAAAGCTTTTCCTTTCCTTTGTTGCCGCTAAAACCAGTTATTATCTAATTATAAAAACTCAATAATGTTAAATAAGTAAATTCCACACTATCCAGTACACCTATAGTAATCAAATGCATAATAATCCAAGGAATTTAAACGAACAATATAATCCAAGGAATTTAAATACAATCGTGAATCCATCTCGTTTCTGTTATTCGACCACAATCAGATGACTGGTCTTCGAAAGTGGTAAGTAAACAGTAATAAGTACTCATGCGTGGGGAGAATAACCAAACGAGTCTCGTTCCTCTAGACTATGGGAGTATGATTTGATTCAACGTGATCTCATGATAACCACGTGATGCAAAGTATTAGTGACTTCAGCCCCTCAAGCATAATATAGTGTTCAACAAACCCGATATAGACATTATAAGGAGACTCGTAACGCCATACCCTCCCAAATCATGTATGCATGTACAACAAAAATGCAATTCAATGATCAATGCAATTTATACGAAATATAATCATATAATGTAAAGGTTACCATGGGATTTACTTAACCATACAAGCAGCCAACGTCAAGCTTAATTTTTTAGGTTCCCGGAGCGTCGGATCACTTTGAAAATGGTTCCAATAGCTTCCCTGCATACCCAACTATATTATGGGTAAAACTTCAAGTGAAACGATATCATGAAGCCCAATGAAAACCACAATCAAAGTACGCTTCAAAATAGTTTTCAAAAATATTAATTTATGCAAACCATTTCAACTAGCTTTCAACTAGCCAAATTGGGGTAACTTTTTAACCTTGAAAACCTCAATATTTATCATGATGACTTTAAAGGAACTTGTAGTACTCATGTCCTACTTTCCATAGACTCCAAAAAGACCTAAATCGGATCATCGACGGAGAAGTTATGAATTTTCCCATATGGCATGTTGACTTGGCAACTTTATATATTTTGAACTAAAAAAAAGACTTCTCCAAATTAATATTTTTGCAATTAAATCATCAAAACTCGACAATAAACACCACGAAACAACCCGACACCAACACCAAAATATTTTCACAACCCTTGGAGTTAAATTAGATTAAAACCAATAATCAATATCAACTATTAAAACATCTTCAAAATAGTTATCAACTGAATTGTATTAGTTCACCTCATCAAAACCCTAACCCACATCGCTGGAATTTATCTCAAATTGATGCAAATCAATCTAATATACCAATTAACAATAATTCCAACCAATTTCTATCAAAACCCTGCGAAAAAAAAATCATAAATCGCGAGAATTCAAATCGAATTGAGGGAAAATGTCTGGCATTAAGAATTTACCGAATTGCAGGCCGAATACCTCGTTTCTACCGCATAAACATAGCTCGAACTGATCGTCTCATGATGCTTTTTGGTTTTGCTGAAAGAAACTGAGTAAAAATCGAATTTGGGAGCTCGCGGAGCGAAAAATCAAATTGAGAGGATCAGGAGAAAACGTTATGTTAAATAAAAAAAGAATCGATTGATTTTTTTATTTTTGTTTTTTTATTTATATATAAACCATCATCTGCTTGTCAGCAGCTTAATTTCTTATTATTTATTAATTCTAGAAATCCCTATTTTGACGTGTTTTGACTTCAGGCACCCGTTTTCTATCCGAATCTTCACCAAATTGAACAAAACTCTCGACAAAATAGTTCATTCATGAAATTTCCATAACACTGGTTTTGGTCACACCAAAACCTCAAAAATCTTAACCTTGTCCATGACATACGGAACCCTTATGGACCAATCATCTTGACAAGCTTATCCAAACTTGCACCAGTTTCAACCGAATCTCAACCTTGACTACTATCAACCGACACCAAACTCGAAACGAGATCTCACACAACTTCGTCTTATTTCACACTACCTTCAATCCTGACTTACACGCAAATCGAGAAAAATCCCCACGTCAGCTCGGTAAGTCCATTTAAGTTCCAAATTTTGAATTTTTAATTTAAATTCAATTATTCATCGTGAAATTTAAAACTAATATTTATGTCAATATTTTGACTATCTCGGCACCCGACTAGACACGTATCTCGAGACAAAACCACGTGAATCTCAAATTTACTCAATCACCCAAATTTCACAAAATAAAATAATATATAATACACAACACTAGGCAAACATCACAAATTAATCAAATTAATTATAAATCTCAAATTCACCGGTGTTTAATTCCCGACTCGCGGTAAAAACCATAATTAAGCTTCCTTAATCCTGGATTAATCATAATTACCGATTCAGAAATTTCGAGATTTGACAAATATATTCTAACATTAATATGAAAATGAAGATTTCAGGTTAACATGTCTCGATCAAATTAAAATATCAAACTATAAGTTCGATGGAACTTAATATACTTTCACATGGATCTTACAAAAAGTTAAATCGCAAATGTTGAAAGTTTTGAACCAAAGTAGTGTACAACTAATATGAGTGAATATATATTGTATATTGGTTCAATTGTAGTGTTACACTACCTGATTAGTTAGTGGTGAAGTTTAAAGCTCTAGTTATTGTAAATTTGAGATGATGTAAGATGTTTGTATGTTGGTAAAGATATAAATGAAATGAAGAGAAATGCATGACTTACAGCTCAGTTAGTTTTTTATTATCTATATTGGTTAAAATATTGAATAGAGGACAGTATGTCTAACTGGATATGTTGGAAGAATTGAATAGGCTTCCATTGTAATATGAGTGAATACAAGTTAAAAGTTATACTATGAGAGTATAATCAGCGAATATGTTGATATCTCTGTTTAGAAACTTATGTCTACTCAAGTTAAGGATAAATATCCTTATTCAGGCAATGAGAAAAGTTGGTGAACGGAAAGTGATTAAGACGTGGGTTTGTGGAAGATTTCAGTAAAGTGAAAGGAATGAAGTTCTTGATGAACTCATCATTAGATAATGATTTGACGAAGTTATTAAAGTCAATAATTTTCTAACCAATCAAAGAAGAAGTTAAGTGAATTGGCTAATGAGTTGGAATAGGTAATTGCTTTCTAGTCCACAATCTAAATAATATTGTAAGTAGACATTTAGAGAATGAGTGAGAGTTGCACGATGTGTCAGGTTTCTATTTCTAATCAGATTGAAATTCAAGATCTCTTGTTATGGGATGACAGACTATAGTTATGGGATGACTTTTGTAATTTCAGGTTTCTAGTGGGGAATGTCATAATGGGGATGGATAAGATAGACACGCAACTATACTTAATATCTAATGTTGTGCTCAAATATTATTCGTATCAATATGTAATTTTATATTGATGATAGTCTAAGAATTAATCGACTGATAATTCAAATAAAATGGATGATTAGTGATGAGAAAGAAAACTGGAATGTGTACCAGAGTTTAGGTGGATATGGAAAGAATTATGAATGGTTTGTGGAATAGTAGTTAGATTAGAATGAGAATTGTGTTATGAAAAGCAAGATAGGCTAAGCCTTGCTATGTATTAATACTTGAATGTGATTCAAGGTATGAGATGACAAATGAAGTAAAGTTATCGGATATTCCGCAAAGTTGATTGTTTAACTCGTCGGAAATTCACAAATTTCCAGGATTGGCAAAGTAACGGAGATGACTTTTCATTAATCAAAATGTTAGAAATTGAAAAATTAAATTGATTATGATCTCTACCACGAGTTGTTGAATACAACGAAAGTGATTGGGTCTACTTAACGTTTCACCATGGAAATAGTTTTACAGGTTTGGATCAAAAGAGTTGTATATAAAGGATCATTTTTTCATATCTCTTTTAGTTCAATAACCTATAAGTATAAATTTCGAGGACAAAATTTTTAATTATTTGGGAAGATTGTGACATTCGAGAATTTTATAAACTTGATTAAGCAACTAATTAAGTATTTCCAAATTTAATTTGGGATTTAGGTATCCGAGGTGGGACCCACGCGTTACATTCGGGGATCATAAATTTTAATATTATTTTTGTGATTCGTGTGCTTATTTGATGTATTATGCACTATTTCAACGCGAAATAGGGTCTAGTGGAGTGTATACATAGTGTCTATGAGTCTCAGAGTGAGTTGCGAAATTTTCTCCAATTTCGGTGAAATTGGGTATTTGTCGGAAATGAATTTGGAGTTAAAAACAATAGATAATCACAAAATTAAATAAAATAATCAATAAATTGGTGACACGCGTAGGAGGTATAGTAGTATGCACACCCGAGGATGGTTGTTGGCGCGTGGCGAATTTATAGCCGCGAAAATACATAGGTGCATATATATATTTATATATATATAGTTTATATATAAATAAAAACAAATCTTATAGTTTGAATTAAATTCAGGAATACATTGGATTTTTCTCAAGATACACGTAGCGTGATCATCGAGGAAGAAAATGATGGAATGTTAACTGTTGAAGAGAATTTGCTCACGCCTCGAGATGTGTATTGTCCAATCTCGAGGTAGTTCAACATAATTGATTTTAATAAGGCGGTTAGGTGTTGATGATCTTGTTTATAGCCACCAAGATTGACCTCGAGATACGCAACATGAATCTTGAGGAAGATCAACATATATAATGAGAATAGCAAATGGTTGTTAATCTTTATATTTGCCTCAAGATTAGTGCAATATGAATTTCGAAGAAGTCTTATATTTATCTAAACAATACACTGCCTCATTCAACTTTGTTTTGGAGACAAAGATTACCTCGATATACGTAGTATAGATCTCGAGGAAGACCAAGTTTATATTATGGAATGGAAATCATTAGATTCACCCGAATCTCGAAGAAATCTAATATATAATTTGCAAACCAAACAGAACCTCCTCATCAAATTTTGTGTTTCGCACAGAGGAAATCGAATACGAAACATTGAGACCGAGAGGGTGGGAGAGAGAACGAGAGAGGGAGACCAAGGGATCGTGGCCCATAATGAGTGATGGTTGTGGTTGTTGTTGATGCCGTTGTTGTTGTCTTTGTGGAGTTGTTGTCGTTGGTCGTGTGTTGTTGTGATGTTGGAGATAGAGTTGGGGAGGCTCGGTCCAAGGAAGGAGACGGTTTCCTAACTGTCTCCCTTGCCCAAACACATTTGGGGTTGGGGCCAAATCCAACCCCAATGAAAAATTAAATTAAGAAAATGATGGTTTACGAAATAGGGGTTGTTGGATGAAGAAGAAAGGGGGTTTGACCTGAACCGGACTGAACCGAGTCTGGTTCAGGGTCAAACCACCTAAACTCACACTTGCTAAACTTTGCGTATAGTTTATGTTCACGCAAAGTTTGCAAGGTAATCCCCAAGTGACGTTCATGGTCCTCAGTTGTTCATGCATATATGAGTATGTCGTCAATGAACACTATCACGAACTGATCTAAGTAGTCTCTGAACACACGGTGCATTAAGTCCATAAACGTAGTCGGCGCGTTCGTGACCCCGAACGGCATCACTGTGAACTGGAAAAACCCGTATCTTGTGCGAAACGTGGTCTTCTCAATGTCCTCGTCCCTAACACATAACTAATGGTAGCTCGATCTCAAGTCGATCTTCGAAAAGTGCCGTGCACCACTCAACTGGTCGAACAAGTCATCAATCCAAGGTAGCGAGTACTTGTTCCGGATTGTGACCTTGTTCAGTTCCTTGTAGTCAATACAAAGCCTCAACGATTTGTCTTTCTTCTTGACGAATAAAATTGGTGCGCCCTACGGTGAAATACTTGGCTGTATAAATCTAATGTCAGATAACTCCTCGAGTTGTTTCTTCAGCTCAATTAACTCCGATCTCGCCATCCTGTAAGGAACTTTTGAAATTGGCTTTGTTCTCTCCTTCATTTCTATGATGAAGTTGATCTCGCGGCATGGAGGTAACTCGGGAAGGTCATTCGGAAACACGTCAAAAAAGTCTCGTATAACCAGGATGTCCTCAATCTCTTCTCGGATTCCGAAGCTCCCTAGAGTCTCACATGATCCTCAATCTCTCTATACGTCACGACTCGGCCTCTAGTACTACTTTCACCTATCAACGCACCTCGAAACTCGAACTCTGCAAGTTCTGGAATACGAAAGGTCACTACCTTCCGGTGGTAATCCACGTGGGCGTGGTATACTGCCAACCAGTCCATACCTAGGAGTGCATCAAACTCGAGGAATTCGAGTACCCAAAGGTCAATAGGTAAATCGTAACCCTCAATTGTCACCACGCACCTCTCACAGACAAGGTTAGGATAAACTTTATCTCCTGCAACTGTACTAAGTATGAGATACCTAACTGCTCTCTCTGGTGATAACCTTAACGTGTCTATCATGCCTCTTGATATTAATGAGATCGTGGACCCTAAATCTATGAGTGTGTGCATGATCCGTCCACAAATAGAAATAATACCAATGATCAACTCTCTGGTGGCCTGACTGTCTAGTGTCGCCACGACGAGCACCCGCTCGTTCTGACTCACTGGTTGCACTGCGTATACGTGTGTCGGGCACTCATTAAGAAAGTGTCCTGCTTGACCACAACCCCAAAAAGTAATGTCCGATCTGCCCTAAGAACCTCGACCATTGGAGTGTGCTAGTGCCTGAGTCTGAGTCTGCGTCTGCCTCGACCCTCTGTCACGACCCCTATCTGACTGCCTCTGCCCTAAATCAAACCTCGGAAGTGGCGGTCTACTCTGCCTTGGTGCGGACAACTGCTGAACTGAAACTGTTCGTGCCAGAGTGATCGATCCTAACTTTTCATCACGGGACCTCTTAGGGTATTCTCATCACATGTCTCCTTCACCAGTGAACCTCTTCCTTGAATCTCTACTCGAGGATCCTCCTGATCGGTATGTTGCCTTGATGTCCTCATCCTGCAACTCCTCTACCAACTCAAAAGCAATAGCTCGATCTACGAGATCCTTGAATACAGTCACGCCTAATGCACTCACACTCTGGCTAATCTCACGCCTCAGACAAATAACAAGTTTCTGCAAGTAGTCATCTGGTGTCAACTACCGTAGACAATAGTCAGGAGTACCAATCGGCTAACTTAGATACCGGCATGTCTCCCTACTTTAGTGCGAGAAACTCTTCTCTCTTCCAACTCCTCATCGCCAGAGTAAAGAGGTTCCCAAAAAACAGTCGTCGAAAAGTCACCTAATCTTCAACTGGCCCTCTCTGGTATATACAGCCTGCCATCACTCATCAACAGCTCCGTCTAATTGTATGGTCGATAACTCAATGCGACAATCCTCGTCCGCACATATTGAACGATGAATCTTCTCTTGATTGTGAATCCACTGCTCCGCCTTCTCCCCATCTCTATCTCCGTAGAACTTTAGAGTCTTACATCTATTGAAGCTCTTCTAAAAATGATCGAGCCTGACTACCTTACTCTTAGTCGCGGCCTGTTGTACTACTGTAGTCTATGTTGGTACAGATAGAAGAGGTATTACTACTATGGGCTCAACTGGACCCGTTTGTGTCACTATCACTGCTGGCATTAGTGGAACCTGTGTTGGCGTCTGCAGCATAAAATTTTGTCATGCCGCCAACTAGTCTACAAGACGTGCTACATCGTAGTCAATCCTCTTATATCGGTGGTGTCGGCCTCTCTCTGACGCTGGAGAGTCTCAAAGCGTCTCCCGAATGCCTCCAAGGACGTTTGCTTATGCACGATCACCTCACGCATCTCACGTATGATATCTTCAGTTATAGTAGAATATGAAGAATGCACCGTCTCTCGTGGAGCTGACGAATCTCGCCCACTCGGATCCATGATACAAAATTTATCATAGCTGCACGTAGATAACGATCTGAGTGTCAGCGCATTATATTTTTCTGTTATATATAATATACATTTAAAATTAATATAGTACATTTCAATCGACTACAACTCCCCATTTCTTCCCAATTTAGTCCTCGACTCATGTTTCCTACTTTTATAAGTTCTCACGAATCAAATTATTCGAGTGTTCTAGTTTTCCTTTGAGTCCTAGGCTTTTCAGTATCTTAGGCTTTAATACCAGAATTGTCAGCACTCATACCATAAACCGGCGGTTTGACCGGCCCGAACCGTCTCCTAAGGCGTCTAGTCACACCATCGACCCCAAAAGACGTTCCAAACCCGTTCGTCCATTTTTTTTACAATTGAGTTAAATTTAAGTGTGTGCGAGATTCGGTGAATATATAATAAAATACTGAAAAGTAAATGGGAAACTAAGTGGGGAAAACACCTATTATATCATCTGTAGTGTAAATCCATGTCAAGGAACATGTCCAAAAGTATCCCATAATCCATACAAGACCAAAAGTAAATTTGATATATAAAACAATATATATACACACAAAAGAGATCATTCCTACAGTGAAGATCAGGGCAGTCTGAAGTTGTCATCTCACTGGTGGGCCTTGCCCTTCCCTTCGATCACTGGAGGATGGATCTAGGTTCCAAAAGGCCTCTAGTAAGTGAACAGTAGGGTCTTATAAAAGTTACAGCATAACGTAATTCGACAAGGAATAATATAAATAAATTGCAGGAATTAAACATGATTCAATCCTTCTCTAGTATGATCAGGCGATTCCATGAACTCCATATGTAAGGACCTAGCCTGAATCCTGTAGGCCCGGCGGCGTTCAGTATCGACAATCGTGGGAGGGCTCGTCACGCGAATTCATGAACCCGAACGGCACTAACGTACTCTAACTCCGTCGTAGGAAAGGCCGAAGGGCAGAAACCTCCTCCAAATGCCATACTGGCAGGAGGGTAGAAGACCATTGCATAGTCATCCATCTTAGCTGCCCTACTGGTCGAAAGGGGAGACTATTCGCCATAAAAACTGCCCCATCTAATTCTTGGAGACGTCTCCTATAAGCCATTATGTCTATATGCATGGCCACAGATAATCATGATGCAATGCACACCTAACTTATGCGATCATAATATGATGCGTAATAAAGTTTATAAATTCTCATTGTTCACAAACCTCGTGTGTTGTGTGTCGAAACCCGACCACGTGTTTGGTACCTTGTAGTATGTGCCAAAAGTCATGCCGAAGTGTCGTCGTCGAGCCTTAATTTTAAAGTTGGTGTTAGACTCATGATTGTTGATTTTATTTACTAGGTTAGTCCTACACACGTATCCCGAGGTTCTTAACACAATTATGTAATTCTTTGAATTTATCAAAATACTTTAAATTCCATATACGATGCACTCTTGATAGCTTAATTTGATGATCAAAATCTCCTAATTTGGCAACTACATGTAAACAAAGATTTAGGTATACTTCTTATCTATCCAAAAAGGCATGGTTTGCGCAATTCCGACTAAAAACTATGGATATATCAAAGTTTTACGAACACTGCGCACATCTGAATTTTATTTTGACTAGCAAGGTTACAAATTCGATTTCTCCTAGTGTATAGCTCCAAATACCATGAGATTTTATCACAAGGTTTTTAACACGCCCAATAACAACATATCCAAAGCATGCTCCAATTGAAGTTAAATTGAGTGAGTTATGCTCATTTCAATGTTAAGTCTAATTCTTAATGTTTGAACATGGTTATTTTATTATTTTTGGGATGATTCATCTTTTTTGGACTTGGGGTTCCTTTGGGGACCGCTTTGGTGTTACTTGAGTTTCATTTACATCAGTTTACAACAAGGATTCTACAATTTAATAACCTCTAGCCAACTTCACCATTAAAGGACCTTGAAAGCTTAAGTTATTCAACCTTTTTTTGAACATACATTTGATCCAACTAAATTTCCAGTCAAATCAGGCCTAAAGTAAGTTGAATTTGAGTCTTACAACATTTCATATCATTCCATGAAATCCCAATTTCAAAATCATAGTTAAATCTCTAAATTCAAGCCAAAAAAATCAAATTTCAAGTCATGCAAAGTTTGAATTCTTGATCCTTAGTTCATGCTTGTTTAGAGGCATCAAATTTGAGTTCAAATCTAAGCACATGCATGATCTCATTGTTATTAAACCACATCAGCCCACATTCATGCTTATGCCATCAAACATGAAATTGGAAGGGAAAAAAAGGGGTTACCTTAGGATTGTTGTGGAGCTAATGTTTCTCCTCTTCAAGACTCTAATTGCACTTCAATTGCTCCTTGAATCCTCAATTTCCAGCAACTCATGTTCTTCCTCTCAATTTTGTGGTGTTTTCATTTGCAACAACAACAACTAAGTGTTCTTTATATACCTTGTATCAACTTAAAATAATGGCCTTTAGATGTGCCTCGAGATACAAGTTTTGTGGTACATTTAAGGGTCCAAAATGGATCCTACACTTCACCATTAGCAACATGATTAGTTTAAGTTAAGTAATTAATTAAGCCTCCAAATCAAGTTGCTTAGTTGTTAATTCGGAGACATGAATTTATTTAGATTGACAAGTGTTGCTTGTAAGTGACAAGTGTCACATATTGCATGATTATGTCTCCAAACTAGATCTAGATCTTGGCCCTTCATCTAGATGTGTTTATGAATCTCGAGATCATTTCCATGTACAACATAAAGTCCATGCATCATAATTTCTTGTTTGATTGTTATGTGATACATATGTTAAATTTTACAAAGGCTATGATTTTTAATTTAAAGCATAGGCTATAAGTTTTATTATATTCCTATCATAGGCATATTAATAAATTTTAATACACCACTTAGGCTAAATTAAACCAAGTTAATATTAGATCATGATACAAACCTAAGTTATGTGTTTCCCGTTAAATGTGTATCCCGAGGCGAACCCCACTCCTCACCTTGCCTTGTGTCAAGTGTGTATTTATAATTATTTAATTATTTATTAAATATTACGCGCATACCAAAATATTATTTTATTTCTTATGGTACACTACTGCCGAGCACGGCCGCGTCACTCAGTCGAACCGAGTTCGAGCCTTCGATTAAGTCGGATCGGGCTGAGTCCAATTTGGTCAGTGATGAGATGTCACATATACTATACCGTGGTTGTAGAACACTATATTATGCATTAGTGGTTGGAGTCACTGATACTTTGCATCACGTGGTTATCATGAGATCACGTTGAACCAGATCATACTCTCATAATCTAGAGGAACAAGACTCGTTCGGTTATCTTCTCCGGACATGAGTCCTTATTATTGTTTACTTACCACTTTCAGAGAACGTTATCTGATTGTGGTCGGATAACAAAAGGGGGGATGGATTTACAGTTGTATTTAAATTCTTTGGATTATATTCTTCGTTTAATCTTTTGGGTTATTATGCATTTGATTATTACAGTTAAATAGGATAGTGTGGGATTTACTTATATGAAATCATCGGATTTTTATAATTGGATAATGACAGGTTCTAGCAGCGACAAGGGAAAATGAAAGCTTTCCGACTGTTTGTGACTTGCTCAGTTCTTTCTCTATGTATGTATTATTTTTTAATATAAAATATTATATAAATGGGTTTTTGGGTTCATGTGCGATTAGGATCTCTTTTGGAATTGTTATAATGGTTTTATGTCGGATTAGAATGCTCCAAAGCTAAGGTAATGATAGTTTAAGGAGTTTGAGAATTAGACATAGGTTACAATGAATAAATAATTTTTGTGAATGCAATATATAATGTTATGGGGTGGACTGTGAGTCCTTTGGCATTTCCACCAAGCTGAGCAGGTTTTGTTAAAGAATTTAGAAGGCCGAGTATTCCAGTGTAAGCTTAGAAATAGAGGAGGTATTGTCGAAAAAAATTTACAAAATTGTGAGGATTATTTAATTCATATAAACGAACTTTAAGGTTTAAGATTCACTTTAGAATCATATGTGGTTAATAAAGTTTTATAATTGATAATTACAAGATATTAATCTTAATTGTTTATTAGTCGAGAAGTTAAGGTTGTTAGATTATCAAAAGATTAAGGTAATCTAGGATGGTCAGATGCCCTAAGTAGGTAGGGACTGACAATGTTGGTATCAGAGCCTTGGATTTCAAAGGAATCTTGTTGATTGAGGATAAGTGAGTAATTAGTTGGGAAGTGACGCGATGGGACTTGGTTAAAAAGTTTAAAGACTTTATTATTGTGTTATATTTGTGTTGTATGTATGTATTATCGCTATATATGTGATAGGAAGTTTATTCTCATTGTATGTTCGATACTTAACTCGTGAGATTTGACGAGTGAGATTAAGAACAGACAATTAAAAAGAAAATAGACTTGTGAAACGATAGTTGAGCGTAAATGTATGTGAAATAGACTTCTGAAGTCTGAATTCACAAAGGTGTTGTAAGTAGTTTGGTACTAATATAACTGATAAAAGTATCAGTTATGAAGCCAATAGGAAATTGGTGAAGTCCAATGGATTCATGTACGTAAACATTGAACATGGATTTCTTAGAAATTAAAAGTATCGAACTAATATTATTTTAAACGATTAGGGAAAAGTTGGAATAGACTTAAATAAAGTCTCAAGTGATTGAGAATCGTTTGAAAAATGTAATATGAAATTGGGACTTTTGGGAACCATAAGATATGGATATCTTGGGTTTTAGAATAAGGCTAATACCAGTTGCACGATTAACTCGGGAAGACTATTCTATAAAATATTGGTTTGATTCATAATCAACTAAGAGTTGATTTTGAATGAGTTTCAAATGAAAAAAAAAGTGAC
Organism: Stephania cephalantha; assembly: GCA_039657325.1. Lineage (NCBI taxonomy): Eukaryota > Viridiplantae > Streptophyta > Magnoliopsida > Ranunculales > Menispermaceae > Stephania > Stephania cephalantha. Next base: position 45,745,637 of record CM077571.1, read on the forward strand.
ATGAGTTCTCAAAAGTGAAGATTTATTAGACAAATTAAATCTTGACTTGGAAATCACAATGAGATTGTGATTGAATCAGTCAAGTTGTCTAAGTCAATTTTTAAGAAAATAAAATACTTTGAAGTAAAATATTGTCTTCTTTTCGAAACAAAACGTCAAGTGAAAAAAATGTGGAATAGAACCATGGTTTAGAACAATCAAACGACTTCTAAAAAGAAGTGTTGAAACTTTTCATTGTTTATTACTCAAATTACTTATCTATAAGTGACGTTAAGTATAATGGTTTTATTAATCAAATAAAGTAATGATAAAATGAATGGAAATACACGAGTTAGAATTAATCTTTGTTAACACCAGATTGGGTGTTGTTATGAAACAAATATCAATAAAAACTTCTAACTTGAAAATGAAAAATGTAGTGATAAGATCGATGTGTTAAAAGTTAAGTTGTTGGGGATATGATCTAATAATAGCTTGGATTATCTATTAAGCATCAAAATAAGTGATTTTGTTTTGAGATTCAAAGTACCCAATAATCACTTCTAATGACATTAAGTTATGACGTTTATCACTACAACCTAAAATATAATAAAGGAAGAGATAGACGTACTGATTGAGAATCAGTAAGTGATTTTTATAGAACGTCAGTATAAGCTCATATATTGCAAGATTTTTTATTTGTAAGCCTTAAAGGATTGAAATAGCATCATTTAAGAATTCGATTAGTCATTAAGTTAATCAAAGTTTAGGAATTTAAATTCTTCTATTTCTTCAGTTGAATAATAATTGAATGGTGAATTCATCAAAAGTAATTTGATGAATGATAAGATATAAAGTTATCTTACATAGTCTCTTGAAAAGTACCGAATTTCTTTTTGAAAAAAAAAAGTCGGGATATTTGAGACTAATGGAAATAAAGTAAGGCAATAAAAATAGTTTAACTATTTGAGTTGCAAAGTTTATCTGTTTCGAATTAAGATTAACTATGGAAGACTTTGATTCATTAATGATAAAAAGAATTTGCACCATTTTTAGCTATATTTTCGAAAAGAGAAGGGATATAAATTGTCTTTCTAAGTCAAGATTAAGGAGTTGTAAGTGGTCTGGTTGTTGAGTGAAAGTTATGGTAAGTTTGTAAATGGACTAATAGCAAGATCGTTGTGAGAATAGCTAAGATTGACAAAAACTGAATGGAATAGACTCAATATAAAAAATAAAATGAGATGTTGAGATGACTTGTGACTGCCGGAAATGACACGAACGGACTCCTTTAGTTAAGGTAAGGCACTGAAGTAGTTGTGCATGACCAAAAGTCTAATTAACTCAATTTCGTAATCACGATTCATTCACAGCGTAGAAGATTGGTGTGACGCGTCCACCCATCTTTGAATAATCGAATGAATTGGAGATAGTCGGTATAAAGTGTCTATGAAGTTTTGTTGGAGTTGATTCGAGGTTGAAGTATAGGCAACTAAATGGTTAATATATTCTCACATTAATATGAAAATGAGAATTTCAAGTTAACAAGTCTCTATCAAATTAAAATATCAAACTATAAGTTCGATGGAACTCAGTATACTTTCACAAGGATCTTACAAGGAGTCAAACTCCAAATGTTGAAAGTTTTGAACCAAAGTTGTATACAACTAATATCAGTGAATATATATTATACATTGGTTCAATTGTAGTGTTAACCACCTAATTAATAAGTAGTGAAGTTTAAAGTACTAGTTATTGTAAATTTGAAATGGTGTAAAATGTTTGTATGTTTGTGAAGATATAAATGAAATGAAGAGAAATGTGTGACTTATAGCTCAGTTAGTTTTTTTATTATTTGTATTGGTTAAGATTATTGAATAAAGGACAGTATGTTTGACCGGATATGTTGAAAGAATTGAGTAGGCTTTCATGGTAATTAAGGGACATCAAAAAGAATTGAGTAGAGGCACAGAAAGATATCATATTTATAACTTGTATGAAATACAAGTTTAAAGCTATACTATGATAGTATAATCAGCGAATATGTTTGTCACGGCCCAAATCTCTAACCTCCGTTTTAATTCCTTAATCAGGATCACTGACCCTTAACTTAGAACCTACATTGTGATACGTGCACCGACCGAGGCACGTGGCCGAGGTATATTGTATTTTTGTATTGATGTATGTCTAGTGTTATGTACTGTGTAGACTTACTAAGTCGGTTTGTACAGTTGTAGGCGTCGAGACGAGAGCGGGGACACGCCTCGAGTAGTGTGCGAGCTGAGGAACCGGGTAGTTAGCATTTTGGTAAGTCTTATTTAATACTAATATAAAATAAGGAATGACTTATAAGCCTATGGTTGTGTTTGTTAATGTAAATCAAATTAAAGACCTATAGTTGAGTAAATTAAATGGAAAGCATAGGATTGGTCTAGAGAGACACATTGGCACATCTAAGAACTAGGTGAGTAATGAAATGGTGTCACTTGAGGTTGAGTTAGAGGGAGTTAGTGGGATATATGGCAAGAGGTGGACCATTAGATATTCCTCGGGATACATAAATTCATGGAGATCAAGGGCTAGGAAGGAACATCACCTTAATATATAACATTAGTGATCAAACAACATGCAAACCAAATCACTCATTCATTTTTGCTGGAGAAGAAGAAGGAATTGCTGAAGAGGAGTGAATCATCAAGGTGTTGAAGGAATCCATTGGAGTTGGTGAAAAATTCTCAAGCTAGGGTGCTACATCAACTAGGTACACATCTTTTTAGTTGAAATTAGAACAAGTTCTGGTTTTAGGATAATTTCATATGATAGATGATTGAGTATTTGCAATTGATTTATATATTTGGGTTCCTCATTTCAAGCAGATAATCCAGCTATATTGAAGTTCTTAATTTGGTTTTGAAATCATAAAGATATGAATTTTTGAAGTTGCAACACCAAAACTAGAATTCTGCATGTTGTATTAGGAATCAACCAGGGTAATTTGGTCAAAATCTGCCCATTTTAGATCCAAATTGATCCAAACCAGTGGCATTTGAAAGCTTATTTAAAGGGGAATAACTTTGCTTAACAGAAGGTATTTTGATTTAAATGTTTTTATGTCCAAACATGCTCTACAAATAGGTATTGGAATCAAAAAGGAAAGTTTTGAAACTAAACTTGTTAAGGGCATAACTCCCTAAATACTTATCCAAATAAGCTGATCTTTTAGTATGTTGTATTTGGATATATTTTCTGCCTTTCGACCAAAAATCACCTTCTTATGAACTATAGATTAGGAGAAATAGATTTTCTAAATCCTCTGGTCGGATTAAATTCCAATTAGACCTATGTTTAGTAAAATCATGACACCTCTTTCATTTTAAATCAGAATTTTGCAAACTAAACCTTTCCGGAAAGCTAAGAGAGAGACCAACAATAATTATGCTGATGGAGGATTTTGATATTTGGACCATTTCATGCCTAAAAGTGCATTAAAATGTAGGACTGAAATTGAAACTTAATTTAGTCTTTAGGGGCTGATTTAGGAAGATTGATTTAAAGTCTATTGAACCAATTTGAATACATAATAAACACCACTAAATTGAGCTTAAATCCACTACATTCGAACTAATGAGACACCAAAATCAGGAACCTAGGAAAAGGGTATGAGAGAGCGAATACAAGATTTGGAGTATCGGGAGGCCAGTAAAGCTAGGACTTTACTTTGTTGTTGTGAGTATCGCGTTATAGAGAGAGGATGATGTTGGGATGTACAAGAAGATAAGTTAGGGACAAAGAAAAACAAAATGAGAAATAGAGATGAGAGATTACCAACTATTTCGGCTTCGTCCTACTTCTCCAAGTTTACTCCACCTTCAATACAAATTGCAAACTTAAAAAAAAACCCAAGCTTTTTTATCATTAACAACAGGGAGAAAGAGAGAGAGAGAAACTTACATTTTCGTGCGAGTAATTAGAATAGAGGGATGTGAGAAGAAGAAGACGACATAGTAGGTTTAAATTTATGGCCGTACCGAAGGCTCGTTTTCAAAAACGTGTATTCAATTTTTTTGGTGAAATTTGTTTTCAGCTGGCGGCCTCGTTTGCTAGTGTGGCAAAAATGTTGTTTGACTAGTGCAAATCTTTTGGGGTTAGATAAATCTTGTCAGCGGCTAAACGGACCCTATTTTTTGCTAAACGAACCACACTACTCAAGCATACCCTGATTTTGCTAAACATACCCTACCTTTATTTTCATAAATTCCAAAATTACCATTGATTTACCCCATGCCTTAGAAGTGAAGAAGTGTCGCCCGCGGGTTTTTGTCACACGTGGTCGAGACCTCTTTAGAAGTCTATGTCGTCTTACACCGAGACATCTTTAGAGGTCTGGGTCGACTCCCACCGAGACCTTTGAAGAGGTCTCAGTCTTGTGTTGGTCTCGGTGGAAGCTGATCGAAACTTCTGAAGAGGTCTCGAACTTGTGTGATCGAGACTTCCAAAGCGATCTCGAACTTGTGTGACCGAGACTTTTTAAACGGTCTCGGCCCTGTGTCTCCGAAACCCACAGGTGACAAGAACGAACAAAAAAATTTTAAAACCCCAAAAAAATACATGAAACCGACCCAAAAATTAGTGGGTTTTGCTCGGAATCGCTAGATATTCTCGATTCCATCGATATTTTTGTGCCAAAAATGCTAGATTCAAGCTCCAAATCAAAAGCCCAAAATCCAACAACTAAGCCAAAAACACCACTACCGACTTAAAAAAAAAAAAAAAAAAAAAAACCCAAGAAAACCCAGAAATCGACATGAAAATAAGTGAGGAATACACCCACAGCGTCGAATCAGTGTGATTTCGCTCGGATTTCGTCGGATTGGGGCCGAAAATGAGAATGCGATTCAAAAGAGAGGTGACTGGGGTATGAGTGAGTGAGTGCGGGCGGGATATGGGTAAACAAAAACTCATTTATATAGAGGGGCAGTTGGGTCATTTCACACATCAAATTAATTTTTTAGCACTGCCTAAATTTTGCCGACGTAAGAAAAAAAATCCGCAATTAAGCAGCGTTTGGAAGATAAAATTACAGAAGTACTGCTTTTTGCAGTTTAAATGAGTTAAATAAGTGTGGATTTTCTTTTATTTGTGATCTAATGTATGTCGCATTTTGAAAATGCACTATCAATGGGAGGCAAATTTGCTGGCCACATGGACACACGAATAGCGCCTTTTCAAATGGCGCTATTTATGTAAATCCTATGGATCAGTCCACGTGGACGCTCACGTGGACTGAAATTGGGTTTACATGAATACCGCATTCGGAAAATGCGATATTCATGTAAATCGATCAATCCACGTGGACATTTAAATATTTATATATTTATAAAATATATAAATATAATATTTATATATAATATAAAATATATATTATATTATATATAAATATATAAATATAATATTATATATAAATATAAAATATATTTTATTTATTTATTTATATATTTATTATATATATTATATTTTTATATATGATATATACATTATATTTTTATATATAATATAAAAATATATATTATTTATTTATATATTTATACATAATATAGAAAAATATAATTAGAATGTCACTCCAAGTGACACTCGGCCCTATGCAATGGCATGCGGGACCAATGTAAAAATGAATGTGCGCAAAATAGGTTTTGGTGCATAACATGCGTTGTATGTATCTTGAAGCGTGCACGACGTTTGCGTGAGTTGTCCACCTCGAGATACGTGTGTCGTTTACATTAGTTATTCACCTCGATATACGTGTGTAACGTTTGCATGGTTTGCGCGAGATTGCATGAGTCGTCCACCTCGAGATATGTGTCTGACATTTAAATGGTTTGCACGAGGTTGCACGGGTTGCCCACCTTGACATACGTGCATGGTGTTTCCATGAATTGTCAACCTCGAGATACGTGTGTGACGTTTGCATGGGTTTGTCCACCTCGAGACACGTACGTGACGTTTACATGGGTTGTCCACGTCGATATACGTGCGTGTCGTTTACACAGGTTGTCTACCTCGAGATATGTGCGTGATGCGGGTTGTCCATCTCGAGACGCACGTTGTCCATCTCGATACGCATGTGTCGTTTGCATGGGTTCTCCACCTTGATATATGCGTGTGATATTTGAGTTGAACAAATAACTCCTTTTAAGAATGAGTCATTCATACACTTTAGTATTTTATATAGATAACTCTTTTTCAAAAAGAGCTATTCATACAAGTTTCTTCCACGTCATCAACCATACAACGCCATACATCCACATCATTATCAATAGCTCATTTTGAAAAGGAGTTGTATATTACTTTTGTAATTTTATAGTAATAAAAAAGTAAATTCAACATATTTCTTGTAAAACCCCACGTTTGGAAAGCCAGAGGTTTTCTTTTCACTTTGGAAGCGCCCGCTCATGGTTTAAAAGGCCAACTTCCCTTCCTCAAAACTTGTTCAAATCTACGCTAATGGAGTGCAATGGAGGCGGCGGAGACCCAACTCAAATCCTTCAACAAATCGAGACCTTGAAAGCACAGAAGACCGAGATTGAGAATCGAATTTCGGTTCTCGAAGCGCAGCTTCGTCAAATCCCCTCCAAAGAAGAGCCCAGCCCATCCTCGCCCAAGATTATTAATGGCGGCGATCACGGCCTCTCTTCCGACGCCATCTACAGATACAGTCGCCAGCTTTTGCTTCCTTCCTTCGGCGTCCAAGGTTGGCTGTGCCCTAGCTTAGCTTGCTTTGAGAGATTGAGTTTTGATTTTGGTTTTGAATCATGTTCGATGCTTGAATTGAATGAGATTAACTTGAATACTCTTTGAATTCGTTGAATTTCGTTAGTTGGATTGGAAAAGATTGAGTTTTTTCGATTAATCTATAGCTACAATGGAAGCTAAGATCATTTCCTTGCGGATGTGCGGATTGAAATATATTCTCACATCGGGTTAAGCGTGACTTCGTAAAGAAGTGCGTAAGTGTGGAACGCTTTTCCCAAATAGTAGAGAGGCCTTTTGGAGTAAAACCTCTCGCTTGTGAGTTGAAGGTGGCTAAAGTGGGTGGAGACAATATCACTACTAAGGCGTGGGCACGGGCGTGGGCATTGAAAATCTCAGTTGTTTGTGATTAGGAACATGTTTGATGTTTCAATTGACTGGGAGAAACTTAGATGCTCTTTGAATTAGTTGGGACTTCGTTTGTTGGATTGGAAAAGATTGATTTTTTTTTTTTTTTGAGTAATCTCTGGCTATTGATGGGAGCTAAGATCATATTGTTATTGGGAATCTCGGTTGATTTGTGATTTGGGAGTTTTTCGTTGGTAGTGTTTTATCTTTATTTTGCACTAAATCGAGTGGCGAGCGCATCGGAATAGTTTGATCCATGTAGCCGACCCCAACTAATTTGGGATTGAGGCTATGTTGTTGTGTTTAGTGTTTTCCCTTTATTGGTTATTCATTGGTTCTTCTAGTGCGTGTAGTTCCTTCTTTTAACTCTCTGTTTGGTTGCAGCGCAATCGAATCTCTTGAAGTCTAAAATTTTGGTGGTTGGAGCTGGGGGTCTGGGATCGCCTGCTTTGTTGTACCTTGCAGCTTGTGGTGTTGGTAACGTTAATTAATCCTGATTTTATGTGTCTGATCATTACTTGAATTTTCAGTTTTTGAGATTCTATTTATTGCTTATCTAGAATCTAGACATCTCAATTAAGAGTTTCGACTTCTTAAACTTGATCTGCATTGGCAAAACCGAAATGTTGGAAGTGAATTAGGTTTGTTTATTAGTTGTCACGTAACCAGTATCTTGTTTCGCATTTTAATTGATTCTCTTTTCAGGTTGCTTGGGTATTGTTGATCATGACATGGTCGAGCTCAACAACATGCACCGACAGGTATACTTCGTGTAACTTCGAGTGTTGCAAACTTACCTAATAATAGCTAAATTTGTTTTATCTTACAAACCAGGCAGGCCTGATTTTCTTTTCATTATTTTTTTTTTGGTTGCATGTCAGATTTTTTCATGGTTTTCTAGTAAAAAAAAATAAAAATAAAAAATAAAAAATAAAGTTCCTGCCCCCCTCTTCTAGTTAGCAACTGCTATGTCATTGGCTTTGAACTTATTTAATCTGTTAAGGCGTTTTATGCCTATGAAATTTGACCATGTTTAGTACATTATCGCGCAATTAATATTCGTCTTTGTAGAGCTGGTATTTCTTTGCTAAACCTTATATCTTTGTTTTGCTTGAACCTCATATCTTGCCCTTCATATTTTACCTGTTCAGTTATTCTTCGACTTATTGTCCTAATTTTCTTCAGGATTTTTAACCATATTACTTAATTATGTTTGGAGAAAAAGTGAGCACTAAATCGAGTGCAATGGAAGAGTTTGATCCATGTAGCCAACTCCAACTAATTTGGGATTGAGGCTATGTTGTTGTTGTATTACTTTATTGTGTTTGTATCCTTCTATTTCACTTTTGTGGGCGCTATTCTATCATATAAGAAGTTGTTATTGCTGAAATTTATCCAGATCATCCACACAGAAGCATATATTGGTCAGCCAAAAGTAAAATCTGCTGCCGCTGCTTGTCGGGCGTAAGAAAATACTTCTTATCATTTAAAGTTTGTTTTTCTGCTATTTGTGCTCTTGGTCATACATTAACACTAGCAAAAAGAGCAAATGGCATACCTTCTGTTCTGTGCATCTTTAGGGGCTTTTCACTATTTCATGTTTTTATTGACATTATGTACTTTTTTTAGGATAAACTCCACTATTCAAGTTGTCGAACATGAAGAAGCATTGCGAGCATCCAATGCTTTGGGGATTGTGAGCCAGTATCCTTGTGAAGCTTACATGAAGTGTTGTGATCGGATCTCTCAATGACTTAAATTTTGAGGCTTTGTTGGTAACTTGGTAAATACCAAAAAAATCGGGATTTTCCATCACTGATATCCTTCCCCAGATATGATATTGTGGTTGATGCAACTGACAACCTTCCAAGCCGATACATGATTAGTGATTGCTGTGTCGTGGCGGGAAAGGTATAATGGTTTCACTGCGGTCCTCATTTTTTGCTGAAAACAATCAATCTAACTGACACTTTTTTCATCAGCTCTCTTAAATGTGCATGCTTGACAGTTGATGCTTTATATGTAAATTGTACTTCTCTCGTTTCTTTATTGTTGTTTCTATTATAATATTCTGTCTTCCTTTAGGCTCCATAGTCCCTTGTGTGTGTTTTTTTTCAAGTTATTACTTTAGTGACTGGGAAAAGCTCAAACAATTAATGTTCTACACTTTTTTTTGCAGCCTCTCGTATCAGGCGCTGCATTAGGACTAGAAGGACAGGTACATGATTTAATAGTTATCATGAATGAGTGCTCTGATATCTAGATTGGCATCTCAGAACTTATTGAAATTTCTGAGGCTTATAACGAGTGGTATTCTGATTAGAGGTAATCCTTGACTACCATGAGTATTAATTAAAACGTTGAATGCAGCTAACAGTTTACAACTACAATGGTGGTCCATGTTATCGATGCCTATTTCCAACTCCACCTCCTTCAGATGCATGCCAGAGATGCTCAGACAGTGGAGTTCTGGGAATTGGTAAGTTAAGAGCGTTTTGGATTTACATTGAAGCTCGCTTACACTTAAATCCATGGAAATTATATTCTTTTAATGGCGCAATATTGCTGTTCAAAAATTGCATGTTATTTTAAAATTAAGCGGGGGAATTAGACAGATGTTAATCATGCTTCTGCTACTGGATGTTGTTAGCTTATATATTCAAGCCACTTACTTGAAGCCAGATAAATCTTGAAAGGATCAAGGGATAAATTCAGAATTGTTCTGCCCCTACTTTGAGAATAGTTTCCAGAAAGTGTAGGAATTATAATTAGTTACTGAATATATATAGATAGTTTTTTCCAATTCAGCTTGAGGGAAAAGTGCTTAATTGGTGAATGATCAGTCTGGAGTTTTTTAAAATATATAGTGTGATTAAGGGCCATTGCAAATAAGTAAAAGGATATTATCATAATTAAAGGCTTCATCTGTTTATTTTGAGAAGTCGTGTGGAATCTAATACTGTAAATGACGAATCGTTTTCCTATCATGAAATCTTGGTGAAATTTTTTTTTAAATGAGGACTCCTTAACGAACAGTTTGCAATGAGCAGAGGGAGTTTTAGATTATAGTGGGGGCTCCTTAATGAATAGTTTGCAATTGTATCGGAGACTCCCCTTACCTTTTACAGCTGATTTCTGACCATTATAGCCCCTAATCTTTGACTATTCTCACTAAGTACTTATTTTTTCTAAGCCGTGTAAATTTATGTGTTTCGCTGGTTACATTGTTTTGAGATTTTTCCTAATATCTTATATCTTTTTGTATTTGGTTTGTCTAGTTCCTGGAGTCATCGGTTGCCTACAAGCCCTGGAAGCTATAAAGATTGCAAGTGATGTTGGAGAACCCTTGTCAGCGCGAATGCTTCTTTTTGATGCCTTATCAGCACGGATACGTATAGTATGTTCCTTTTTTCTTGCATTTTGGAGAACTTTTGTTCTGTTCATTCATCATTTTTATTGAGGCTGTTAAAGTGCACTTTATTTTGTTGGTTTCATTTTATTATCTTAGTGTGGACGGAAAGCTTAAATTAGTTGTTGAGGCGCGTTTTAATCACTCTTAACATTTACATAGTTATTTATGGCTAATGAAAATATTGGAGTAAACATGTGCTTTCGGAATAGTTCCCATAAGTTATAATAGAACTTTTTGTTAATTGTAATGAAATAGATTAGTATTGATATCTGGCTTCCATAATGAGATGTCATTTTCTCTAATTCTAATACCTGGTGTGGTTTCCAGATGGATTTACAGCCTCTATTCCTAAAATTTCCTATCCTCTTTTTTCGACATTTCTTGTAAAGTTCACTTGAAGATCCTATTGATTTTTTATTTGTTTTTTGTTTTTTTTTTTTTTTTTGGGACCTTTTCTCATTCTAGGTCAAGATAAGAGGTAAATCTTTGCAATGTGAATCTTGTGGAGAAAATGCAGCATTGCCACCAGAGTTATTTCAGAGTTTTGACTATGAGAACTTCACTCAGTCTTCATTGTCTACGGTATGTTATGTCTGCTTAAATGTTTGTTCTTTTCTCATTTTAACATGAGTTTTTTTTGTGCTTTTCAATATGCGACTGTTTAGGAGTTTTACAAAGTTTTTTATTTTGAACCTCTTTATTGTGAATCGGTATTTGTAGATTTAGAAAAAGCATATGATAGAGTTCCTAAAGATGTCCTTTGGTGGGTTCTAGAAAGAAAAGGAGTGGATACTAGATACATAGACACTATTAAGGATATATTCGGAGGAGTAGTAACGAGTATGCTAGACACATAGACACTACTAAGGATATGTACGAAGGAGTATTAACGAGTATAAAGACATTTGGAGCAACTACAAAAGAATTTTTCATTACGATATGACAACATCAAGGATTGGCTTTAAGCTCATATCTCTTTACGCTAGTTATGGATAAACTAACCAGGCATATTCAAGTGGTTATAACATGGTGCATGTTATTTGCAGATGATATTGTCTTAGTGGACGAAACAAGAGATGGAGTGAATAGGAAATTAGAACTTTGAAGGAATACATTAGAATCTAAAGGCTTTAAGTTGAGTAGGACTAAGACGAAGACCGAAAAAATGCACTGTGAGTTTAGAAATACTAGACATCGAGATAATGGAGTGATAAAATTAGGGGAACTAGCAGTTCCTAAAGTGAACCACTTTAGATATCTAGGATCAATCATACAAAATGATGACAATTTTGAGAATGATGTCACACATAGAATTCAAGTTGGATGGAAGAAATGGAGGAGTGCAACACGTGTGATTTGTTATAGAAATATGCTTACCAAGTTAAAAGGAAAATTTATAGGACCGCGATTAGGCCAGTTATGCTCTATGGAAGTGATGTCGGGCGATAAAGTAACAACAACTACGTAAAATGAACGTAGCAGAAATGATGATACTTAGGTGGATGTGTAGTAAAACTCGTAAATATAGAATAAGAAATATATTAATTCAAAGACAAGTAGGAGTAGCACCAATTGACACAAAAATTAGGGAAGGGCGATTGCGGTGGTTTGTTCACATGCAAAGACGGCCTACAAATGCCCCCACTAGAAAACTTGACTCAATAGAAACTGAAGAAATTCGGCGAGGTTGGGGTAGACCGAAGTTAACTTGGGACATGTTAATTAGGAGGGATTTGAATTGTTTGGAAAGCTCACTATCAATTGCATTAAATCGAGCACAATGGAAGAGTTTGATCCATGTAGCCAACCCCAATTAATGTTGTCGTCGTCATCGTCAATATCGGTGATAGTCAGGACACTTGATTTTTATATTTCTCTAATTTTTGTGGATGATAAATTCATTCTATTGACAACAAAGTGGAAAATTTACACGGATTCAAGTCTCTTGTGTTGATACTGTTGTATGATTCCTTAATTAATTAGCTTCCATGAATAATGGCTTTGGGTTTTTATTATGCAGTGTTTGCTTTGTGCGCATTTAAATGTTGTTTAGTAATATATTTTCCCCTTGCTGAATGCAGGCACCGTTGAAGTTAAAACTGCTGCCTGATAGTGCCAGAATTAGCAGTCGAGAATATAAGGAGAGAGTTCTTAATGGTGAGGCTCATGTACTAGTTGATGTACGCCCGTTGCACCACTTTAAGATCGTATCTCTGCCAGGGTCCCTAAACATACCACTGTCTACATTAGATGGTAAGATACCTGTCATCTCTTCAGCTTTGAAGGAAGAGGAAGAGCGCAAAGGCCCCAGTTCTACCTCTTCCGCCTCTCTATACGTGGTATGCCGAAGAGGTAACGATTCGCAGAGGGCTGTTCAGCACCTTCACAAAATGGGCTTCACCTCTGCCAAGGATATCATAGGAGGACTGGAGTCTTGGGCCAGAGATGTCGATCCCAAGTTTCCAACTTACTAGTAGTTGGCGATGGATTATCGCCATAAGGTACCTCTCTGTAATCTTTACCATGTCCTCTTATCATTATTATAAAGCTATAAGTTAATGTGATTATGGAAAAAAAACTTCAATTTATCATCTTCAATACATACTGAAGCAACAACATTCACGACTTGCGCAACGTTGTAGTGACTAGTATACTATTTACTTAGTATAATACTTGTGAAACTGAAACATTGTCCAATGCTTGGTATGAAGAATCAAATAAACAATAAAACTCCTGATGAAGATGGTCAGCATAGTCGTAGCAAAAAGAGTGATTAAAATTGGTTCATTCAGGTGTGTTGGAAGGTTTTTTTTTTTTTGGTAGAAAAGGTTATTTATTTATAACATTATTATTAATATTAGTTTTGATAATTATATATATCTGAAATTTTGTCTCTTCCTATCAGTTTATTATCTGAAACTCCCTAGAGGACACGATAGTATAATCACATATTGGGATTTGATGCGTAAGATTTCTAATTGGGGAAAAATCTAACTCTTTGAATGCTTTTGGGTTGTGGAACATCAGTCCAAACCATTAAACTTCATTGGGAGAAAACTTAGCTGTCTTTGTGTGTTTCTGTGAATACTTTTGTGCCGTGGAACAAGAGCCCAACCATGTTATTGTGCTGTTCTCGTGATTGAACAAATTAGTAAGATCTTGCTAGGAAAAGTCGTGATTTTAATATCACAAAGGTACGATTCCCCAATAATCTTTATTTTTCTTAGCATAATTGTTGTATCATAACTTAGGTGATTAGAATCCCGAACATTGATACTTAAATTTTAGGGATTTGCCGAATTGGGTTCGAATCTGTTCCAAAAATCTATTTTTTAAAAAAGTATTTTTAATCACGTTTTTTAAGAGAAAATTGGGGTTTCACGGATTTTTGGCGCCGAAATTTGGCCAAGATCGGAGCTGGCGCACCCACTAGGTGTTCTCCAGATCGGTTCGGCTCCCATGGACCCAAATTGTTCTGTGATATTGGTCACTGAAAAATTGAAAAAGCAAGGAAAATTGATCAAATATAGCGCCGGTTTACAAGCTTTTTCGTCGTAATCCGGTGCCGATCGGCGTCGTTTCACCCACTGGTGTGCTCACTAGAGCAAGCCGGTTGAAAGTTTATAAAGACAAAGAGTCTTTATTTTAATTAATTTTAGTACTACTTTACAATCTAATTAGAAACTTAAATACATAAATTGATAAGATCAAATCGAGACTACATTGAAGTTCGACACCAATCATGATGATCGTGATGGTAACCGTATCGATTGTTGTGATCATGATGGTAATCGAATCAAACCAATTGTAACAACCAATTGTAACACCGGTCAAGTGCATGCATCCGGTCGATGGAACGGGTTACCTGATGTCGAAGACAAAAACTAGGTTCAACGCACTGGTGGTTTTGATTTTGCACCATATATGGTCAACCCAAGTTGACCATCGGTCAACGAAGTCATGGTAGAAAGTGGATGGCTGGGTTAGAGCATCTCCAATAGTAATATGGATTTAAATCATGGATTGGTGCTACGTGGAGATGATGTCTATCCTATGTGGCACTAGATAGACATTCACCCCTTAAAATGATCTTCAATGTTAGTGTGGATTGAGACCATGAATTGATGAGTTAGCACTTTTATTTTCAATTTTCATTAATAAAGGCTTGAAAAAAATAAAAACTTTAAAAGAATTAATAATGTTGGTGTGGCAGTCTACCACAATGTCTAGAAATAAACATTGTAGTAGATACACTCCGCTTTGATTCCATGTCATATAGGATGAACATTATGAATCCATGGTTTCATTGGAGAACATTTTTTGGGCTGGATGTGGATTGTATCTTAGGTGGATTCATTTCCACCCCAATCCACGGTCCTATTGGAGATGCTCTTAGTTGTTGGTCAAATTGATTTTGACCCACTCAACAACCTTTTTTTTCCGAAGATTTGTGACTGTTTGATCGTTCAATCTTTTGACAAATTTAAAAAAAAAAAAAAAAAAAAAAAAAAAAAAGGTGCTAGAATGACAATAGCATGTCACACTACAAAACATTCATTCTCTCACAAGAGACACTCATGTGGGCCTCAAGATGCGGCCATATCTCAATGCATAACATGCGAATCGATGTCATATAAAAGGCTTTTGTAAGTCAATATGTTTGTTTTGTGGTTTGACATTGTTGTGGTCATTTTAGCAATTTTCTTTAGAAAAGATGATTGAATTCACCCAAAAAAAATGACTAGATTTCTTTATTGAAAACAATGATTGTACTTCAAAATTAAAGAAATAAAAGGATACTTTTTTTTGTCAAGTGCTTATATTAACCAAATAGCTTAAGTGCAGAAGTGCCAATATACATAGGCATGGAATCATTCCATATTTTGGAAGAACAAGAATGCAATGCTTTCTGGGCTAGCTAGTTCATGAGCTGCAACATTATACTCTCTGGGAATGTGGTTGAATGCACTGAGATGAATTTTCCTTGCTTCCTCACGAGTTTCAGCAGCCAACAAATCGTGATCGCTGAGTTCCCCCTCCTGTTGAATCACTTGGATGGCATTCAAGGAATCAATGAAGCAATAAAGGTCGGATATTTCTTGCTGGATAGAGGACAATTCCAGTTTGAGTGCTTGGAGCTCCGCCTAGTCGACATCCATAGTGAACGCCATGAAGCTGCTTCCTGCAAGTTGAATAAGTCCCTCTTTGTTCCGCAGGATCCATCCCAGTCCCGTCATCCTTGAGATTGGATCTCTCGCCGCGTCCGTGCAAACTATATTGCCACTAAAGAAAAAACTTGCCACTGCCGGGTTCAGGGAGGGTTTTTTACCCTTCCACCATTCATCGTACCGTTGATGGGTTAGTTGGAGAGTGGATTCTACATCCTCCAAAATGCCTTCGAAGACCTACTTGTTCCTCCTCTTCCACAGCAACCACATACCTTGTACACGCCATGCCCAAATATGCATTGATCCGTCCTGCCCGTTCAGCTGATCTGAGAGAAATTGCCAAAACTCTTTGAATGTGTAGGCAGGGACTTTGGGCTTGTTGAGGCCAATAGGACTGCCGGCCCAAAATCGTCGTGCTTGGGGGTATAAGAATAGGATATGAGTTAGGGATTCGTCGTCCCCCTTGCAAAGTGGGCATAATGGATCAGATGCCAACTTCCTATGTGTACGAAATTTATTTGTGGCCACAAGGTTGTGAAAACACTTCCAAATGAAAAACTTGATTTTGGGTGGGCATTGAATCTTCCATAGCCTATTCCATTGCTCCTAGTCACGCAGGAGTTCCTGAGGATCTGTTCGCGTAGCACTGCCTGGTAGATTGAGCATGTAGTCCTCACAAACTACCCTATATCCATATTTCACTGTATATAAACCAGAAGTGGTAAAGTGCCAAATTAGCCTGTCTGCCCTGTTGGAGTTCTTAATGGGGATCGAGGTAATGGTTTGGGCATCCTCCGGTACAAAGCAGCTCTGAACTAAATGGTGGTTCCATAATAGTGAACCCTGGTCTATGAGGTCGCTGAACTTATCAGGGCAGCCTGGTTTGACGAGCATGGGTCTGAAGTTGTAAGGTTTGGGGAGCCACGGGTCATTGCGGATGGATATACACCTTCCATTTCGTATTTGCCAGCGTAAGCCTTTCCGTAGGAGCTCTCAGCCTGCAATGAGGCTTCGCCACCCCTAAGATGGATTGCGACCAATGCGAGCGTCGAGAAAGGTGGATTGTCGCACGTATTTCGTCGTCAAGCATCGAGCAAGAAGAGATTGGGGGTTATGCAGGATCCGCCAAAATTGCTTGGCTAAGTGCGACGGTCTTGCCGCCGGGGGGTGATGTGTCTCGTAATCCAGTTAACCTAATGTGGCTGCCCTCGCCGCCTCGGGGTGACGTGTCTCCGTGTACTCCTTGTCAGCTGGCCCAACTACACGTGTACGGCACCTACCCGTCCTTTTGTCTCGAAATTCGTATCCACTTGTGTGTAGAGTGTATAAATGACATTTTCAAATTAAGTCGTACTTTATACTATTAATTTCAGGAAATATTAATAATCAAATAAACAAATCTTATTGTGAAAAAACCCCGAAAAGTACTCGATATAGAGATAGACGACTATACCATATAAGGTATCTACATATACAATGTCATAATACTCATCGGTTCCCAAAAGAAATCAAAATATCAAAACAAACACACGTACAAGTAGTCCTCGACAATGAGCGATCGAGAGGTAGTCGCCTAAGATCCCCTTGCCCACGACTTGTACTCGGATATGCACTCAATCATCACGAGAAGAAAATGGATGACGAGTCCGGTAAGTAAAATCTCAAGGAACTCCTCGAGCATTCAAATAAACAAGTGGAATTCAATAAATACTTGTTAAATAAACATGTGGAATGTAAACAGACAAGCTGTAATTAGAGCATTGCATGCATAGATAACAATAAAGTGCAAATGTATGTGCATGTTCCAGTCAGATTAAACCATACTTCGGAATTCCCTTCCAGGATCCCACTAGTGGGCGCACCTAACTAGCTATCACCTGGTCCCTCTCGGTGGCCGGCGTACACCTACGACGCACCGACACATGTAGCGATTCATTAGTTCGGGTCGTTATCCACCGAGAACTCCCGATACACATGCTATGGTCTAGAATGCATATAGACACAACGAAAACCCGGTGGGAGTAACTCAACCAACCGTCCAAACAACGACAAGATATAGATGTAACAAAGACCACAACGAATCGGAACCGAATGGAAATACAAAGCGAAATAAATACTCGAGTTTTTCAATTAGGTCTTACAAACCTCACAACGCACTCCAATACCCCGTAATCAATCCCGAGTCCAAGTCCACCGAGTCTTTGGTCGCCAATTGATCACACGTGTCCACCTATGTCCATTTATCAATAATTCCGATTTAGTATGACAATTTACGACCAATTTCTAAAAGTTTTTGGCCAAATTGCCCATTTCGTGCTTTTCGAGGCAAAAACCATCGCAAAAGTCGCGTCTCGAAATTTCAAAATATTTTATTTTACATAGAAATTCATCAATTTCTATTTATTTGATCGAGATATAGTTTTTTTAAGAATTTTCCCAATTTTTTTGGAATATTTTCCCTTTTATTTCCTTTTTTTAGTTTGGTTTGGGTCGGGTCGACCAAATGGATCGGACGACCCTGAATTGGCAATTTTTTTTTTTTTTTAGTTGTTGTTGGGTTGGGGTTGCTCTCCACCCCAACCCCAGATGGAATCGATGGCGGGGAGATGCCCCGCCATCTCCCTCCCTCGACCTCGCCTCCATGGCCGGCCCCTCTCGGCCACCATGGCCGAATCACCACACACACCATAAAATCAACGATGACTCACCTCGATCTTGACGTTTCCACCCTCTCTTCTCTCCTTCCCGGCTTCTTCTTCTCCTCCTCCTCTCCGTTTTTTTTTTTCTTCTTCCTCCCGATTCGGTTGTGTGTGTGTGAGTGAAAGATGTGAGAGAAAATGTGGTGGGTTGATAAGGTTTGTTGACTTATAAGTCCACTTGGCATCTCCACTCACATGTGCATCTCTATGCATCCACAACCCTCCTTTTACTCCAACCTAACACTTCCTTGACTCCAAATGGTGACGCGTTTGGGACACTCGCCTGTGTTTTAAGCACAAAAATGTCATTTTCGGGCGTTTCGAAACCCGATTTCGCGTCCGAACCGTGATATACGCGTACCGCCGCGTCTCTAGCCACCTAATACCCATTCCATATTAGTTACTTGGCCAATTTTTTATGTAATTTGTGTGTTTTAGTTTTCCCAGACCTAATATTTGGTCCCGTCAACTACCGTACCGCGTCGACACGCATATCGAGGCGAAACAGATTCACACAATCTCGCACGTATTGTTATGCAACATACACACATGCGATGTATTTCAATAAATTGCACCGCAAATAAGCATCCAACACACAATAAACTATCATACCTAGGTCCCCTTGTGTCCTAGCCTACGCGGCGTCCACGTAGATATGAGCTGACGTCCACATCTGTAAATTTGAGATAACTAATGATATTAATAAAATGGGTTGTTACACCTAACTACACGTATCTGGCACCTACCCGTCCTCTTATTAGCTCGAAGTTCGTGTCTACGTGTGTTTCATTAAATTTATTAGTGGATTATCCGTATTTTGTTAAATTATCCTCTTTAAGTATTTAAATATTTGTTAAGTTCAATAATTTGTGGTTTATTCAAATCCTAACTATATTAGCGGGTTGTATTTTACAAGTTAACATTAATCAGCGGAAGCTTTAATTGATACAATTAGGTAAGGTAATTTACCATGGTAAACATTATTCATAAGAGCAAATCATATTATGGAAAACTCGGAAAAGTACTATGTATATAAGCAAAAATATGGTATATACATGTACACGTCATCTCAAATCTACCAGTACCTAAAATAATACCAGAATATTAAAATATTATAAACACCTACGAGTATGTCCAAGACCGTCAGAAAAAAGATATAGTCGCCTAAGATTGTCCTTTGACGCTACTCGTATAAAGATCTGCACTTAGTCACCCAACAAATACAGTGACGAGTCCAGTGAGTCAATTCCCAAGAGAAGTCCACACAATATTCAGCAAGAAAACAAACAAAACTACAACACATGCAAGTATGCTATTTGGCAACATAAATACATTCTTCCATGAATGTAAGGCAATACAAAAGATTTAAGTAGCATACAATAATAGTAATACAGCACAACATACAATAATCAAACCAAGTAGCAGTTAACGAGGTAAACGTGAACGTAAACATACAACAGCTAAGTCAATAAACACATAAACGTCTTTGATGAAAACCCAAGGATGTATCGCGTATAGCAGACTATACCATACTTCGGAGCTAAGGGTCTCTCCTGCGGGCTTCTCCGACAACCTCCACAGTCCCGTTTCCTTAGTCCTCGTGGCGCTGGCCAAATCCGCTGAGTCACCGACACGTGCATATGAGTGCAGCTCGAGTCGCAATTCACCGAGGGCATGATCACACGTGTTATGGTATAGTGTACCCAAGCCCGTCCACACATCCCGGTGTAAAAATCCCGATAAACCAATCAATCAGTTAGACAAACCAGTAAAATAAACAGTTCGGCACCCATCACATGCACAAGAAAAACAAACCAAATTCTGTGAAGCATTCTCAAGGGGTTTACGCACCTTAATCCACGTTCCAACTTCCCCGGCCTCCCTTATCCGACCTGACTAGCTCCCCAATACATGAGCTAATGTCCCTTAAGTCCCTGAAGTCCAAATTTTCATGTTTAGTATGTTTATAGGTGTTTGAAATATGTATTAAGTCAAAAAAAACCCCAAAACAACCTTTTTAATTTCAGTTTCTATCAGCTGTTAGCGCGCTATGGGAATCGTGTAGCGCGCTATTGTTCTTTAGGACGAAGAACAATTGCAACCCAGAACGATTAGTGCGCTAACTGTTCCAGGTAGCACGCTATCTGTCCTTTGGGACAGAATTCTCAAGTCGAGAATTGTATCATTTTTTTTCCAATTCGCCACCTTACTAGTTTAAACATGTTTTACGTACAATATTAACTTCAACACAACATCTAGCACACTCCAGAACATCAATTTTAACCCAAATTCCTCCAAATCTCATGTATTTACCCACTTTCCAATTCATCAAAAACACAAACTCTAGTTAAACCATTTGCCAATTCTCTATGAAAAATGATCTAATAACATGTAATTCATCACGTTTTAACCCAAAATCAGAGGTTTAACCATCAAACCCGAATTCACTCAATTCAATCAAAAATGGGTTCATTGGAAAGTGGAGGAGATGAAGATGATGATTACCTTGGTTTGAGCTCTTGAATTGGTCTCTAATGTGTTGAATCTCAGCTTGAAATCCTTCTTCTCCTCTGGTTTTACTAGTTTTTGCATGTAAATCACCATTAGTGGAGATGAAAATCCCACTCACTTGTTATATATAGTTTTGGTCTTGATCAAGTGTGTGTACGTATCTCGAGAATTATCTTGTGGTCTTTATTCATGTTGTCCCACACCATTGGATGACTCCAATAGTACACTCATATCCTAGATTGTCTCATTATGATCATCTTGAGGTTTATCTAGTGTCCACATTATTTACCTCAAACTATAGGCTTTCATTTATTTGATTTATGAACCTTACTTAAAGCCTTACCAAACCATATGGTTAGTGTTTTACTTATCAAAACTAACCAACTTGTGGTCCCACTAACTTTCAGCTACCCAATACCCATGGCCCGCGTCTCGACACGCACTCTGAAGCACGCCATATCTTATTGTTCAAATTTTATAATTTAATTAGCCTATGGTTACATTACTCATTTTAGTTGATTAGTTAGTCATCTTAACATGAATTAATCGAGTTTCCTAATGTACCCGTAGTTTGCATACCCGATACTTGCGTTGACACGCCTTTCGAGGCGAACACCCGTCACACCAACTCGCCCGATGACAATGTACACACATGTAGTGCAATATAATAATAATAATTTTAAACACAACATATAAACAACCATCATCCATAAATAACATATTACATCGGTTCTCGTGTCCGAGTCAACCGAGTTGTCCACGTAATGCTCGAATAAAGACTGTTAATCCTTGAGATT